>JAWWQZ010000011.1:0-699330 GCA_033815515.1 Cryptocheilus praepositus | reverse complement strand
GTCATCGAATTTTTCCAATTACGTACGAGTCCGTTTTTATGAACGCGTTGTAAGTGAAATAAAACGTGGAAATAATAACAGGAATTACACAACGAAATATGTTGAGCGTAACGTGCTACGAGTTTTAGACACGTGCAACAAAATTTTGGCGAGAAAGTAATGTTATTGAAGTTCTCCAATTACGTACGAGACCATTTTTATAAATACGTTGTAAGTGAAGTGAAACGTTAAGATAGTAACGAAAGTTACCCAAGAAAAATGTGTATCGGTACGTGCTACGAGTTTTAGACACCGTTCTTGCACATTGCATTTGTACGGTAAATAATGAATCAAATTTTACGTTAACCCTTCTTTGCATGATTTTTTTCTTTATTGGTGAAATAAATCAAGGTGATATAATTCATGTTCAAAATGAAAGGAAAAATGGTTAAAAAAATCTTAGTATATATTTATAGTATAAATTTAGCAAAAAACAATATGATGGAAATTTCCATCATCATGCAAAGTTAGATCAAAGTGAACTTGTTCTTTTATATAATTTTTGGGCATTCAGTGTTATGATGGAAATTTCCAGCATCTTGCAAAGAAGGGTTAAGAACTCTGTTACTTTCTGACCAAACTGCTGAAATATAATTTTATTGAACAGTGCGCACATCACAATACATTCTCACACGCGATCGAAGATACGGAAAAGAATTAAACAGCTCTTAAGCAACCAGCACAAAAAATTAGTTTCGAAGCCGTGTAACGCGAGAGGACTGACAAATAACCGCAATAAAAGGAATCTAGTTGCATAACATAGAAAGTGTCGTTAGATATCGCTCATACCTTCAGAAAATAAATTAATAAGGCGTTCTTTAGGTGACCAGTACGCATATAGCAACTATCTGTTTCCTTACATGCTCCAGTATTCCCTATAATTAAGACTACCGTGTCTACGAAATCGACACGCGTACGTTGACGTTTTACTTCTAAACGATACTTTGATCTCAGTCTCCACTTCTGTTGCAAAATCCACTCGCACCGAGACCTTCGCGTAACGTCCAACGTTAGGAAAGAATTCAATCGAGGGTGGATAATGACCGACACGCCGATTTGACGTGAATGACAACGAAAGAATCTAAACGTTCCTTCCACCGCCTCTTTTCTTCCACTAGAGGCGCGCGAATGAACGGCTGACTCATCGCGAGAACGTGCAAAATCGGTCAAGGATAAAATTGCGTAAGGACCACGCGATCCGAACGTTTTAAAAAGTACCTGTGCCACGCCATTGTCGCACGACAGACCAAATTCTCGTTTGACGTTGTGCTTAGCACGCGTTTACATACGTGGAACATGTTGATTAGAACGATGTGGATTTTAGACGTTCGTGGATTATAATATGCTGGAGCGTTTTGTTATATATGTGCCCATAATTATGAAAGTGGTCTAAGTCAAAATTTAAAAAAAATGAGTTTATCAGTTATTTCATACCACATTATTTTTAACTAAATTTATTCAATGTAATTTTTACGAAATTGTCAAAAATGAACCATTAGATAGTGATTGTAATTTCAACATTATATGGAAAATTTAGTTTTAATTTTGAAAGTGGTCTAAGTCAAAAATTTAAATAAATTATATAAACAACTTGAAAATGGCACGTGGCCTTCTTTGACGCGTTTCTGAACTACATAATAAAATAAATGACAATCAAATTTTAATAATAACGACAACTTCATTACTAGAAGAATCAATAACAAGAAGAGTAAAAAATACCGCGGGTGAATCTGTCTCTTGGCTACAAATTCAATGGATGAGATTTTTGAAAAATGAACCTTATAAAATGTTCTATAAAACATCTTTAGATGATTCTAAATTTCACGTTTTGGATCTTTCACCTTTAAAAAGGAAGACCAAAAATATATCGAAATATTAAATTACTTCCATTATACACCACCATTAGACCAGCATCGGAAGAAAAACATAAAGATATTATGAGTTTACTACCGTACATCCCTCCAGTTTTTCAGGAACATTTTAAGAATCTTAAATACTCGAAATAATGATAAAAATTGATTACTGTTTAAAAATAATTAATAAATGTAATAAATGCTCACGAATTATTTCAATCAAATTATTTTTCAAAAAAACTCAAAGTTCTTTATTGCTTTAAGTCATTTATAAGGACATTCATTAATTTTGAAAATGGTCTAAGTCAATTTAATCTTTAAAAATAATATTATCGTATAAAATTCACACAAAATTTCATATTCATAAAATTTCCATTAATTAAGACTAATAAAATTATAAATTAAAATGTCGCATAATGTAAAAATATTTTTTAATTTATTCAAATGCAATTCATTAAATATCTCAGAACAAGAAATATATGACTTAGACCACTTTCATAATTATGGGCACATATGTCGATGGTCTTGTGGATCAAACGTGGAAATGACGTGTAGAGATCGTCGAGTCATCTTGTTCTTGGAAGTTGCGGAATATTTTAGTATCGGAAGCATGACGTATTCGTGGATATGTTATTCCATAATATGCACAATGCGCAAAAAAAGAACGGAAAATATTAGTTTTCACAATTTTGGGTGAAATTTGTTCATAAATGTACACGCGTCGATGCATACAATATTCACAATTAGTATTACTTCATACGATACAAAATGTGCTAAAAAAAAGTACTAAATTTCACAATTTTGACTTTTATCACATAGAACCAAATACACAGTGCAACGGTAAATTATTAAGTACAGATACACGCGTATGAAAATATACACCTCGATGCATACAATATTCACAATTAGATACACATGATCGCGTATATATAAATATTAGAATGCATAAATATATAAAAATACATTCAACATATAGACAGTTTTTTGACACTAAACACAGTTGTTCCCATCCGTATCTCATCATTTTGAAGTCCAGGTAATTAGTATTACTTCATACGATACAAAATGTGCTAAAAAAAAGTACTAAATTTCACAATTTTGACTGGAATTTACACATAGAACCGCATACACAGTGCAACGGTAAGTTATTAAGTACAGATACACGCGTATGAAAATATACACCTCGATGCATACAATATTCACAATTAGATGCACATGATCGCGTATATATAAATATTAGAATGCATAAATATATAAAAATACATTCAACATATAGACAGTTTCAGACACTCAACACAGTTGTTCCCATCCGTATCTCATCATTTTGAAGTCCAGGTAATTAGAGCCCTGACATTCTAAGTGGACGGGGTCTGAGAGTGAAAAGAGAATGGCAACACGTGCCATCGAGGTATCATGTTCCCCGCCACCTTTGCCGAGTTATTTCCGGGAAGTGCATCTTCAACTCGATGCGTGGAAACGTTTCGGAGCTCTTGATAAACTTAGGGGTCGAGGATCCTATAGAGAAGCTAAATTTAGGGCCGCGAACCCGGTGTATGCTTTAACGCACGATGTTTCGTATTTTCGGGGACAAAAAGTGAAGGGAGAGAGTTTAGGGAAGTGCGGAAGCTAATAGAGATGTAATAAAATTATTTTGTTGTGGATTTTATTGTATACGTAATATGAGCATTTAAAAATATCATTATCGAAATGTTTCACGTTTTGCAATACATGAGATAGAGATAGACACTATAAAAGTTTGTCCCGCAAATTGAGATAAAAACGAAAACCGGAAACGGTACCGAAAACGGTAAAAATTGGAACGGTTTATATCGGATATAACTATTATATATTGTGTAATAACGTTGCAGAATGATCAGATATTCTCTCATAGTTTTATGAGAGTCTTAAAGAAATGTTAGATTTTTCGTTTGCTTCGTATCTGTACCGTTCATTAGAGGGTAATTTGCCCTGGGGATAGACCACTGACCGCCCGCCGAACTACCAATATTTCCCGAGATACGACGATTTAAAGAAGTTCCAACATTTTTTTAGATAGTTCATTGGCATTGATCCCATGTAAAAAAGCATCGAAGAAGCTTTAAAAACACTATATTAAATATTGCTTTCTATCGATGGTTTAGTCGTGAGACTGCCGAGAAACAATCGACAAAATGTTAAGGTATACATGTGGGATCTCAAATACAGGTTCCTCTAGTTGGCGAGGAAAGGTCACCTATGATCCTCAATTATTATATTGATGTATAATAGGTGACGAGTTTATTGAATTGTGTTATTTTGGTTGCTTAGGGATCAGTTGACGATCAAACGTGAAGGTGATACGACGTAAAGACGAAAAGGCGAAACGACGAAACGACGAAACACTAAGAAGAAAGACGACAGTGTCTTCATTGTGTTGTTATTGTTTATAAATATTATACTATCTAGTTTCACGTAATAAATTCCTACATACACCTTGCTATAGACGCCCCGAAATTCGCAAAAGTTCGGAAGGTATGTCGAAAGATCCGTTGAAAAATCATGAAAAATGACGGCCGAAATGATGGGACGAAGAAATAGATGAAACAACATGTCTGCGAACAATCGAAATGCAAAAGAACTAGCGATGCACTCGGCGATTTTCCTTCATGACGAAAGTTCCGGACATACGGATTACGTCGATAAAGAGACGAATCCCTTCTGGTAGCACGCACGAAAGATGCGTTATATCCTCAATTATTATATTGATGTATAATAGGTGACGAGTTTATTGAATTGTGTTATTTTGGTTGCTTAGGGATCAGTTGACGATCAGACGTGAAGGTGATACGACGTAAAGACGAAAAGGCGAAACGACGAAACGACGAAACACTAAGAAGAAAGACGAAAGTATCTTCAGTGTGTTGTTATTGTTTATAAATATTATACTATCTAGTTTCACGTAACAAATTCCTACATACACCTTGCTGTAGACGCCCCGAAATTCGCAAAAGTTCGGAAGGTATGTCGAAAGATGCGTTGAAAAATCATGAAAAATGACGGCCGAAATGATGGGACGAAGAAATAGATGAAACAACATGTCTGCGAACAATCGAAATGCAAAAGAACTAGCGATGCACTCGGCGATTTTCCTTCATGACGAAAGTTCCGGACATACGGATTACGTCGATAAAGAGACGAATCCCTTCTGGTAGCACGCACGAAAGATGCGTTATATCCTCAATTATTATATTGATGTATAATAGGTGACGAGTTTATTGAATTGTGTTATTTTGGTTGCTTAGGGATCAGTTGACGATCAGACGTGAAGGTGATACGACGTAAAGACGAAAAGGCGAAACGACGAAACGACGAAACACTAAGAAGAAAGACGAAAGTGTCTTCATTGTGTTGTTATTGTTTATAAATATTATACTATCTAGTTTCACGTAATAAATTCCTACATACACCTTGCTATAGACGCCCCGAAATTCGCAAAAGTTCGGAAGGTATGTCGAAAGATGCGTTGAAAAATCATGAAAAATGACGGCCGAAATGATGGGACGAAGAAATAGATGAAACAACATGTCTGCGAACAATCGAAATGCAAAAGAACTAGCGATGCACTCGGCGATTTTCCTTCATGACGAAAGTTCCGGACATACGGATTACGTCGATAGAGAGACGAATCCCTTCTGGTAGCACGCACGAAAGATGCGTTATATCCTCAATTATTATATTGATGTATAATAGGTGACGAGTTTATTGAATTGTGTTATTTTGGTTGCTTAGGGATCAGTTGACGATCAGACGTGAAGGTGATACGACGTAAAGACGAAAAGGCGAAACGACGAAACGACGAAACACTAAGAAGAAAGACGAAAGTATCTTCATTGTGTTGTTATTGTTTATAAATATTATACTATCTAGTTTCACGTAACAAATTCCTACATACACCTTGCTGTAGACGCCCCGAAATTCGCAAAAGTTCGGAAGGTATGTCGAAAGATGCGTTGAAAAATCATGAAAAATGACGGCCGAAATGATGGGACGAAGAAATAGATGAAACAACATGTCTGCGAACAATCGAAATGCAAAAGAACTAGCGATGCACTCGGCGATTTTCCTTCATGACGAAAGTTCCGGACATACGGATTACGTCGATAAAGAGACGAATCCCTTCTGGTAGCACGCACGAAAGATGCGTTATATCCTCAATTATTATATTGATGTATAATAGGTGACGAGTTTATTGAATTGTGTTATTTTGGTTGCTTAGGGATCAGTTGACGATCAGACGTGAAGGTGATACGACGTAAAGACGAAAAGGCGAAACGACGAAACACTAAGAAGAAAGACGAAAGTGTCTTCATTGTGTTGTTATTGTTTATAAATATTATACTATCTAGTTTCACGTAATAAATTCCTACATACACCTTGCTATAGACGCCCCGAAATTCGCAAAAGTTCGGAAGGTATGTCGAAAGATGCGTTGAAAAATCATGAAAAATGACGGCCGAAATGATGGGACGAAGAAATAGATGAAACAACATGTCTGCGAACAATCGAAATGCAAAGGAACTAGCGATGCACTCGGCGATTTTCCTTCATGACGAAAGTTCCGGACATACGGATTACGTCGATAAAGAGACGAATCCCTTCTGGTAGCACGCACGAAAGATGCGTTATTTCGCTTGCGAAAGATCGGATGCGCTACGCTTCGGTAGGTTCGGACTGACTCACGTAGAACGAACGATTGAGCGGAGGTTTCGCCACGTTCGAGAACCGATCCGATCTGAAATCCGGCGACTAGCTCACGATCCAATGATCGGTCAACAGAAGAGAGACAGAGAGAGAACGATTGTTCGTGCGGTTTCGTCAGACAAGCAATTATGCAACCTGTCCAGTAATATACCTTGAACGGCAGTAAATACTGGATAAACTTGTCGGAATTATCGAATTAGCGGATGAAAACGATTGAAACGAGCAAATGCGGTTGTCAGTGATGAAAAAGGAATACCGTGGTAAAGGATATTCTCTGCTTTATTGGAATGGCTGTATGTGGCATTTTTATATGTGCAGCGGATATATTGTACGTATAATTGGCGGCGTCTGTGAGTACATCTCATTTCAATCGAAGTGCACAATTTTCATTTATTTTATTTTCCACATATATAGCCTATCAATTATTATTTATATATGAAACTGCACAACTTCAATTTTTTTTCTTATCCAAATTTGTCATTGCTGAATTATTGCATGTAGCGCGCATTACTTCCCGTATTACAAAGTCAACGAAGCTAGAATGGAAAACTTAGACACCGGCGCGACTTTGGGCAATGTTTTTCCCTGACAGAAGCAATTATGCAACCTGTCCAGTAATATACCTTGAACGGCAGTAAATACTGGATAAACTTGTCGGAATTATCGAATTAGCGGATGAAAACGATTGAAACGAGCAAATGCGGTTGTCAGTGATGAAAAAGGAATACCGTGGTAAAGGATATTCTCTGCTTTATTGGAATGGCTGTGTGTGGCTCATTTTTATATGTGCAGCGGATATGTTGTACGTATAATTGGCGGCGTCTGTGAGTACATGTCATTTCAATCGAAGTGCACAATTTCCATTTATTTTATTTTCCACATATATAGCCTATCAATTATTATTTATATATGAAACTGCACAACTTCAATTTTTTTTCTTATCCAAATTTGTCATTGCTGAATTATTGCATGTAGCGCGCATTACTTCCCGTATTACAAAGTCAACGAAGCTAGAATGGAAAACTTAGACACCGGCGCGACTTTGGGAAATGTTTTTCCCTGACAGAAGCAATTATGCAACCTGTCCAGTAATATACCTTGAACGGCAGTAAATACTGGATAAACTTGTCGGAATTATCGAATTAGCGGATGAAAACGATTGAAACGAGCAAATGCGGTTGTCAGTGATGAAAAAGGAATACCGTGGTAAAGGATATTCTCTGCTTTATTGGAATGGCTGTGTGTGGCTCATTTTTATATGTGCAGCGGATATGTTGTACGTATAATTGGCGGCGTCTGTGAGTACATGTCATTTCAATCGAAGTGCACAATTTCCATTTATTTTATTTTCCACATATATAGCCTATCAATTATTATTTATATATGAAACTGCACAACTTTAATTTTTTTTCTTATCCAAATTTGTCATTGCTGAATTATTGCATGTAGCGCGCATTACTTCCCGTATTACAAAGTCAACGAAGCTAGAATGGAAAACTTAGACACCGGCGCGACTTTGGGAAATGTTTTTCCCTGACAGAAGCAATTATGCAACCTGTCCAGTAATATACCTTGAACGGCAGTAAATACTGGATAAACTTGTCGGAATTATCGAATTAGCGGATGAAAACGATTGAAACAAGCAAATGCGGTTGTCAGTGATGAAAAAGGAATACCGTGGTAAAGGATATTCTCTGCTTTATTGGAATGGCTGTGTGTGGCTCATTTTTATATGTGCAGCGGATATATTGTACGTATAATTGGCGGAGTCTGTGAGTACATATCATTTCAATCGAAGTGCACAATTTCCATTTATTTTATTTTCTACATATATAGCCTATCAATTATTATTTATATATGAAACTGCACAACTTCAATTTTTTTTCTTATCCAAATTTGTCATTGCTGAATTATTGCATGTAGCGCCCATTACTTCCCGTATTACAAAGTCAACGAAGCTAAAATGGAAAACTTAGACACCGGCGCGACTTTGGGAAATGTTTTTCCCTGACAGAAGGAATTATGCAACCTGTCCAGTAATATACCTTGAACGGCAGTAAATACTGGATAAACTTGTCGGAATTATCGAATTAGCGGATGAAAACGATTGAAACGAGCAAATGCGGTTGTCAGTGATGAAAAAGGAATACCGTAGTAAAGGATATTCTCTGCTTTATTGGAATGGCTGTGTGTGGCTTATTTTTATATGTGCAGCGGATATATTGTACGTATAATTGGCGTCTGTGAGTACATGTCATTTCAATCGAAGTGCACAATTTCCATTTATTTTATTTTCCACATATATAGCCTATCAATTATTATTTATATATGAAACTGCACAACTTTAATTTTTTTTCTTATCCAAATTTGTCATTGCTGAATTATTGCATGTAGCGCGCATTACTTCCCGTATTACAAAGTCAACGAAGCTAGAATGGAAAACTTAGACACCGGTGCGACTTTGGGAAATGTTTTTCCCTGACAGAAGCAATTATGCAACCTGTCCAGTAATATACCTTGAACGGCAGTAAATACTGGATAAACTTGTCGGAATTATCGAATTAGCGGATGAAAACGATTGAAACGAGCAAATGCGGTTGTCAGTGATGAAAAAGGAATACCGTGGTAAAGGATATTCTCTGCTTCATTGGAATGGCTGTGTGTGGCTCATTTTTATATGTGCAGCGGATATGTTGTACGTATAATTGGCGGAGTCTGTGAGTACATGTCATTTCAATCGAAGTGCACAATTTCCATTTATTTTATTTTCCACATATATAGCCTATCAATTATTATTTATATATGAAACTGCACAACTTCAATTTTTTTTCTTATCCAAATTTGTCATTGCTGAATTATTGCATGTAGCGCGCATTACTTCCCGTATTACAAAGTCAACGAAGCTAGAATGGAAAACTTAGACACCGGCGCGACTTTGGGAAATGTTTTTCCCTGACAGAAGCAATTATGCAACCTGTCCAGTAATATACCTTGAACGGCAGTAAATACTGGATAAACTTGTCGGAATTATCGAATTAGCGGATGAAAACGATTGAAACGAGCAAATGCGGTTGTCAGTGATGAAAAAGGAATACCGTGGTAAAGGATATTCTCTGCTTTATTAGAATGGCTGTGTGTGGCTCATTTTTATATGTGCAGCGGATATGTTGTACGTATAATTGGCGGCGTCTGTGAGTACATGTCATTTCAATCGAAGTGCACAATTTCCATTTATTTTATTTTCCACATATATAGCCTATCAATTATTATTTATGTATGAAACTGCACAACTTCAATTTTTCTTTCTTATCCAAATTTGTCATTGCTGAATTATTGCATGTAGCGCGCATTACTTCCCGTATTACAAAGTCAACGAAGCTAGAATGGAAAACTTAGACACCGGCGCGACTTTGGGAAATGTTTTTCCCTGACAGAAGCAATTATGCAACTTTCACTGCGAACCGAATACCATCCCGAGTCGTGGGAATCTCGCTAATCATCTTCCAACGCTCGTTTTCTCGACTTTCTAACATGCTCGCATACCAATTTGGCGCTCTACCCATTCGTTTAGGATCTAACTACCGCCTCGCAGTCCGATAATTCCGAGGCGAGATACACAGCTCTTTGCAGAAATGCTTCCCTCTAAATATGTACTTCTCCAGCCATTCATAAGACGCATATGGAGTCAATTATACGACTTTCACGCTGAATCGTGGCTAAAGCCGAGGAGGAATTCGCTTCGACTTATAAGTTCGCCAATTGACACGTTTGCCGTTGCGAGATCGCAGGAACATTGTAAATTATGCAATTTCTTTCACGTGCTTCGCTTATACTCTGAATTCCAGTCCAAATTTATTTTAGTTTGCACCAGTGTCTGAGTATCTTTCATACTGCTCTCAAGCCATTAATTCATTTATCATTTCTATTAGTAGTGCTAGTATTAATGGTAATACTAAATAATGAATATTCGCCTTGTCTATATCGGGCTCGGAAGATAGTTTTATTGTATTCGTTCCAAGGAAGAATAACATACGTAAATTCGGCCAAGCGGGATACTTTTAGCAACCAACCGTCTCAAGTAAAAGCCAAACCTCCCGAACGAATACGTTCGATGCACACAGAATCGTATGTAAAACTGTAATTTCTGTTTTTCTCTGGCACAATTGCTGTAGTCTTTTATCAAGCATTGGTCAATTTTCCAGTTATTCATATCGTATTGCCGTTTATGGAAGGGGGAACATCATATGTCGGATTATTGATATAATTGCTCATAAATAAGGATAATGTCAATCGAAAACTATTTTCCTTCAATTCTATATTCTTGACATTGGCATGCACACAGAATCGTATGTAAAATTAATTTCTGTTTTTCTTTGGCACAATTGCTATAATCTTTTATGAAGCATTGGTCAATTTTCCAATTGTTCATATCGTATTGCCGTTTATGGAAGAGGGAACATCATGTGTCGGATTATTGATATAATTGCTCATAAATAAGGGTAATGTCAATCGAAAACTATTTTCCTTCAATTCTATATTCTTGACATTGGCACCACACCAGTGTTATATAGAAAAATATGAAGATAACCATTTCTACGCTTTTGTATCAAGAGTTCCTCGATTTCTCGTTTCTTTGTACCATACATTCATTTTAGAAGGAGGAAACATCTTTTGACGGGAGCCAACTGTTTCCGAGTTATAACAGGGCTGCCTCAGATTACTGACATAATCGTACAGTATTGCTTCAAATCGAAGAATGTGATTTTTTCCTCCTTCTTTACGTTGCGTGGCAAAGAAATCGACTGCCTCCTGTTCGAACACCCTTTATACGGGTCTTACGCGCTAATACGCAGGCACGGGTTTCGAGACGTCGGCGAGAGGGGAAGAAGGTTCATTCGTACGGCACGAATGAATGGGCCGTACGACATGACATCCGGCACGAAGAATGGACTGCCGCGAAGGAAACGTCCGTCTACCGTTGTCCTATGCATTTATTTTCCGCGTTCCTCGTGAGCCCCGGGCTATTTCAGGAGGACTCCGGCGAAAGCGGAAAATGCGGGAGCGCAGAGGACGGAGTACGGTCGAAAAGCTCGACGCTGTCTCGTAAAGCTTTACTACTCCTCGACCCCTATTGTGGAAAGGCGATCCTCGAAATTGGCGTTTTGCAATGCTTCCAGCGAGACCGGTGTTTTCGCGCGAAACGTCCGTGCGCGTTTAACGCCTTCATCGCCCAGCATATATTCTAGCAGCACATAGGCTGCTGACGACGATTTCTGTTCCCCCGGTGCAATTAACACTTTGACTGCCATGATGGTCACTGGTGACCGACGCAGGGGATTTTACTGAAGATCCAAAATATTCGCAGTGGGTAGCAATTATTATTTTATAAATGCAGTTGTTATTAGAATAGTACTGCGATCCTTTGATCTCCAATGTCTGCACATTATATACATTTTGCATAATTCCGTCGAACGCTGTAGTATTTCATAGCATCGCCGTTCTAACATAGTAACATACGCTTGGCAGTCAACGTGTTAACACTTTGACTGCCGTTATGGTCACCGGTGACCGACGCAGGGGATTTTACTGAAGATCCAAAATATTCGCAGTGGGTAGCAATTATTATTTTATAAATGCAGTTGTTATTAGAATAGTACTGCGATCCTTTGGTCTCAAATATCTGCACTATATTTACATTTTGCATAATTCAATCGAACGCTATAGTATTTCATAGCATCGCCGTTCTAATATAGTAACATACGCTTGGCATTCAACGTGTTAACACTTCGACTGCCATGATGGTCACTGGTGACCGACGCAAGGGATTTTACTGAAGATCCAAAATATTCGCAGTGGGTAGCAATTATTATTTTATAAATGCAGTTGTTATTAGAATAGTACTGCGATCCTTTGATCTCCAATGTCTGCACATTATTTACATTTTCCATAATTCAGTCGAACGCTGTAGTATTTCATAGCATCGCCGTTCTAATATAGTAACATACGCTTGGCATTCAACGTGTTAACACTTTGACTGCCATGATGGTCACCGGTGACCGACGCAAGGGATTTTACTGAAGATCCAAAATATTCGCAGTGGGTAGCAATTATTATTTTATAAATGCAGTTGTTATTAGAATAGTACTGCGATCCTTTGATCTCCAATGTCTGCACATTATTTACATTTTGCATAATTCAATCGAACGCTGTAGTATTTCATAGCATCGCCGTTCTAATATAGTAACATACGCTTGGCAGTCAACGTGTTAACACTTTGACTGCCATGATGGTCACCGGTGACCGACGCACGGGATTTTACTGAAGATCCAAAATATTCGCAGTGGGTAGCAATTATTATTTTATAAATGCAGTTGTTATTAGAATAGTGCTGCGATCCTTTGGTCTCCAATATCTGCACTATATTTACATTTTGCATAATTCAATCGAACGCTATAGTATTTCATAGCATCGCCGTTCTAACATAGTAACATACGCTTGGCATTCAACGTGTTAACACTTTGACTGCCATGATGGTCACCGGTGACCGACGCACGGGATTTTACTGAAGATCCAAAATATTCGCAGTGGGTAGCAATTATTATTTTATAAATGCAGTTGTTATTAGAATAGTGCTGCGATCCTTTGGTCTCCAATATCTGCACTATATTTACATTTTGCATAATTCAGTCGAATGCTGTAGTATTTCATAGCATCGCCGTTCTAATTTAGTAAAATACACTCGGCAGTCAACGTGTTAACACTTCGACTGCCATGATGGTCACCGGTGACCGACGCAAGGGATTTTACTGAAGATCCAAAATATTCGCAGTGGGTAGCAATTATTATTTTATAAATGCAGTTATTAGAATAGTACTGCGATCCTTTGATCTCCAATGTCTGCACATTATTTACATTTTGCATAATTCAGTCGAACGCTGTAGTATTTCATAGCATCGCCGTTCTAATATAGTAAAATACGCTTGGCAATCAACATGTTAAAGATGCTCGGAAAACAAAAAAAATAAGAACCGTCAGATAGATCGAGGTAACAGTGTCATATACGTATTTTTTTTATATCCATTATCTACATGCAATTAATATACGGTAGGTACGTATACAATTGAACGACTTGCCACTATACAAATGTAATTCTATACCGTAAAATTGTATATCACACGTGTATTCATGTATACAATATACACAATTACATTTGAAATAGGCCGAAATGGAAATGATCTGTCTTATAAAAGAAGACGCCGACTTGCCACGGGTCGCAAGATGAAAAATAGCAGTTTGGAAGTCCACTTGAGGCACTACGGTACATTATTTGAAATTGTCGACATGTTCAACGACACAGCGTCGTGGTTTGCTGAACGGATGTCGTTTTATTATCGGATCAGTCAGCGCGTAGAATTTAGCCAACGAAAAACCGCATCAGTCGCGACAAATGTGGGACAAGCTGAGTGCGAGACGTCAAAGTGCGGTTTTGCTGAAGGAGATTAGCCGACGACACGATGAACTCGGCACGAGTCGGCTAACGTGTAACGTGTAACGTGCAAGCAGCAAACTGTAACGCATAAGTGTGACGACGGTTTTCACTAACGACGTCTTTGCAACATGACACGTCCTATGAAATCGATGCCAGATTTATGCCGACGGTCACTTCGAACTTTCCCCGATTATTTCGTGCCGGCAAATTGGAAATTCGCAGCCCGATTACTTGCGGGTTTACGATGTTAATTCGCTTAATTTAACACGGAAATGCTTAAACGATCAATTGCAGAGTATAAAGGTAGAGGGTAAATATACGCGGAAATACCTGTATTTACTGTAAACCTTTGAAGCATGTCTTGCACATTATATTTTCCTCTAT
Organism: Cryptocheilus praepositus; assembly: GCA_033815515.1. Taxonomy (NCBI): domain Eukaryota; kingdom Metazoa; phylum Arthropoda; class Insecta; order Hymenoptera; family Pompilidae; genus Cryptocheilus; species Cryptocheilus praepositus. Next base: position 684,825 of record JAWWQZ010000011.1, on the reverse strand, counting down.
TTATGTACGTATTCTTTATTATTTATAAATAAATAGAGGAAAATATAACGTACAAGACACGTATTAAAGACTTTTCAGCAGATGCCTGAAAACACGTTTACCTTTTTTAAGCAGCATTTCATTTTCGCAATTGCTTTAATTCAGTACAGTTGCGTTTTGATGCGCTTTTTATGTACTCATTTAATTAATCTGAATGAATGGCGTGAATGAAACGAGACGTACGCAGGTCGAAAAGCATCAGCGCGCATCACCGTGGCAATCGATGCGTTGAGGTGCAGCTCCCAGCACTTGATACGGAATAAATTGAATTAATGAACGAGATGAAAAATTGACGACCGCGAAAAAAAAACGTGGAAATGAGTCCACGACGCATTGTCGGCAAGTAGGTGAAGACACGAGCGCGTAATGAACCGATACTTAGACGCAGCGACGAAGAACGTGGGATCGACGCGAAGATTGGATCTATGGATCCGCGATGCATCGACTTTCTCCGATAGCGGCGCGACTATCAATTCATCAGTTTGCACGGCGATTCACAAATCGCTGCTTCCGATTAAGAGCGTTCGCGTGTCAAAACGTGACGTGTTGCTGGTTAAGGCGAGATGAGAATGACAGGGGACTTTCTCCGCACTTTCATCGCACTTCATCATTTTTCCGAGTTTTGTGGAGACAGGGCGGAGTACGGAGACTTCGGTGTAGACGGGAAAATAAAAGAGACACTATGGAAATGGAATGGATTTTTTCTGAATGCGGGGACAGTTTGATGAAAAGAGCGAGAACAATTGATGAGATGGAGACAAAATGGTGAAGAATTACGCTGTTGACAGTATTCTGTTTGCAATTGACTTTTTTTAGTACTATTTTATTATGTTTCTAATTAACACGTTGACTGAAGGTCCAAAATATTCGCAATGGGTAGTAATAATTATTTTATAAGTGCAGTTATTGTTAGAATAGTGATGCGATCCTTTGGTCTCCAATACTTGCACATTATTTACATTTTGCATAATTCAGTCAAACGCTGTATTATTTCATAGCTTCGCCGTTCTAATATAGTAAAATAAGCTTGGCAGTCAACGTGTTAATTATTATTTTCATATGTTGCCGTTTGAAATAATATTATACCGTACTTTCATCCACGTAATTGATTAGAGTTACTACTACATGTCTGTTTGCAATTGATTTTTTTTCGTACTATTTTATTATGTTTCTAATTAACACGTTGACTGAAGATCCAAAATATTCGCAATGGGTAGTAGTAATTATTTTATAAGTGCAGTTATTGTTAGAATAGTGATGCGATCCTTTGGTCTCCAATACTTGCACATTATTTACATTTTGCATAATTCAGTCGAACGCTGTATTATTTCATAGCTTCGCCGTTCTAATATAGTAAAATAAGCTTGGCAGTCAACGTGTTAATTATTATTTTCATATGTTGCCGTTTGAAATAATATTATACCGTACTTTCATCTACGTAATTGATTAGAGTTACTACTACATGTCTGTTTGCAATTGACTTTTTTTAGTACTATTTTATTATGTTTCTAATTAACACGTTGACTGAAGATCCAAAATATTCGCAATGGGTAGTAATAATTATTTTATAAGTGCAGTTATTGTTAGAATAGTGCTGCGATCCTTTGATCTCCAATGTCTGCACATTATTTACATTTTGCATAATTCAGTCGAACGCTGTATTATTTCATAGCTTCGCCGTTCTAATATAGTAAAATAAGCTTGGCAGTCAACGTGTTAATTATTATTTTCATATGTTGCCGTTTGAAATAATATTATACCGTACTTTCATCTACGTAATTGATTAGAGTTAGTACTACATGTCTGTTTGCAATTGACTTTTTTTAGTACTATTTTATTATGTTTCTAATTAACACGTTGACTGAAGATCCAAAATATTCGCAATGGGTAGTAATAATTATTTTATAAGTGCAGTTATTGTTAGAATAGTGATGCGATCCTTTCGTCTCCAATACTTGTACATTATTTACATTTTGCATAATTCAGTCAAACGCTGCAGTATTTCATAGCATCGCCGTTCTAATACGGCAAAATACGCACGGCAGTCAACGTGTTAAGGAATCTGATGATGCTGCATGAAACGTCTTGAAATTATTATCCTGATTAAATATAAACGGAAACATGTTTTCCTTCAATTTTAAATTTTTGAGATTGATACCGAACAAGTAGAATAATGACACAGTGTCTAACAAGAAATTATTATCCTGATTAAATATTATAAACGGATAGCAAAAGTTTTCCTTCAATTTTATATCGATTTTATGAACATTATTATCCTGATTAAATATAATAAAACATGTTTTCCTTCAAAATTTTTGAGATTGATACCGAACAAGTAAAATAATGACATAGTGTCAACAAGAAAAACTTATAGACAAGTTTTGCTAGTAGACAAGAATATTATAAATTTGATAGCAAAAGGCCAATATACATTTCTAGAAGCAATGAGTAATAAAGAAAAATTCTATATCGAGTAGTATTTATGAACATTATTATCCTGATTAAATATAAACGGAAACATGTTTTCCTTCAATTTTTAATTTTTGAGATTGATACCGAACAAGTGAAATAATGACATAGTGTCAACAAGAAAAACTTATAGACAAGTTTTGCTAGTAGACAAGAATATTATAAATTTGATAGCAAAAGGCCAATATACATTTCTAGGAGCAATGAGTAATAAAGAAAAATTCTATATCGAGTAGTATTTATGAACATTATTATCCTGATTAAATATAAACGGAAACATGTTTTCCTTCAATTTTAAATTTTTGAGATTGATACCGAACAAGTAAAATAATGACATAGTGTCAACAAGAAAAACTTATAGACAAGTTTTGCTAGTAGACAAGAATATTATAAATTTGATAGCAAAAGGCCAATATACATTTCTAGGAGCAATGAGTGATAAAGAAAAATTCTATATCGAGTAGTATTTATGAACATTATTATCCTGATTAAATATAAACGGAAACATGTTTTCCTTCAATTTTAAATTTTTGAGATTGATACCGAACAAGTAAAATAATGACATAGTGTCAACAAGAAAAACTTATAGACAAGTTTTGCTAGTAGACAAGAATATTATAAATTTGATAGCAAAAGGCCAATATACATTTCTAGGAGCAATGAGTAATAAAGAAAAATTCTATATCGAGTAGTATTTATGAACATTATTATCCTGATTAAATATAAACGGAAACATGTTTTCCTTCAATTTTACATTTTTGAGATTGATACCGAACAAGTGAAATAATGACATAGTGTCAACAAGAAAAACTTATAGACAAGTTTTGCTAGTAGACAAGAATATTATAAATTTGATAGCAAAAGGCCAATATACATTTCTAGGAGCAATGAGTGATAAAGAAAAATTCTATATCGAGTAGTATTTATGAACATTATTATCCTGATTAAATATAAACGGAAACATGTTTTCCTTCAATTTTACATTTTTGAGATTGATACCGAACAAGTAAAATAATGACATAGTGTCAACAAGAAAAACTTATAGACAAGTTTTGCTAGTAGACAAGAATATTATAAATTTGATAGCAAAAGGCCAATATACATTTCTAGGAGCAATGAGTGATAAAGAAAAATTCTATATCGAGTAGTATTTATGAACATTATTATCCTGATTAAATATAAACGGAAACATGTTTTCCTTCAATTTTACATTTTTGAGATTGATACCGAACAAGTGAAATAATGACATAGTGTCAGCAAGAAAAACTTATAGACAAGTTTTGCTAGTAGACAAGAATATTATAAATTTGATAGCAAAAGGCCAATATACATTTCTAGGAGCAATGAGTAATAAAGAAAAAATCTATATCGAGTAGTATTTATGAACATTATTATCCTGATTAAATATAAACGGAAACATGTTTTCCTTCAATTTTAAATTTTTGAGATTGATACAATTAATTAGTGTCATTTTTTTGAGTAGACAAGAATATTATAAATTTGATACCAACAAGTAAACGGAAACATGTTTTCCTTCAAAATAATGACATAAATAATGACATGTCAACAAGAAAAACTTATAGACAAGTTTTGCTAGTAGACAAGAATATTATAAATTTGATAGCAAAAGGCCAATATACATTTCTAGGAGCAATGAGTAATAAAGAAAAATTCTATATCGAGTAGTATTTATGAACATTATTATCCTGATTAAATATAAACGGAAACATGTTTTCCTTCAATTTTACATTTTTGAGATTGATACCGAACAAGTAAAATAATGACATAGTGTCAACAAGAAAAACTTATAGACAAGTTTTGCTAGTAGACAAGAATATTGTAAATTTGATAGCAAAAGGCCAATATACATTTCTAGGAGCAATGAGTGATAAAGAAAAATTCTATATCGAGTAGTATTTATGAACATTATTATCCTGATTAAATATAAACGGAAACATGTTTTCCTTCAATTTAAAATTTTTGAGATTGATACCGAACAAGTAAAATAATGACATAGTGTCAACAAGAAAAACTTATAGACAAGTTTTGCTAGTAGACAAGTATATTATAAATTTGATACCAAAAGGCTAATATACATTTCTAGGAGCAATGAGTGATAAAGAAAAATTCTATATCGAGTAGTATTTATGAACATTATTATCCTGATTAAATATAAACGGAAACATGTTTTCCTTCAATTTAAAATTTTTGAGATTGATACCGAACAAGTAAAATAATGACATAATGTCAACAAGAAAAACTTATAGACAAGTTTTGCTAGTAGACAAGAATATTATAAATTTGATAGCAAAAGGCCAATATTCATTTCTAGGAGCAATGAGTGATAAAGAAAAATTCTATATCGAGTAGTATTTATGAACACGGAAAAATGTGCAAGCAATACAGGCTCTTGCGAATATGGGAATATAACGCACTTACTGAGCAACAGGGAAGGCCAAAATTCGCATGCCTTCGTGCCGTAAGTTTCGTTACCCTGGGCAATTAATAAATTCCTCGTACGAATTTCCATTTTCAGCAATTAGACGATACCGTGAACTTCAGCGCGCAGATTTGCATTTCACCCGTAATTTTTCCGACTTCCCCGGTCGCCAGAATATTTTAGCGTCCGCGGGAGGGTTCGCTTATTCCTCTTTAACCGCGAAAGATTAACGGCCGCGTATTTCTTTAAAACGAATTACGCTCTGCCACGGTCGTTTAACAAAAAAAAGAACGATGCACGAAGGAGGAGTAAAAAACGACCCCGACGTTACATATTTACATCTCTCGTTACATCTTCCTCTCTCTCTCTCTCTCTCTCTCTCTCTCTTTTCTCGCGAACAGAATAACTAGTCCCGACGTTTAAATTTTCGCCGGCAAGTATAATTAAAATAGAACAAAATTACCCAGAAAATTGTCGCGTTAAGGGTCTGGCTTCCACGGCCAGTAAATTCGGAATTTGTTTGCTTGCGTTCCCTGAAAGATCAAGGTTCACAGACTGTCAGCCTGAGAGGTAATTATATTTTCGTCGCACTGCTGTCAAAACTTGCAACCTTCCACTTTTTATTATGAATATCTCGTTTATCTCGAAACAGCATTTTTCAATTGCATTCACATTTTTCGGAACCGAGTAGCTCAAACGACTTGAAATTTTAGCAAGCACTAAATCAAGCATATTTGGGCAGTATTTTTTGTTGAATAACAAAAAATCGCCCACCATGTGTTTTTATGATATGTCTCTTTCTTTCCGCAATTGCGATGTCCATATTGATTAGAGACACTTGCGCGAATTGTGCTTCAAAACCCGAGAACGGCCATCCATGTTTTTTTATTGCTCATTTAAAGCATCATGGATAACTTTCAAACGCCAACAAAAATATCTGCGAAAGTTTCGTAGTTAATCAGCAAAGTATTTTGCTGTAAAATTTCCGGGAAAGTGTTCTTTTATGGGCTGCGAAGCGGGTGGCCTCCTTTACTTAATCGCCCGCGAGTCTTTTTTCCAAACTTCCCGCGCGAATGACGTGAAATTGAATGTGGCACTGAAGTAACCGTGAGATAATTGCAAATAAATTGCGAACGAATTGCCGGCGTCCAAAGACGAAACTTTTCTTCCGGCCAGTTTCGGAAACAATGGTGATGCTTTTTCCCGCAACACTTTCCCCTCGTTAATGCATGCCGCGTCTTCCGTTTTACGTGTCGCGGGATCGTCCTTTGTGGATTCGGTAATTACGAGTATTTCAAGTATTGTGCGTGTTGAGCGAATCCAGAGAAAACGTGTCGCTGTTCAATTTCTAATCAGCTGTCATTTGAAATCCCTGAAATATTGAATCCCTTTTTCATCATTAACACTTTGACTGCCAAGCGTGTTTTGCTATGTTAGAACCGCGATGCGATAAAATTCTGCAGAGTATGATTAAATCGTGCAAAATGAAGGTAACGCAGAGTTATTAGAAAAAGTATTGAAGCATCATTTCAATATCAACGGCTTTTACTAGAGTGCAAATAGGCTTCATGGCGAATAATATAAAATTTTTTGCGCCGGTCACCGGTGACCACCGTGGCGGTCAACGTGTTAAATATACACGCAATATTAATTTTGCAATCAGACATTTGTTTTCATATTTGTTAAACATTTATTTCATGTTATAGAAATATATTTCTTTCAGCGTATAAAATATTATTAATTTAATATGGAAATTAAGATATTTTTTTCCAACTGTGAATTAGATATTCATTTAATCTGTTATATACTAAAATTTTCACCGCACCAACCATCATAATGATAAAATAATCCGTGCCTTTCCTTAAATTTGAAATTTTCATTAAATCCTATTAAAATATTGAATTCGTATTTTTCACATACTGATTTCACATTTTATCAATATTTAAGTTACACCTTGCAAATCTAAACTTAATATTCTCCGAATATTTAGATTATATTTTTCAAGCATTTATTTCACATTTATTGTACACGTGTACAGCATTTACCTCCAATATTTTTCGCATATTAAGAAGTGTGGTTTAAGAAATATTTGTCCAATCTTGCAAAAAGATATTTAACCAGTATTTTTGTTTTGCGGGGAAACACTGTTCGTGCAAGTGTGATGCAAGTCGACGAAAGCGTCGGTGTACTCATGTTTATGCAGGTTGCACGTAGAATGTTACACACTGTTTCTTTTTCAGCGCCATTAGAGGCCTACATAAATTTTGCTTCCGCGAAATGTCTTTGCCAAGTTTAATGCAAAAAAGATCGCGGAGAAAAACACGTGTAACATTTTGTGTGAGGTGTTTTATATGTATTTACCGGTTTATTTTACATGTGTATCATCGGTAATCCGTGGCATTGGCAATAGAAAAAAAAGGCAAACTTTCACGTATCCCAAATAACGCAGAGAAATGGAAATATTTGTCGTTTAATTAAAATTCTCGGCGCGGACAAACATAATCTTCGAGAATTTTAATTTCCGTACGTCCACATTAGCATAGATCTATTATAAAACGTAAATGAATCACTGTCACCGATTCCGTTTAAAATACGAGCCGAGAATCCGCTCTACCCAAATTCCACCGCAGCTGTCTAAACTCTCAACCCCGCATTGAAGACATCTCCGACGTAATCGGTCCCGCGCCAACAAAAAAAACATTAACGGCCGGTCTTAGAAAAGGCCCGATACGCTCGAGTCTAAATCCGTTGGCTGGAAAAGAAATTGCAATCAATTCATCAGTTTGTCAAGCGTTTTCCAGCGAGTTCACTGCGTAAAGTCCTTGAAAACCGATCCGAAGCGACACTTCCGATTCGGCTGAGTGAGCATCGAACGCCCTCGCGCGCCGCTAATTAACTCAATTAATTAATTTCTTGCTCGTTTATCGCGGCCACTCGGCGCGTCGTCGATAATTGAAAAGCGGAAATTTATCGTCCGCCGCCCCGAAAATCGTATTGCGCAAACGCAACCGTTGTAATCGAGGCGACGTAACAAATGCTGCGTACTGAGCTGGAGAGGCGAATTCTAAAAGTGCGTGAGTGGAAGGCAAAAGGACAGTTACACTGTGTAATAATGTGATTCAACTCATTATGTGATATAGTTATTTTGTTTACGGCGCGTTATAATGCGTGATCGATATTTTGATTTATGCCAGGCTAAGTGGACAAGCGCATTTATTTGCGTTATATCAGATTACGTTGTATGGTATATAATGCCAGTATAATAATTTCGATTCGTTTTAATGAGCAACGAGCCATATTCGCCAATAATATAATCTTCCTTTTAATATAAGAGAATTTATAATTTAAGACAAAATGTGGTACTGGTATGTTATGTTTTCTTTCGGTGCGCAATATGATGCATTTTACTGTATAATGATGTGATTTGCAATTTTACGTTGTGCTGTTCGCAGGCTAAGTGAACGAAGCCATTTGGTCGTTTATGATGCATTATGCTGTTACTATTGCGTGTGATGGATATTTTGCTTTATGCCATACTAAGTGAACAAGGTAATTTGTTTGCGTTATATCAGATTATGTGCTATGGTATATGGAGTTAAGTATTTACTTGCTTTTACTTCATTTCATAAATGAAGTAATTTGATTATTTCTATTAAGCGCTGTTTTAGTGGGTAAAGAAATTACATCTAAATGCATGTAAGGGGAAGACCAAAGAAATTATACAGTTACAGTGTCTAAATCCTTTGTGCCGTACTAGGTGAACAAAGCAATTTGTTTGCGGTATATCAGATTATGTGCTATGGTATATGGAGTTAAGTATTTACTTGCTTTTACTTCATTTCATAAATGAAGTAATTTGATTATTTCTATTAAACGCTGTTTTAGTGGGTAAAGAAATTACATCTAAATGCATGTAAGGGGAAGACCAAAGAAATTATACAGTTACAGTGTCTAAATCCTTTGTGCCGTACTAGGTGAACAAAGCAATTTGTTTGCGGTATATCAGATTATGTGCTATGGTATATAAAGTTAAGTATTTACTTGCTTTTACTTCATTTCATAAATAAAGCAATTTGATTATTTCTATTAAACGCCGTTTTAGTGGGTAAAGAAATTACATCTAAATGCATGTAAGGAGAAGACCAAAGAAATTATAGAGTTACAGTGTCTAAATCCTTTGTGCCGTACTAGGTGAACAAAGCAATTTGTTTGCGTTATATCAGATTATGTGCTATGGTATATGAAGTTAAGTATTTACTTGCTTTTACTTCATTTCATAAATGAAGTAATTTGATTATTTCTATTAAACGCTGTTTTAGTGGGTAAAGAAATTAAATCTAAATGCATGTAAGGGGAAGACCAAAGAAATTATACAGTTACAGTGTCTAAATCCTTTGTGCCGTCCTAGGTGAACAAAGCAATTTGTTTGCGGTATATCAGATTATGTGCTATGGTATATGAAGTTAAGTATTTACTTGCTTTTACTTAATTTCATAAATAAAGCAATTTGATTATTTCTATTAAACGCCGTTTTAGTGGGTAAAGAAATTAAATCTAAATGCATGTAGCCGGACGACCAAAGAAATTATACAGTTACAGTGTCTAAATCCTTTGTGCCGTACTAGGTGAACAAAGCAATTTGTTTGCGGTATATCAGATTATGTGCTATGGTATATGAAGTTAAGTATTTACTTCCTTTTACTTCATTTCATAAATAAAGCAATTTGATTATTTCTATTAAACGCCGTTTTAGTGGGTAAAGAAATTACATCTAAATGCATGTAAGGGGAAGACCAAAGAAATTATACAGTTACAGCGTCTAAATCCTTTGTGCCGTACTAGGTGAACAAAGCAATTTGTTTGCGTTATATCAGATTATGTGCTATGGTATATGGAGTTAAGTATTTACTTGCTTTTACTTCATTTCATAAATAAAGCAATTTGATTATTTCTATTAAACGCCGTTTTAGTGGGTAAAGAAATTACATCTAAATGCATGTAAGGGGAAGACCAAAGAAATTATACAGTTACAGTGTCTAAATCCTTTGTGCCGTACTAGGTGAACAAAGCAATTTGTTTGCGGTATATCAGATTATGTGCTATGGTATATGAAGTTAAGTATTTACTTGCTTTTACTTCATTTCATAAATAAAGCAATTTGATTATTTCTATTAAACGCCGTTTTAGTGGGTAAAGAAATTACATCTAAATGCATGTAAGGGGAAGACCAAAGAAATTATACAGTTACAGTGTCTAAATCCTTTGTGCCGTACTAGGTGAACAAAGCAATTTGTTTGCGTTATATCAGATTATGTGCTATGGTATATGAAGTTAAGTATTTACTTGCTTTTACTTCATTTCATAAATGAAGTAATTTGATTATTTCTATTAAACGCCGTTTTAGTGTGTAAAGAAATTAAATCTAAATGCATGTAGCCGGGCGACCAAAGAAATTATACAGTTACAGCGTCTAAATCCTTTGTGCCGTACTAGGTGAACAAAACAATTTGTTTGCGGTATATCAGATTATGTGCTATGGTATATGAAGTTAAGTATTTACTTGCTTTTACTTCATTTCATAAATAAAGCAATTTGATTATTTCTATTAAACGCTGTTTTAGTGGGTAAAGAAATTAAATCTAAATGCATGTAGCCGGACGACCAAAGAAATTATACAGTTACAGCGTCTAAATCCTTTGTGCCGTACTAGGTGAACAAAGCAATTTGTTTGCGGTATATCAAATTATGTGCTATGGTATATGAAGTTAAGTATTTACTTGCTTTTACGTCATTTCATAAATAAAGCAATTTGATTATTTCTATTAAACGCCGTTTTAGTGGGTAAAGAAATTACATCTAAATGCATGTATGGGGAAGACCAAAGAAATTATACAGTTACAGTGTCTAAATCCTTTGTGCCATCCTAGGTGAACAAAGCAATTTGTTTCCGGTATATCAGATTATGTGCTATGGTATATGAAGTTAAGTATTTACTTGCTTTTACTTCATTTCATAAATAAAGCAATTTGATTATTTCTATTAAACGCCGTTTTAGTGGGTAAAGAAATTAAATCTAAATGCATGTAGCCGGACGACCAAAGAAATTATACAGTTACAGCGTCTAAATCCTTTGTGCCGTACTAGGTGAACAAAGCAATTTGTTTGCGGTATATCAGATTATGTGCTATGGTATATGAAGTTAAGTATTTACTTGCTTTTACTTCATTTCATAAATAAAGCAATTTGATTATTTCTATTAAACGCCGTTTTAGTGGGTAAAGAAATTACATCTAAATGCATGTAAGGGGAAGACCAAAGAAATTATACAGTTACAGTGTCTAAATCCTTTGTGCCATCCTAGGTGAACAAAGCAATTTGTTTGCGGTATACCACATTATCTAGTATAGTATGTTAAACTGTATATATTGTATGAACAGGGTACTTGGTTATTTGTATTATATCATGTACTACCGCATGTCATATTAAGGCACATGCTTTCGGATGATACAATCCGTAACAGCATACATTACTGTGCATCACTGTATTAACGAATCAATTAATTGATATCCCATCACCTACTAATTTTAGCTCACGCTACACTGCAGTACACTATACATTCTATCTCAGCCTGTCCTGGATAAGCACCTCAATCTAATTACACTACATCGCGCATACGTCATAGCCTACATAGCCACACTAAACTGAACACCCGCCATGTCTGAGGTGACCATTTATTTTTTTTCCCCAAAACAGAACACTTAATCATTTTAGGCGATAGTATGCATATACAAAAAAAACGCATTTGAAAATAAGTAATTAATGTGGTCTTATATTTTTCGAAGGTTCAAATTTGCTTTAATGTATTTAACACGTTGACTGCCGTGCGTATTTTGCCGTATTAGAACGGCGATGCTATGAAATACTACAACGTTTGATTGAATTATGCAAAATGTAAATAATGTGCAAGTATTGGAGACCAAAGAATCGCATCACTATTCTAACGATAACTGCATTTATAAAATAATTATTACTACCCATTGCGAATATTTTCGATCTTCAGTCAAATCTCTTGCGCCGGTCACCGGTGACTCCCACGGGAACGAACGTGTTAATGTTGATTTCAAATAAGAATTAAATTTTGCTTGTTTAAAAACTGCACTTTGCAACTGTAGTTTTCCGCTCGTCTACAACTTATCCATAAGGGAAAAGGCCCTTTCCACGAGTGAATCCCTGCTCAATCAAAGCATCCTACAAGACGCTACGATCGGCTTTGGTATTTTTCGCATTTTTCTTTTTTTAAATCGTCACCATGGATGCTTTCTGAAATGTAATGCTCACATTAGCCACGCCACATATCTGCGAGTGGAAAATATCGCGTAGCACCGATACGAAAGAAACCAAGCACCGGCTCGTATTAAATTTACACAGCGGACTTTACGATTCCAACTTCATCCGAAGCTGGCCTCGTTGCGGGTTTAAAAGTTCGAAACGAGCGCATCTACGTTTCAACCAAGGCCGACCTTATTAATCGTATAAGCACAACTCAGCCCCGCAATTCATTCCGTCGGGACGGAAAAGAATGACGTTTGACCGACGTCGGTCGCCCGGCTCCGATTTCGCTCGCAGAAATTCAAGATCCTATTTACGCGGCCAGGTAACAGGAGAACTGACATCCTGCAGTCGAGGACTCCCGCGACACGATATTGCTGATCGTTCAAAAAATACAACGCGCGCTGATATCGTCGGGTTTTCGCGATTGCGAAGTTTCTGCTTTCGGATTCTTGGCTCCATGTCTCACCTGGATGATTATGGTGCGCGCACGTATCATTACGTCGCGCGTCAAAATGCGCGATGCACTCTTCCATTTTACATTATAGTATGTTCTAATATGTAATGGAATTTAGCATCACACTCTGGCATAACATATTATATTGCGTGGGATGCTGTACGATGTAATCGTATCATGCATTATTTTGCTACTATATGTGGTAGAATATCTTATTCCAACCGTTGTTATTGATGACGTTGCCACTCTAAATATCATACACGGTCAATTAATGTGCTCACATTTTTTTGTTTGAAATCTTAAGATTTCGGCAGCAAATGTCAAGCAATTAAATATCATTACGAAAAATACTTTTCGATAATTAATGTTCTGCTATTATATGCTATTATTAATGTGCTGCTATTATATTATATTTGTCCTATGGTATAATACGTTGTCGCAAGTGGTTCATTCAGCTATTCTTAAATTTTATGCTAAAATCGTAATCGCACTCGGAAAATATCTGCCAGCTTTGATGAGAGAAAATTCATGCATTATTTTGCTATTATATGTGGTAGAATATCTTACTCCACCCGTTGTTATCGATACCGTTGCCATTCTAAATATCATACACGGTCGATTAATGTGCTCACATTTTTTTGTTTGAAATCTTAAGATTTTGGCAGCAAATGTCAAGCAATTAAATATCATTACGAAAAATACTTTTCAATAATTAATGTTCTGCTATTATATGCTGTTATTAATGTGCTGCTATTATATTATATTTGTCCTATGCTATAATACGTTGTCGCAAGTGGTGAATTCAGCTATTCTTAATTTTTATGCTAAAATCGTAATCGCACTCGGAAAATATCTGCCAGCTTTGATGAGAGAAAATTCAAGTAACGCTCCACATTCAATTTAAATGGCCAACCGAACGACTTCAAATTGATTGTAATTAACGGCGTGTTGCAATTAAAATGTTCCGTCCAATCTGTAATTAGATTTCAATTTTAAACGAACCTAGCAACAAGTTGTAATTGTCTGAGGCCTCTGCCGCTTACAATGAAATTGCCCGAAGATGCGCTTTCGAAACTGTTTATGCACGATACAATAAATAAATCACCGTTCCGTGTCCTATAACACAATTAGAAAATAGAGATTGCACAGAAAAATGAAGTTAAGTAAAGTTAAAAAAAGGCGCATCGGGTATAATTTCTTATTATTCAAAGTACAATAGCATACTAGGAGAAAGTTGATACGTCGTAACGCATACAATATTTTATATCATATTTCTTACTTCGCACTGATTCCTACGTAAATTAGTTTCGAATCTTTCATTAGAATTCTCCATTTTTTCACAGCTGGCCCGCGACTAAACTATTAATCCCGACGAACAAGCTGTACACAACTTTTTTTAAGGTTTTCAGTGCTATTTTATATGAGGCGACAATCAATTTAAAAAAATATAATCTATATAAATCTAAAAAAATATATTCAATAGTAACGTAAACAAATTAAAGACATAATTTAGTTGATCAATACGATGATACCGACTAAAAATACAAAAAAAAAATCCTCGCACTTATAAAACCATCCGCGTAATCACTTTTGAAACATATCAAGTCCCCAATAGTATTAAATGTTAAGTAGTGCATTTTCTGACCTTATTAATAGCAGGCAATGATATAGAAGTCCTTTTCTGGTTGAAATGAAAAATCAACTGAGAACTTTTATTCGAACTTTTCTGCATTTATCGCAATAATGGTAAATGGGTTGAATATAATTTGAAAAGCGTAAGTAAAATGTTCTAAGGGGAAATAATGCGTGGAATGCGCGCACACGTACGAAAGAGCGGGTCAAATGAAATTGAAAGTAAAGGAACACGTATGAGGGAGAAGATCGTCGAAACATTGAAAGTTACGCCCACGATTTCGTTTGAGGCGCGTATCGCATTGCAAAACAATTGGGTATCCAGCGATACCATTTCGTATAAGGCTTTCTGACGCCGTCTACCAGCATATTACGGGCGTTCGTAGGTATCTAAATATTCAGTGTTCGCGAGCGAATCGCACTCGAAACCCGTATACGTGTCTTAAAACGCGTGGCGTAGTTAGTCGGACGGCCGGAGTACTTTCACATTCCCGCTATTTCTCGTTTATGACGCCCAAAGTATGCTCGACGGTGTGAGAGGCCGTTCCCCGTCTTTTCTACCCGTCTCTCTTTTCTTCCTTTATAGCAGTCTCGTTTCGCGGCTGTGTCTAAGTCCCGATATTTGCGTTTGGTGAGCTGTTCAATCTTGATATCCGTTTTCGGTCTAAGCGTTATTCACTGCTGTCCCTTTTAGTAGCTTCTTTGCGAGGTGCATCTCTGCTATTATGTATACTGTTACGTCGGAATTTTAAATTGTTAATAGTTGCGTTTTGGTAGACTGTTGAATCTTGATAACTAGTTTCTACGTAAGCGTTATTCTATGCTGTTCCTTTTATCACTTATATTTTGCGATACACCGCTAGCATTATGAACACATTTTCAGATTCCCCATTATCTTTCTTGAAATAGTGTGTGAACTTCACAGTTTTAAATTCCCGATATTTGCGTTTTGGTAGACTGTTGAATCTTGACATCCAGTTTTTGCATAAATATTATTTTCTGCTGTCTGTTTTCTTGTTATCTTTCGCTGTACGTCTGGAGCATTGCGTATACACTTACAAATGACTTACTTATATCTGCACTTTAAAAATTCTTTAATCTTCCCATTTTGTTTCCGTTTTGTTTCATTAATAGTCTCGGCAGTATTTTCCATCGTCTCGTTGCATCTTTCCACCCGTTCATCATCATTTACATCTCTCGCGAAAATACTTCCTTTATCCCTTTTATTTATTTTTATCTCCCATTACTATTCTTGGCAATAATTTTCATCTTTCCTTCGCAATTTCTGATCTTATCTTTTACTTATTTCTGCCGTCGCACATCCTATGCTGTTTCTTTTATCGCTTATATTTCGCCATACACCGCTAGCATTATGAACACATTTTCAGATTCCCCATTATCTTTCTTGAAATAGTGTGTGAACTTCACAGTTTTAAATTCCCGATATTTGCGTTTTGGTAGACTGTTGAATCTTGACATCTAGTTTTTGCATAAATATTATTTTCTGTTGCCTGTTTTCTTGTTATCTTTCGCTGTACGTCTCGAGCATTGCGTATACACTTTCAAATGACTTACTTATATCTGCACTTTAAAAATTCTTTAATCTTCCCATTTTGTTTCTGTTTTGTTTCATTAATAGTCTCGGCATTATTTTCCATCGTCTCGTTGCATTTTTCCATCTGTTCATCATCATTTACATCTCTCGCGAAAATACTTCCTTTATCCCTTTTACTTATTTTTATCTCCCATTACTATTCTTGGCAATAACTTTCATCTTTCCTTTGCAATTTCTGATCTTATCTTTTACTTATTTCTGCCGTCGCACATCCTATGCTCTTTCTTTTATCACTTATATTTCGCGATACACCGCTAGCATTATGAACACATTTTCAGATTCCCCATTATCTTTCTTGAAATAGTGTGTGAACTTCACAGTTTTAAATTCCCGATATTTGCGTTTTGGTAGACTGTTGAATCTTGACATCCAGTTTTTGCATAAATATTATTTTCTGCTGTCTGTTTTCTTGTTATCTTTCGCTGTACGTCTGGAGCATTGCGTATACACTTACAAATGACTTACTTATATCTGCACTTTAAAAATTCTTTAATCTTCCCATTTTGTTTCCGTTTTGTTTCATTAATAGTCTCGGCAGTATTTTCCATCGTCTCGTTGCATCTTTCCACCCGTTCATCATCATTTACATCTCTCGCGAAAATACTTCCTTTATCCCTTTTATTTATTTTTATCTCCCATTACTATTCTTGGCAATAATTTTCATCTTTCCTTCGCAATTTCTGATCTTATCTTTTACTTATTTCTGCCGTCGCACATCCTATGCTGTTTCTTTTATCGCTTATATTTCGCCATACACCGCTAGCATTATGAACACATTTTCAGATTCCCCATTATCTTTCTTGAAATAGTGTGTGAACTTCACAGTTTTAAATTCCCGATATTTGCGTTTTGGTAGACTGTTGAATCTTGACATCTAGTTTTTGCATAAATATTATTTTCTACTGCCTGTTTTCTTGTTATCTTTCGCTGTACGTCTCGAGCATTGCGTATACACTTTCAAATGACTTACTTATATCTGCACTTTAAAAATTCTTTAATCTTCCCATTTTGTTTCTGTTTTGTTTCATTAATAGTCTCGGCAGTATTTTCCATCATCTCGTTGCATCTTTCCATCCGTTCATCATCATTTACATCTCTCGCGAAAATACTTCCTTTATCCCTTTTACTTATTTTTATCTCCCATTACTATTCTCGGCAATAATTTTCATCTTTCCTTTGCAATTTCTGATCTTATCTTTTACTTATTTCTGCCGTCGCATATCCTATGCTGTTCCTTAAATCACTTATATTTCGCGATACACCACTAGCATTATGAACACATTTTCAGATTCCCCATTATCTTTCTTGAAATAGTCTGTGAACTTTACAGTTTTAAACTCCCGATATTTGCGTTTTGGTAAACTGTTGAATCTTGACATCTAGTTTTTGCATAAATATTATTTTCTGCTGCCTGTTTTCTTGTTATCTTTCGCTGTACGTCTCGAGCATTGCGTATACACTTACAAATGACTTACTTATATCTGCACTTTAAAAATTCTTTAATCTTCCCATTTTCTTTCTGTTTTGTTTCATTAATAGTCTCGGCAGTATTTTCCATCGTCTCGTTGCATCTTTCCATCCGTTCATCATCATTTACATCTCTCGCGAAAATACTTCCTTTGTCCCTTTTACTTATTTTTATCTCCCATTACTATTCTCGGCAATAAGTTTCATCTTTCCTTCGCAATTTCTGATCTTATCTTTTACTTATTTCTGCCGTCGCACATCCGTCTAAGCGTTCCAAACAGAAGAACCGCGACGCAGTTCCAGGCGGATCAGGAAATACTCCCTGGCGGTTCGAAAATTCGCCGGAGAAATGTCGCGAGTGCGACGCGTAGGACGGAAAGTATTGCGACGTTTCGCGGAACGCGAGACATTTCGACAAGAACGACGTCGATATTCGTCGCGACGCGAATTGGGAATTCGAGGGATGCTTTTGCGCGAGACATCGGAATGGAACTAAATTCGCTTCTGTGCGCGGATGAAGTCGACGTTAATCGGTCCCTCCATTCTCTCGAGTAAATTTCATTAATGTGAAATGCCCGGGCAGAGAGATGCCGAAGATCATGTCGCAGTGCAAGACGGTCGAATAATAAGGTTATGATTCCGCTAAGAGAGTCGCGTCGCTTCGTATTTCCTAAATGGATACAGACGTCCAACGCGCACGATACTTAACTTCTTTGAGCACAATTTTTTTATACAGACATTCTCCTATTTTCAACTGTATAACGGGGATATTACAGTGAAACACCTAAATCTGGAGGATGTCGACTTTCACCGGTGAATGTGAACATTCACATAGTCGCTTGGTGTATGTCCGAAATATTTGCTAAATACCCTTATTTCTGACTTACACCGATAAATGTTGACATTCACCATGCACATACCGGAGAGGGTCCGAATGTACAACAATGTAATGAAATATTCGATCTTTCACCGACGTATTTGGTATCTGTTGACATTCGCCGGTGAAAGTCGACATTCTCCAATTTTGGTCATTCATGGTAACAGGGACATATCATCGAATTTGCATTGTTTTGTCAGTGATAATAATTTTCATGTAAAGAAACTAAACGTACACGAAATTAAATGCGAGCGTAATAAGAAAAAATTAGATGCGTGTTGTACGTCTCTTGTACAACACACTGAGTTAAGTAGGACGACATTAACCCTTTGCACTCGACTGTCCCATCAGATGGGACATGGAGATATGGCACGCTATTTCTGGGAAAAATATACGCAGATGCAAACTTTATTCGAAATTGTTGGTTTCATTAAGATGTTTTCGATCCATTAAAAGTAAAAGCAATGACGAAAACGAAAAACCTCTGTCGTATTTTGAATTTATAAAATGTTTGGTTAATCAAAAGAGGAAAATTGCAACAACTGTGAGAACATCCGCTTTCAACATATTCAGACAATAGGCTGAACGGCGAGTTGCATATTATGAATTGAGTATTGCACATATTATACAATTTACATTTATACATACATGTATATACAATTTCAATTTTAATATATATGTATGTATATATTCTGCAAATATATGATTATGAAAGATGTCCGAGTGGATAAGAGTTGAAAGAAGCAATATAGTGCGATAATGTTATTGTTTAGAATAGTGAATTGTTCTGTAGAATCGCACTTTCGTAGTAATAATGCCATCACAGTAGATCATAGCAAGACACGAGCCGCACTACATCACTGGCCGTGCCTAATAAAAAATAGGGTAATAAAGAAATGATCAGGAAAAACGGGTGCATGTCGTGTTCGAGGGTAAAACGGTCGTGAAAGGCGCATCGAGTTAATTTCTTCACGCCGCCTCTTGCATGCAGAAGATAATCTAATTATAGGTGTCAAACGTTAATGCCACATTAATCGCCGTGATAAAGTCGTCCGCCAACTTATGGGCCCCCGCAATTGCAGTTATGACTTTCCATCCTCCGGTTACTTGTCGTCACGTTTATCACGCGTTTATCGTTCGTTTATCGGGTGCGCACTGTTGTTATGTGTCCGATAATAAGGAAAAGGAAAATGCGGCGATTGAAATGGGCGGTGTCAAGGACCGACGTCAATAAAATGGGTCCGTTACTTTCTTTCATTTAGAGGCTTTCAGAATAAGTCCTTTTAGTGACTGCATATCTGTTAATATGATAAGCCCAGAGATAATACTATACAAGTGTAGAATGCTGAATATGGTATTTAATTCGAACCGTTTTGGATCAGTTTCTTGTCATCCAGTGTACTTGTGAGAAAACAATTTTTTTTAAATAATTATGCAGCTTTGTCTTCATATATTACTCATTGTCATTGAATGTACGTGTCGAAAAATAATTGTTTTCATTTGATTTTGCAGGTTTCAACGCTATTGCGCTTCTAGAGTTTCCACAGAATATTGGCAATACGGGCATACATAACATTATTTTGATCGGACACTATAATAGATGTATCGTTGATTCATTACTCACTAAGATTCTTTGTGCTAAAATTACTAATGCTAGAAATCTCCATTTAGCTGTAAACAAACGCCCACTTTGCGTGCAAGAGAATGATTATCATTGAATCCGACGGAATTCCCCGAGTTGCGATTGTTCTTATCACTACTCGTCTGCTGTGGGATTGGGCTGATTAGACGTGTGCAGAATTAATGTTGCAATAATACTTCCGCCTTCCGAACCCAATAGCACATTGTGTTAATAAAATTGTAATTGACGTCGTAAAATGGTTATCAATCGTTTCACGCAATCTACAAGCATCGCGATCCGTGAGTCGAAGCATTTAACAGATCTCTTTAATCGGTTTATAACTGCGCCAAATAAAAATCTTTCAATCTGATCAGAACAAAAGCGCACAAACGTTCAGTCAGCAATTTGTGTCAAATATTTTTCAAGAACATTCAACGTTAGGAGTATTGAAATGAAAATGCAAATGTGAAACATTTCTTCTGCAGTACACCAATGGCCAATAAAGAGCGATGTACAATTAACAAACGTACGTTTGACTAGTCGTAAGTACGTATGCAAGTATACGTTTCGCAAAATACACACGCACGATGTACACGTTGCGAGGTACAAAATGGGCAATGCGAAGTCCACACGACATAATATAAACTGTACGCGGCTTGTACCGTTAAATGAGCGAATTTGCGCAAGCACAGAAACATAGTAAAGCGGCGCGCCGATATTTCACCGCGTTGCACTCTCAAATTCTCGCAATTCCCACGCTGCGCGACAACTGGTTTTTGCGCAAAAACATCAGCTACGGCCATCGAACTTCCTTATTCGCGCTAAGAAGAATTCGCGTCGTGACATCATCGGCTTTTATCATCGGCAGCAATAAAGTCATGTCGGAATGCGAACTTGAAAACGTGTCTACACATGTTACCGGCAAAGTAAAAAATCCGTCAAATCCGTATGGAATTTTGTAAGATTCTGCGCTCAGGAATTTACAAAGAACGTATAGAAAAACGTAGAGTAAATATCTTACATTATCACTTCGTAATATATAGTGTTTAATAAAATAAGTTTGATAAGAAAAGCGAGACATACTATAGGTATTCTACACAATCTTTTACATTTCCATGTCGCAGTATACAGGGTTTAACCAAATAACTTTGATAAGGAACGCAAAACATTCTGTAGTTATTCTAGACAATATTACGGCAAAGTAAAAAATCCGTCAAATCCGTATGGAATTTTGTAGGATTCTGTGCTCAGGAATTTACAAAGAACGTATAGAAAAACGTACAGTAAATATCTCACATTATCATTTCGTAATATATAGTGTTTAATAAAATAAGTTTGATAAGAAAAGCAAGACATACTATAGGTGTTCTACAGAATCTTTTACATTTCCATGTCGCAGTATGCAGGATTTAACCAAATAACTTTGATAAGGAACGCAAAACATTCTGTAGTTATTCTAGACAATATTACGGCAAAGTAAAAAATCCGTCAAATCCGTATGGAATTTTATAGGATTCTGTGCTCAGGAATTTACAAAGAACGTATAGAAAAACGTAGAGTAAATATCTCACATTACCACTTCGTAGTACATAGTATTTAATAAAATAAGTTTGATAAGAAATGCGAGACATACTATAGGTATTCTACAGAATCTTTTACATTTCCATGTCGCAGTATGCAGGGTTTAACCAAATAACTTTGATAAGGAACGCAAAACATTCTGTAGTTATTCTAGACAATATTACGGCAAAGTAAAAAATCCGTCAAATCCGTATGGAATTTTGTAAGATTCTGCGCTCAGGAATTTACAAAGAACGTATAGAAAAACGTAGAGTAAATATCTTACATTACCACTTCGTAATATATAGTGTTTAATAAAATAAGTTTGATAAGAAAAGCGAGACATACTATAGGTGTTCTACAGAATCTTTTACATTCCCATGTCGCAGTATACAGGGTTTAACCAAATAACTTTGATAAGGAACGCAAAACATTCTGTAGTTATTCTAGACAATATTACGGCAAAGTAAAAAATCCGTCAAATCCGTATGGAATTTTGTAAGATTCTGCGCTCAGGAATTTACAAAGAACGTATACAAAAACGTAGAGTAAATATCTTACATTACCACTTCGTAATATATAGTGTTTAATAAAATAAGTTTGATAAGAAAAGCGAGACATACTATAGGTGTTCTACAGAATCTTTTACATTTCCATGTCGCAGTATGCAGGATTTAATCAAATAACTTTGATAAGGAACGCAAAACATTCTGTATTTATTCTAGACAATATTACGGCAAAGTAAAAAATCCGTCAAATCCGTATGGAATTTTGTAGGATTCTGTGCTCAGGAATTTACAAAGAACGTATAGAAAAACGTAGAGTAAATATCTCACATTACCACTTCGTAGTACATAGTATTTAATAAAATAAATTTGATAAGAAATGCGAGACATACTATAGGTATTCTACACAATCTTTTACATTTCCATGTCGCAGTATACAGGGTTTAACCAAATAACTTTGATAAGGAACGCAAAACATTCTATAGTTATTCTAGACAATATTACGGCAAAGTAAAAAATCCGTCAAATCCGTATGGAATTTTGTAGGATTCTGTGCTCAGGAATTTACAAAGAACGTATAGAAAAACGTAGAGTATCTTACATTACCACTTCGTAATATATAGTGTTTAATAAAATAAGTTTCATAAGAAAAGCGAGACATACTATAGGTGTTCTATAGAATCTTTTACATTTCCATGTCGCAGTATGCAGGATTTAATCAAATAACTTTGATAAGGAACGCAAAACATTCTGTAGTTATTCTAGACAATATTACGGCAAAGTAAAAAATCCGTCAAATCCGTATGGAATTTTGTAGGATTCTGTGCTCAGGAATTTACAAAGAACGTATAGAAAAACGTAGAGTAAATATCTTACATTACCACTTCGTAATATATAGTGTTTAATAAAATAAGTTTGATAAGAAAAGCGAGACATACTATAGGTGTTCTACACAATCTTTTACATTTCCATGTCGCAATATACAGGGTTTAACCAAATAACTTTGATAAGGAACGCAAAACATTCTGTAGTTATTCTAGACAATATTACGGCAAAGTAAAATATCCGTCAAATCCGTATGGAATTTTGTAGGATTCTGTGCTCAGGAATTTACAACGAACGTATAGAAAAACGTAGAGTAAATATCTTACATTACCACTTCGTAATATATAGTGTTTAATAAAATAAGTTTGATAAGAAAAGCGAGACATACTATAGGTGTTCTACAGAATCTTTTACATTTCCATGTCGCAGTATACAGGGTTTAACCAAATAACTTTGATAAGGAACGCAAAACATTCTGTAGTTATTCTAGACAATATTACGGCAAAGTAAAAAATCCGTCAAATCCGTATGGAATTTTGTAGGATTCTGCGCTCAGGAATTTACAAAGAACGTATAGAAAAACGTAGAGTAAATATCTTACATTACCACTTCGTAATATATAGTGTTTAATAAAATAAGTTTGATAAGAAAAGCGAGACATACTATAGGTGTTCTACAGAATCTTTTACATTTCCATGTCGCAGTATGCAGGATTTAATCAAATAACTTTGATAAAGAACGCAAAACATTCTGTAGTTATTCTAGACAATATTACGGCAAAGTAAAAAATCCGTCAAATCCGTATGGAATTTTGTAGGATTCTGTGCTCAGGAATTTACAAAGAACGTATAGAAAAACGTAGAGTAAATATCTTACATTACCACTTCGTAATATATAGTGTTTAATAAAATAAGTTTGATAAGAAATGCGAGACATACTATAGGTGTTCTACAGAATCTTTTACATTTCCATGTCGCAGTATACAGGGTTTAATCAAATAACTTTGATAAGGAACGCAAAACATTCTGTAGTTATTCTAGACAATATCTTACATTCCCACTTTGCCAGTTAACATTTACACACAGTGGCGAGAAGGCAGAAAACGTCGACGAGGATAACGTGCCGATCGTAAAATTGACGGTCGTCCCCCCTATCATTGGTGAACACCTAACGGAAAAACAAACTTGCCGTTCGTCGTGCTAAATTTGCATCGACAATCGGTCGGGCGAATCCTTCGATTGCACTCGGCATTTACAAATTCATCTGTCGATAGATATTGAGAATCACGGAATATAAGCCACTTCCGCATTCAAATTCACATTAATATCTTCATTTTCTCTTATAGTCTCTACATATATAACACTAAAACAGATGAACAATGGCGATATTCGTCAATTCAGTTTTTCATTGAGAATGTATAGTGTGCTTATGCAAAATTGAAATACGCGTGCAATATTAATTTTCTTGAATTAAATTGTTTATATGAAAGGTAGTTTACATGTACAAGATTCAAATATGCATACAATTTTCATATTGGTTAATTGAGTTTCGCATGTGTAATGAATAGTGCATTTTTGGGTCGTCGTGTGTGGCTAAAGAATTCGGTTAATTAGTGTAATTTTCGGAACGTTACCCAAGATTTCTCCTTGTAAACGCGTGGAATCTTGCAAGAATGTGGTTAAGTGTCCAAATTTGAAATTGTGATTGAGTTTCTTCTGATGAATAGAGGTTGCAAATTAGTTGTTGATGAATCAATTCATGAAGTAAAAAGAACAGATACATCACAAGATAATAAAGATGCAGTTCAAAGAAATCTATGTGACAAGAATACATTCGAAAAGTCAAAGACTAAGTATTAAATACATTTAAACAGAACAAAACCATGTGATATACATTTAATAAATGTTAGTTTAACTTAATATCAGACATGCGTACTGGCAAAACAGGCAAGCAAGCTATCAGTTGCGAAAGTACAAACTTCAATGTTAACGTGACAGGAAGATTTTTATCAATAAATGAACAATGTTTTAGATGTTTTGATAGTATTTAATACATTACTGCGACGATATCTCAACAATTTTGCAACAGTATGCGATATTTATAATTTGATTTGATTTTATATGACATAACCTAGGAGACAAGGCATGAAACAGTCAAATTCGTGTCTCAATGTGATAAAACAATTGCAAAACACTGCCGGTAATAGAGCGATCGAAGTACTGAGAAAACCCTAATTGAATCTGGCCGCATTAATCGAAACGTAATAAAGCTGGCAACAACAGCAGAGCGAATCACGGAACTCAAACAGGACAATAACCGGTCCCTACTCGTGAACCGTTTCCAGCAACACAGACTCCACAATTTAACCCACTCCGGGACACAAACAAAACCAACAACTCGTGCTTACCTGCGGCTATCCAAGAAATCCAAATATTCCGCAAGCGCGTATCTCCACCGAATTTCACAGTCGTCAACAATTTCCGAAACTTCGAACAAACGGTAGACGATCGAACTCGCGGGATCAAACGATATTCAACGGTGACGGTTGAATAACGCGACTATTGACAAAGTTAGCCGAAAAACTCCGGTAGCAGGAATGTTTACGACACAGTCGAAAATCGTCAGACGTCGTTAGAGATCGTTGATATTCGTGAAATATCGCGTGAACGCGTCTACACTCGTGAATACTCGTATCAAATAAAGCGCAGGCGGCAAAATCGGCCGTCAAGCGAGCAAGTTCAAGAAATCAAGACACCGCGAAACGCGTTTCTCAGTTGTCAGACGTCATGGAAAGGCGTCGTATTTCGTTCAGGCTGTCATTAAAAGACGTCAAAACTCATCTGTACGCGTGAATCACGTCTAAACTCCTGAGATCCCACAGAAATACGTTCCTACCATTAGGACCCCGTGAAAAACTGTTTCTTTCGTTGAGACCCGTTCAGCTCTTCGCATTCCGTCAAAAGTCCTCGAAACGCATCATTAAAAAATGTCGAAACTCGTGGGTACGCGTGAACGACGTCTAAACTCGTGGAATGCCACGGAACCACGTTTCTACCGTTGAAACACATCGACCAACAATGAGGCTTCGTCGGCACACTCTCAACTGGTCAAATATCGGTATCTATGCTCTTGAGGTCTCACGTTTAACTCTTGCGATCTCTTTGCTGCACATTTAACTCTCGAAATTTCTAGAAGACACCTTTAACTTGTCAAGCCGTTGGCAACACGTGTCCACACTCTAGGCCCATTGCAATCTGGGCAACGGGGAGAAAAGACTCGACGCGAGCCTGAGGAAAGTACCGTGCCACGCGGTCGGTGCTGAGCCGACTGACTGACTGACTGACTGACTCGACTGCTAGTCAGTGCCGCACTTGCATCAACACACGCTTCTTCCCCCAACTGCCGAGTTCCAACGCCGTTCTCCGTTCCGGCCTCTCCCATGCATCTAGCGATGGCACTTCAACACACCTACATGCGAACAATCAAACAAACCAACCATAGAATCACTTGGAGCAAGGTACCTTTGCCTGATTTACTCGTCTTACAATTACTTCTGCATCCAAAGCAGTATCATTTTATTGTCATTTAGAGTTGGCTATCGGTCTGCGTCGAGACCAGCACTCGTGCTACTCAGTTTCGCGCTAGTACTTCAAGAGACGTACATGCGAACAATCAAACAAATCAACCGTAGAATCACTTGCAGGAAGGTACATTTGCCTGGCTACTTACTCGTCTTACAATTACTTCTGCGTCTGAAGCAGTATTATTTTATTGTCATTTACAGTTGCTTATCGGTCTGCGACGGGACCAGCACTCATTCTACTCAGTTCCGCGATGTCACTTCAAGACACGTATATGCGAACAATCAAACAAATCAACCATAGAATTACTTGAAGGAAGGTACATTTGCCAGACTACTTACTCGTCTTACGATTACTTCTGCGTCCGAAGCAGAATTATTTTATTGTCATGTACAGTTGGCTATCGGTCTGCGTCGGGACCAGCACTCATGCTACTCAGTTTTGCGATAGCACTTCAAGACACGTACATGCAAACAATCAAACAAATCGACCATAGAATCACTTGGAGCAAGGTACATTTGCCTGATTTACTCGTTTTACAATTACTTCTGCATCCAAAGCAGTATCATTTTATTGTCATTTAGAGTTGGCTATCGGTCTGCGTCGAGACCAGCACGCGTGCTACTCAGTTTCGCGCTAGCACTTCAAGACATGTACATGCGAACAATCAAACAAATCAACCATAGAATTACTTGGAGGAAGGTACATTTGCCTGGCTACTTACTCGTCTTACGATTACTTCTGCATCCAAAGCAGTATCATTTTATTGTCATGTACAGTTGGCTATCGGTCTGCGTCGGAACCAGCACTCATGCTACTCAGTTTTGCGATAGCACTTCAAGACATGTACATGCGAACAATCAAACAAATCAACCATAGAATCACTTGGAGGAAGGTACATTTGCCTGACTACTTACTCGTCTTACAATTACTTCTGCGTCCGAAGCAGTATCATTTTATTGTCATTTACAGTTGGCTATCGGTCTGCGTCGGAACCAGCACTCATGCTACTCAGTTTTGCGATAGCACTTCAAGACACGTACATGCAAACAATCAAACAAATCGACCATAGAATCACTTGGAGCAAGGTACATTTGCCTGATTTACTCGTCTTACAATTACTTCTGCATCCAAAGCAGTATCATTTTATTGTCATTTAGAGTTGGCTATCGGTCTGCGTCGAGACCAGCACTCATGCTACTCAGTTTTGCGATAGCACTTCAAGACATGTACATGCGAACAATCAAACAAATCCACCATAGAATTACTTGAAGGAAGGTACATTTCCCAGACTACTTACTCGTCTTACGATTACTTCTGCGTCCGAAGCAGAATTATTTTATTGTCATGTACTGTTGGCTATCGGTCTGCGTCGTGACCAGCACTCATTCTACTCAGTTTCGCGATGTCACTTCAAGACACGTATATGCGAACAATCAAACAAATCAACCATAGAATCACTTGGAGGAAGGTACATTTGCCTGACTTACTTGTCTTACAGTTACTTCTGCGTCTGAAGCAGTATTATTTTATTGTAATTTGCAGTTGGCTATCGGTCTGCGTCGGGACCAGCACTCATGCTACTCAGTTTCATTTTATTCTGATTTCTAGTTGGCTTCATAGCATTAGTACGTTTATTGGTGGGTGAGAAGCTTTGGCAATTGGAAAGTTCAGAAATTTCAGGCGTTCACTTGACAATCGGCCTGTATTGCCGGGTATCGCGATAAATGAGCGTCTCATAACTTGCGGGTTATTCGAGACTTTTTACATTTAAGACTTGTCGCTGCGCCTACACTCAGCTTGATGCTGACATTTCGCAGACGTTGCAGTCTGCATCGTCAGGATTAAGAGGGACCTCTGAAACTGATGTTCGGCAGTTTTATCATGTATATCATACGTCTGGTATGACACTATACTATTTTGACTGCTGCCATTATCAGATTCACCATTGCACTCAGATTAAAAACGACATAAACTTGCAGCTCTTGAAATTCCTGAAGCATTTACCAGGAAGTTGTCAGGTGTGCGACACCCCGGCCTTAGAATCCGCGATTTGGCACGTGCCATGATGTAGGTCAAACTACGTGTCAGCTGTGTCCCACCTTTTGATAGTGCATATAAACGTCTGTAATTTGATTCGACCGTGCTTTGCAGGACATGCCGGACCATTAAGGATCTGGATGCCATCAAGAGTTTATGGACGGAACGAAAGAGGTCTTAGTACGGTTTGAACGCCGTCACTAGGTGGATTCTGCATTGGCCTGCAACGGGCCCCAGGTGCGTATGCACCGGACCGATCGCCGACCGAATGTCCTTCTCGGAATTCCGCGCGTTCCTTGCCCGCGGAATTGCAATGGCATACGAATGTCGTGACTTTGGAACGTCGTATGTGCGCAGCTAAGCGTAAAGTCCCTCCTGATACGGAGTACAAACGTTCGGATTGCGCACATGACGGCTGAGGAATCTTTCGGATTTCGTTGCCTTTCCTTCTTTTCCGGCGACATGGCTCTGCTCTTGTCGAAGCAGCAATAATTGATAGTAACTGATATTATGTGCTATAATATACGCCCGTTTGTGCACAGGGACGAGCAAACTTTGCGGTTATCAGCGAGTACTGATCACTGGTAAGCGAAACAAAGTTAAATTCAAATGACTTTACATTAATTCAAATCCGCACGACTTTGAATTTATTGAAATGTTAAAAATTGAGGATCAAAGGAATTCATTTCAAAGGAATTAATCCTTTTAACTAATGCCTTATTAATCACACGAGTCAAATTTATTTTGATTATCGGGAACCAATGCACGCGAATAATACAAACATATTTCCCGCTTAAATATCAGTGTACGTAGTAATAAAACAGTATGCTTGCATACAATTTTATGTATTGCAATAAGATAATTGGTATTTTTATATAAATGTAAACGTAACACGATATTTTCTACATAATTTATTTTTGTCAGCATCAAAAGTGGAAAACCCCGAAATATTGCACGTGAGAGGACTAAATACTTTCACCTGCACCGCATTATTGTAAATTATGTTTTATTTGCAGCATTTTAATTGACACGAGTATTATTTTGCAGAAAAAATAGAGTCTTTTTCAGTATTTTCGCGCTTTATCATGTTTAACATCGCATTCAAGCGTCTGTCGCACACTTCCATACCTGACCGCCGGAAAACGCAAACACCGGTAATAATGCACTTGCATCAACATTTTTTCGGAGCGGCATGATAGCCGCAATTTGCGCCGAAGCTGCGTTCCTAAACCAGTCGGAAGATTTTTCGACCGACATAACGTTGACCGTGCCGGCTAGTCGAATTAAATATCCTCGTTCTCATACTTCAGTTGAATTGGAGCGTGCTCCACATGCTCATTGCCCAAGGTTACGCACGTGTGCAACGGGATTACTGTTTTATCGACTCTAGGAGAGTGGTCTCGCTGCAGGCAACCGGAAGTACACGGTTGCACAAGCTAGAGGTTGAGAGTTCAAAAGTTCGGCATATCAATTGCAGGAAGTTTGTGGAGTAACGGGTTAAAGAGATACATTATGTTGTACGGTAGTATCCAACATCATATATGTTACTCACCAAGTAGTATAGAATGCCTAGATTACGGAAATCCTGAAATTTTGAGGAATGTATAAAATAAAATGAACTAATTACTTTTTGTAGGTTGTGTGTGCATTATAAAATTTCTTTCTATATGTGTTGGGTCGTATACTATTATATAACAGCATATATGTTACTCGCAAAGTAGTATAAAATGTTTAGATTACAGAACACCTGAAGCTTCAAGGAATATAGAAAATAAAATCGTATTTTTTCTTGGTCGTGCGTAGATTATAGAATTTATTTTTGGTAACGTACTTTATTGCAAAGTACTATCTATCATATGATACTTTGCTAGTAACATATCTGCAGATTACAGTGTTTGTAACTGTACCGGCCTAAACTTATAAACATATATTGCAACATTTAGAATGAACATGTGAGCAGTTCGTATTTTATTTGACCTATCTAGAATTTGCCCATAATTTAACTTTATACCCACAGGAAAGAAAACTTGGTACCACATATGGAAAAATAATAAATGTAATTTCGTATAAAATTATAAAAGTTACATTACAAAAACAATACGCAAGTACATATTGCATAAGCTCAATATACGTAATTATTAATATTACCTGCTATCTAGTCAAATATCGTTAGTCTATAGACGTCAAAACTCTCATCAGATTCTTGATAATCTCTGAAAGCAAATAATCTTCCGGTATCAAGCTGTCTACATCGACAACCTTTTCCGGTTTCCCGTTCCGCTTGTTGAAGTCGTTCTTGGCCTTGACTAATTCAACCAGCACATTCTTAAACAATTCCTTCGGAAAGCATCGTTCATGTTCATCAGTTTGTTTGGATTCCAGCGTAACAAGGCTCAATTGCAAAATAATGAGCATGAGATTTTTACGGTTAGTTAATCATAACATATCCAATCAGTTGCATCCGTCAATAATAATAATGAATCAAATGATCAATTCCAATCTTCAGTCAAAGTACTGAATACAATTTTCAGAAACTGCATTTATTAATCACAATTCATAATTTGCAACTGTAACTTACTTCAAGGACCCCCGTCACAAATTATAATCGTAACGCGCAATTTCTGGTAAAATTGCAGAAAGCAAATTATGACAAAAAAATCTGTTCTTACCTCCAATCCGCTATAATTTGACACACCGACACAACCGACGAATCCTTTTCCGTGCATATGATATCCCAATTTCCGTCTGCGCAGTGCGAAACAAACGACGACGTCGAGCTTTCTACAAGATTCAAGGAGAACATTCACTTTGTCGTCCAAACCATCTGCAATCAACGAGGAAAGCAGTCAACTAAATTTCGAAATTTCGTATCTTCCAAGCATAAAGAAACAAATTTGCGTGTGCAATTGTTATATGTGACCTATTATTTTATACTGACTGTAACTATTAATGGCATCGTATTTTTTTGCGTATCCAATCTATTAGGCGAATATGCCACATACTGTTATGAACAGCGTTAAACAATATCAATTTAATTTCTAATAACTTCAATCTCCATGCCAATCATAATATTTTTTTTCTCATATCGACAACACATTAGGATGGAAAAAAAAATCGGTTGACAGGATACGCCAGAAAAAATGCAACACAATTTTATAATTCTAATGTGACATATAATCGAATATATTGTATATTTCCATATAATTGCAATATAGTATACTGCTTGTTCGCTCACCGGTAAGTTGAACTTTTTCCAGATCGGGCGCGACTATCAGGAACTTCACTTTCTTTAGCTGCACGTGCTTTTGCACTTCCTTCATGCCGCAATAATAGCGTCGTTTGTGTTTACCCTTCTGTGCGTTTTGTTCATAAAGCTTTCGCTGAAGTCTGTGAAGTTCGCTGAGAAATTTTTCTGTATTTTCATTCAATGACGGCGTCAAGGTATTCGTGCAGTATCTGCAAATGTAACAGCTACGTAAAGTTTCAGTCTTATTAGAATAACGTTAAACCGTCAAATCAATTATATAGCACTTTATTACCAATCGCGAATTTCTTTAAAAGCAGATGCTAATACTGACTTGAGAAATAGTAAGAGAGAAAAAAAGGATTATACGTAAAATTATACATACAGATGGGTGAGTGTCCAACGTATGCGAAGGAAGGGATAGGATAAGAACATTCGCATATTCTCAAGTGGTCAATAAAGAATATATTTCCTCACAATAAACCATGACAGTTACAGAGAAACAAAACGCGTTTACAAAGTTACGTTTGCCGACTAAGTTGCGCGGTCTGAAGGATCCATCAAGCCCTATTCGCCAGACGAATAAATACCAATATAAATGACAAATTATGCTTCTGTGTATAGAATATACTGTGTCGACAAAAATTGTACCGTATATCGGTGCGAACCTATAGAAGCGTGATCATTAGCGATAAGATCAAGCGTATTGCGAGAAGACTCGAAACAAACTTAATAAAAATTTGAATCTTGAATGCGTCACATACGTACAAGTACCATACAAATTCGAATATTTCTAAAAAAATAACCGTAATTACAAGTATTACAGAACTTTATCCCAGCATCCTATCCTCGAACATGTCATATATTAGAGACGCAAAGTTGGATGGTACTGGATATTTGTCCAAAAATTCAAAAATGTACCTCACAAGTACTCGAGGTAAAATAAGCAGTTTCATAGATACCATGCGCTTCTAACGAATTCATTCTTGAGACAGCGACATGCCTTACATTCAAGAGGACTCTCGAAATCGTCCTATATTAGACTCGCAAAATTGAGCGGTAGTCGATCATTTTTATACAAATCCAACAAGTTCAAATCCAATCACTTGCGATTATTTCAAGAGTACATTAAAAAACGTCACCTTTGAATTGCAAAATTGGATGGTATTAGATCATTTAAAAAAACAGACAAGTACCTTGCAAGTACATGAGGGTAAAAGAAGCAGTTTCATATGTACCATTCGCTTCTAACGGATTGCATCTTATGACATCGAATTTCTTTACATTCAAGAATACACGTTAACCTTGATCCACCTCCTCTAATACTTACTCCCTAAACCGTGGCCAGTACCACCTGACTGGTTCGCCTGCGGCGTTCATCGCTTCATTACGCATTTCAGCAGACGCTTCTTCTTGTACGTGCTCAGAAAATCGACAGTCCTCGCTCTCCATCTTCGGCGCAACACGTTGCTGGTCGTCGATCTTCACGCAATGGTTCATTTTGTGTCCTAGAGCAGTTATGCTTTGCCTCAGCAACTCAGCACTGGAGTCCTGCGGCGTTTCTTCAGTGCACTCTGTATTCCTAATATTCAAACGAGTCAGCCCGTCGACTAAATCGCGTCGAAGCGAAGCTGTCGAAGAATCTTCGCTTTCGGCGTTAAGATATTTGCCGTTTGTGAACGACAGCACGGACATCCGTTTCGTGAAGTCCATATCGGCAGCTTCTGTGTCGGACGAGATCTTCAAGGTGTCGATGTTGATTGCGTTGATGTACCTGCTAAGAGCGTCGTTTTTGTCGGCTGCGAACAAATGACGGTCGCCCACATTCGCTTGGATCCGCATCTCGCGGTCTAAGAGTATGACGCGCTTCAGCTTTGATGGCTTTTTGATTTTTACGAAATGTGCCCTAATTTTCTTCGTCACGCCAACGCCCTTCTCCCAGTATACGCTTGTTTTTGGGCGTTCCATTTGTAGGTGCCTTAAATTTCGTGAAGACATCAAGTCCTAAGAGGCAGAAATCATACTGGTCAGCGTCTAATAAAATGTGTTAAGAGTTACTAGTGAATTCGATTTAACTTGATTGTGAATTCAACCTGTTTCTGTTCTGGTTAAGGGTCTTTATTTAATTCTGTAGGAGTTTCACATCTTTTGAGTTCCATGAACTTCCTCAGTGGGAGTGCTGTACATTTTTCACATTTGTACATTGAGTATACTCTACATATGTTTCTAGAGCTCCTACAGGATTAAATTAAACCAGAGCAACCTGAACAAATACATGATTTACTTACATTACTAGTTAATTATTATTTAAAAGTTGTTGGGACAAAGTATAAAAAGGCAAAAGATGACGATTACTCTAATGTTTTAAAAAATAAATATATGCAAAAAATATTGGGCAGAGCGTATGACAAATCAGTTCGGTGAGCACAGTATTAATATGAATTAAATTGTCATACCCTGTTTGACTGTAAAATATTTTCAATACTTATGTTGCTTCAATGAACATTCAGTGAGTGTTCCTTCTTTCTTTCATATTAACACTTAGCCGACCGCGCGCGCCTAAACGAACTGTACGGTTTCCACCACGCATTTTTTACATTATTCAGTGAAGCCTGAAAATTATTTAAGTGGTCAATTATCTTTCAAATATTCTTTAAACAAAACATATTAATATATAACAACAATTTTTGGCAGGCTGTTAAAAAAAGTATAAACTTTGAAAATTAACTTAACATTAACTTCTTACATTAATGTTGTTACCATATTAAAAGCTTCCAATTGTATCATAAAATGTTTTTTAGCTACAAAGTTGAAAAAAAAACAGTTATATGCTTAGACAGTTTACCAAAATGAACAATATATGTCCCAAACTCGTGCAAATTCAACCTGTTTCTGTTCTGGTTGAGTGGCTTTATTTAATTCTGTAGGAGTTCTACATCTTTTGAGACCCATGAACTTCCTCAGCGGGAGCACTGTACATTTTTCACATCTATACATTGAGTATATTCTACATACGCTTCCAGAGCTCCTACAGGATTAAATTAAACAAGAACAACCTGAACAGATGCATGATTTACTAACATTACTAATTAATTATTATTTAAAAGTTGTTAGGACAATGTATAAAAAGGTAGTGAAGATGACGATTACTCTAATGTTTTAAAGAATAAATAAATGCAAAAAACAAAAAATATTTTCAGTACTTATGTTGCTTCAATGAACATTCAGTGAATGTTCCTTCTTTTTTTCATATTAATAATGGCTATGTAAACTTATAACTAATATTAACTTCTTACATTAATGTTGTTACCAGATTAAACGCTTCCAATTGTATCATAAAATGTTTTTTAACTACAAAGTTTAAGGAAACAGTTATATGCTTAGACAGTATATTAAAATGAATAATATATGTCCCAAACTCATGCAGATTCTATAAAATTGTACCAACTTAATGAAGAGAAAATATCAGTGCAAGTGTTTGCTTTGTATTCTACCGTATGCGTAATGCTTGCAGCTGACATAAATACTAACTCGTATTATCAAAGGCAGATCAATATGAAGCCTTGCGTGTCTCCTGGAAATGGCAGGTATCCTACCCTTCCTACGCTGCCAACCAGATTCCATCGCTGTTTCAACTTTATCAGCCTCCGGTTCACGGAGACCCGAGAACATATCATACCTAATTCCGCAAACACTGGCCCCTAATTCTGGAAACTCTAAATACTCCAAAGTACCGGACCGTGTACATCCTATTTGTCCACTGGACAGTGAACTAGAGGCAACAATCGTCACATTCTCATTCTTCGCTCTTGTCTGACTTTCCTTCAGCTGATTGTCAGCACCTAATTGGGGCCAGGCTTTATCATCGTTCAGATTGAGCGTTGTCTGTGAACTGAAACGCAAAGAACAGCAAAATTATTATATTTAGAAGAAGAAAATTATTATAATTAGAACAAAATTATTATTATCATTATAAGGATTACAAACTATATAGTGCCAACAACGAAAATAACTCTGAAAAAACATGATAATCGTATGACACAGAATTTCGTGGAACACGGTTTAAATAATAGTAAAATTTATGTAATGTGGTAATCCTATTGCACATTTTCAGAAAACCTTGTTCTTTAATGTTTGCTAAGAATGTGATATTTCAAATATTTTATCAACGTTTTTCAATGGACCTAGGGTCTTTCGTGTGATGATCTTTCCTGTGTCCTATAACTTAGTATTTAACACAAAATGAAAGTAATGCACAGTTGTTAGAAGCGAAAGTATTGACAATTGCTTTTACAAAATTGCAAATATTCTTGCTCATTCAGACCTCGATGACACCATTTTTAACTACTAACAAATCATCACTAATTTAAAGATATTTGATGCAAAAAAATACCCGGCCACTGGGTGCGAAAATAGTTGAGTACAATACATATTTTATCAACGTTTTTTTGGAATCTTTCATATGATGATCTGACTGCTATGTTCGCACATTGTCAATATTTTAACATTTATTTACTTCACAATTACACTATCAAAAATTGCTGCAAGGCTTCATTACTTTAGCAACGTACCGATAAACGTTAAAACGAGAAATCTGGTGACCCGTCCGCAATGTGTTAACAATGTTGAAATAATTAACTGTGTTATTGCGGAGTTGCCTTTATTCAATTCGGAAAGTATAAATATCGTACATAAACAGTCTGTTTACAGCATATCGCCATTATCACATTTTTTCGGCGGTGACGAAAAAGAATCATGATACACAGGAACGACAAAATTAGCATTAAAACGCAGTAAACATTTCGGACAAAGGTCTGCGACGAAAAAAGTGCATGAACCCTAAGAATTTCGCAAGCTAAAAATTACTTAAATTATCGACATAACATTGAAAGTACCAAGTAGCCCAAGGAACACCCAGCATTCGCGAATGCTGCATCTTACGTTGAGGTTACGTTTTGTTTTACGAAATCCTGGCGAATATTTTTCGCAACCTGTCTATTTATAAGATCCTCACGCGTTTTTTTATTTACGCTTCTGACTGCGTGAATACTTAATTTTTCACGTAAAAGCGTAATTTTTGTGGGTTTCGCGAAAAACTTAACGTCGACGTTCACGGCACCACTGATACATAAAGAACTGTCGCTTGGCATGAGAAACAACGTAGGGGAATACGATGACAACACGTTGAGGCCATTTTGCCTGCCGTATGCTTGCATCAGGCGCCGTTCTTACGCGGTAAATTAAAAGTAAATCACGTCATAACATTCGTTGATACAAATCTAGTCGAATATCAAGAGGTTTCGGTCATTTACTCCATGGGTTCATCCATGGGATTTGCTACCTTGTCTATTTGTACTACCGTTTTAGGTATATCGTATTAATAGGCCGCAGGTTTATATCGAGGTGATATTTTCGGCTTTTCGTAGGTACCTGAGGTTCTTACGCGGTAAATTAAAAGTAAATCACGTCATAACATTCGTTGATACCAGCTTGTTCATGTATCAAGAAGTTTCGGTCATTTACTCCATGGGTTCATCCATGGGAATTGCTACCTTGTCTATTTGTACTACGTTTTTACGTATATCGTATTAACCCTTTGCACTCCGAATTTTATTTCAATTTCGTTACCAGCAGCTCCCAACGCTTTTAAGTGTTTTATTTGAAATTTACTTTAACTAAAAATATAAAGCAATTTAAATAAATAAAGGAAGAAACAAATTCACTTAAATACCAATTTTATTTACAGTATTGTCGTATATTGAAATTTTCAAGGGTATGATATCTTTTGAAAGAACTTGCAAGATGTAACCCTGATTTTCTTTCACACGTTTCACAAAAATAGGTGGTTTCTCTTTTTCCTCCAGATGTTTTTCTATTTGAGTAAACTGCACAGTCTTTGTGTTTTCCTTCGGGATGTAGGAAGATTAAATGAGGCTTTCCATCTAAGCGATCGTGTTTATCATGTGTTCCAGGCCTCCCCAATTTCATATTTGGATGACGACAATCACGAATTAGCATTGACAAAATCTTTTCGCGAAATTTTTTGTGGGCTATAGGTTCTGTTCCTTGGTTTTTTGTTTTTTCTTTGTATAAAATATACGCATTTACCATGGAGATTTCTAATCCCCAAAAGAAATATTCTTTTAGTTCTTTTATTTCTCTTCGAGTACCTGAATGTCTAACCCTTCTAGTGACATTACGAGAGCGTCGATAACGTGTGCACGATATCTATTTATTTAGACATCGATTAAATGTCTAACTCTTCTAGTGACAAAGGAGCGTCGATAACGATGTCGATATCACATTTAGACATAGGAAATTCAAAGGGTTAATAGGCCGCAGGTTTATATTGAGGTGATATTTTCGGCTTTTCGTAAGTACCTGAGGTTCTTACGTGGTAAATTAAAAGTAAACCGCGTCATAACATTTGTTGATACCAGCTTGTTCGAATATCAAGATATTTCGGTCATTTACTTCATGGGTTCATCCATGGGAATTGCTACCTTTATTTGTACTACCTTTTTAGGTATATTGTATTAATAGGCCGCAGGTTTATATCGAGGTGATATTTTCGGCTTTTCGTAAGTACCTGAGGTTCTTACGCGGTAAATTAAAAGTAAATCACGTCGTAACATTTGTTGATACCAGCTTGTTCGAATATCAAGATATTTCGGTCATTTACTTCATGGGTTCATCCATAGGAATTGCTACGTTGTCTATTTGTCCTACGTTTTTACGTATATCGTATTAATAGGCCGCAGGTTTATATCGAGGTGATATTTTCGGCTTTTCGTAGGTACCTGAGGTTCTTACGCGGTAAATTAAAAGTAAATCACGTCATAACATTTGTTGATACCAGCTTGTTCGAATATCAAGATATTTCGGTAATTTACTTCATGGGTTCATCCATGGGAATTGCTACCTTGTCTATTTGTCCTACGTTTTTACGTATATCGTATTAATAGGCCGCAGGTTTATATCGAGGTGATATTTTCGGCTTTTCGTAGGTGCCTGAGGTTCTTACGCGGTAAATTAAAAGTAAATCACGTCGTAACATTTGTTGATACCAGCTTGTTCGAATATCAAGATATTTCGGTCATTTACTTCATGGGTTCATCCATTGGAATTGCTACCTTGTCTATTTGTACTACGTTTTTACGTATATCGTATTAATAGGCCGCAGGTTTATATCGAGGTGATATTTTCGGCTTTTCGTAGGTACCTGAGGTTCTTACGCGGTAAATTAAAAGTAAATCACGTCATAACATTTGTAGATGCAAATCCAGTTTGATATCAAGAGGTTTCGGTCATTTACTCCATGGATTCATCCATGGGAATTGCTACCTTGTCTATTTGTACTACGTTTTTACGTATATCGTATTAATAGGCCGCAGGTTTATATCGAGGTGATATTTTCGGCTTTTCGTAGGTACCTGAGGTTCTTACGCGGTAAATTAAAAGTAAATCACGTCATAACATTCGCTGATACAAATCGAGTCGAATATCAAGAGGTTTCGGTCATTTACTCCATGGGTTCATCCATAGGAATTGCTACGTTGTCTATTTGTCCTACGTTTTTACGTATATCGTATTAATAGGCCGCAGGTTTATATCGAGGTGATATTTTCGGCTTTTCGTAGGTACCTGAGGTTCTTACGCGGTAAATTAAAAGTAAATCACGTCGTAACATTTGTTGATACCAGCTTGTTCGAATATCAAGATATTTCGGTAATTTACCCCATGGGTTCATCCATGGGAATTGCTACCTTGTCTATTTGTACTACCTTTTTAGGTATATCGTATTAATAGGCCGCAGGTTTATATCGAGGTGATATTTTCGGCTTTTCGTAGGTACCTGAGGTTCTTACGCGGTAAATTAAAAGTAAATCACGTCGTAACATTTGTTGATACCAGCTTGTTCGAATATCAAGAAGTTTCGGTCATTTACTTCTTGGGTTCATCCATGGGAATTGCTACCTTGTCTATTTGTCCTACGTTTTTACGTATATCGTATTAATAGGCCGCAGGTTTATATTGGGGTGATATTTTCGGCTTTTTGTAGGTACCTGAGGTTCTTACGCGGTAAATTAAAAGTAAATCACATCGTAACATTCGTTGATACAAATCTAGTCGAATATCAAGAGGTTTCGGTAATTTACCCCATGGGTTCATCCATGGGAATTGCTACCTTTATTTGTACTACCTTTTTAGGTATATCGTATTAATAGGCCGCAGGTTTATATCGAGGTGATATTTTCGGCTTTTCGTAGGTACCTGAGGTTCTTACGCGGTAAATTAAAAGTAAATCACGTCGTAACATTCGTTGATACAAATCTAGTCGAATATCAAGAGGTTTCGGTAATTTACTTCATGGGTTCATCCATAGGAATTGCTACCTTTATTTGTACTACCTTTTTAGGTATATCGTATTAATAGGCTGCAGGTTTATATCGAGGTGATATTTTCGGCTTTTCGTAGGTACCTGAGGTTCTTACGCGGTAAATTAAAAGTAAATCACGTCATAACATTCGTTGATACAAATCTAGTCGAATATCAAAAGGTTTCGGTAATTTACCCTATGGGTTCATCCATGGGAATTGCTACCTTTATTTGTACTACCTTTTTAGGTATATCGTATTAATAGGCTGCAGGTTTATATCGAGGTGATATTTTCGGCTTTTCGTAGGTACCTGAGGTTCTTACGCGATAAATTAAAAGTAAATCACATCGTAACATTCGTTGATACAAATCTAGTCGAATATCAAGAGGTTTCGGTAATTTACCCATGGGTTCATCCATGGGAATTGCTACCTTTATTTGTCCTACCTTTTTAGGTATATCGTATTAATAGGCCGCAGGTTTATATCGAGGTGATATTTTCGGCTTTTCGTAGGTACCTGAGGTTCTTACGCGGTAAATTAAAAGTAAATCACGTCGTAACATTCGTTGATACAAATCTAGTCGAATATCTAGAGGTTTCGGTAATTTACCCCATGGGTTCATCCATGGGAATTGCTACCTTTATTTGTACTACCTTTTTAGGTATATCGTATTAATAGGCTGCAGGTTTATATCGAGGTGATATTTTCGGCTTTTCGTAGGTACCTGAGGTTCTTACGCGGTAAATTAAAAGTAAATCACGTCATAACATTCGTTGATACAAATCTAGTCGAATATCAAGAGGTTTCGGTAATTTACCCCATGGGTTCATCCATGGGAATTGCTACCTTTATTTGTACTACCTTTTTAGGTATATTGTATTAATAGGCCGCAGGTTTATATCGAGGTGATATTTTAGGATTTTCGTAAGTACCTGAGGTCTTTGGAAAAACAAGAGTGATTCACCTCATATATGTAAAATGGGCTATAAATATTCAAGTCGGAAGATAAAAATAGTTTGTTGTAGCGAATATATCTTTGATTCTATGGTCTTTATTAAATACTTTGGCAGTTTTTGTGTTTTACTGTCCGGAAGATAAAAATAATTTGTTCTAGTGAATATATATTTCATTCTGAGGTCTAAACACTCGGACGGTTTTCATGTTTTACTATTAACTTTCACCTATCGTTGTCGATACTCATATTGTGTACGCTTCTGCATTACTTGATGTGATATTTTGTCATCAAATATTGTGTATATGTGTCTAATCATTTATAACGGGTTGTGCGCATAATTTTTGACCAAAAAATATAAGTAACGCTAAAGTCGTATAATGTTCCATAGCCTATAACATGAAAGAACAATGTAGAACAATGGGAAACTCGTAAATAAAATTAAATGGGGTTTTCGAATGAATTAACATTTCGCGCGGTTTACTTAGAGAATTAAAACATGCACCACCTCTTGTATATTCCCTCAATCTTCTCGCCAATCGATGTTAAATAGTTTCGTCCAACTCTTCAGAGATGGCACCATACAGCAATCATCTAAATATAATTTTATCATAATTATTCTAAGTAACAATTTGAGACTGGTACACATTTATAAGGCATTAAGTATTATTAAAATACTGCGTGAACGTAATGAAATCGACAGAAAACATTTTAAGGGAAGATAAACTTCTTGTTTATTACAAAGTTGATAACCAGTATTGTGGCGCCATCTCTGTAGTAAACCCGCAAACTACTCAACGAGTGAGACAACTAGTTTGTAATAAATCCTGAGAGATGGCGCCACTATATAAAATGTGCAGGCGCACGTGTTTTGTTTACCGGTGTTTTGAAGTGAAATGTGGCGCCATCTCTGAGGAACATGCTCGAACTATTCGCCATCAAGTGGTAGGTAGTTTGCGAGAACAACGCAGAGATGGCGCCACGTTTGGTTTTTCTCGCAAGCAACTTGTAACTTGATGATAATAAATAACTTGTAATTTGAGGATGTTCCTCAGAGATGGCGCCACGTTTGGTTTTTCTCGCAAGCAACTTGTAACTTGATGATAATAAATAACCTGTAATTTGGGGATGTTCCTCAGAGATGGCGCCACGTTTGGTTTTTCTCGCAAGCAACTTGTAACTTGATGATAATAAATAACTTGTAATTTGAGGGTGTTCCTCAGAGATGGCGCCACGTGTCTATATACTCAACTGTATGGCAATTATTGTAATTATATATTAATAATTCAAATGCGGCCTGCGAACACAGTGTATTTGGTAATGTTGAAACCTTCACGGAAAGTAATAAAGAGGAAGGGTGGATTTTTAAATAGAAATATCCATTTTGGTTACAGATGTGCTGTCGAGTTGTCTCTGTCGCATACACGGAAACTACTCAACTTTGGTGGTAAACAGTTTCTGGACACAACGCAGAGATGGCGCCACTGTGGCGATCTTTAAGAAGACTGACAATTAGTTTCCCGGAATACCTGAGAGATGGCGCCACTGTGGCGATCTTTAAGATGACTGACGAGTAGTTTGCCGGAATACAAAAGAGATGGCGCCACTTTGGCGATCTTTAAGATGACTGACGAGTAGTTTGCAGGAATACAAAAGAGATGGCGCCACGAGACATTACTCAACAAACAGCGCGAAAAGTAAATCATTCA
Source organism: Cryptocheilus praepositus (assembly GCA_033815515.1). Lineage (NCBI taxonomy): Eukaryota > Metazoa > Arthropoda > Insecta > Hymenoptera > Pompilidae > Cryptocheilus > Cryptocheilus praepositus. The sequence continues at coordinate 642,081 of JAWWQZ010000011.1, read as the reverse complement.
AAATACTATATCTAAATTCTTGTTACTAGATTTCAGTTGCTTTACACTATTTTATGTTACAGGCGCTGACACCGGTGTACAACCCTTTTACCCTGGCTGTTAATCAATCAGAACGAGTGGCAAGTGCAAATTCATCATCTTTCGCAATTCTACACACTTGTGATGAGCATTAGTGATTAAAAATAGTGATGTAGCAGTGTATTATTATATATATAATTAATTACTCGAATTTTACTGTATGTTATTTTTCTGGAAAATATATGTATGAAACGTAATTTCGAGTTCTCTGATCAATTAGTTATAAGATCCCCTTTATCCACTATCCCTCGCCGCCCCAACTCTTTTGTTGTCTCAAAATATTCACGAAGTTCTTCCAACACGATCGGAGAGTTACGAAAAAGTCATCTTTGAAATAAGCGTTAATTCCTGTACGAGAAAATCAAACTATGAGAAAAAACCAAATGCATGAAGAATATGGTAACGGTAAATGAATACTATAATTTTAGTTAAAAGGATTAAATTCTTGGAAATTTTGTTTTAAGTTGAATTATAAAAGATATTCTCATAGAAGAGAATTTAAGAAACCTCCTTGGTGCTTATGTTCTCCTGATACAATATCTCAAAATTATTGGAAACATGCCGACAGATGTGAGGAATTTTTCGTAAAAATTTTGAGATTCCGTAACAGGAGAATATAAGTACCGAAGAGGTGGCACAAGATATCCGAATTCGTTACGGTTTAAAAATTTCATGCCCGCGAAGTTTGAAATAATTTCTCGAGACTCCGAAAATTTTTCCGTAAAACATGAGATTTTGTAACAGGAGAATATGAGTACCGAGGAGGTGGCACAAGATATCCGAATTCGTTACGGTTTAAAAATTTGATGCCCGCGAAATTTGAAATAATTTCTCAAGATTCAGAAAATTTTTCTGGAAAATCTGAGATTTTGTATCAGGAGCATATGAGTACCGAAGAGGTGGCACAAGATATCCGAAATTCGTTACGGTTTAAAAATTTTATTCCCGTGAAGTTTAAAATAATTTCTCGAGACTCCGAAAACTTTTCCGTAAAATCTGAGATTTTGTAACAGGAGAATATGAGTACCGAGGAGGTGGCACAAGATATCCGAAATTCGTTACGGTTCAAAAATTTCATGCCCGCGAAGTTTGAAATAATTTCTCGAGATTCAGAATATTTTTCCGTAAAATCTGAGATTTTGTAACAGGAGAATATCAGGACCGAAGAGGTGGCACAAAATATCCGAAATTCGTTACGGTTCAAAAATTTAATTCCCGGGAAGTTTGAAATAATTTCTCGAGATTCGGGAAATTTTTCCGTAAAATCTGAGATTTTGTAACAGGAGAATATGAGTACCGAGGAGGTGGCACAAGATATCCGAATTCGTTACGGTTTAAAAATTTCATGCCCGCGAAATTTGAAATAATTTCTCGAGATTCCGAAAATTTTTCCGTAAAATCTGAGATTTTGTATCAGGAGAATATGAGTACCGAAGAGGTGGCACAAGATATCCGAATTCGTTACGGTTTAAAAATTTCATGCCCGCGAAATTTGAAATAATTTCTCGAGATTCGGAATATTTTTCCGTAAAATCTGAGATTTTGTAACAGGAGCATATGAGTACCGAGGAGGTGGCATAAGATATTCGAAATTCGTTACGGTTCAAAAATTTCATGCCCGCGGTTTGAAATAATTTCTCGAGATTCCGAAAATTTTTCCGTAAAATCTGAGATTTTGTATCAGGAGAATATGAGTACCGAGGAGGTGGCACAAGATATCCGAAATTCGTTACTGTTTAAAAATTTCATGCCCGCGAAGTTTGAAATAATTTCTCGAGATTCCGAAAATTTTTCCATAAAATCTGAGATTTTGTAACAGGAGCATATGAGTACCGAAGAGGTGGCACAAGATATCCGAAATTCGTTACGGTTCAAAAATTTCATGCCTGCGCAGTTTGAAATAATTTCTCGAGACTCCGAAAATTTTTCCGTAAAATCTGAGATTTTGTAACAGGAGAATATGAGTACCAAGGAGGTGGCACAAGATATCCGAAATTCGTTACGGTTTAAAAATTTCTTGCCCGCGAAGTTTCAAATAATTTCTCGAGACTCCGAAAATTTTTCCATAAAATCTGAGATTTTGTATCAGGAGAATATAAGTACCGAGGAGGTGGCACAATATATCCGAATTCGTTACGGTTTAAAAATTTCTTGCCCGCGAAGTTTGAAATAATTTCTCGAGATTCCGAAAATTTTTCCGTAAAATCTGAGATTTTGTAACAGGAGCATATGAGTACCGAAGAGGTGGCACAAGATATCCGAAATTCGTTACGGTTTAAAAATTTCATGCCCGCAAAGTTTGAAATAATTTCTCGAGATTCCGAAAATTTTTCCGTAAAATCTGAGATTTTGTATCAGGAGCATATGAGTACCGAGGAGGTGGCACAAGATATCCGAAATTCGTTACGGTTTAAAAATGTTATTCCCGCGAAGTTTAAAATAATTTCTCGAGACTCCGAAAATTTTTCCGTAAAATTTGAGATTTTGTATCAGGAGCATATGAGTACCGAAGAGGTGGCACAAGATATCCGTAATTCGATACGGTTTAAAAATTTAATTCCCGCGAAGTTTGAAATAATTTCTCGAGATTCAGAAAATTTTTCCGTAAAATCTGAGATTTTGTAACAGGAGCATATGAGTACCGTAGAGGTGGCACAAGATATCCGAAATTTCGTTACGGTTCAAAATTTTCATGTCCGCGAAGTTTGAAATAATTTCTCGAGACTCCGAAAATTTTTCCGTAAAATCTGAGATTTTGTAACAGGAGAATATCAGGACCGAGGAGGTGGCACAAGATATCCGAATTCGTTACGGTTTAAAAATTTCATGCCCGCGAAGTTTGAAATAATTTCTCGAGATTCGGAAAATTTTTCCGTAAAATCTGAGATTTTGTAACAGGAGCATATGAGTACCAAGGAGGTGGCACAAGATATCCGAAATTCGTTACGGTTTAAAAATGTCATGCTCGCGAAGTTTGAAATAATTTCTCGAGACTTCGAAAATTTTTCCGTAAAATCTGAGATTTTGTATCAGGAGCATATGAGTACCGAGGAGGTGGCACAAGATATCCGAATTCGTTACGGTTCAAAAATTTTATGCCCGCGAAATTTGAAATAATTTCTCGAGATTCAGAATATTTTTCCGTAAAATCTGAAATTTTGTATCACGAGAATATGAGTACCGAAGAGGTGGCACAACATATCCGAATTCGTTACGGTTTAAAAATTTCATGCCCGCGAAGTTTGAAATAATTTCTCGAGATTCAGAAAATTTTTCCGTAAAATCTGAGATTTTGTGACAGGAGAATATAAGTACCGAAGAGGTGGCACAAGATATCCGAAATTCGTTACGGTTCAAAATTTTCATGCCCGCGAAGTTTGAAATAATTTCTCGAGATTCGGAAAATTTTTCCGTAAAATCTGAGATTTTGTAACAGGAGCATATGAGTACCGAAGAGGTGGCACAAGATATCCGAATTCGTTACGGTTCAAAAATTTCATGCCCGCGAAGTTTGAAATAATTTCTCGAGACTCCGAAAATTTTTCCGTAAAATCTGAGATTTTGTATCAGGAGCATATGAGTACCGAGGAGGTGGCACAAGATATCCGAAATTCGTTACGGTTAAAAAATTTCTTGCCCGCGAAATTTGAAATAATTTCTCGAGATTCGGAATATTTTTCCGTAAAATCTGAGATTTCGTAACAGGAGAATATGAGTACCGAAGAGGTGGCACAAGATATCCGAAATTCGTTACGGTTTAAAAATTTCATGCCCGCGAAGTTTGAAATAATTTCTCGAGATTCCGACAATTTTTCCGTAAAATCTGAGATTCTGTAACAGGAGAATATGAGTACCAAGGAGGTGGCACAAGATATCCGAAATTCGTTACGGTTTAAAATTTTCATGCCCGCGAAGTTTGAAATAATTTCTCGAGACTCGGAACATTTTTCCGGAATTTTTGAGATTTTGTAACAGGAGAATATGACTACCGAGGAGGTGGCACAAGGTATCCTAAACTTACCTCCTAATAATTTTCGATGCTCCAAAAAATTTTCGGTGTATTGCGAGATTTTGCGACAAGATACTATAACCTTACCTTTAATTTCCGCTTACGGTTTTCTCAGTAGTTTGCAATACTGCAATAGGAAGATCCTTGGTAATATCTTGCCTTCTTCAAAGCTGATTTCTTTACGGATTTTTGATCGAATTGGCCGCATTTTACGAATGTTTTATAACGAGAGATTGGGGGCGGCGAGGGATAGCGGATAGATAGGATCTTATAACTAAGTGATCAGAAAACGCAGTATTACGTTTAATACATGTATTCTTTGGTAAAATACTCTACAGAAAAAAGCTTCCTCAATTATTATGCATTCGCGCATGCATATTATGATTCCGTACTATTGTAAACGCATTAGTAGCTTATAAAATACTTAAATAAATAAATATAAATTCACTACACCACTTAAACACCACTCTGTGTATAGCAGACACTATCCTATCAACTTTGAATGTTCGGTCGCCCCCAAACTGGTTTTTTATTTCCAATATTGCATGCCAGATGTAGTCGTGGATTATTTCCGGTCCTTTTAGCAGGAATACTAGACTGTAACATAAAGCAAAAATGTGAGACACTGTGAACTTTATAATAGACCTTTATATAAATAAAAAAATTTATATAAAAATAAATAAACATTTATATAAAAATAATCTGGGTTAGGTCTGGGTTAGTTAATCCTATCAGCTTTGAATATTCGGTCGCCCCCAAACTGGTTTTTTATTTCCAATATTGCATGCCAGATGTAGACGTGGATTGTTCCCGGTCCTTTTAGCAGGAATACTAGCCTGTAACATAAAGCAAAAATGTGAGACACTATGAACTTTATAATAGACCTTTATATAAATAAAAAAATTTATATAAAAATAAATAAACATTTATATAAAAATAATCTGGGTTAGGTCTGGGTTAGTTAATCCTATCAGCTTTGAATGTTCAGTCGCCCCCAAACTGGTTTTTTATTTCCAATATTGCATGCCAGATGTAGACGTGGATTATTTCCGGTCCTTTTAGCAGGAATACTAGCCTGTAACATAAAGCAAAAATGTGAGACACTATGAACTTTATAATAGACCTTTATATAAATAAAAAAATTTATATAAAAATAATCTGTAATTTTAAACGATCCCATAACTCGCGAATATATATTTTGACAAGGCCATACGTGTAACATTAGTGCCAATTACACATTCCATTGTTAATTACCATAATTTTATTGGTTGAAAAATGTGAAATAACAAATTAAATTAAACATTGTAAAACAATATGAACTTTATATTAGATATTAAGTCCCAGACGAAGTGAATCCGCAATTTTAAACGTACCCATAACCTATGAAGATACATTTTAACGAGGTTATGTGTTTAATGTTTATGGGTATTATGTATTACATTATCAATGCCTTATAATTTTAACGATAAGGTACAACATATACTATATACAATTGTAGTTCCTGTTACGTTGAAAAGAATATTTATAACCAAAATTTTCAAGGTCCCATGGTGTAATGGTTAGCACTCTGGACTCTGAATCCAGCGATCCGAGTTCAAATCTCGGTGGGACCTTTTTTCTTTTTAGTTTGTTTGTTTTAATCAACATACTTTCATATTTACAATCTTATTCGACAGTGAAAATGTATATATTTAAAAATTCACAATTTATTTTTATCGATACTCTGTAGCAATGGTCTTAGTGAAAGTACGTTTTATTCAGGCTGACTAATACCGAAAAGTTAATATTTGCAGAATTCGTGAATACGAAATCTGCTTAAGATTAATTAACCGGAGTTGCAAGCAGTTTGCAAGCTGGGCAACTTTTGTGACAAGAACGCCCACGCGTTCTCGGAAAAAAATTTTATTACTTCAACTCGCAATTATTGGGTTGGCAACTAAGTGATTGCGCATTTCAAATAAGAAGGAAAACTCTGAATTTTTGTTTAAAAATGTAACTTTATTCAATTAGATACTGTCCGTTTTTGTCGATGACCTTTTGCCATCGTTCTGGCAGTATCAAAATTTCACGTTCGTAACATTTCTGATCTTTACCATCAAAAAACTGAATTAAATGTGATCTGACATCATCAGCGTCATTAAACATTTTACCATTTAAAGAGTTCTGCATGGAACGAAACAAATGGTAGTCTGAAGGCGCAAGATCAGGGCTATATGGTGGATGTGATAAAACATTACAATCCAGTTCCAATAATTTTTGGCGAGTGATCAAAGAAGTGTGGGGCTTTGCATTATCATAGTGGAAAACGACACCCTTACGTTTTGGCAATACCGACCGCTTTTCTTGAATTGCATCGCTCAGTTTGGCGAGTTGTTGAACGTACACGTTTGAATTGATCGTTTGGTTTTATGGTATAAGTTCAAAGTACAAAATTCCTGTATAATCCCCCCAGACTGACAGCATAATCTTTTTTTGGTGAATCTCTGCTTTTGATGTCGTTTGGGCTGGTTCATCTTTCATCACCTACGATCTCTTCTGATTTATGTTGTTATAAACTATCCACTTTTCGTCGCCAGTAATTAGGCTTTTCAGAAATCGATCAGTTTCGTTGCGTTTCAGAAGCGAATCGCAGATGCTAATGCGTTGCGTCAAATGAATTTCCTTAAGCTGGTGAGGGATTCATAAATTGAGTTTCTTGACATAACCAAGCATTTTTAATTTTTTTTTAATGTATGTATGCGATACATTGAGCTTCTCCGCAATATCACGTGTTGTACTATGACAATCTGAATCGATAATGGCCTTCATATGGATCTCATCGACTTCAACTGGACGGCCAGATCAGTGAGCATTTTTCAGTGAAAAATCACCAGAACGAAATCTGGCAAACTAATTTTGACACTGCCTTTCTTTCAAGGCTTCATTTCCATATACGGCACATAACTTCTTTTGTGCTTGCGATGCGTTCTTGCCTTTTCGAAAGTAATACAAAAAAATATGTCTGAAGTGCACGTCTTGTTCTTCCATTTTTTAATTGGGATAAAAACAAAACTAAAGCACTAATCGATATAATTTTTTTGCTACATTAAAGGTAGAAGTCCAAATAATAAGAAATAAATATAGGTTAGATGCAATGACCACGTTAACAAAACAAAAGAAAGTGTAAAGTCCATCTATCGACAAAATACGCAGTCACTTAGTTGCCAACCCAATTACGTGCATCTAGTGCATCCGTGCATTACTCCCTGCACAATTCATTGATTTATAACTGGCAGGAAATAGTATTTTATTATTTTACATTCGGACTAACTATGAGATGACACTGAAATTGAATGCCTGGTTGTAGAAACATGTTTCTACGACTTCAAATTCAGACTACATAGAAATGCTTAGGGCACTTTCGCACGGCTATATTTGGAAATATCGTACGATCCCGGAGTATATTCCGGCACGATCAAATTTGGACAGTACACGCCCTCGTTCCGTTCCGCCCACTACTCTCTTCCTTTTCTTTTCCTTTCCATAATAGTTTCCAGGTAGATACTCCGATATCCGCGTTATCAACTTTTGTTGAAAAAAAAACCATTATTTCTAATAACGTTGAAAACAACGCACCATTAAATATAATGTAATAATAGGATGTGAATGAATCGCCTTACTTTAGACTGGCATTGTAAAGCTACTCTGAAATGTAAAAGTGGAGTTGGAGCAAGAAAAATGCACTGCATCATACGAATGCATATTCAAACTCATTTTCCCGTCCGGCTTCTAATTTTCAAATGCTGCACGTCACATTTTTATTGACGGAACGACACTCCTACATATACAAATTCATTTTCTCTTCAGACTCATTTTTCAATTTTATATGTCATATTTTTATTCGTGACATAATACGAATACGTACGACTCATTTCCTGCTTGGGCTTCTGATGTTAAAAATCCTGCTCGTATACATTCAAATTGATTCTCCCTTAAAGCCCATTTTCAAATTATATATGTTGTATTTTTATTCGCGGTACGATGGAAATACATTTTCAAATGTTTTTTTTCCGAGTTTTTTCATTTTCAAATTCTATACGCCGTGCATTGACACGAATACATATTAAAATCCATTTCCTGTTCAGGCTTATTTTCTAATTCTACATATCGCATTTTTATTCATCGAATGATACGAATACGTGCTCCTATTCTGTACTTTATATTTTTACACATTGACCGATACGTCTTCAAATTCTGCATGTCACATTTTTATTCGTATTACGATGCAAATACATATTGAAATGTTTTTTTCCCGAGGCTTTTCATTTTCAAATTCTATACGCCGTATATTTATTCCTGCAATGACACGAATACATATTAAAATCCATTTCCTTATTCTCTAATTCTACATGTCGCATTTTTATTCATGGAATGATACGAATACGTGCTCCTATTCTGTACTTTATATTTTTACACATTGACCGATACGTCTTTAAATTCTGCGTGTCATTTTTATTCGTGGAATAATGCAAATACATATTGAAATGTTTTTTTCCCGAGGCTTTTCATTTTCAAATTCTATATACCGTATATTTATTCCTGCAATGACACGAATACATATTAAAATCCATTTCCTTATTCTCTAATTCTACATGTCGCATTTTTATTCATGGAATGATACGACTACGTACTCCTATTCTATACTTTATATTTTTACACATTGACCGATACGTCTTCAAATTCTGCATGTCACATTTTTATTCGTGGTATGATGCAAATACATATTGAAATGTTTTTTTCCCGAGGCTTTATATTTTCAAATTCTATATACCGTATATTTATTCCTGCAATGACACGAATACATATTAAAATCCATTTCCTTATTCTCTAATTCTACATGTCGCATTTTTATTCATGGAATGATGCGAATACGTGCTCATATTCTGTAGTTTATATTTTTACACATTGACCGATACGTCTTCAAATTCTGCATGTCACATTTTTATTCGTGGTATAATGCAAATACATATTGAAATGTTTTTTCCCGAGGCTTTTCATTTTCAAATTCTATACCCCGTATATTTATTCCTGCAATGACACGAATACATATTAAAATCCATTTCCTTATTCTCTAATTCTACATGTCGCATTTTTATTCATGGAATGCTGCGAATACGTGCTCATATTCTGTAGTTTATATTTTTACACATTGACCGATACGTCTTCAAATTCTGCGTGTCACATTTTTATTCGTGGTATAATGCAAATACGTATTGAAATGTTTTTTTCCCCGAGGCTTTTCATTTTCAAATTCTATACGCTGTATATTTATTCCTGCAATGACACGAATACATATTAAAATCCATTTCCTTATTCTCTAATTCTACATGTCGCATTTTTATTCATGGAATGATGCGAATACGTGCTCATATTCTGTAGTTTATATTTTTACACGTTGATCAATACGTCTTCAAATTCTGCGTGTCACATTTTTATTCGTGGAATAATGCAAATACATATTGAAATGTTTTTTCCCGTGGCTTTTCATTTTCAAATTCTATATGCCGTATATTTATTCCTGCAATGACACGAATACATATTAAAATCCATTTCCTTATTCTCTAATTCTACATGTCGCATTTTTATTCATGGAATGATACGACTACGTACTCCTATTCTATACTTTATATTTTTACACATTGACCGATACGTCTTCAAATTCTGCGTGTCACATTTTTATTCGTGGAATAATGCAAATACATATTGAAATGTTTTTTTCCCGAGGCTTTTCATTTTCAAATTCTATATACCGTATATTTATTCCTGCAATGACACGAATACATATTAAAATCCATTTCCTTATTCTCTAATTCTACATGTCGCATTTTTATTCATGGAATGATACGATTACGTACTCCTATTCTATACTTTATATTTTTACACATTGACCGATACGTCTTCAAATTCTGCATGTCACATTTTTATTCGTATTACGATGCAAATACATATTGAAATGTTTTTTTCCCGAGGCTTTTCATTTTCAAATTCTATACCCCGTATATTTATTCCTGCAATGACACGAATACATATTAAAATCCATTTCCTTATTCTCTAATTCTACATGTCGCATTTTTATTCATGGAATGATACGACTACGTTCTCCTATTCTATACTTTATATTTTTACACATTGACCGATACGTCTTCAAATTCTGCATGTCACATTTTTATTCGTGGAATGATGCAAATACATATTGAAATGTTTTTTTCCCGAGGCTTTATATTTTCAAATTCTATATACCGTATATTTATTCCTGCAATGACACGAATACATATTAAAATCCATTTCCTTATTCTCTAATTCTACATGTCGCATTTTTATTCATAGAATGACACGAATACGTGCTCATATTCTGTATTTTATATTTTTACACGTTGACCAATACGTCTTCAAATTCTGCATGTCACATTTTTATTCGTGGTATGATGCAAGTACATATTGAAATGTTTTTTCCCGAGGCTTTTCATTTTCAAATACTATATGCCGTATATTTATTCCTGCAATGACACGAATACATATTAAAATCCATTTCCTTATTCTCTAATTCTACATGTCGCATTTTTATTCATGGAATGATGCGAATACGTGCTCATATTCTGTAGTTTATATTTTTACACATTGACCGATACGTCTTCAAATTCTGCGTGTCACATTTTTATTCGTGGTATGATGCAAATACATATTGAAATGTTTTTTCCCGAGGCTTTTCATTTTCAAATTCTATATACCGTATATTTATTCCTGCAATGACACGAATACATATTAAAATCCATTTCCTTATTCTCTAATTCTACATGTCGCATTTTTATTCATGGAATGATGCGAATACGTGCTCATATTCTGTAGTTTATATTTTTACACATTGACCGATACGTCTTCAAATTCTGCATGTCACATTTTTATTCGTATTACGATGCAAATACATATTGAAATGTTTTTTTCCCGAGGCTTTTCATTTTCAAATTATATACCCCGTATATTTATTCCTGCAATGACACGAATACATATTAAAATCCATTTCCTTATTCTCTAATTCTACATGTCGCATTTTTATTCATGGAATGATACAACTACGTACTCCTATTCTATACTTTATATTTTTACACATTGACCGATACGTCTTCAAATTCTGCATGTCACATTTTTATTCGTGGTATAATGCAAATACGTTTTGAAATGTTTTTTTCCCGAGGCTTTTAATTTTCAAATTCTATGTGCCGCATTTTTATTCTGGCCTCTCGAGGAACTTCTCCGTAAATCTACTATTAATACTCCGGAAAGGCGTTCAGCTGAGATTTATCTGAGCTGCTGTTACAACGAGCCGTGTCAGCGCGTTCCTCATATTACGTCTGCTGGCCAGCGCAGATTAAAGGGAGATAACTTAATCGGGCGAACAAACGCTGAGGTCACGAGACGTGGTGAACGCCCGCGGCATCCTATCTCGAATAAAACTTTAAACGGGCGACTACTTATGCGCGTCAGCAAACGTTATCTCGGGCCCGCTCACATATTCGAGAAACGTTCGTATTTCCGGAAGTACGACGTAAGAACGGAAGTGTCCGAGGGCCAGCACCTGTGCGAACGTGGTATCCGTTCTAAATGTTTCAGTCGTTCTGTGCACTCCAGTTCGAACGGTCGTGCGGGTTCACATTCTAACCTAGAAAAACGAGACTACGTAGTTTTGTGTCGGTACATTAATCTATACGTTAAGCAGGCGATTTTGGTATCAGAGGTGCGTTGGCATAAACGTTCTTACACGGATAAAATGCGGGCGAAATTAGGAGTAATGAGTCGCAAAATTATCCGTCTGCCATCTAACGTTCTCAGCTGTGTTAGGTTACGGCTGCATTTTGGCGCGCTTCGGCATTAGAGCTGTGCAAAATCTAGCCTGCAAACGGACACGTTCGAATCGAATTATATCGTTCCGTGCGGCTTTTTCGTCACAGTCCCGTTCGTTTGTTACTGTGAAATCGTGCAATCGGTGCGTAGAGGTGTGACGGCAGTTCTTTTCAAGCAGATTCGAGTTAACGGTCTAACCTTCTAACAATCGGTGCAAGCGTAGGATGCGACTCTTCTTCTTTTTCTTCATCTTAAGGAATTCTGTAGTCTATAGGCTACGATCGAATTTTCAGTTTTTTTTTTCTCCGGGAAAATAATTACAATTTGAAGAAATTGAACGTACCCGTATCTGCCTATTATTCTGCGTTGCCGTTTAGAAATTACTCCAATGCGAAATATTGTAATATTTTACCAAAGCGTCTAAATACAGATTGTAGGTCCAGTATTCGATACTCTTAAAACCGAAAATTTATTATTATAAAGTTCACAAAGTGAAAAAAATGTCTCCACAAATGTATTCTGGTTTGTTTTTATACCGGTATGTAGAAATGATAGTGCAGCAAAATATGCGAGAACCGTGCCCACAGAGTCCCGTATTTTTTCACTTTTTAAATTTCTTGCATACATTTCCTTTGCGCTCCATTCTCCACTCATGACTCCTGAGTTCAATTACGATATTACGGGGCCGTTATTCATGCGCTCGGATATTAACCAATTTACTGTCAGAGGCCTTTTTAAAAATCGTCTCAGACAGTGCCACATGACCTGATGAAGTTTATTTAATATAGTTACGAAAATGCAAAATGTGCCTCGGAAAATTTCGCGCTCCGCTTTTATTGCGGAATAACTGAAATTCCAAATTCGAAAAATTCGATAAAACTTGATTGTGGATTTATAGATTTTTGATAATGTTAATCATTTTTGTACCTGTTTTGGTTGGATAGTGTCATTTAATCCTGCTTTTGACAATTTTAAGGATGAGTATCTTCCCGGAGGAATTTACGAACAATTCTGTAGTGCCCCAGAAGAGGAGATCTATGGGCCTCGAAACATACCGAGCTCCTACGCATTTAAATGAAATCATTGAACCAGAACTGACCCAAAAATTAATACTATTTTGCATAAAGCTATAATCAAGTTTTAGTCAAACGCTCGTGCAATTTTTACCCAAAACTTGAACAGCTTGGCACCAAACGCCTAACCGTTCGTTAATTGCCAGATTCACTTTGCCACGTTCAACTCCTCGCACCTAACCTAACTCCACACTCAACCAACGTGCCGCTTTATTTCTAGCCCCTAGTCCTGTGGGAGGTACTTTTTACACGTCTCGTACAGCTGTTTACACATTGTCCATATTTCAAGGCCCATGGACCTCCCCTTCAGACACACTCCGACTTTTTCACGAATCCCTCCGCGAAAATACTCATCTTAATGTTTAAAATCGCAAAAATTCACATTCTTGAAATGCGAACGTCATATCCGCAGGTTAAAATAAAACCGTTCAAGCAATACAGAGTCAGAAGCCAGCCTACTACTCCCTTAGGCGTTAGAACGCTAGAATGAAATTATAATGAAACGCCGAGCGGCACGTTAATTGGCACGTTCGACCGCTGTGCCCTAACCTCTCAACTAGCCCTAACTCCGCACTCAAGCGACATTCCTCTTTATTTCCAGCCTCTCTTCCGTGCGCAGCCCCTCGGTCGAAATCATCGGCGAAAAATCATCACCGCCTCGGCAGACCGTGCTCGCGGTCCAGTCGCATTAATTCACAGACGCAAAGGATCTGAAAGAATCGGGCGCGAAAAGGGCCCGCCGTGTGGATGCGCGCGCGCGCCTAAACTGCTTCCCTCCTTCCACTGGGACGGGTAGCTCGAGCTCGATAGCTCGAACGACCAGCGGGAAGAATCGACGTGCCCCGCGGCCAATCAGCGGGCCGCTGCATCGAGGGACTCGATGCGTCTCGAACGAGCCCATCAATCGGAACCCTCAGCTGGCGATTGTTTGCCTGGACCGCGGTGGCGCGATTGAAAAAGGAGCTGTGCGAGCGCGTTATCCGCCAAAAATGAATTCCGGCGTGGCGGAGCGCACGAGGCTCAGCGAGGAGCGGACGATCGAGAATCCGGCCGAATTCTCGCCGCCCGAAAGGTGAGACGACGTGATCGCGCTCGGACGAGAATCGTCCGACATTTTTCCTGGCCGTTTAGGCGTTTCTTAGAGAACGACAGTATCGGCGGCATACAGTGGTTTTCCGTGCGGCGAGAGGTTTGTCGTTGGGACCGTCGTTCGGACCGCCGTTGGGATTGTTGTCGTCGGGAAAAGTTGGTTGGGTGGTTTACCTGTTGTTGGATGTCTGACGGGGGGACGCAGGTGTACGCCCGCGCGCGGGCAGGTAAGGTTAAGAACCCCTGGTCTACTAGTAGTATTTGCACCCCAGGCAGGTCGAGCGGTGGTCGCGGGGATCTAGGCGCGCGCGCTCCTCGTTTTTCCTCTTGCGGGCAAATTGTAGTCTACTCGAGCGACTCTGGCACGCATACGCGCGTAGGCTCGGGGCTTCGTGTTGCGGACCGCCGGCGAGTGTTGTTTTCCGCTTCGCGTTGGTCGATTTGCTTCGCGGCGACTTGTTCTGTGCTAGGAAAATCGTTCGATCCTGTTTGACTGGTGGTGGTACCGGATCATAAGGAAGCATCTAGGATCGCAGCGCTCTTTTGCTTTGTTTGCCGTACGTCCTAGAATCCGGAATCGCGTCGGGAGACCTTTTTCTTTTGACCGGTAATTGCGGATTTTCACGGATTTTCGATACGGTTGCGACGCTCGTCGATCATTTTATTAGTTACGAAAAGTTTTACGTCGGCAATTTTTCGATTTTCGGTGCTTTGCGTTTTGGAGCGAACGTTCCTCGTTTCTAGTGGCAGCAGTCACCTGTTGCTTCAAAATGCTAATGCCCTTTGTGAAGTGAACTGTCTTTTTGCTGTGTCGTTTCAGGAAGTTTTGTTCTTATGCAATAACTCTTCTTGTGTCACAGGTTTATAAAGAAATCTGGTATTTACCTTATGTCGCGCCCTTTCGTCCACTGTTTCATGCAGTTGTTATTGTTGTCACTTTCCAACGACCTCTAGCACAAGAAAACAAATTTCTTGAGGCCCACTAAAATCCTGTGTTGTACGATTTAATAGATAGAGCGTTTGTTCTGTTAGCACAGGGACCAATTTTAAAATGAGTCAGGAGTCAATACCGTCGCCGTGGTGGAATAGGTGGTTGTGCAAAACATTTCTTTTTTAAACTACAGCTCTGCAAGGTGCCCCCAATCGAATCTCATTCTGACCACAAACATTTTACTTTCCAGTAAACGAATGCGCCTGGATGATGGATGCAACAACAACTTGAACAGTACATTGAACAGTGCGTCAAAAAACAGTGGAAGATGGTCTTGCTCGGGTGATACCAGCTTGGTGGAACCAGAAGTTTTAGAAGAAATGGGAGTCAGCATGTTAGATGACGAGGTTGCAAACTGTGACGGCATGAAGAAACTTCAGTCACAGGAGAGAAATATTTCCCCTATCAATTCAGATGGTAGTAGGCAAATGCCCATTAACGAGAATGGAATTTACGAAGTTCAGGATGCAATGTACAGAGGTTCCAGTTTTGAAACTATTAGTATAGATAGGTAGGTAGCGAACAACATTTGTATACATTTACAAAATGGAATAGTCTTAAGACGAAATTCGAATTTTAGATTGGAGCAAGACCCGTTTGATTTGGACGATCCCGTCGTGTTTGGAGCGATGGGCAACGAATCAGGATACGGGTCTAGAGTAGAACCAGATACATATGGAGATGCAAAGGAAAGTTTTAGCAAAGATAATTTGAACGATTCCTCCGACAAAAATAGCGTGGATCAATTTTATCTGTACAGAAGGAAAAGGAAACCTCTTGTAATGGGAGAGGATAAATTTAATAAATTGTCAGACGAAATGATACTGATGATACTGAAGTGGCTTCCTAAAAAATGTTTAGTAAGTGCAAACTCGCATTTTCTGTTAACCAGCAATTTCACCTCCATTATATGAAAATATTGTTTTTGATTATTGGAAAAATAGAATTTGCATCCAATACGTGAATAAATTAATAAGAAAAAAGTATCCGTATTGAAAATAAAACGTTAACAAACTACTGCACTTTTACATTGTGTTCATTACCGTTTATTACAGGTTCGTTCTATGTTAGTATGCAAACGATGGTGTCAAATAGCGCGAGACGAGGCGTTATGGAGCAGATTGGACCTGAGCGGCAAAGTGTTAAATGACGGAACGTTGGGCCACATATTGCCTAGGGGAGTCCGAATTCTGCGATTGGCCCAAGCGGAAATAGCGGATCCTATATTCCACGAGAGTAGTGAGGTACTTAGCGAAAATTACGTTAGTAAGCTACAGTACCTGGATCTATCGATGGCCGTTATCTCCGCTAACGGTCTGGCCAGTCTGTTGTCCAAGTGTAAATACCTAAAGAAATTATCACTCGAGAAATGTACGTTAAACAGAGCGAGCTGCGTGGCGATTAGTGGAAATCAGGATCTTGACACGTTGAATCTAACCATGTGTGAAGGCATAGATATTGAGTGCGCTAGAAATTTAATGAAACTGAACAAGTAAGTTTTGATGGTGCAATACATAAAATATGAGTCTAAACTAAATGAATAAATCTAAATCCATATAATGAAAGTAGAGAAAACGTTTGTTTCAAATTCAATTCAAATTCAATATAATATAGTTTTTATCATTTATTTTTTCGTTTCGCAGTTTGACTTCCCTTAATATGGCTTGGTGCCCATTGGATAGAGAGTGCGTGGTGTATATATGTACATCCTTCCCTCCCTCCATCACCAGACTGAACTTGAGTGGACGTCGGAAAACCATGACGGATGAAAGTAAGTATGCTTCCTTGTATTTATCATTTCCCGTCGCACAGAAACATTGACCCCACATTGAATAAATCAAATCGAGTACAGTGAGATATCGGCCATTAAGAGCAAATTCGATGTTCATTAAACATTTATTTGATATAAGTGCACTACGGCATTACTCCGATATCAAAGTATAAAATCGTTAGTAAATTTCTCTGATCCTGCATGAGCAGAAAAAAAAATCATTTAATTGCATTGAAACGTGAAAGCAAACGCCGCAAAACCTCAAAATCTCTGCAATTGCCACTTCAGAAATTATTTCTTATAATAACGAACAATCAATTGCAGATGTCAAGGACCTGGTGAAATGTTGCACGAACATCGTCGAGTTGGATCTAAGTGACTGTACGATGCTGACGATGAACACGGTGCACAGTCTCATGAAATTCTCGAAGTTAGAGCATCTATCTTTGAGTCGTTGTTACAGCATACCGCCGTCGACTTATTTAAGATTGGCTTACATGCCGTGTCTCCTCTACCTAGACATTTTCGGGTTGATGTCGGAATCAATTTTGAAGTCCTTCCAAGCCAATTGCGGCGACATAGAAATTAACAAGTTCCTATACAGTTCAGTGGCCAGACCGACGGTCGGCGTGCGAAGAACTAGCATCTGGGGTCTTCGTGTCAGGGATTAAGTTGTAAAAATCCTAACGTCGAAAATGGCGCACCCACGCTTGTTTGACGTATTATACGTTGTAAAAGCTCAAATCAGAAGGATAATTGTTAACCAAAGGACAAGTGATGGCAACTGTATTTTGCCCCGGATTCTCCGCAGATAGTACTTTCTTTTTCGCAGTTTCTTATTACTATTATTATTATTATTATTTTTATTATTATTTTGTTCTCTTTTTCATTCGAGACTGAGTATTTTTTTCGTTATTCGAGTAACGGAATATTGCGGACGGGATATTGATAGGTATATTCTTCTTCGAAGTTAATTAACGTTATTGTACACGCGCGTTTTAGGAATCACGTTCTATTTTTATGATGCATGGTAGCGTGTGTAGTTTTTTCTTTTCTTGCAGGAAGAAACTGATGCGTCGAGAAATAGTATTACGAATGCGATGTAATCCTGATAACTCGAACCGTGTGATTTTAATATCTGTATATAATAATGTGCCTTAATCAATTTTGCACTCGCACACGATTCGATTACTACCCGGGGGCTGTGTAAAACAATTTCTTTTTTGTTTTTTTTTTCTCCTTTCTGGTTTACCGTTCAGCATGATGTTATCGCCGTCCGAGTGAATCAGACGGATGTATCATAGATTATTACTACAAACGGTGTATATTTTGTTTTAGACGCAAATATAACAATCAATCAATAATAGCAGTTTTAGCAAACTGAATTTATTTTAATCACGAGACGGAAACTAGTGCTTCTAACAAAAACTGTCTTTTTTTTTGCTCGAACGCATTCAATTTTTCCTTCGTTATTATTGTGATCCTACTAAAAAAATATCATTAGTACAGAAATCAAGAAATTAGTTTGTAAGTATTTAGGATTATCATCATTATATGTATAACGCGGTGCGAAGGTGTTGTATCCATTGTTGATTTAATGCTATTTACACTGTATAGAAATAAAGTCCGGCGTGCCTGAAGTTGTGGGAAAAACTATGCAAATCATTGTTCATGCAGTAATGGCCAGGTTTTTTTTCGTGTAAAAGAAACGTCTCGTATATATTTATTCGAACCGTCGTCATTTGTACAATAGAAAAATGCTCAACGCGTTCTCTCAGATGCCCTTGTAATTCACTTTAATACATAGTCGTACGTATGTATATATATATGTACAGACATGGTAATAACAAATTACGTGCTTTACGCTTAAATGGTACCGAACGTATTATAAGTAGTAATTTTACAAATTATATGTTATCGTGGCGGATAATAGGTTTGAACAAACTTAAGGCTGCTAAATCATAGAAATGCGTTATTTAACATGGTCCTTCCTAAGGTAATTGTTTTCACGTTTGTTTCATTCTCCCTAAGTCAACATTTATTATGCATTCGTTACTTTGTGGAGTCTTACTACGCTGTAACGTAGGTTGTTATCCCACATTCTTAAGACCTTTTCCCTTCGTCATGCGTAACTTAGCGTGAACTGTAATTACGTTTTTACAATGTGGATGGCACAAATACCCTTTTCCTTTGTTCCCCACCCTTCTTCCTTAAGTTACGCTCCAGCGAAGTTTCTACTCGATGTCGAAACTCTCACACGATAACTTTCATACTCTCTCCTTACCATTTTGTACTATCCATTCTAAAAGTCCGTTTACAGCCAAAAACAAATGCAACTCTTAATTCTTTCGAGGGGTGTATAGGCTTTTCTCGCCATTCGCAGTTTGTCTTTTTTTACAGTTGTATCTGCATGCTTGTATTTGTTTGCCTATGTGTGCGTGCGCGCCTGTGAGTCGACATGCAAGCGTGTATGCATGTGACAATGGAAAATGTACATGGAAACAATCGTTTTTTGCGGACACACTTGTTGTTGGTGTACTCTCATCCCCTTTTTTCCTCCGATCGAATTCAATAGTAAATCTATTAGTACAAATTTTCTTGTACCTTCACTATTTTGAACTTCGATGTAATTACGATTCTTTAAGCCGTCGCTATCTGTGGCTCTGGTGCTGGTTCTATCGCAGGTGGTTTCGGTTTAGGAGGAGCAGTTGTATCTGATTCACCTGCGTAAATCGATTTCGATTCCTGTCTCTCTTGTTCGCTCTGCCATTGCACCTAGAATAAAGATAACACACATTAGTATAGAGCACACAATATACTAGTATATAGAGAAGCAAATATGAGTTTTAACGGGTCAACTAATTTGCTCAGCGGCTATCTCTATACATTCAATTTCCACTGCATCAGTGTACTAGCGCAGCAGCGGTTCTCATATTTACAAAACTCCAATATGCATAACAAGAGTAATCGAATGCACACCGTACTGATATCAGATACGATAAACTCTCAGTGCAATTATTACCTTCTGCTTATGCTGCTTAATGGCCTCCATACACCTCTCTAGGACCATTTGCTCCGTCAAGACACCGTCTTCCGACGCGTAAGCAGCTGCCTGCCAAGTGACCCCCAACTTCGCCAACTCCCTGCCCGACATTCCTTCGGTCATCTCTGCCATCTTTGTGCAAAGCGCACTATAATCAAACTGCGCCACTTTCAGCCTCTTATTCCCCTCAATCGCTGGCCGCAATACGTATTTATCGAAGTACAGTCGAACCAAACGTTCCCGTTCCTCTCTCCCAGGCAAGCGGAACTCAACCATTTCGTCCAATCGATCATTCACCGCCCAGTCAAATTGCTCCGGCGTGTTCGACGCTAGCACTAACATGAACTTGCTACTCTGCTCACCGGTTCTGTACAGAAAAGCATTCAACATCGCGCGTAGGTCCTCCGATATGTGCTCACTCGAACGTTTACGCAGGAAAGCATCGGCTTCGTCGATGAACAGCAGAAGACCTTTACGTGAAGTCTGCGCCCAGTCGAAGACTTTGTGGATGGCAGTGACACCGTCTCTTCCCAGAGGTGCAAGATCTCCGCCTGTGACGATGGCGTAGTCCATACCGGAGTGTTCGGCCAGCTTCTTGGCGAACATCGTCTTCCCCGTCCCTGGCGGTCCATGCATCAATATATTTCTGTACATGCCACGGTTCTGCTTGGTGTTCTTCGTGGCTATCGCGATGTCACGCAGTCGTTCTTCGAGCTTGGGAGCCAGCACGACGCCGGACAGGGCATCTGTTTGCTTGTCCTTCAACTTCTTGACAGCCTGGATGGGATGCCGGACCGTGTCGAGGACTGTGAAGCGCGAAGTCTCGCGGACTAGAGACGGCTTGCCTAGACGAGATTCGATGTAACGTGCGGCCACACCGGTCGAACCTTTTGCGGTGTATACTCCGAATGCCAGAAGAGACAAGCCACCAGCCGCGGCAATGATCTTGTCCCAGTCTTGCAACAGGGCTGTTGCACCTGATCCTAATACTGCGCCGGCAGTTCTGGAAATTTAATTTCATTTGATTAGTTCTTCAATTAAGGATTAAACAATTAAAAGGAAGTGTGCAAATGTCTTGTTATGTTACAAACTCTAAAATCATACAATTTTTAGGAGCTAATCCTTTCTTTTCCGAATAGAATGGTAGCATGCGTACCGGTATAAGAGTATTATTGTCCCCATATAAACTTACTGACTTTTTTCTTCTCAATAGAAAACTATGTTTTTAAGCAGTAAAAATTAGCAAGTAAAAATATACATTTTTCTTAAATGCAAAGGTAAATACTCTCTTAAGTAAAGTATGAGAAAGTAAAGCATTTGTACTTTATAGATTCTAAGACAGTGATCCTCTTCTCTGATGCTTTTAGTCTAATTTGTTCCAAGTTCAAATCTTGATTCTCCCTGTCAATCTTTGCCTTTGCTCTTAACTCAGCCTCCAACTTTTTCATCTCATTCTTATGTCTCAATTCCATTTCGTGCTCAATAGTAGCTTTCCTCATTGCTTCTTGTTTCTGCACAGACTCCTCTTGTCTCCTCAAGTTCTCATCATTCATCCTTTGCTGCTGTGCCAATTGATCTTCATAACGTTTCCTAGCCAGCTGATCTTGATACTGAGCCCTCATTTGATGCTGCTTCGTTTCTTCTTGAATAGTCTTTCTTCTTTCTTCTCCATCAACACGCTTCTGGTCAGATTTCATCTGCTCAATACTGGCCTCATACTGTTTAATCTCCTTCTGCACCTCCTGCTGTTTAGTCATTTCTTGCATTTTGCACAGATCCAATGCATCTTTGGCATGCTCTAGAAATATTAATTTAGTTTACAACTCAAGAAATTTACACTGTTGTAACATCCCCTTAACCCCTTAACGCCTGAATTTTTTTCTAATGATGAAAAGTAATTACATAGTATATATCCTGTTATTATGCACATTTAAATCCGTCAACAATTTTTACTTGTGTACTGTGCTTGTGCACTAGTATATATTGGTAGTAGTAATGTATCCTATTCGCTACAACCGACACTTTTATGAAATTCTCAATTTTAAACCCATATGCGACATGCGAAGCAGTATGTCGCGAATTATCCTCATTCGTCGTTAAGGGGTTAAATGCTGATCTATCAAGGTGCATAAAGTAGTAAGAAAAAAAATCCAATAATTTTCTAAAAGTAAAACATCAATTGCGTGCTTTGTTGGGAAAATTGAGAACTTCAAAGAAAAACATTGAGTTGCTCAGCTCGACAACCGTGATACTTACACACCTGCCGTCAAACAACCCAACGTTTGATTTTATTTTTAACATTAATCTTTTTTTTTTCATTTAACTGAGTTCAATCATCCATGCATTCAGTTGCATCATCTCACGTGGGGAGTTCAAGAGCATCATAGTGCAAATCCTAACCAAAAAGAACGCAGCTTCCCGTTACATAACTAACCGCCTACATAACCTACGATTCGATCTATTGAGAAATTCGATTTCGTACTGGATTTTTCGAGTTCCTTCGCCGCAGCCGCTGCTCTTTCCAATGCGCTGGAATCGAATCTGTAAGCTTCCATCTGAGACCTCGTTATAGTATTTTTAGACTGTGAATTGTCCCCGGCATCGCCACCACCGGCCGTTGGTCTTTGAAGAATTTGCGAAAGATCCTGCGGTTGGGACGTATGCCGATCGCCAAGAAGCCACGACATTTCTAACGTTTCACTTTATCACGATACGTGTCCTCGTACGTGTCTTTGGAAGGTTTTATGTTAGGTCGCTTCTTTGGTGGATGATCGTGCTGAACTGCCGACGAGTCTCACGTGCGCAGGCCGCGGCTGATGAAACAGGCGGAAAGCGAACCGGTGATGACTAGCAGACGACAAATTGAAGCGAGCTCGTCACATTTTAGCTATTTTCTGCGCATCTCATTGAAATTATCGCAGTTAAATGACCAGGCGGGAGTAAAGTCCATTGGATGTACAGTTTACTTTTTGATAGAGTTTGAATTTGAATCCTTTTTGCCTACGTAATCTGTCTCACAAAGTAAGGGGCTAGATATATTTTATCTGCTTCAAGCTTGAGCAGAAATTGTTACCGATATATCTGTTTCTTGGATTATCCTAAAGATAGTGTGATATTAACCCTTAGCGCTCCGCAGGCTCCGCTGCGGAGCCGAATGTTTTTAACATGATTGCGCTTAAAGTGCTGCGGTATCTTCGGCGTTGGCAATTGATAACTGTAGTTAAAACGTGATCAGTGTCTGCATTGTTACAATTAAACCATTTTTTGAACTTTTTTATAGCACGTGTAATTCTTCTTATTTAAAATAAAACTCCGTTTCACTCATTCCGCTGCAAAAATGTGCCGGAGGGCTAAGGGTTAATTTACGAGGTATCCGTACGGGCATTGCAGCCGTAGCTTGGTGTCAAGAATCGAGTTGAAATTGAGCATACAGCTGTATAACACAGAGTCATTCACTGTCTATGGACGCGTTTTGATGGGTATATTTGCAAGTCGCAATATTTATAACTTTAGGATCAAACATAATTCCGTTAACCACTTGCGCTATAAAGACGTGCCGCGCACGTCGAGATGCTTTTATACCAAAGCCGCCAGCGACATGTATACCACATCGATAAGCATTTGTCGCAGAAGCAAAAACGACGTGTTTTTTACATAGACACTGCTACTACATCAATAGCTGCTACCAGGCTTTATGACGAATTTTTTGCATTTATAGTAAAATCTTTTGCGCCGGCATGTTATATTATAGAGCGCGGCAGCCGAAAATTAAATCGTAGCGCAAGTGGTTAACCCATTGACTGCCACGCATATTTAACGCATCTTGCCCTGAGTGCCGCGGTTTTATTTTAAAGAAGACATGGAGTTTTACAAAATATAATAATATTAATTATTATATTATACTATAATAATTAAAATATAATAATATTATATTATAATATTAATTATTACTAATATAATATTGTAATGGCATTTACAGTATTTTTATTGAAAAAAACACCACGAGATAACTCGTAGCTGGCAGTTTTGATACAGACGCTTACTACGAGATATCTCGTAGTTGGCAGTCAATGGGTTAAGTTGCAAGTAAACTCTTTCTACTACATTCGACTTATGTTAGTCATGAAGTCAGCCATTTAACCATATTTTTTGCGCCCACAGTTGGCAGTACTGTGAAGAGAGCATTCCGCATATATCCGATTGGTACGATTGACCTACTACCGCGTTGCAATAGTAGCTTGGTTCCGGCGAGTTCGGTGAGTGTGCTCTTTTCAAACATGGGGAGGTTATTTTCTTGAAATAATATGTGGGAACTAGGGAATCGGGGCGTTATCGTGTTGATAAGTGTGTTGACCGGGTGCGCATTAATATACAACGCCTGGGGACCGATTCTCGCACTAGCCGTTTCCCTGTTCCTCGTAATATACGCGTGCTATTCGCTCGCCATCAACGACAGCTTATTGTCGCCACACGCGTTTCTCGCCTTCGACTATCTCAAAGACGCCGCCGTCGAGCTAAAACTCACGCTCGACGCGGTCGTTATCTATGTCAGGGAGCACGTGTCCAGGGTTAGAGACAATTTGCTCGGACGCTATCGTCAGAGGTTCTCCAGGATGGACGGACGTCGACGTAGCAATTATCAGCTGAGCACCGACCCTTTGCCCAACAGAAGCTCGCCTATTCGGAGAAATTCGACAGCTAATGTGAGCGCTGATTCATCCAGGTTCAGTCTGTTAGAACAGCTGAGTCCCATTCCACGTAACTTATACAAGGAATACGACGATGAAAACCAGCTGTATAAAGGGTCGAACTTTAACACGGAGAGTCAGGAGCGGTTTGGTAAGATAACATCAACACCTATGATACAGCATAGGTGCGACTCTAGGAACGGAGACTTGGGGAGGTATACGACGGAGAAGTCTACACCGAGGAAGAAGAGTCCAATGTATAGCCAGAGTCATACGTTATCGCGTGGAGACAACGAGACTTATTTCAGTCCAGATGGATCACCGTGGGGCAATAGTATAAGTCCTAAGTTGAGACCCAAAGCAGGAGGAGTTAAGACTGTGCAGACTGTTGCTGGACCGTTGTTGGCTTCGACCCGATATAATATTGATCCCAAGTAAATATTAGATATATTTATCGTTTATGATATTAAAATTTTCATTATTCAGTAATATAGTATATATTAATTTTTTACTTAAATGTTTTATTATGATTAATTCTATAGGGTATATAGCGATGTCACTTCACCAGGCCTAACAACTCGCTTAACCAAATATGCCACAGAAGCCAATGGGAAACTGACGCATCAAGCGCAGTATGGGACAGGTCAATTTCCTAAAGTGAACCTGCACGCGGGCCCGTTGCCTTTATTAAACAAGAAGGCAGTCAAGAACAGAACACCTGTTACTGTAAGGGTGGCACCTCCAGAAGTAGCGAGGTATTCTCCACCTGAAAGACGGAGGATTTTGTCAAAATTATGTCAAGTGGAAGAAAAACCACCCAGTGTAGTTGAGGTTCTGCGCGAAATTTCACTGAAGAGACACGCATCCCGGGAAGAAGTCTGCTCCGATTTGATAAAAAAGCAGCGCACAGATGTAATTTTTACGGATGAGCTATCAGGCATGGCAGAAATGAATCAGAAACGTAGCAGAGAGGAATCATCGAAATCAGAGGATGATATCTCACCCCAAAATAAAACTGTTCGACCGACAAAACGAACAAAGACGCCTTCTTGTTATGATATTCTCAACTCATTGAGTTCGAGTATAAACGTCGCTTCGGGCGTGAAACGAAAAGCCATGGACTTCTCGAGAAGCGGAACCCCGGATTTCGAGAAACATTTTAAATCGTTGGAAAGTGTGCAAGCTACCGAAATGCACGTCACTCCTCAATCGCAAAATATAATTTCGGGACAGAAACAACCACTATCTAGAGAGAAACATACGAGAGAAGATGTACATACTTCGCCTAACAGATCGCAGGAAATTGTTCCGATGAAAAGTATATTAAAAGTACCTGGGAAGCAGTCTTTGAACGCAAGAACCGAAGAATCAGTCCAGAGACCTTGTACTCAAGATAAAAGTATGAGAAGTAAGGCTGAAACCACCGTGACGACAGCTGCACCGATTAACGTTGCAGACAAACTGTTCATGAGGGCTGAACGTCAAGTTAACGAGAAGTTAAAGTCCCTCGTTGAGGAACAAGGAAACATAAAGGCAAAGTTCACAGGTGACGACGCCGAAGAAATAAAGAAAGAAGACATTGTCAATATGCGGCAGACTAGTATGCGTGCTCGACTTCAGAGCATGTTCGATGCCATTTCCGGGAAAGCACCTAGCAGAATTAATCCTGATGTGGTGATACAGGCGGAGGAAGTCAGGACGCCGATTTCTGAAGTTCCGACTACGTGCGCCACATTAAATTCGTCGACGACGACTACTAACGTCAATACGATGCCTATTTCCACTTCAGCTATTGCTCCGTTTGGTTCACCGGCCGAGCCTAGTACCAGGCAGACGAAGCACGTGGCATTTAATCTGCCTAGCTTGCAGTCATCTGATACACCTGCTCTAAAGACACCAGAGATGCAGAAATCGCCAACTAATCCGACAGAAGTTAGTAAGTCGCAGAGCATAATGTCGACACAACCCCAAAGTGGCGGAAGTACTTCTTCGTTGGGTCTCAGTTTCCCTAATGCAAATGCAGGATCGGCGTTGAATTTCGGCAAGCCTTCGACGGGTGCGTCTATGTTGACATCATCAATACTTGCAACCTCTAGTCCCGTTCTGAGTTTTGGGGCTTCAGCAGCGAATGTTAACACCGCTGCTCCTACTTTCCCGGCTATGACAGCTGTTTCGACGAATTTATCCAGTTTTGGAAGTAGTCCGTCTACGAGTGCTACATCAGCTATTCCAGGTTTTGGTGTGCCAAAAACTCAGGCACCCAGTTTTGGCAGTTTAACTAGAGGTTCCGGTATCGTAACGAGCAGCATCACTCCGTCTTCAAGTTTTCCGATTGTAAAGCCTGCAAGCAGTGTCACAACAGCGAGTTTGTCCGCTACTCCAAGTATAAGTACATCCGCTCCATTATTCGGATCTTCGCAAACAGGAATCGTATCAGTACCTGCTGGGGTCTCTAGCACAAGTTTGCCTGTTTCTACTGCCGCCTCCACTTCGAGTATTTTAAGTACTGCTTCTCCCGCATCATCAGCACCAGCTCTGTTCAGTTTTGGGAATAATGTAACTACCTCACAGACTACCAAGTCTGAGTTATTCTCGTTTGGTGCAGCATCCACTACCACTTCGACTGGAACTGGTTTTGGTCCTCCAGCTACAGGTGCGACCATATTTAACGGAACTACTGCTAATACTACCACAAGTTGCGGATTTATGCCCCAGAATTTCGCAGCTGCTTCGTCAACCAGCGGATTTGGTACATGCACCACAGCGTCTTCTTCGAGTTTGGGTGTAGCTCAAACTACTTCGATATTTTCGTTCGGAACGTCGAAGCCATCGGTTTCTGAAAGCAAGCCACTGTTCTCTTTCGGTGCAGGCGCTGCGAGTACAGCTAGCACGACTTCTGCAATATCTAATACAACTTCCATGTTTGGTAACACGCAGACCACTACAGCTCCTTCATTCAGTACATCAGCGACTTCTGCGCCAGTGTTTGGTACACAAGCAAACGCCGCTATCGGTTTTGGTGCATCAACCAATTCTAGTACTGCCTTTGGCACACCGAGCATGTCTGCAGGTGCTTTTGGAACACCAACTTCGACCACTGGTTTCGGTACACCCGTAACTAGTACCACCAACTTTGGTGCGCCAGCAACTAGTACCTCGACTTTTGGTACGTTAGTAACGAACGCCACAACCTTTGGTACACCGGCAACTAGTACTTCGACATTCGGTGGATCAGCAGCCAATACCACCAGCTTCGGTACACCAGCAACCAGTACCACCACCTTTGGTACCCCAGCAACCAGTACAACCGCTTTTGGTACACCGTCAACAACCACCGCGACCCCACAGTTCGGCGGTACAGCTTCCGCTCCGTTATTTGGCGCACCACCAACGAGTACATTTGGGCCAAGCGGTCAACCAATTTTTGGCGGAACGTCGACTTCCGGCGCTATCGGCACGTTCAATCCTCCGAAAACTACGTCAATATCAGTTTTCGGCTCGGGACCTATTACCGCAGAATCGAAACCCGTCAGTACAACACCTTCCTTATTCTCTAATACAAACACGACGGCCGTCACTGCGCCTACAGCTACGAAGTCAGTCTTCGGCTCGAGTACCGGCATGTTTGGACAAGCAAAATCTCCGACGACTTTCGGAGCGACACCTCCAGTCTTCGGAGCACCCTCCGCACCGTTATTTGGAAGCCAAACAGCGGCTGCACCTACATTCGGTGGCACAAATCCGGCTACCACGACTATGGGTCATAGCTTTGGAACGAATAGTGTACCCACGACCACCGCGACACTTAACTTCGGAGCTACCGCCAGCACATCGGCACCTGCTTTCGGGAGCCAGACGATGGCTGTAACCACTCCCGCGCAAAACACCTCGACTGCACCGACATTTGGGGCTCCTAATTCGATATTCGGAAGCGAGACTTCATCAGCTCCGATCTTTGGATCGGCGAGTAGTACTTCAACGAGCGGAGGCTTTGGAGCAGTACCGTCTGCTTTCGGTGGGCAGAATACAGGCACGATTCCGTTTGGAAGTACTAACAATCCTCCGGCATTCGGAGAGGAGAGACCCTCGCCTTTTGGAGTGCCGACGACTTCCACACCTGCATTTGGAGCTGCTACTACTAGCACGACTGCCGCACCGATTTTTGGCACCACCGGAAGTACAACCGGTGGAAGAATGTTTTCTTTCGGCGGTGGACAAAAACCGGCTCAGTTGAACACGACGTTCTCGTTTGGAAGCACGGGGACCGGTAGTAATAATAATAACAATACTACGTCCGTTGCACCCACGCCGTTCCAGTTCACGGGTGCCCAAGCAAAACCAGGTTACGAATCAAATTCTAGGTGTTCTTTAATTGATTATATGTTTCCGCACGCAGTTAAACCTTCAATGTATTTTAAGCAATAAGGCTTTGTTGCATAAGTCTGGATGAGATTCGAAAAAGATAAGCTAATATAAGGGTTGTATTTGTTCTGTCGTGTAGACAGCGTTTTGTGTAGAAAATTGAAAAGGAATAGTGAAGATCCAAAAAAGAATTGCTCAATATAGATATTGATAATTTGTACAAAATGAGCGTGCAATTTTGATGATTTGATTAGTTTCATACGGTCTGAACGGGTGTTTAGAGAAAAATGGTACTAAGAATAATTTTTTATTTTAACAGCCGCAACGGGATTTAATTTTACACCACCGACGTCGGCGCCAAGCATGAATTTCAACACTTCTGGGGCTCCGACATTCAATGCCGCAACTCCGGGAATGTTTAGCATCGGAAGTGGATCAACAGCACCTCGATCGAGAAATGTCCGACAACGAAAACCGAGATGATGCAGAATGTAAATCTTAACGTCCCGTTCTCGCGCGACGCTTTCGATCAGAAATGAATTTGGAGGGACGATCTTATTCTTCTCGGACTTTGTAAAAATCGGAGCTAAATCGGTCTCTGCCTGGAATGCAAACAGGGGGCAGTATAATCTGACGTGAAAATAATAAGTGTGCTCGTTTCGTCGGGGTTCGGTTGATCAAGTAAGAAGAAATATGATAATCATTGAACACCTATCCAATTTGTACATACAGAAGCGATCGATCCGTTACTTTTTACTTCTAAGAAGATAAAAAAAAACTACAATTATCATGCTGAAGTTTGTTACCGTCTGCCTTCGCGGAATCAATGCACGTACTCTTATGTTTCTGTGTTCTCTTACATCTTTATAATTTTTTACTCTGATGTGATCGAACGTACCGTAGATGGGGAATGTTCGTTGATTTGTTGTACAGCGAAAATGACTATTTACTAGGACAATAGAAAGAAAAAATAGTTTAACTATCCACTTATTATTTTCACTGAGTTTTTGATATTTCTCACAGTAACTCACTGCTTCCTAGAGAGGACGTGCTGAATCGAGATCTAACAATATGTAAATTTAACCACCCGCAAATCTCGTCTCTCATGAAATTTTCTTTCCCAGTTTCTCGCGAGGAACTGAAAATCAAGTGTATCAAGTCACGATTTATTCGCTGTTGTCGTATTATTGCGTAAGGGGCAAAGTGCGTTCAATAAAACAGGACTAAGACGGTAGGATACGATAAAATCTGCGCGCCATAATAGAAAATAGCGGAGAAACCTACGGATATTTAGTACCTATAGGACACATGTGAAAACAAGCATTCATTCATTTTTTTTTTTTTTTGTTACTGCAAATTTTACCTTCGGAATACATTATCGCACATTAACTTTGTTTGATTGACACTACTGCGAACAACTAATTGTAACTAGGTGATTATACTATTGTACAGACTATTTTTTTTTTAAGTACATGGTTTAATGATGTGCTTCATCCTAATACTCTCGATTACGATGCGATCAACCAAAATTGGTATCCTACCTAAGCGCGACTGTACGATCTAACATCATAGAGCAAAGTACGCGAAATACGTTTAGTACATAAAATCCACATGTTACAAGGCATCGATATAGTTGTATTAATGAAAAAATGCAATACGAGTAATCGAAGTTACATTTGTATCTCGTATGAAGTACATTTAAGAAAGTCGAGGTAAGTCCCTAGTAATATATTATTACGAATGACTACGCATATGAAAAAGAATAATAAAACATATTCTCATATTATGTATGTCGATGATGATTTCTCATTTAACGCTGACACACAGTCTTAACGCTTCATCTGATATCGTGTTTCCTGTTAAGTACCCTCAAGGATTTCTTTTTTCTCGGTGTTAATCATTTTTGTGCCTGTTCTAATTGAATGGTTGACAATTAAGAGATGATTAATATTATCATAAAGAATTTAATTTGCAATCAAGTTAAATCCAATGAACCCATACCGCTACAGCAATGGAGTCAAGATTTTAAACCAAAAATTGTCCGTAACATATAGCTCAGGAACCAAGAAGAAGATGAACGATCTGACGGACATCTATAAGAATCGTTTAACAATTAAAAATAATTAACACTTAAACAAACATTAACATTATCAAAAAAGGTTGAATTTGCAATGAACTTAGATCCAATAAACTCACGTCCTCAGTCATGAAGTCAAGATCCTTAACACGTTGACTGCCACGCGTATTTTGCTATGTTAGAACTGCGATGCGATAAAATACCGCAGAGTATGATTAAATCGTGCAAAAATGAAGATAACACAGAGGTATTAGAAGCCGAAGTATTGAAGTACGGTTCTAATATCGATTGCTTTTACAAGATTGCAAATAGGCTTCATTGCGAATTTTTTTGCATTCTTAGTAAAATCTTTTGCACCGGTCATCGGTGACCACCGTGGCAGTCAAAGTGTTAATCGTACAATTAGTCTGAACATATGACTGAGGAACCAAGAAGAATAAGTAACCTATGGACATCTATGAGAAGCGGAGTCTGATCATTGCGTAAATGCGATTCCTCCGAAGATGGAAGAAGGAACGAATTCTAACATAGAATATCATATCATATTTTTGCAGCTACGCATAGAATAGCTATTGCGATGTAAACGATAGAAACCGCGCACCCGGACATGTCATTCAAACCTCTGAAAACGTCGACCGTCTAACCAGGTGGACTTTTCAGATTTCCAAATTGTCCACCTCCATTCCCGGGCTCCAGAAAGTCACTCGAAAACGTACATTGTCGTCTCAACTCCCGTAAAACATCGCATACTCATTTTTTCGCTTGACCGGCCGGCGGGAAAGGGTCTTATTAAAGGAAAAAAGCGTCATCGCACCGTTCTCGCTCTAACATTCGGTGAATCGTCGCTACTCGTCGAGCGAAACGTCTGAAACTCGCCGCCCCATTGGCTGGGAAGAGTGAGCGTGCCGGGGCGGCAGCCAATGAGGTGCATCGTTGCAGAGGAACGCTGTTTGTCCCGTCGCCTGGAGCCGCAGCCATGTTGGGAACATTAGAAGGGAACCAACACCACAACCAGAAAGACGGGAACATCTAGGTTCGGCAGCGGCGTGTCTTAACACCTTAACACCACCACCATGGCTGACCCGGAGAAACAGCCCGAACAACCCAAGGCTGTCCATCATAAGATGGTCATCGGTGAGTCAATCGTTTATTCATCAGCCACTGCCTGTCCATTCCCGTTTGCCCCGGTGCGAAAAGCGCGGCGAAAAAGTTCGCTCCGCTCTCGGCTTGTCTAGCATCTAAGGCCGAACGGAGCTTTCCGCAATGGCGTCCGGCGACTTCGGTCAGCAGACGTAAAGCCATGTGGCCCGGCTAGTTTATAAACCCGCCCGACGAACTCCGCGACCCCCCAAACGCATCTCGCATTTCTTTGCCCGAGAGCCGTTTCGGAGTCTCGGGGTTCTTTAAAGCTTCTGCGAGGCGCGCTCGTGTTTTCGCTTTTGGGAATTCGGGAAAATGGAGCGTGTTCTAGTGCCGTTGTTGCTCGGGCGATGAAAACTGACGAATCGAAGGGTTCAGGGAGGCGATCGATTTTTGTGCGGGTTCAATGATTTCGTCGGTGACTGTGTGGTGCGGCTGAAAAGGGAACGGCGTGCGCGGCGACGAGAGACGGGGAGAGTTTTCAGAGGAGGACGGCTGCTCGTCAGCAATTGTATTCGGAGCACACGGCGCTCATAACCTTAAAACGGACTGGTGTGACCTCTTTGCCGCGGGCAAACAGGCACCTGGGCGGAAGATTCTGGAAATTCTTTCTGCAATGTTGCTTTGCAACTTCGCCAGGGTTGCCTTATTCAAGGGTTTTCGTGGCTCGCGGGGTTAAGGCCAGACGGGCAAGCGGAACATTTGCACGTTTTCATTATGTAAGCGGCGTGTGTATGGGTTGTTATAGGCCGAGAGCGCGATTAGTTTCGGTAGAGCATCTAATATATTATAAATCTAAGCGAAAGATTATATGAGAGTAATCTAGTTAAGAGAAACAGTGCGCGCAATATGCTTTTTGCATTTCGGAGCAAGCCTTTCGGAGTGTTGATCACGAATAGATAATTTGCAGTTCGCGGTAGAGTATTGCTTAACGTTGCAAATTCGCTTTCTAGTTAATTCCGTTTTCTATATACATCAATATATTTAAAAAATTCGCTACACAATATTGTTATATGTCATATCATAAATAGCCGATGTATAAGAAATGTAAACGAAAGATATGATTTCATTGTCTTGATTTAGCAAGTTCATAACGTAGCTAACGAAAACAGTGCGTGCAATAGACTTTTTGCATTCCGGAGCAAGACTTTCCAAGTGTTGTTCACGGATGGATAATTTGCAGTTCTCAGTAGAGTATTACTTATCGTTTCAAATTCGCTTTCTAGCCGACGCTTACGATTTCAAACTAGCTCAGGTTTCATTTGAAATGCCGTTTAACGGAATCCTTTCGATCCGAGTCTATTCCCGTCGATCGATAATCGTTTTTCATCCGCGAACACGTGTTTGCTCGCGAGTTCAACATCATCGTGGGGTCAAATCACATAATAATACCTTTGTGTATACACAATAGAACGGATTTCGTTGCGAGCGAAATCGGCTATTCCCAAATTCAAATCGAACCCGATGAATTTCATAGGATATATTTACCCCATTATCTGTCGACCTCTACAATAATAATTAATACGTCCTTAGCTACTTTCGTTTTTCACTTGTAATTGGATGATTTGAATGCTAACGTATATGACGACCCCTCCTTACCCACACAGAAGCACATGCTCGTATGTAAACATACGGGAGAACAAAAGTACGTGGGTATAGATTTGATATTGAAATTTCCAACGGTTCGCGTCCAATGATTAGCGATCATCGACTGTAACGATACGCTCATTTATATGAACATATCACATGTAATGTTGCGCAATTACAGGCAATCGTATCGCATAAAATCGTAATTCGAGCGGTCCGCCATTTCATTTGTTTAGTAGTAGTTAAAAATCTCGCGATAATGTTGCATGTTTCGAGAAACGTTTTAGGTTTCGCGGTAAAATTTATAGATTTACGTGAAGTGGTGAACGTACCTTCCCTTCGGTTTGAGCTTGCAAGTTTTTTTTTTTAACTCAAACTCAAATGAGGGCAATCTAGAATTGGTCGATTTAGCAATTTCAGCCTAGAAATCAACGTATTTGATTTAGCAATTATAACCTTGCAATCGGTGAAAATAATTTGTATATTGGGTATAAATTGGGGTTTATATTTGAGTATAAGTGAGTATATATTGAGTGTATATTGAGGGCGTTGGATTATTTCGCACCGTTTCGCAATTTTACTGTCGGGGAAAAGACTTGGCAAACGGTTCAACGACGAATTTCCGAGAAAATACTTTGCGTGTGCAAGACCCCGCCATCGCTGGCTGAATCATGATCGGCATTAATGAATCGACGCGAATATTCTGCGAATCGGTTTTGCGGAAGAGTTTTGCGGGGGGAAAAGAATATTCTGAGGATGATGAATTAAGAGGTTCATCGCGGATATGTAACTATAGAATTACGGTAAGAAAATGGCAGATTAGCGAAAGCGAAGATGCGCAATAAAAACGAATAACTTATAGATAATTTATATGTATCAAATGTATAATTTTGTTTCGGTATACTAAGATCCAACACATTGCACAATTTGTATATCGCACGAAGTATGTGTCCACCGAATGTGCTTCATCGTGAAAACGAAAAAATCACGCGTAAAATTTACTTTGACATGTAGAACATTAATAAACAAAATTTTTAACTTAATTTATTCGAACTTCTTACTTGGACCACTTTTATAAACGGGGTTACTCATATCATATATATGAGCCGTTTATTTTGAAAGTGGCCTAACTCCGTTTTGCGGGGGGAAAAGAATATTCTGAGGATGATGAATTAAGAGGTTCATCGCGGATATGTAACCATAGAATTGCGGTAAGAAAATGGCAGATTAGCGAAAGTGGAGAAGCGCAATAAAAACGAATAACTTATAGATAATTTATATGTATCAAATGTATAATTTTGTTTCGGTATACTAAGATCCAACACATTGCACAATTTGTATATCGCACGAAGTATGTGTCCACCGAATGTGCTCCATCGTGAAAACGAAAAAATCACGCGTAAAATTTACTTTGACACGTAGAACATTAATAAACAAAATTATTAACTTAATTTATTCGAACTTCTTACTTAGACCACTTTTATAAACGGGCTTACTCATATCATATACATGAGCCGTTTATTTTGAAAGTGGCCTAACTCCGTTTTTCAATATTTTCCGGTTACCATGGTTACATGTACAAATTCATGTTATTTATCAGTAAATGTTATTTATCTCGATTTGAAGATAAATGGAGTTAGGCCACTTTCAAAATAAACGGCTTATATATATTATTTGATGTTCATGTTACAAATTACATGAAATCACCATCACTTAGTCATTGCCTATAACAGTGCAATAACTGGTCAAAAATGATCATAGGCTTTCAATGATGTCTTCAGTTAACACATTGTTGACCGGCAATTTTCGGCAAACGCTGTCGCAAGTCAACGGCTATTATTTCGTAATTGAATATGGAAGTAAAACCTTAAATAAAGTTTGTTCGTGCATAATGAATACAAATTGAACTTTGGACATAAATTTTATGTAACTTTTAATATTTAATTAAAAATGATTAACTGTAAAAATTATTTATAGATGTAGACAAGAGATTTTGCACATATGTCTTGTTTCATTGCGCTTTTCTTTTAAAGATCTAGATTATGCCCTTGTTATTTCATTTTCAATAATTATTTTCCGAATGATTACATTTTTAAAAATCACTAAGGCAATTCAATCTTTAAAAATAATATTACGTATAATTTGTTGAAAAATGCTTCATATTCATAGTCACGTTCCGTCGTTCCTGATTAAGACTAATAAAATTATAATAAAATGTCAGTAATGAAAAATATTTTTTAATAATTCAAAGCAGATTAAATATGAACAAGAATATATGACAAAATTTATGGGCTATATTCTATATTTCATGCGTTTCAAAAATTAAAATCAGCCGACTTAGTCATTGCCTATAACAGTGCAATAACTGGTCAAAGATGATCATAGGCTTTCAATGATGTCTTCAGTTAAGAATTTCGAGAAAAGAAACACAGCCTGCCTTGTTCCTTATTGCACTTTTACCAAAACTCTGACGCAATGAACGCATTATGCCGTGCAGCCTGCCTAATTAGAGCACTCTTGATTGGTTTCAGCTAACAAAGTGACCGGGACTGTGAAGTGGTTCAACGTGAAGAGTGGATACGGGTTCATCAACAGGTTAGTAAGAATTGACTATCTCCAGAGTTTCTGCTCCCTGACTTCCGGCTTATGGCTGGATTCACATGGGCATACCTTTCCCGCTCGAACACGAGGGTGTACCGCGAAATAACGGGCTAAAGATTGGCGGACATTGGCGTATTACCGCGGGAAACTATTATGGTTATTATCCTTTTGTACGAAGCCGGCTGCGTGCATTGATCGCACTGCGATTACGGTCATTTTAATCATTTTCGTGTCAGCGCGTATCATTACGTCGTCTAATAACCTTCGCGAGGATGTTTACGCGGACGTGTATTGCTTGTCTCGACAAATTTCTACCCTGCGCGCTCTTTTCCAACTGCGCTTTGCCTTAAATCTAATGAATCGAAACTTTCTCGGTAAAATGTACACTCCTTGCTACGAGATTTTCCGAACTTTAGTTGTTTTAGGAGGGAGTGTGATGGCTTTAATCGGATTCATGATGATTACATGTGCGGCGTGGGAAACTTCCCGCTCTTTATGTGATCACGTGTAACTTCCTCCTGTTTAAATTTGACAAAAAAAATAATTTTGCCGCCCTATACCAGTTGATTTCTTAACACTTTGACTGCCACGGTGGTCACCGGTGACCGGTGCGAAAGATTTGACAAAAAATGCAAAGAATTCGCAATGAAGCCCATTTGCAATCTTGTGAAAGCAATTGATATTGGGACGGTACTTCAATACTTTGGCTTCTAACAACTCTGCATTACCTTTATTTTGCATGATTTAATTATACTCTGCAGTATATCATCGCATCGCGGTTCTAACATAGCAAAATACGCTTGGCGGTCAAAGTGTTAATCAAACCAATTAATTTTGATGCTACTGTTTTTCTAAGATGTCCATATATGCCGGGTATGCTGCAATGTAGTGGTTGCATCGATTGTTTTGTAGATGCTAAACTCTCTTTTTTAATTGTACACTGTGAAGAAAATGCCCTTTTCTTGGTATGAGGTTTTAACACGTTGACTGCCGTGCGTATTTTGCCGTATTAGAACGGCGATCCTATGAAATACTACAGCGTTTGACTGAATTATGCAAAATGTAAATAATGTGCAAGTATTGGAGACCAAAGAATCGCATCACTATTCTAACAATAACTGCATTTATAAAATAATTATTACCACCCATTGCGAATATTTCCGATCTTCCGTCAAATCTCTTGGACAGGCCACCGGTGACCCCCACGGCAGCCAACGTGTTAACACTTTGACTGCCAAGCGTATTCTGCATGCGATAAAATACAACGCAGAGTTATTAGAAGCCAAAGTATTGAAGCATCGTTCCAATAACAATTGCTCTTACAACATTGCAAATAGGCTTCATTGCGAATTTTTTGCATTTCTAGACTTTTGCAATTTTTTTTTTTTATCATATTGTATAATTGAAAAAGAGTTGAGCATTTTTAAATATTTTTCCGTGTCATATCAGCTAGTTTCCCATTTCAATTAATTAATTTTGATATATAATAGAATAATGTTCTGTAGTCAGTATTTTCAACTGAGAAAGGGTTTTACATTTCTTAATCATTTAAGTAATTTGCTAAATATTTGAAAACGTTACTGGAGCCCGGGCATTCAATTAATCTGGGCGATAGATCTTTCTCATTTCACGGTCGACGATCGCGGCGCGGACAGTTAGGCCGTGGATGAACTATAAGGCTGTATAGAGTGATAGGAAAAATGGAAAGGGCGAGAAGGAAGGCGAACTTGCAACTTGACGAGGATCGTAAGTGGTCGGCTTAAGAGGAGGCTGGCCTGATTAACGTCAAGTCCGTTGAATAATGCATGTGCAATAAAGAGAGAGAGAGAGAAAAAGAGGGAGAGGGAGAGGCTGCTGTATCGGAGGGAAAAATTGGCGGCGTGGGTAGGTGGAGCGTGAAACTAAGCCACGACACGATAACAGCGATGATTAAGCGGGCAAGGCCGATTTCAACACCGCCGGAAGTCGAACGTTTAACAATGACTACTGCAAAAGAGTACGGCCGAGGGTGTTCCGTAATCTGTTGGTGTTACATTAAGCGGGAGGGTCATCTAAATAGTTTCGCGTCAGAGCAATGATATCTCGGATATAACAGTGTGCATCACTACGGCTTGTACGGTGGATTAATTTACGGCGGTTATTCGCAAAGTCGGCTTCGGTGCTTAATTATGCTTCTTAGTTTCTAACTTTATAATTAACTTAAGCTCTTCAAGCACACTGCCACCTATGTAGGTTTAGTTTTTTAATTATAATTATTTTCACCGACGAAAAAATGAAAATTTGATGGTGAATTATTCACTACGAAATACCGCAACAACGAAAATAAAAATGTTACTTTGTGGCTGTATTTATAATCTTTGTCTCCGTTATACAGTTGGACGTGTGAAAATATAGTAAATAATATATATTAACAAATTCATGGATAAATAAATTTTGGTTATTAGTGGTGGATACAGGCCAATATTAAAAATGAGTTTTCCGAAATATATTAATTCTCGTATGTATTTTCAATTTCGAGACTTACTTGATAGTGATAATTTTATCTTAACGGCAGGGTAGAAATGTTGAGAAAACGCACGCTGCGACGAATAAGGTTAGCGTGAAACATCGCGGCCACGACTTATGTGCGGTTGGCGTAATTAAAAGGTGCGAGATCATTGTTGGTGTTACATTAAGCGGGAGGGTCATCTAAATAGTTTCGCGTCAGAGCAATGATATCTCGGATATAACAGTGTGCATCACTACGGCTTGTACGGTGGATTAATTTACGGTGGTTATTCGCAAAGTCGGCTTCGGTGCTTAATTATGCTTCTTAGTTTCTAACTTTATAATTAACTTAAGCTCTTCAAGCACACTGCCACCTATGTAGGTTTAGTTTTTTAATTATAATTATTTTCACCGACGAAAAAATGAAAATTTGATGGTGAATTATTCACTACGAAATACCGCAACGACGAAAATAAAAATGTTACTTTGTGGCTGCATTTATAATCTTTGTCTCCGTTATACAGTTGGACGTGTGAAAATATAGTAAATAATATATATTAACAAATTCATGGATAAATAAATTTTGGTTATTAGTGGTGGATACAGGCCAATATTAAAAATGAGTTTTCCGAAATATATTAATTCTCGTATGTATTTTCAATTTCGAGACTTACTTGATAGTGATAATTTTATCTTAACGGCAGGGTAGAAATGTTGAGAAAACGCACGCTGCGACGAATAAGGTTAGCGTGAAACATCGCGGCCACGACTTATGTGCGGTTGGCGTAATTAAAAGGTGCGAGATCATTGTTGGTGTTATATTAAGCGGGAGGGTCATCTAAATAGTTTCGCGTCAGAGCAATGATATCTCGGATATAACAGTGTGCATCACTACGGCTTGTACGGTGGATTAATTTACGGCGGTTATTCGCAAAGTCGGCTTCGGTGCTTAATTATGCTTCTTAGTTTCTAACTTTATAATTAACTTAAGCTCTTCAAGCACACTGCCACCTATGTAGGTTTAGTTTTTTAATTATAATTATTTTCACCGACGAAAAAATGAAAATTTGATGGTGAATTATTCACTACGAAATACCGCAACAACGAAAATAAAAATGTTACTTTGTGGCTGCATTTATAATCTTTGTCTCCGTTATACAGTTGGACGTGTGAAAATATAGTAAATAATATATATTAACAAATTCATGGATAAATAAATTTTGGTTATTAGTGGTGGATACAGGCCAATATTAAAAATGAGTTTTCCGAAATATATTAATTCTCGTATGTATTTTCAATTTCGAGACTTACTTGATAGTGATAATTTTATCTTAACGGCAGGGTAGAAATGTTGAGAAAACGCACGCTGCGACGAATAAGGTTAGCGTGAAACATCGCGGCCACGACTTATGTGCGGTTGGCGTAATTAAAAGGTGCGAGATCATTGTTGGTGTTACATTAAGCGGGAGGGTCATCTAAATAGTTTCGCGTCAAAGCAATGATATCTCGGATATAACGGTGTGCATCAGTACGGCCTGTACGGTGGATTAATTTACGGTGGTTATTCGCAAAGTCAGCTTCGGTGCTTAATTATGCTTCTTAGTTTCTAACTTTATAATTAACTTAAGCTCTTCAAGCACACTGCCACCTATGTAGGTTTAGTTTTTTAATTATAATTATTTTCACCGACGAAAAAATGAAAATTTGATGGTGAATTATTCACTACGAAATACCGCAACAACGAAAATAAAAATGTTACTTTGTGGCTGCATTTATAATCTTTGTCTCCGTTATACAGTTGGATGTGTGAAAATATAGTAAATAATATATATTAACAAATTCATGGATAAATAAATTTTGGTTATTAGTGGTGGATACACGCCAACATTAAAAATGAGTTTTCCGAAATATATTACTTCTCGTATGTATTTTCAATTTCCAGACTTACTTGATAGCGATAATTTTATCTTAACGGCAGGGTAGAAATGTTGAGAAAACGCACGCTGCGACGAATAAGGTTAGCGTGAAACATCGCGGCCACGACTTATGTGCGGTTGGCGTAATTAAAAGGTGCGAGATCATTGTTGGCATTAACTGAACGCGCGAGGTCGAGTTTTTCTTTAATATAGCGAGAGGTGTGATCGCATGTTGACCGTAGGCGCGTGGGTGGGCGCAATTCGCGAGATTAGCTATGACGAAATTAGCAAGGCGACGTCTGTCGACGCGTGGTACTAACATTGTTGGAAGTACATGTAACGTCGAGTGTCGTCACCTATGGATTTGACTGTGAAATTATTTCGTGGGCGTCTTTATGCCATAATATATATGTATATATATATACCACGAGCTTTTTCGTTTTTGCAAGGTTTGATACAATTCGGGGCAAAAATTCTTGTAGTTGACACGTGTGCCGTTGCGAATATGTTATTTAAAGAAATTTAATATATGCATGGCACGATGTGCTATTTCGTTTTTGAGAGAGTTGATACAAAGGCAACTTACTTGTAGTTGACACAAACTTTTTTATGGTTACTTGTGGAAATGCACAGTACCTAAATGAATTTTCCATCGCGCTCTTCGTGACAGAAATGTGCGAATAAAATGCAAAGTGTGAATACCGTACTATTATCATCAGCTAGAAACGGAACGCAGACTATGCTTGAAACATGGAAAGTTACATATTGGACATTCGTAAGCAAGATTTTATTATTGACGAATACCGGTCACTGATAATTGAAAAGGAAATGTAATTATTTAAAATGTTGGATGTCGAGAAAAATAATCATTAGTTAAAAAGAATGAATTCCTTTGAAGAGGAACGTAGGGCCGAAGTGTCAGATTAATTTTCCTCGACTTCCTTTCATTTGATTAACACGTTCACTGCCAAGCGTATTTTACTACATTAAAATGGCGATGCTATGAAATACTACAGCGTTCGACGGAATTATGCAAAATGTAAATAATGTGCAGGTATTGGAGACCAAAGAATCGCATCACTGTTCTAATAACAACTGCATTTATAAAATAATAATTGTTACCCATTACGAATATTTTGGATTTTCAGTAAAATCTCTTGCGTCGGTCACCGGTGACCATCATGGCAGTCAAAGTGTTAAACGATTGGGGAAAAAGGAAATTTTCATATATGTGCCCATAATTATGAAAGTGGTCTAAGTCAAAATTTAAAAAAAATGAGTTTATCAGTTATTTCATACCACATTATTTTTAACTAAATTTATTCAATGTAATTTTTACGAAATTGTCAAAAATGAACCATGAGATAGTGGTTGTAATTTCAACATTATATGGAATTCATTGAGTTTTAATTATGAAAGTGGTCTAAGTCAAAAATTTAAATAAATTATATAAACAACTTGAAAATGGCACGTGGCCTTCTTTGACGCGTTTCTGAACTACATAATAAAATAAATGACAATCAAATTTTAATAATAACGACAACTTCATTCCGGTTTATAATCAATAACAAGAAGAGTAAAAAATACCGCGGGTGAATTTGTCTCTTGGCTACAAATTCAATGGATGAGATTCTTGAAAAATGAACCTTATAAAATGTTCTATAAAACATCTTTAGATGATTCTAAATTTCACGTTTTGGATCTTTCACCTAAAAAAGGAAGACCAAAAATATACGGAAATATTAAATTACTTCCATTATACACCACCATTAGACCAGTATCGGAAGAAAAACATAAAGATATTATGAGTTTACTACCGTACATCCCTCCAGTTTTTCAGGAACATTTTAAGAATCTTAAATACTCGAAATAATGATAAAAATGGATTACTGTTTAAAAATAATTAATAAATGTAATAAATGTTCACGAATTATTTCAATCAAATTATTGTTTCAAATAAAACTCAAAGTTCTTTATTGCTTTAAGTCATTTATAGGACATTCAGTTAATTTTGAAAATGGTCTAAGTCAATTCAATCTTTAAAAATAATATTATCGTATAAAATTCACACAAAATTTCATATTCATAGTAAATTTCCATTCATTAAGACTAATAAAATTATAAATTAAAATGTCGCATAATGTAAAAATATTTTTTAATTTATTCAAATGCAATTCATTAAATATCTCGAAACAAGAAATATATGACTTAGACCACTTTCATAATTATGGGCACATATATCGGGCAGTATGAAAGTTGACGCGATTCATTAATCGTGAAAAGAAGGGAAAAATGTGCGATTTGGAAAAAGAAACGGATTGGAAAAAGAGGGACACACTTGCAGCGGAGATAATGGAAAATTCATTCTGACCCGCAAACCTCGACCCACGTACGCGTTTTCGGCACGTGTGCGGCGAGCATTGGGGCGCATAGAAGAACACACAGGCCTTCGTCCGCTTGCTATTTCTAGCTCTTTCTCTCTTTCTCTCTCTCCCCCTTCTCTTCCTATCTACTTATCTGGCGAAACGCCAGAAAATCTGCCGCAACCAAACGGCAACTCTCACTAATATTCCTGCGCCATACGTCGACTCCGAATTCTTTTCGACTTATTGCCGGTACTGTTACATGTACTGTTACGTATAGACCGCTTACATTTGCCATGTGTCATTTCTTCAGCACGCAACCGTTGTTGGGTGCGATCATTATGAGTAATATTTACGAGGTACGCCGTGTCGGTGCAACTTTAACCTAGTGTTATGGACGTAGAATACGTAATGTGCGGTTATTGATTTAGGCGTCTTTAACATTGGATTCATGGCTTTCGGATTTCAGAAGTAAATTACTGCTATTTCACCGTTACTATTATTTCGTAGCAGCTTTTCTTGAATTATACTAACGGAATGATGCAAATGCATATCTGTGCAGCCCGTCTAAATTTTCAAATGCGCACTTTCGCCCAATAGTGCCCAATGCCAGAACTGAAATCCTCAATTTCGTGAATCGCGATATGTGCATCAAGTTCGTAAGGCGGCTGTCGTTGGTTGTCGTTATTCATTTTGCACCGTGAACGAACGTGCCAGATGTACCGGGGAAGAGAGAGAAAGAACGAATCGTTGGCTGGAAACCATAGATGTTCTCACTTTCGGGGTGGACTTTGATGAAAGAAGCCCTTTATGCGTCGGCATGCCTAACAATTAGACAACGCTGTGTTGTCGCTCGAGAATGTTGCATACCGTAGTCATGTCAGCTTTTATCATTTCATCGATTAAATGTAACATTCTGAAACTTTCGCGTTCAGTGCATTCAACGTACTAGTCTGTTTAATTGGTAATCTTCTCTCCAAAATTCGACAGTTCTGTATTTGCGGTTTTGAATTTAGCGGCACTCAGAGTTGCAGCTTT
This sequence comes from Cryptocheilus praepositus, assembly GCA_033815515.1. Classification (NCBI taxonomy): domain Eukaryota; kingdom Metazoa; phylum Arthropoda; class Insecta; order Hymenoptera; family Pompilidae; genus Cryptocheilus; species Cryptocheilus praepositus. Next base: position 597,890 of record JAWWQZ010000011.1, on the reverse strand, counting down.
ATGGTTTCATTGCTTCGACGTAGATAGTCCAACAATTTGCCGTAGTTAATTGCATAGTTTCGAAACTCGTGGCTTTTAGTACGGTACCTGCCAAGTTGATCATTAGGGAATTGCAGTCTCCAAATGGCTTATCCGAAAATTTTTCGATAGTTCCAACGCTTGACTTAATCACACGACTAATTCACATTATTGAAATCTGGTAACTTTTACTTGTCCGCTGCTTCCTGCTCTATTTTAAAACTAGATTTGCGGAGAAATACATAGCTTTACGGTATTATTCGGAGTATTAACAAATTTGGATATATATTCGTGTCATTCCATTAATAAAAGTCAATGATAGTCAGAAAATGGTAACAAAAGTTTCTGCAATTTTGCTTGTGAAATCCGAAAACTCTAAAATTCTTGGGTGCTGTAAATTCGGTGTGAATCACTTTTTTAAAACTGGACTCCCGGGATCTGCCAATTTGTCAAGTTTAGGATTCAGGAACAGAACTAGTGTTAAAATAATTATTTGGAGGCAAGGTCGCCTCGATCATTGGCCGTTGCCATTGCTTTTTCCATGTTGGCTGCGATCAATCAGTCAGCGAACGGAAACAAACCGCAATGGCAGAGAATCGTTCCGTCTCGATACCCATTGGATCTCGTCGTTTTTATCTAGACTCTGGTCCATGTTGCGAGACGTACAAAAGCCTAGAGAAAGCGATTATTTCCACCACGCCGGACCCTTTCCTTCTTTTTCCCTTCTTTTCCCTTTCTTTTCCTTCCTTGCCTGTCTTTCATATTTTCTCTTTTTCCATTCTGGTTCGTTCGATGACTCATTGATTCAGGGTTTCCTAATTCTTCGTTCTATGTTTCATCATTTTCGTCAGACGCTTCAGGATACGCGCGTTAGTATTTGCTAGAGTATTGCGATCCAGTTACGGAAAAGTTCCGTAAAATGAGTTAGGATGTGATTTCAGTCATTTTCTTAAATGTCATTTCTTTTAACCCTTTGAGTGCTATGGACGGAAAAGGTGTCGACGTATATGCGTCCCCAATCGTTTCAATTTCTCACCTACTGTAGCCACAATTATAAATCTGTGAGATGAATACAGATGTTCTTTATCAAATGATTTTCTTGCATTATTTAATTTGGCGTAAATACATTTGATTAAAACTTATTTGCGCCTTAAATAATCGATCAGTAGAGTTCACACTAGCGAAAAGTGTTTCGTCCTCAGCGAGCGCTTTGGCCAAAAGTATTCAGCACTCAAAGGGTTAACCATTTGCACTGTTCATTCCGAGGGGCCATAAAAATATTGCACGTTATGATTGACAGAAATGCATGCAAGCAGAAAATTGGTCCGAATACTTGTTTCCTCAAGATATTGCCGAATCATTGCAAAAAAAACAGAGGTAAACTCTAGCAACTGTGAGAATATTCTTCCGGAACATTTACCAATCACGTTTTTTTAAAAAAAATAACGCATACGAACGGTTCACTACTTCTTCACCGAACACGACCAAGTGGAAACGGTTAATGAGTGTGTAGTGCAAGGTGTCATACGTATGTTGATTCTTAAATACGTTTTTTGAGCGCCAGCTTGTAGCAAATTGACATACTGTGAATGATCATGCGCGGTGACACTATTTCACATGTATGTACATATTTATCTACGCGTTCGCACTCAATCCGCGACCTTCTACGCCCACACGTCCATCAAATTCATACACACATTCGCACAAACTTTCGTCGCACCTTCCAGAATCATTCGCAAATTTCTTTACATCCATACGTACGTGCTCATGAGTACACATACGTGGGCAGTCCGATAAGTACTTAGCCTACAAAAGAAAAATGAAAATTTTGGAAAATTGACGATTTATTTTTCAACATAGTCTCCTTTTAACTCGATACACTTGATCCAGCGATGAAATCTGGACATATCCTGCATGAAATATTCGGCATGTGAAAGCTTGCTGCTCGATGGGTGCCGCGTTTGCTCGCGTCGGATAACAAGCGCATCCGTGAGACCACTTCAGAGCAGTGTTTGACACTGTTTAAGCGCAATCCAAAAGAGTTTCTACGTCGTTTTGTGACTGTCCACGAAACGTGGATCCACTGGTACACACCAGAGACCAAGGAACAGTCGAAACAGTGGACTGCGCCCGGTGAATGTGCTCCGAAGAAGGCGAAGACTGTCCTATCGGCCGGAAAGGTGATGGCCACCGTTTTCTGTAATATACAAGGTGTGATCTACATAGACTACCTGGAGAAGGGCAAAACAGTCACAGGGCTGTACTATGCCAAATAATTGAGCCGATTCGACGCCGAATTAAGGAAAAAACGGCCCCATTTGGCGAAGAAAAAAGTGCTCTTTCACCATGATAACGCACCGGCTCACGCCTCTGCCCAAGCTACAGCGAAATTCGTTGAATTAGGCTACGAACACCTGCCCCATCCACCGTATTCTCCAGATTTGGCCCCGTGTCACTTCTTTTTGTTCCCAAACTTGAAAAGGTCACTCCCTGGGCAGAAATTTGAGTCGAATGAGGAAGTTATCTCCGCCACGGAGGCCTACTTTGCAGATCTCCAGAAAACGTATTTTTCAAACGGGTTGAAGAAGTTGGAGCATCGCTGGATCAAGTGTATCGAGTTAAAAGGAGACTATGTTGAAAAATAAATAGTCAATTTTCCAAAATGTTCGTTTTTCTTTTGTAGGCTAAGTACTTATCGGACTGCCCACGTACACATACGTACATGTATTCTATTCAACATTCTGTAACGACTCATAGCAGTTTGAACACAGCAGTTGGCAGCTGTCTTTCTCTCTTCCTCTTTTTCTCTTTACCTCTTTACCTTCCGATCTCCGACTCTCTGTCTCTCCCTGCATTGGGACGCAGAGGGTTCGATGACCTTTCAACTCCGTGCTTTGCTCCGCAACTTCATCGGCTCCGATTATATCTACATATCTATATATACGGGAATCTCCCCAGTATGGGAGGGGCTCGAGTGAATCGCGTGCGCATGTGCCCGCGTACCAACTGATGCAGAATTTACACGCGCAGCCGCCCCCGCAAAATCGGGCTCAACCGAAAGAAGGAGTTTCAGCTGTTTAGCCGTCGGGCGAAGGGTACGAAAGGGAATGCTGTAATGTTCATGAGTCACCGTTCGTAGTATTTGCTCGGGGTGCTCTTAGTCATGTTTTACTTTTCAATCATGTGGCTGGAAGTTGGGGATTATGAAAATCTAGAATTCGGGTGAAATGGAACTGGGTAGTTGGGCGCGAGTATACATGTGTATATAACGATTTTTTCTTTGCATTGAATTCTCTTTGTATTTCTCAATGAGAAATTCATCGGTGGTTTTTTTTTCTGTTGCAGAAATGACACCAAGGAGGATGTGTTTGTCCACCAGGTGAGTGTGTGTTTGTGTCGCCATGATCGGGCCGGGATAAAAATACTGTAAATTCGAAATATTCACTTTGATGACAGAAGCTTCGCCTGCATTAAATTCTCCCGGCAACGCAATTAATTAACACGTTAAGTACTGGATAAAAATCCATAAAACTTGCAAAGAATAAAGTTGACAATTTTGTAAGTGCCATTAATGTGTTTCTAAGGCGTTCTAACGCGTGGCCACTCTGATGTGGACAATATTTTTGGAGTCAAAAAGAGTAAAATTCACCTGGCAGCCAACGTGTTAAAAAATGCCGCGCAATCTCAGCAACTGTTGATGTGTTTTTCGCTGTATTTCGCGAATAGCTAAACAGTTGGCTCACTTCCAACTTCTAATTGAATTCTTCCTCGTATCCGTAGTCGGCCATCGTGAAGAACAACCCGAGGAAGGCCGTGCGCAGCGTTGGCGATGGAGAAGTCGTCGAGTTCGACGTGGTGATCGGCGAAAAAGGGCATGAAGCGGCCAATGTGACCGGGCCTGGTGGAGAAGCAGTGAAGGGTTCGCCCTATGCCGCTGATAAGAGGCGCGGATATCGCAATTATCAGTGGGTCTACCAAAGACGTGGTAACACACGGCCACAGCGCAGACCCCGAGAAGGCCAAGAGGGTTACGAATCCGGTATGCAACACTTCTATTATCTACAATCTGCATCCTCTCCGCGCGTAGTCCGTATACGGTCCATGTAGACTATGCAGGCGGATTCTCTTCTGATGCGAACTCTCACGCAGTAATGACGTTGATCATATCAATGATCACGGTAAGAATAGGGCTGACGATATAGACCGCGATATGAATCGTGCATAGAATTGTATGTCGTGTAATGCGTCAGTATATACTTAACCCTTTGAGTGCTGAATACTTCCGATCAAAGCGCTCGCTGAAGACGGTATACTTTTCACTAGTTTGAACTCTATTGATTGATGATGTAAGGCGTAACTAAGTTCTAATGCAAATATTTAATTTAACCAAATTAAACGATCCAAGAAAATTGCTTGATAAGGAGCGCATCTGTATTCAACTCATCATTGATAATTGTGGCTGATCATAAGAAATCGAAACGATTGGAAAACGCATATATGCGCCCATAGTCGACACCGACAGATTTCGGCGGACGCATATATGCGTCCATAGCACTCAAAGGGTTAACACGTTCACGCCGGCGTGCACCACTGGTGGTTCACGCTCGACTGTCCCATCGGGCGTGAACATTTGTTTAACTCTTTCACTGCCGTGCGTGTTTTACTATATTAAAACCGTAATGTGATGAAGTACTATAGAACATGATTGAATTGTGCAAAATGAAAATAGTGCGAAGGTATCGAAGAAAAAAGAATTGAAACACTATTTAATATTAATCGCATTTACAAAATTATAAATGCTACCGATTGAGTATTTTTTGAATCTTTCATGAGACCTTTTGCGCGGTCACCGATGACCACCATGGCAGTCAAAGTGTTAAACGCCGCTCACCATCAAAGCATCACCATCATAGTTCGTTTAGTAAGTCTACAAAATTGCCGTATAGTTGAAAATGTTAATAATTGAAACAAGCAACAATCTTGAGCCACCAAATAAAACGCTGCATGAATTCGAGCGTCGCCTCACAGCGAAAAACATGAAAATCGGCCCCGGCGTGAACGTGTTAATACTTTGACTGCCACGGTGGCCACCGGTGACCGATGCAAAAGATTTTACTAAAAATGCAAAAAATTCGCAACGAACCCTATTTGCAATCTTGTAAAAGAAATTGATACTGGAACGATGCTTCAATACTTTAGCTTCTAACAATTCTGAGTTACCTTTATTTTGCACGATTTAATTATACTCTGCAGTATTTCATCGCATCGTGGTTCTAACATAGCAAAATACGCTTGGCAGTCAACGTGTTAACATAGAATATAGTGTAACTGGTTTCTGCTCTTTCGTTGTTTCTTCTAACGCGATTTCATTTTATATCCAGCCCATTTATATGAACAGATTTCATATTCAATTAAATAATGCGGGCAACTTATTAGGACCGGACGTGTACAAGCGTTGATGGCACCGAGAGGGGCACTGATCTATGACATTTCTATAAGATTATTACGTCGACAGGCGAAGGTAAAACCGGCGAAGACGGCACCATCAACGAGGGTAGCGGTCAACAGCGCCGTTACAGGCCTCGTCGCCAGTTCGACGCGTATTACCGCGGATCACGACGCTCGGGCCCGGTGCCTCAGCAGGGCGAGAACGTCGGCGAGGGCGGTGAGCAAGTTGGCGAGGGTACAGGCGAAGGTGGCGCACCGAGAGGTGGTGGTCGTGGACGCGGCGGACCACCTAGGCGTTTCTTCCGACGCAACTTACGTGGGGGAAGAGGTGGTGGCCCGCCTAGACGTCCGCGTAGCCAGGATGGTCAGGTAACGTAGATCAAATTTACACCTTCCTTACTAATCTGACAGTAGACTTTGCTAGTATGTCAATTGTTGGCTACCGGCACGTGCAGATGTAAGTGCACCGGCTAGAAACCGGGTGAAGAAGCATATACATGTAGGATTTGGAGGAGTTGGACCAAAGGGTTTCACGTCTTTCACTCGTCACGCACTCACGACGACTGTCTCTTTAGCGCGCGTCTCGCACGCGTCCAGGTGGCTGCATCCGCTCAATTGTTTTCGGCAATGACCGCTCATCCGATCCCACACTCGGCCTTTCCTGCAATTCTTCGGTCTCCGAAGACCCCCGTGATTCCTCATACACTTCGTACGGCTTCATATATTCTGCCGAGGTACTCGTTATTGTCGGTCCTTCTCCATTTGATACCAAAGCCACCTCATATCGGTCATTCCTTTTAGTCTTTAGCACTTTGTATGGCCCCAAGTATTTACACCTTATCTTAAGCTGGGGTCCGAACTGCGTTCGTTTGATAAATACCAAGTCCCCTTCTCGGTATTTCCGTGCAGGTTTTGCTACTAATTCCTGGGTTGAGAGTGTCGTGAGTGTCTTTTACGGTTGAACCTTCGTTCCGCACTTCCGTATTGTTTTCATCCGGCGTTCCCTTACTCGATGCCATTGTGTCTTACTTGCGTTATCGTATTAACTTTGGCCACTTCTCCTATCCCGGCTGAGCCCCCAAATGTAGGATTTGGAGGAGTTGGACCAAAGGGTTTCACGTCTTTCACTCGTCACGCACTCACGACGACTGTCTCTTTAGCGCGCGTCTCGCACGCGTCCAGGTGGCGGCATCCGCTCAATTGTTTTCGGCAATGACCGCTCATCCGATCCCACATACATAATACATATTACCATGCATACGCATGCGATATTCCTTATGAACGCATAAGTTTTTTGTCGGCAGACGACTTTCTGTCTTGAGTATTTTTTCTTATTCTGTTGTTGAAGGCTTTTGGCAAGCAATTCTTTCGTATGCCATAATAAATATAAAAAGGTATATAAAACGGCATCGGGAATACTCTAATCGTATATTATGGTAAAAAGTGAAAGGTGAGTGGTGAAAGAAGTTATGACGGTGGGGTTACAAACAGTCAAAAATCATCAATGCGGTCTTTTTGTCTTACTACTGGTGCGTGTATCGTGGTTGTCAAAACAATTATGTACAAAAATAGATTGCAAAGCATTATGTACGTGAACGAGTGTACTATCAGTGAAGTCAGTCAGTGCTGTTTGTATAGTGTTATGATATATGTATCATAAGGACAAAGTGATTGTGATAAAAAAATTATATCGCAAAGCGTTACAGAGGACTATACGAATGAATTTATGTGTGTGAATAGCATGACAAATATATCCGTAACATAATGTTAATTCACCAATAATCAAATATTAAGAATGAATTAAAAAATAATTATTGCTGCCCTCTTGTAAAATTAAAGAATTTGAGCTTTAATAAACTTAGAAAATCCTCTTTTAATGAATATTTCTAATTATATTTTCTTTTGTATAACCTAAATCCACTGTAAATGATTAGTTACAAGCAAAAATTAAAAGTATTCTGCTCAGAAAGAAAAAAAACAATTGCGAAAATGATCCGAAGACAAAACTAAAAAGTTTTAACAAATAAAATGTATCATGTGAAGTTGATATATCTGTCCGAAACCCGTGTTGTTTAAGGTCTAGGTCATTAACTATTTTTGCAATAATTCTGTGATAACGGTGTGATGCAAGTAATACAGTGTCTGACACAATATTTCTCAGTGTGGAACCTACAGCATTATGTTCTTGTTTCGATGCTAAAATACCGTTCTCTGTATAAAACATGTCCAAAAAAAAGGCCTCTTTGACATATGGGGCGTTTCCGATCCGATCATACGAGAGTACAAAGAATATGCTAAATAACCTGTCCAATTACAATATTAGGTGTACAACTTTGCTTCCGCCGTTTTTTCCGAAATTCGAGGCTTTATTGTAAAAAACTCAAAGTATTGTCCATCGCTGGCGTGAAAAAACTGGTCATCTTTTGAAGCGATCCACGAATCGGAACCTACAGCATTATGTTCTTGTTTAACGATGCTAAAACAACTACACTACGCCGAGATGGTCTGACCTTGGAACCGTGAATATTCGTTTTGGCCGTCGACGTGTGGCCATAAATTTTCTGCGCTTGGGATTATCGTAATGAACCCATTTTTCGTCCCCAGTCACAAATGCAGAAATCCTTTCCGTCTTTGCCTTGCAAGCAGCTGTTCACAAGCAAACAAACGCCGTTCAACATCTCTCGGCTTCAACTCGTACGGCACCCAATTTCCTTGTTTCTGAATCATTCCCATGATTTTCAGGCGTTTTGAAATGGCTTGTTGCGTCACTCCCATGATACTGGGCGTTTCCGATCTGATTCTTGTTGCGTTTGACACGATCTTGATCAAGTAATGCCTCCAATTCTGCATCATCGAAAACCTTCTCTCTTCCACCGCCTTGCCGGTCTTCGACGTAAAATCAAAGAATATGCTAAATAACCTGTCCAGGCACCATCAATTTTTTACTACCAACTAAATTCACAAAACTCAATTCTGTTACAATACAACATGCACCGTCTACGTGACAGAAATAATACGTTATGCGACAACGTGTGACATGTATGCCATATGCATAGAAAATACATGTGACACGGTTCTACCGCATGCATGATGGCTTACTACTTCGTCAATCAGTATCCGCTAAGACAATAAATGACAGATGTCGAAAGAGACAAATCGATTATGCCACTCGTTAGGTGACTGACGACGAAGATGGCGCCGGCGAGGGCGGTCAAGGCTTTCAAAGATCCCTACGTCCTCGTTATCGAAAACGACCATCGCGTCAGCTGCGTCCGACTAGTAGTAGCAGCAGCAGTCAACAGACGTCAAGAAACAAAGACAGTCTACAGTCCTCCTTTGCCAACAAAGCCGATCCTTTACCCGCCAATGGGGCAACCTCTCCTGACACCAAGCCCCTATCCGAAGCTTCCAATAAACCTACCAAGGTATCCCAGAACACCCAACGATTCTAATATAGCGAAACTAATAAACGGTTGGATTCGGAACGCTCAACTTTTTCCGCGCGATGAAAGTTAGCCTATTTTTTCACACGTTCGCTACTAACACGTAAAAGAGCATCGTCCTCCACTGACCAACAATTTTTCTTCTATTGTTAGACACAAAATTAGTTCCGATTTGATAAATTAAGTTTGCTGGGTGCAAAAATGATTTTGATATGATTTTAATGTGATTCCCGGAATGACACATATGTGGGGTATGGGTCTATGGATAATTCAGTTCATTATGTGGATAGACCGTCTCATATATGGGGCATTTACTTCTTATCAAATCGATCATGTGCTGTACGTATGGGTCGCGGAGGAACGGAATAATATATTGAATACGCATCCACTAGTATTCCATATATGAGTTACTGGTCTGTTTGAACAACCATCCTCATATAGAACCTGTTAAGAGTTCATTTTGTGGGAATTTTGTGAAGTTTTTCTAAGATAGGGGTTTGATCAAATTTGGCTGCTGTTATCTTCATGCTGCTCACTGTACGTATTTTTCTCTGTTTCAGTCGGAGCAGATGACGGATGCACCTAAAGACAAGGATGCACCTGCCGCTGAGCCTGCTCCACAGGTATGTATCTATACATTTCGTATTATCCTGCGCGAACTTTCTTTTCTGTTATGCAAAATTGCGGATGAAAGTAGAATAAGCGTAGGAGCTGTTTAATTGAATGAAGAATTTTATGAATTTCGTCCAGACTCGAGAACGTTAGGTGTGTCTTCATACCTTCCTGTAGTGTGCGGGTGAAATTATGCTCTGCATCCGTGTTATAAGACTTCCGCGACGTTTTTCTCTAATTTATATGCTCCGATATAGATGGATCGGCAACTAAAAAAAAGCGGTTGTATGTTAACACATTGTTGACCGGCTATTTTCGACAAAATCTATCTCAAGTCACCGGCTATTATTTCGTAATTGAACATGAAAGTGAAACGATGTAAATAATCTCCAATAAAGTTTGTTCGTACATAATGAATTCAAATTAAACTTTGGGCAGAAATTTAATGTAACTTTTAATATTTTTTCGTATGATTAACTGCACAGCAGTCATTTACACGTAGATATAGACAAGAGGTTTTGCACATATATCTTGTTTCGTTGCGCTTTCCCTTTAAAGAACTAAATTACGCCGTTGTTATTTCATTTTCAATAATCATTTTCCAAATGACTAAAGCCTTTTTTTAACAATCACGGGGGCAATTACATAAAGCATTCACGTATAATTTATTGAAAAATGCTTCATTTGATACTTGTAATAAAAGCCTCAGTACCAAGAAAAGTATACTTTTTTATAATAAAGCAGACGCGATTGAACATAATGAACAAAATTTTGCTATATTCGATATTGCCCTGCGTTTTAAAAATGAAAATAGCCGACGTAAGTGCAAACACGAGTTAACTCGTGACCGGTCAGCAACGTTTGGCCATGAAAACACGAGTTAACTCGTGACCGGTCAACAATGTATTAATAACATCACGATTCACATTATATTCGAATATTACTCAAGTCAACGTTGGATACCCATATAATTACGGCAAAAATAATTTCACACCTACTTTTTCGTTACTCTGACATAATATATTAAATCGGAAACATGTACACGTTATTCATATATCCGACAATGTTCGTTTATAACGTTGGAGAAATTAACTGGGAGATCTGGGCAACTTTGGAGCTCTTTACCTATGCATACAGCGGGCACATGATGAATAACGAACGACTATTAAAATTCCTTTTAGGAGACCCAGCCGGTGCAGAACACTACCACCGAGAGCACCGCTTAACCAACAACGTAAAAAAAACAACGCTACCACCACTAAAAACACTCCTTTTTTATATAACACCAACACCCGTTATACACCAGAGCAGCAGCAGCAGCAAGATAAAAGCAGCAGCATCGGGTAACAACATCAAAGCCAACATCAGCAGCAGCAGCAGACGGCAACAGCAAAGCAACAATACTATAACAATTACAAAAAATCCAAAAAAAAAAGAAACCAACCTTAACACTACTCCACACTCTCCCATGAACGCGCGCAGGTTCCTTTTTCGAACCTAGAGAGAAAGAGAGACAGAGAAATCGAGAAAAAAAAGAAAAAGAACACGGAATGGAGAGAAAAAGCGGGGTACGATGAATGAGGGATGAAATATGAAAGTAGGTTGACGGATAAAAATGAGAATGAGAGTTCAGATGAAAGATCGCGATCGATTTCTAGAAAGTACTTTCCGTTAATTGTGTTTAACAACATCCATCTATACTACTTCTAACCCAAGGCTCAACTCAGGTTCTAGAGTACGGCGGAAATTAACAATCGAATTACAAAACGTTCGTGGTGTGTGAGAAGATTGACTGAAATGTGAGGGTGGTTTTTCTTTCCGTGCGATTTTTGTGTGTGTGTGTGTGTGTGTGTTTATTTGTATACCGTGTTGTGTATTGGATCGAAGCTTTACTCACCGATGATGAGGGTTGAGAAACGTGCAAAAAAAAACGGACGATGAGACGGTTGGCTGACGAGCGATATCCTTGATCCTGATTGCTGTTTTTTTTGTGGTGGATCCGAATCGACACCGATATTAACTCGTTGATTTGTTGGAATGAGAATGTGACGAATGAACAGGAAACGTGTGTAGGACACTTTTTTTCTTTGATATTTTACCCGGATAGTGGACGAAATAATGATAACGCCTGACTACGCGTGCGGTAGTGGGAGGGAATTAGGGAAGCGACGATGATGCGATTTTTGTTCATGTTTCTTTTTTTCGATTTTTTTTGTTCGACACGTTCGTTTCTGGCGGATATTCGGATCGTTCCCGTATCTGACGAAACTGTATAGATGTCTTTTGAGTTCTTTGGAACGTCGCGCTCATAATTCGTTGCGTGCTTGACCTCGAAGAAAGAAGAGAAAGAAGGCGAATGGAAGAAATAATAATCCGATCGATCAATCTCGCGGATCGCAGGCCTATATCGAAATAAACGCAAGCATTTGAAAATCGTCCGTCAATTACGCCGCTTATACTCGTCGTGCGTTTTTTTTTTTTTTTTAAGTGAGAACACAACCTTCAATCGACATATCACAGAAAACATGCACACGCACGTACACAAAACGAAAAATTGGCCAACGATCCAAGACCGGTTGTTAGATCCTGTGGCAGAAGAAAACGTAAAAGGACATGTTTATATCTTTTGCATGTAACGTTTATCATTTTTACGACTGATTGTAGGGCATAGACGATGATAATGAAGAAGTGAAGAAAAGGGAACCGGAACCCCTGGCGGGTTTCGTGTTGAAAAAAAAAATGTTTCGTATCAATACAGACAAAGACTGTACTAATTAATTGATAAACAGATTAAGCGAATTGATTGGACTTAACGCGTTCGGTAACATGTTAGACAATCAAGCAGCCCCAGACTGATTTTTGACCTTCGACCCTGCGCGTCAGGAAATAAAAAGAGGAATTGCGGATTTCGCTGAGAGTTGAAAAGACGAATAAAAAAAGAAAAAAATGATTTGTCGGTCAGAGATCGGTCGGGTCGCGTGCCATGCATTACCTCTATTGACAGTACAGATCAACGTTTGTAATATCTGTCAAGAGGGAGGTTGTGCGTGTGTGTGAGAGGGCAAGAAAGAAAGAAAAGCGTATTTGCGTGCGGAATAGGAAGGAAGAGAGAAACAGAGGCAGAAGAAGTAAGGCGAAAAATGGAATTTATATGACATTTGCATGAGAGTACTTTTTTAAATTTTAGTTTGTAGCGAGTACGAGTCATCGGAGGAATAAAAATATTTCATTTCCAAAATTTCGATCGCCGTTAAGTCGGCCAACAGCGATTTCCGTTTCCTAGGTCGCTTTTTATCGGCCCTTTGTTTCTTTACCTCGTACAGTCGTGTTATTGTCGTTTGTCAAAAAATCAGTTATGTCCTTTACGGTGCAGTTTCCTATCTGTTAGTCGTCCACGTGTTCACGTAATCGTCCACAGAACCTTTGAGTACCCTTACGTGTTCTAGTTTCGATTCTTCGTCCTATGTCTAATTTACCATTTAAATTTTTATTACTCCACATCGGTACACAAATTAATCAAGGCCACGGCGGTATTCGAAGAACCTTTGAAAATTATTTGAACAAACAACACGTCGGAATACTGACTAAAAGTAACCTTTTGAGAGCTATCTCAAAATACTGCGATTTCCGCCGAGCCCTACCTACGCTCGGGTAAGAATTTAATTTAAATTCTAAGTTGGACATAGACACACCACGGGCCAGCAGAGAACCTTACAGAACGAAAGCAAAAGAAAGTTTCATACCCTCGTTTCGTATCTATCGTAGCAACTAATCTCCCAAGTGTGTTGAGCCCTTGTATCATGCATAATATCTTTTTGTTTCCCCAATAATAGGAATATTTTAAGATTGGGGAGGAGAGAGTTCATAGCTGATCGAAACTTCCAGCCGTTTACTGAGTCAAAACAAAGTAGACGGAATGGAGGTGGTAGAAAGGAGAAGTGAAAGAAAAAAGGGGAAAGATTGAGTCATTCACTAGTAATAGGAAAAGTTTTTGCATTGGGAGAAGGGTAATGGAAAAATGAGAGAGAGAGAGAGAGAGAGAGAGTGTGTGCGCGTGTGTGTGCGCGTGTATGGGCGTGTGTATGACGCCGTTGTGGAGAGAGATAGGAAAGTAAGGTTTTAAATTTGGTAAGAAGAAAACGTTTGAAAACCCGCCTAACCAATCTGGCAATTGATAGTAGGGACTTTTTACGATTATTTCGTCAATTCGGAAAATGCGAGTGATCGGTAACTTTGTTCTTCTCGCAGTCGAGCAGCGTTCATACGGAACGAACGTATGGCGTATCGCTTTCGACAATGAACGGGAGGTTCCGGAGTTGCGTCTCGCTTGTTGCTTCCGTTTGCAAATTTGTCTGGATCACGGAAAGATATCTGCTTTTTAAACGTTGACTTCTTAATCGACGCGCGTTCACGTTGCCGAGTTTTGACTTGAGGTCCACCAAATTTTCGAAATCGCGCGACTAACACTTAGCTGATCGTTACAGAGCAATCACGGATCGAGGAGACCAATCTGGAACGTAAACGTGCGTCTTTCTCCACTTTGGCGCGTGATCGGTCAGAAATGAATAAACCAATAAAAATAAAAATAAAAAAAGAAGCGCGACGTCTAAGAGAGTTAGAGTATCCAATTTTAAACAGAAAACGCAAAAAACAACCTCAAGCTTGCAAAAGTGAGAAGTACCGCTGAAGTGATTTTAAGGGGGAGGAAGGAAGGTCGAGAAGGGGAAAGTGTGAGGCGTCTCGTAAACTGCGACTGCAAAAAAAGAACAATGCATGTGTTAACAGTGAATTAACGAAGTTTAATAACAGTAATGCGAAACAGAAAGAAAACCAAACCAAAAGAAACCAAAAAAAATGCAAAAAAAATGCAAAAAAATGAAGTAATCACAGTTACATGATTATCAGCGAGCGAGTATTGTGCGTGTGTGCATATACAGTAGAGCGGGATGATGCGGGGGGAGCGATTAAAAATTAGCCGGACGATCACCGATGACAGAGTAATAACGAGACTAACACGCATGACTAAGTAGTTAGGTGTTTTCGCGCGAGTAACGTCTGGCCGTGACGAGTTCGCGTTCTTGGGCGACTCTTGAAATCCTACCACCCAGCGTACGATTTACGCCCGACTTTTCGAGATAAAGTCTTATTAAACTTCGAAACGCTCGAGTTATACCGCTGGCTGGTGTTATTTTCAAACGTCTTCCTGGGAACTTCTCGTACGACGATGAGATTCTGAAGAAACGAACGGAGTTGCTTAAGATTGGAAACAGCTGATATGGGGGGGGGGGGGGGGGGGGGGGTGTAGACAGTTTAGCGGGGCGTGGAGATTAAATAAAATCTGCAAGGACAATTCGGATTTTGCAGCGCGACTCTTTGCGAGGGATAATAAATACATTCGAACAAACTTCTTTGCTGTACAGAGAAGGGTGGACATTTTTTACAGAGGCAAATTTCCGAACGGACACCGAACACCACGGTTTGTTCTTGGATATCCGAGCAGTATCCCTCGTTAAAGGGTTTCACTCGACTAATTACCGAAGCAGTTTAATGAAAAAATTAAATCGATAATGATAATACATAAAGGAAAACAGTAAGAGAACAATGAGAAAAAAATAACAAAAAGTTGCACACGGAACAATATTCCGACAAAACAATGTAGCGAGAAGTGGGGAAGGGATAAAAAAAGAATTCGCGTTTCGACCAAAGTTGGGAAGACAAAAAAAGAAGAAAAAAAAAACACAGATAAGCAAAATTGTAATCGGCAGAAAATGATCGAGGCCGGGCAAAACGGAGATTTTCTTGAAATTAGTTGTGAAGCTGAGGGAGAGAGAAAATGAACAACTCATCGCGCGCTCTTCGAACGGCGGGAGAAAATTCGAACAAGTCAATCTACCGTTTCAATCAGCATAACGCGCGCGACCGTCAATTAGTTTCGATTCGGTTTATCGTCAATCGGGGAAGATGGCAAAAATGCAAAGACACACTTTAATGCGAGAGTTCGAAAAAACAAGGGGATAAGAGTTGAACAGCGAGCGTAATAAAAGGGGAGAAATAGTCGAGCCAGAATAAAAAAAAAGAAAAGAAAGAAAATCAACACCCGGCAAACATCAAACCAGTAACAAATGAGTAACAGCAGCGGTAGCAGCAACAAAAAGGGGCAAACGAATATCCATAGAGGAAGGGGTGAGGGAAAGTGTAGAAAAGGCAGGGGTGGGAATTTCATGGGACACGTGGAAAAACTGGCATGAAAACGGAAAAAAGTAATAAGAAAGGATCCCACCCGCGATCGGGGTGGAGTTCATTTTTCGAACCAAACAACGGGAGTGAGCAAAATCTTTCATCAAACGAAAGCGATGACAAAAGTTGAAAACAAATGAGAAAGAAAATAATGTTAAAAAATAATACGATTTCTCTCGGCGGGCGCGAGAAAAGTAAAAAAAATCGCAAGAAAACCCCCGCGCCCGCCGACTGCCCCAGTGAATTTTGTACCGAAACGTGAAACTCTAAATGCTAATTTCATATACGGAATTTAATTTTTTCACGAAACATGTGCATTATAAAAAATAAATCTACCAAAAAAATCGCAAAAGTCACGAACTGTAAATATGGCGTATGGTGTTTTGATTATTCTTTGAACCTGACACGTTCCCCATTCCTCAATTCTGTGTCCTAGTTCCATTTCGCGTGGCGGAAACGGTGATTTCTCGCAAAATTTCAATTGAATGGATTTTTATCGGCGCTATACAGTTGAAAATTGGCGAATATTACCGATTCCAATATTTGCAAGTGATAATATTTGCATATCTGTATATAGATTCATAGATATATGAAATGTACTACGGAAGTGCTACATAGTCTTAATGAATAAACATGCGTTACTAGCAAAGTATCAATTTTAGATGTTTTACGATAGATGCTCAGAGACTTCTAAAATTTCCCTGCATTAAAAAATAGTAAGCCACATATATTAAATCACATTGTTGACCGGCAATGGAAACCTCCTCAAGTCTACCGGCTCTTATTCGCAGAACATGTACGATATAATCCGCAATAAAGTGATCGTGCAAATGCGGCATTGCCTCGAAGAAATTTTATCTTTTAATCTTTTTTCTGATTGACTGGATCGAGTTATCTAACGCCAGAATGGAATTTTACATATATCCATTTTTCGTTGCGCAAGCAAATTCCATTTTATTTCATTTCCAATAATCATTTTCCAAATTGACATCAATTTAAAAATCCGTAGGACAACTATATAAAGCATTCGCATAATTGATTGAAAAATTTCATTGAGAGGCTTTTTAACGATCGATGTGAAATTGTACACGATGAAACGAAAAGTCGGGATGACTCTACTTTTGTACATTTTTCATTTCACAGATTTTTCCATCAATTGGACATTTTATGGATTCTTGTGAGAGGTAAATTTGAATTATTGACTATTTTATTTGGTGCTCGTCCTGCCAATGGAAATTCGCAGAAGAATGTGTCAAAATTATAAATACCCGATGCGTATCGTTCTGATTATCAAGCTCGAATGAATGGAATCATGTTCCGTTCTTACGTTCACGGACAAGTTTTCCTGTGGTTTGCCGAATTGTAGACCGTGCAATAACAGAGTGAACAAACTGCAGAAGCAAACTAACAGTAATACGATTAAACGTTGACTGCCGATGAAACGTATTTTACTATATTAACACGTTTGTACATTTTTCATTTCACAGATTTTTCCATCAATTGGACATTTTATGGATTCTTGTGAGAGGTAAATTTGAATTATTGACTATTTTATTTGGTGCTCGTCCTGCCAATTGAAATTCGCAGAAGAATGTGTCAAAATTATAAATACCCGATGCATATCGTTCTGGAATCATGTTCCGTTCTTACGTTCACGGACAAGTTTTCCTGTGGTTTGCCGAATTGTAGACCGTGCAATAACAGAGCGAACAAACTGCAAAAGCAAACTAACAGTAATACTTAACACGTTGACTGCCGTGCGTATTTTACTATATTAACACGTTGACTGCCACGCGTATTTCACTATATTAGAACGGCGATGCTATGAAATACTATAGCGTTCGACTCAATTACGCAAAATGTAAATAATGTGCAGGTATTGGACACCAAAGGATCGCATCACTATTCTGACAATAACTGCATTTATAAAATAATTGTTGCTACCCATTGCAAATATTTTGGATCGTCAGTAAAATTTCTTGCGTCGGTCACCGGTGACCATCATGGCAGTCAAAGTGTTAAAACCGCAACGTGATGAAGTACTTCAGAATATGATTGAATTGTACAAAATGAAAATAATGCGAAGGTATCGGAGACCAAAGAATTGAATAACTATTTAATATCAATTGCATTTACAAAATTATAAATGCTACCGATTGGGTATTTTTTAACACGTGTTAACACGTTGACTGCCGTGCGTATTTTACTATATTGAAACCGCAACGTGATGAAGTACTTCAGAATATGATGGAATTTTACAAAAAGGAAAATAATGCGAAGGTATCGGGGATCAAAGAATTGAATAACTATTTAATATCAATTGCATTTACAAAATTATAAATGCTACCGATTGGGTATTTTTTAACACGTGTTAACACGTTGACTGCCGTGCGTATTTTACTATATTGAAACCGCAACGTGATGAAGTACTTCAGAATATGATGGAATTTTACAAAAAGGAAAATAATGCGAAGGTATCGGAGACCAAAGAATTGAATAACTATTTAATATCAATTGCATTTACAAAATTATAAATGCTACCGATTGGGTATTTTTTAACACGTGTTAACACGTTGACTGCCGTGCGTATTTTACTATATTAAAACCGCAACGAGATGAAGTACTTCAGAATATGATGGAATTTTACAAAAAGGAAAATAATGCGAAGGTATCGGAGACCAAAGAATTGAATAACTATTTAATATCAATTGCATTTACAAAATTATAAATGCTACCGATTGGGTATTTTTTAACACGTGTTAACACGTTGACTGCCGTGCGTATTTTACTATATTGAAACCGCAACGAGATGAAGTACTTCAGAATATGATGGAAATTTACAAAAAGGAAAATAATGCGAAGGTATCGGAGACCAAAGAATTGAATAACTATTTAATATCAATTGCATTTACAAAATTATAAATGCTACCGATTGGGTATTTTTTAACACGTGTTAACACGTTGACTGCCGTGCGTATTTTACTATATTGAAACCGCAACAAGATGAAGTACTACAGAATATGATTGAATTGTACAAAATGAAAATAATGCGAAGGTATCGCAAACCAAAGAATTGAATTACTATTTAATATTAATTGCGTTTATAAAATCAAATGCTACCGATTGGGTATTTTTTTAATTTTTCGTGAGATCTTTTGCGTCGGTCACCGATGACCCCGATGGCAGTGAATGTTTTAATCCAGTCTCACATTCGCCTTAGCATTTACGCACCCCGAATACTCATTTTGTATCATATTTATTATAGTATGACTATACCGCAGAATCGTTTGTAGGTAGAGTTCGAGAAAAATACGGGCGAGTAGAAAAACGATTAACGACATGGTTAAGGGGAAGCGAATTGCGATAACTGTTAATCGAGTAGAACGTCAATTTATTTTACGTCCCAGCGTTCGAATTAGCGAACGATCGAAGAGGGGCACTCGCTTTTTCCTCTCCGCCAATTTCCCGTGCACACATAGCCCAGCCAATCAGTTCACCTCATCGATACCTGCGCATTCCGTCTATTTCGCTCTGCCGATCTCCATCCCTCCTTCTTTTAGCAATTAAACTGGCAGCCAGCCGGGGGGTTAATAATTTCGATACTCTGTGCCCGGGAAAATGCGCGAACGAGATTATTTGATTCGCGTGAATATTAAATGCATACGGTGTGCGTGGGCGGGGGAAAAGGGAGGGACGTGGCACTTGCCGTTGTTTTCGAAAAACGTTTTTGAACAACGTTTGTTAGCCCGACGAGCACTTGAAAACTTCATTTTACCTCTTTTCCAATCATTCAACCCAAGCGCGCTTTTGGTGACGCGCATCTGGCCTTTCCTCTACGTGGCCCACTGATTGGACGCGATGGCAAATTGATAGATTTTCACGTATATATGGTTGCGATGCGCGGATGCCGGCTTTTCCACTTTTTTCCCTTTTTAAATGTACACTCGCCCCTTACGGCGGTATTAGTATATGTGATCTTAGTAAATATATCTATATTAGCACTAGTAGGATTTCCTTTTTATTCAGGATTTTTTTCAAAAGATATTTCTTAAAATATCAAAGTTTTTTGTGCTCTAACACTGAAATATAATAAATTTTTTAATTTTATGAATTATTGAATTGAGAATTAGTATAAATATTAATTTTAGGCGCGCCATATTAATATTTATATAAAGTAGCAAATATATTAGGGAATTTTAATTTTGTAAATTATAAATTCTAATCGTATTTCCCGCAGTTAGAGAGCCTTTGTTGCCTATAGTTTTTCATGTAATTTATTACATGTTAGACTGATGCAAATTTTTATTTCAGCGTATCAAGTGCATAACCCTGTCGTCATTTGTTTTTATTTTTCTGTGATAATGTTAAAAATTCGACAATTAACGATTTACTAGTAGACATTAGTTTCATTCATATAATATCTGAAATCCAATCTAATGACGATTGTCAAAGTGCCTATGAAGAAACAAAAAAATTGCTGAAAATCTTCATATAGCTCTTGAATTAGCCAAAAATTGGAATCTGCCATTACAGAGTGTGATCCGAATATTCAAGGAGCCTCAACATTTCGACAAGATTAAATGAAATATTGCAGGGAATATCAGCAAGTGTAAAAAAAATAGTAACAGGGACTGAGAAGAAATCATCCAAAAAAATTAACATTAAGAATGGAAATAATATCAAACTTAGAAATATTTCAAGCGGTAGCAGATGGTACGTTGTCCCAATTAAGAGTAAAAGGTTGATTGTTTCCAATTACAGTAACGATGATAACACCCAATAAAATTTACCTTCGTTTTCTGGAACGTCATTATTGTTTTGTTAAGCTGTGTGAAATCAATTTTTTCTTTTGTACTGACAGATTCTATATACGCGATTTTCATTTCTGTAAAATAAATCCGCGTGAAACGGATACTCCGCGTAAATTGAAGGATGGGTGTACTGTTAATTTTTCGTGACTGTGGTATGTTTATGAGATTACTAATGGATCGATTTTTAGATGAACACTACCACGTTTTTCATAGGTTACAGACATCTAAATTACATACTCACAAATAATATTCCCACTTCTACGATTCAACATCCCTAATATACCAGATTGTTCAATAAGTTTTCTCGGTCGATAAGAGAGGGCGTTGCTACTAGTCCAAATTTGTTTTTGTTTTGTTGGTTCACTCTTCTTGACTGAGAGGGATTTAGTAGAGGCTCTACACATCTCATTAGGCAGTGTGAGTCATATTTTAAATGAAATTTTGAGTTTTAAAAAGCTGTGTGCACAATGGGTGCCGCATTCGCTACAATTGAACAAACATACATTCGAATGCGACTTTCTCAACAACATTTGGAGCGTTTTCAAAAGGATAAAGTGGATTTTGTGCGTCGATTCATCACTATGGATGAGACTTGGGTCTATCACCATGATCCTAAATCAAAACAAAAGGCTAAAGAGTGGTGTGAACCGGGTTGTTCGGCTTCGAAACGAGTTCGTGTCCAGAAATCGGCCAAGAAGGTTCTGGCATCAGTTTTTTGGGATGTGAAAGGAATTTTATTTGTGGATTACTTGCAAACTGGTAAAACAATTAATTCTGAATATTATGGCAACCTTTTGGACCAGTTGAAGGAAAAAATTCGTGAAAAAAGACCCGGTTTGCAGAAGAAAAAAATCCTTTTTCATCAGGACAACGCACCGTGTCACAAGAGCATTTTGACAATGGCTAAAATCCATGAATTAAAGTTCGAATTGTTGGAGCATCCGCCGTATTCACCAGATTTTGCCCCCAGCGACTTCCATTTGTTTCCCGAACTCAAAAAATGTATGCGTGGCAAGCGTTTTTCGTCAAATGAAGAGGTCATAACTGCTGTTGAAGCGTATTTTGCAGATCTTCCGGAATCTCACTTCAGGGATGGGATCCACAGATTGGAGGATCGTTGGAGCAAGTGCATTAATGTTCAGGGAGATTATACTGATGAATAATAAAGTGTATTTTGAACCATAATATTGTGTTTTTCTTATCGAATGACAAAACTTATTCAGCAACCTGGTACACTTGTGCCGAAGTGCAAGATTGTGTAAAGAGATATTTCGGATTGTTAGAGGAACGACATTGAGTTCAGGGTAAATGTAACGTAAAGGTACCTGCTAAAAGCTGTGAATGATTATATTGAAATTATTGTACAATCTGACAATAATCCTCGCTGCTTCACTCTCGAAAATGCAATCTGACTTCCTTACACTTTGAAACACAACCGTTGTCTAATTGCGCTCTGGGAAACTACGTTCTCTCCAATACTCAGTTGCTCTCTAGAATACTCTTGCTATTGCATTCGTACCTCATACATATATACATGCTCTTTTTAACTCGGGACAAATTGAAAGATCCGAACCAACGTCTAACTTCAATAAAAAAAGAAAAAAAAATGATTCTTACGAGAAGAGCATTGTGCGCATCCTATCAAGCCACGACTAGTAGGACTCACTAAACTTATCCACCAACGTGAAGCACATTGCCAGCCAACGTTGATATATAGGATCTACTCTCGAAACCAAATGAAAGAACATTGAATTGACGTAAAACGTTAAAATATTTGAAACTAACGATCTTGAACAACACATATTCCCTTTTTTATAACATTCACCAATTTGCTCTTCAAGAGGCATTCCCTTTTTTCTCCCAAACGTTCTTTTGGCGCATCGCAAAATATTTCGTTATCTTACCAACAAAAATTCAATCTGACGCGCAGTTACCCGAGTCACCGTCGTCAGATTTTCCGCGAATTTACTGCATCACGGTCACTGCATTTCCATAATCTCCCATGCAGAAGCCGAGTGCAATTTCCGCTAGATGCGTGTCCCTATGCGGAGGTCCTGCAATCTTGTGAAAGGTCTTTAGGGCAGTCTTCAGGATTTCTATCGCGTCCTCGACCCTTTCCTCGTCCATTGCTGCCAACCCCCGGGCGTACGATTCCTCGCATTGGCGCAAGAGTTCAACCTGTCCCTGGAGATTGATCTTTTTCTGGCAATCGGGGCATTTAAATGACGACTTTTCCTGGGCCTTTAGCGGATATAGCCTGTCGCAACCGTCTGTTGGACATCTGTGAATGGCAAGATAGAGAAATTGGTGGAAAAGGACGATGTACAGTTTAGTAAGTTGGCATAGATGAATGTGTACAGGTAACCCTCCTATAACACGGTAGTTCGGTTCCTAGAAAATGCCGTGTTGTGTGAAACCGTGTTGCATGAGACCCTGAGCTAGTACAAAAAGGGGGGTTACGTTCCAAAAACTTATTAAAAACAAATTTTTTTTTTTGATTCGACATAAACAACTTTTTTTATTAAAAATATAAATGTATGTACAACACAAAGTAAACAAGAAAATTTAATCTAACGCCACCACAATTTAATGAATTTATTGGTCGTCACTGCTCAGTATAATCAACCGAGAACGTTTTTTCGGTGGAACGACATTGCTTTCACTTTCAGAACTTTTTTCTCTATTTAAAGTTTTTGTATGTTTTCGCCTCTTAAAAAAATCTGTAATCGCACTTTGCTTGCTGGTTCTAACTAGGTCATTGTAAATTTCGCGGTATGGAGCTAAACAGTTTTGCAGCTCCCTTTTGATTTCCAACTTCTTTCCGTGGAAGGGTCTGTATTCAAGAAAAATGATCGAGATTTTCCACTAAGATAGGCCTTCTTGTATTTTTTATAATGATTATTTCACCAATAAAGAAAAATCATGCAAAGAAGGGTTAACTGCACAATCTTCATCAGAGCTAGCGTATTCAAAATCGATTTGATTTGCATCTAGGGATGCCATTTCCATCAAATCCGCTTCGTCAACTTCTTCTTCCACTAATAAATCTTGAATGTCTTTGGTA
The DNA here is from genome assembly GCA_033815515.1 of Cryptocheilus praepositus. Taxonomy (NCBI): domain Eukaryota; kingdom Metazoa; phylum Arthropoda; class Insecta; order Hymenoptera; family Pompilidae; genus Cryptocheilus; species Cryptocheilus praepositus. The sequence continues at coordinate 574,257 of JAWWQZ010000011.1, read as the reverse complement.
GCCATATCCACAAAACCTTCGCCTCCGATTGATTTAGCGACTTATAATATGGCACAATTTCATTTTCTGATGTTTCACGCATGTTTTCTGTTTCAACTGAAGAGGGCCATATCTTCTTCCAATATATACTAAGATTTTTTTTATTTTTTCCTTTAATTTTGAATATGAATTATATCACCTTGACACATTTCACCATAAAGAAAAACCGTGTTATAGGATTAAACGTAAAAATAATTGACTGTTCGGCATTTTTAAAATATATAGACAAAAAGATTATAAGATACCGTTTATAACTTGTTACGTTGATATCACATTACCAGAGTTAGTCATTCCAAAACACTGAACATCGGATGGCGACGTATTTCACTAGAGATAATAATGTGTAGTTGAAAATGGATCTACTTACAATACATTTTTGCGTAGTGGTGGAATATTTAAAATACTAAATAATAATCAAATAAAAATTATTGACTTCCGCGCGGTTGCATTTTTTTTTCAATTCTAGCCCCAAGGCCTTAACCCTGCTTTGCATGATGGTGAAAATTTCCATCATAACATTGAATGCCCAAAAATTATATAAAAGAACAAGTTCACTTTAATCTAACTTTACATGATGATGGAAATTTCCATCATATTGTTTTTTGCTAAATTTATACTACAAATATATACTAAGATTTTTTTAACCATTTTTCCTTTAATTTTGAATATGAATTATATCACCTTGATTTATTTCACCAATAAAGAAAAAATCATGCAAAGAAGGGTTAAACGTAAAAATAATTGACTGTTCGGCATTTTTAAAATATATAGACAAAAAGATATGACGCTATGCCTTTTATAACTTGCAATACGTTGAATCACATGAGGCTGACCACCCCTTGTCATTCCATAAACACAGAAAACGGATGGCAACGTATTTCACTAGAGATAATAATGTGTAGTTGAAAATGGATCTACTTACAATACATTTTTGCGTAGTGGTGGAATATTTAAAATACTAAATAATAATCAAATAAAAATTATTGACTTCCGCGCGGTTGCATTTTTTTTTCAATTCTAGCTCCAAGGCCTTAACCCTGCTTTGCATGATGGTGAAAATTTCCATCATAACATTGAATACCCAAAAATTATATAAAAGAACAAGTTCACTTTAATCTAACTTTACATGATGATGGAAATTTCCATCATATTGTTTTTTGCTACATTTATACTATAAATATATACTAAGATTTTTTTAACCATTTTTCCTTTATTTTTGAATATGAATTATATCACCTTGATTTATTTCACCAATAAAGAAAAAATCATGCAAAGAAGGGTTAAACGTAAAAATAATTGACTGTTCGGCATTTTTAAAATATATAGACAAAAAGATATGACGCTATGCCTTTTATAACTTGCAATACGTTGAATCACATGAGGCTGACCACCCCTTGTCATTCCATAAACACAGAAAACGGATGGCAACGTATTTCACTAGAGATAATAATGTGTATTAATGGTAAGCGGTAATGACAATACATTTTGCTTTGATGGAATATTTAAATGTGTGGATAATAGATCATAATAAAAATTATGAGCTTATGCGCGTATCAATTTTTTTTCAATCTGCAGCATTTTAATTAACCTTCTGTTCGTTCGCAAGACGAACGAAAACCGGACGCCTCACCTCCAGCTCATCGACCACCGTTAGCCAACACCGTTTAGTCTCCCATTGTCCTCCGCATTTCAATAGATCCCGAAAAAGTAATCAACGTCCACGTTCAATTTTATCGCTCAACCAAATATCGCCTAATCCTTCCTGTCCTGTTCTTGTCATAAACACAGAAAACGGATGGTCATACCCCTCTTTCTTCACACATGCCGAACCTGCAGTTCTTTGTTTCGATCGTGATACCTCCCGATCCCATACACACGGCACCAATCTCCGCATATCCCCACTTCCTTTCCGAATTTCGGAAAATCCACAAACGAACGCACGAGGAAAAAGATGAGGTGGAGGGGAGAAAGACATTTACATATACTGAAGCAAGGATCTTGGACTTCACTTGCTCGAACACCGTCACCAAAGTTACAACAACGCAACACGAACTCTTTCGATAAACTCAACACGCGTACAGCACATTTTCTGTTTTTGCGATTCTTATTAATTTTGTGAACCTTATTAAGTTTGTTTGAAATATATATTTGTTATTCCGTTGAACACTTCTTCGTACAATTTACACCCTTCACTTCCGTAAAAGGTCGTGAAGCAGATCGCGTTAACACAAAACGTGATTAGAAAAAATACAATACATGAGGCATGTTTTTTGCATTTTTAAACATATAGAAAAAAGATATGACGCTATGCCTTTTATAACTTGCAATACGTTGAATCTTTTACTAGTCTTGATATCAAGTTCATTGGTTGTCATTTGTTTATGAAAATGAAGACTAACGAGAAAGTACGAATATTATTTAATTTCTTTTCCTTGCCAAGTAAAAAGTCCAGGCAGGGAATGCTGATATGTCTGTCTGGATTTATTGCAAAAGTTGTATGATTTACTTATATGCTGTTATGGTATGTGCGCTTCTCGCGACATTTTTCATCTATTATTTGCCATATCTCGGAAACTATTTCGAATTTTTCAGTGCGGTTGCGATTTTTCCAAGTATCTTTGTACCCCCTTTCATCCGACACAATTACAAGTCGATCGGTCGAGTTTTAATTTTTGACCCCATTCTCAGGCTCGTTTTTCACGATTTTCCACACATTTTTGGCCATATCTCCGGAACTATTGCGAATTTCGGGGTGCGCCTTGCATTTTTTTGAGTCATTTTGGACCCCCTTTGATATATTAAAATAGCAAAGAAATCGGTGACCCATCATTTTTTGGCAAAAATGGCAACCTTAAAATTTTCGCGATTTCTTCACGGCCCTGCTCCGTCTAAACTAGTGATCGAAACCTATAAGTAATATAGGTTTTCTTAAAGCTTTTTGGGTGTGCTTTCACGTGGGATTAATCGCAGTTAGAAATTTTGAAAAAAAATCTTTTGCACCTTCTTAAAATCGCCATATCTTGGAAACTATGAAGAGTTCAGCACGCGGAAAGTAGTCTATCTTCGGGGCAAATTATCCTCTATCGAACGGTAAAAGTCCGAATCGAAAAAAAAATTTGACATTTTTCGCCTATTTTTGGTCATCCGCATAAAATGCAGCGGACCGATTTTGGCCATTTTTGCTATCTCCAAGTATCTCGTAAAACTGTGGGCGTCTATGCGCTCATCCCACAACATGATTATAACATATTTGATAAAGATACATTGATAGCTACGACTTCCATTACTGTAGGATAAAAAATTTGACATGTTTCGCCTATTTTTTGTCATCCGCTGAAAATGCAGCGGACCGATTTTGGCAATTTTTGCTATCTCCAAGTATCTCGTAAAACTGTGGGCGTCTATGCGCTCATCCCACAACATGATTATAACATATTTGATAAAGATACATTGATAGCTACGACTTCCATTACTGTCGGATATAAAGTGCCTTCGGAAACGTTCGATTTTCGCAGAGGTCAGTATGTACTTTCGTCCGTGAGACGCAAGCTCCTGTAAGGTGATAGGTCCAGCTGTATATTTCGACCATGGTGTTACCATGCAAATGAAATTTGCGATTCCGACAGCTTTCAGGAGTACATTGTGAAGTTCGGAAAAGCCACGGGGGGTCGCTTTCGCATGTCTACATTCAAACTCATGCTAATCCGTAACGATACTTTAAACGGACCGAAACTGCCGGCGAAAGGGAAGTTTCCTTCGTGGTCGAGGGACGCAATTATCGACTGTTCCGTAATCGGATGTGTGTTTCGTAGTTTTCGGACACCACTTATGCAAAGTGGTACACCGTGTTTAATGGAAACGAAAGAGTTTGGACGGTCTAGGGTGTGGGAGTTTGAGATTGTAGATTCACGTGTTCGATGAAGGTGGAGCTTGAGGTCCGACATATTGATGGTCTGAAGAATTTGGAAACGATAGTTTTTGGCTCCATCCTGTTTTAGTCCAAAATTTTACTGAGTCTTTGGATACGTGGGCAGTCCGATAAGTACTTAGCCTACAAAAGAAAAACGACAATTTTGGAAAATTGACGATTTATTTTTCAACATAGTCTCCTTTTAACTCGATACACTTGATCCAGCGGTGCTCCAAAAATAAGAAACCTGTCTGAAAAATACGTTTAAAATTAGATTTGCAAAGTTTTTAGGCTTCCGTGGCGGCGATATAACTCCTCATTCGACTCAAATTTCTGCCCAGCGAGTGACTTTTTCAAGTTTGGGAACAAAAAGAAGTCACACGGGGTCAAATCTTGAGAATACGGTGGATGGGGCAGCTGTTCGTAGCCTTTTTCAACGAATTCGTGGCTGTAGCTTGGGCAGAGGTGTGAGCCGTTGCGTTATCGTGGTGAAAGAGCACTTTTTTCTTCACCAAAATAACTCCGTTTTTTGTTGCCTTAATTCGGCGTCGAATCGGCTCAATAATTCGGCATAGTGCAGCCGCAAAATTGACTGTTTTGCCCTTCTCCATAGTTTGATGTAGATCACACCTTGTAATCCCAGAAAACGGTGGTCATCACCTTTCCGGCCGATAGGAAAATACACAGTCTTCGCCTTCTTCGTCACATTCGCCACACAGTCCACTGTTTCGACTGTTTCTTGGTCTCTGGTGTGTACCAGTGGATCCACGTTTCGTTGACAGTCACAAAATGACGTAGAAACTCTTTCGGATTGCGCTTAAACAATGTCAAACACTGCTCTGAAGTGGTCTCACGGATGCGCTTGTTATCCGGAGTGAGCAAACGCGGCACCCATCGAGCAGAAAGCTTGCTCATGCCCAATATTTCATGCAGGATATGCCCAGATTTCATTGCTGGATCAAGTGTATCGAGTTAAAAGGAGACTGTGTTGAAAAATAAATCGTCAATTTTCCAAAATTTTCGTTTTTCTTTTGTAGGCTAAGTACTTATCGGACTGCCCTCGTATGTGTTCATGAATTACGAATCTGATTTTCTATTATCCATAATTTGTTCATTCAAAATGCGAATGGTCGCAAATCTGCACTATACGAGTTTAAGATAGTTCACCCTTCCTTTTTTTATACAATTGATGCTTTGTGCTTTTGGGTAATTTTTTCTGGGTATCTCTATCATATACGCACACGTCATAATGTGTATCTACATGAGCAATTCGGAATTATACGTCCGCAAGCTCGCATGTTCTGTCAATTCTCATAATCCATCGATTGCCCAAATCCTTACCTCGTCACCGCAGGATAGCAATCGTGATTGAATCGTGCCACGGTGGGATAAATAGCCACCCCTAGGTAAACTAGCTTGTTCCCCTGGAATCGATGCTTCGGACCTCTCCTCGTCTCGAAGAACTCGTGAGCGTTGAACTGTAACAACTGAAGATTCCTCAAGAGAACCGAACCGACGGCTAACTCCTTTTCAGACAGCAGACTTTCTGCGGGAGCAGATAAGTTGGCAAGTTAGGAGGACAGAGTTCCATTTTTCGAGACTATCTTATAATCCGTGTAAAAACTTCGCCACAAATGTTATCAACGTGGAGACGATTCAGACAAAGACAGAATCGGCGGCGTGTGTAAAGACGTAAATTACATATTTTGCGCATTACATGTATGTATACCACAACGACATAGACGTAAATTACACATTTTGCGCATTATACAGTATGATCAGAAAGTACCCGGAATTTGTAATTTAAAAGAACCGCCGTTGACATACCCAGTACATTTTTTTTTCTGAAATTGGTACATCTGTGAGAGACATCTGTGCTAGACGTTTGAAACCGTAGCGTTATTCTGAAAGACTGATGATATCTGCGAGATTTGAGATAGGCATTTTGTTATACGTAGATGTAGAAGAGGTTAATGCAATTGTGTTTTTAAAGAAACGCCTCGTGGTTACATTGAGAGAAGTGTTATTCGTTTGGTTAAGAAGAAAATCTGTTATTTCGACATACGTGTGATAGCAGTTAATTCGTCTAAATGTAAGTAATTACATGTCTTATTATACTATCAGAAAACTTGCTTATTTATCTACAATTTGGAATTATAATTTTGCGAAGTTATGTTAGTTTGACGTTTCTGTACAATATCAAGCATTAAATATTCAAGTTTCCCAAGTTTTGTATTTTTTAAATTATAATTAAAAAAATATCTTCTAGTAGTGATGGTGATGAAGATAGAAGTAATAACGAAAATAATTGATTGAGGACAGTTCTTGAAAAAATATCACTGCGTGCAAAGAAAAATCCAAATCCAACTGGCTCTTCGTCTTCTCGCAGTGCACCAATAGCCCAGAAAGCAGTGGAAATAACGAGCAGCCCTTAAATCGCTTATACCAAAACTTAAACAAAAATCAGTTCACGAGCATAAAAAAGAAACTTTTCATGTGCTTCGTCGTTTTTATAATGGCTAATTCTATCGAACAAAGAATTTGTTTGAAGTTTTGTGTTTCCAACGAAATTTCATGTGCCGAATCGTTGAAAATGTCGGAAAAATCATTTGGAGAGTCTGCTCTCCCAAAAACACAGACATACGAATGGTATAAGTTATTCAAGAGTGGACGTGATATTGTCGAAGATTTGCCTCGTTCTGGACGCCCTTCGACATCAAATACCGAAGAAAATGTGGAAAAAATGAAAAAAATTGTACTCGAAAATCGTCATGCGAGCCTGAGAGAGATAGCTCGTGAGCTGAACATTTCATATGGAACCGCTCAGCACATTGTAGTGGATATTTTAGGCATGAGACGCGTTGCAGCGCGGCTTGTGCCAAAAGAGCTGAATTTCGTTGAAAAAGAGCATCGCAAGAAAGTGGCGGAAGAGATGATTTCTGAGGCAAGAAATGATCCAACCTTCATGAAACGGATAATTACCGACGATGAGACGTGGGTTTACGAGTATGATGTGCAAACAAGCCAACGGTCGTCCGAGTGGCGCCTGGAAAATGAGCCGAAAGCCAAAAAACCGCGCCAAAGTCGGTCCAAAATCAAAGTCATGCTCACAGTTTTCTTCGATTATCGAGGTGTAGTCCACTATGAGTTTTTGCCAGAGGGTCGAACAGTCAACAAGGAGTATTACCTATCCGTTTTGAAGCATTTCAGGGATGCTGTGCGTAGAAAACGACCGGATTTATGGAAGACAATTCGTGGATGTTGCACCACGATAACGCGCCGTCTCACAAAGCACGCATTGTGCTGGATTATTTGGCCAAACATCGAACAAATACCATCGAACAAGCACCGTATTCGCCAGATTTGGCACCATGTGACTTTTTTCTTTTCCCTAGACTCAAATGACCTCTTCGAGGAAAGAAATTTGAGACTGTAGAACACATTAAACAGAATGCGACGAAGGAGCTGAGGGCAATCTCTTCATCGGCTTATGAAAAGTGTATGGAGGACTGGGTTAAGCGTTGGTATATGTGTGTCGCTTCAGATGGATGTTATTTCGAAGGCGACCAGATAAATTTATCTGAAAATTAAAAACAATGTGTTTTAGTTACAAATTCCGGGTACTTTCTGATCATACTGTATAAGAAAAATAATTCGCAAAGGTTACGGTGCACAGAGGAAACGTCGTGTTGAAAGATCATACCGAGGCGAGACTCTCAACAAGTGTACTCACCGTCGTCCGGAGAGGGACTGTCGAAAAAGCCGACTCTCTGCAAGCACTTAAGCAAAAAAACGGCCATCAGCGTCCTCTCCAGAAAATCGTTTGCCGATCTTTTAGAGTGATGCGTCACCAGATGGTATGCTCTGCTATCTAATGTCCCATCTGCTGCCAATCCCCGCTTGTACTCGAAACCATCATTTATTTCACACTTCTCCCCGTTCTCTAGAATATTTCGATGGATATTCTTGTATTTTACTTACATCATTAAAGAATATAAAACCCTTTTATGGATGAGAATACTGATTATAGAATTTTATTACGATAACTCAAGATGTTTTGAGCCCGGTGCCAACTCTTCAGGATTCTATAAATGTGGGTGTGTGGTGCGAAATTTGTTTCTTTAAAAAGATATGAAGAATGCAAAAGTTCGAATGTCACGTTGTACAAAGCAAACTTGCTCGGTACGTGTAAAAAAATAATAGACTACTATAAATGATGAAATGTGTACTGCGACATTGTATAATGTTGACAACATATTGATATAAATATCATACTATGTCGAACTCTACATTGTAGGTATCTTTTCGAAGAAACAAATTTTGCAGACTCCTGATGCGATGGCACCGGTGGCTTTGAAACACGTTGAGTTACAGTAACAAACATCTTAGTCAGCAGTTTCAAGCAAGAAACGGCTTTATATTCCTTAATAATCTAAGTAAATTACAATAAGATTCAAATGAAACGCATTATCTAATATTGCCATATCTTCAACTACCACATTCAGCGCCTGCCTTCCCACTCTGCACCGAATTTCCTCTGTCGGCATTCTTCCAGATTTTTTCGCCAGTCTCAGGTTCCGTGATTCGACACCTCTCTTCAGTTTCGCTTGCCCTCTGGGAATCCTTGGTCTTCGACTCCTGCAACTTCTTCTTCCGTAGTCTCCTCTTGGCCGACTTGCTCAATTTCGACGGTTCATTGCCGACTTCGTCCGTCGGCTCGTTAGGAATTTTCGAGGCGCACCTCTCGTTAGACGAGTTAATATCGTCAGTGGACTGTCTGTCTTCACCTCCGACGCGATCCTTGTCGGCGATGAACTCGTTGTAAATCTTCAAACATCGCTCGAGGCCTTCCTGCGTCACCATTCGGAAGGCCAGCGTGCTCACAATACTCATGCCGGAGCCTGAAGACAGAAGATAAAAGCTGACAGTTGGAGGTAGGACGGCGAGAAACAACCCGAGACGCATTTGTCTTCTTACAAATTGCAGAAAGCAATTATGAAAAGAAAATGTTTTGATACGTGGTCATGTTCTTCATTTTCTGATAAAACTATTTTGCACGCAAGAAAAGAACTTTTTCCTACTGATTGTTTAGTCAAATGAAAGCAAGACGTTGCAGCACCTTGTACGAATAAAATTCGATTTTTTCAACGGTTGAGAGAAGAAAAAAATTAATCTGACGTTCCGGCATCATGTGCGACTTTTTAAATTATTTAGTTTCGTTTCGATTATCAGTGAACAGTCTTGGCGAATAATAAACTGATGTTTTCATAAGAGATGGACGCGTCGGTCACTAATGACTCGTATTGCAGTTTCTTTATGAAGCTGGTGCCGGGAACAATATTGCAAGCGGAATGAAAACTAAGTGGAGGAAAAGAGGGAAGAAGTGAAGTTGACGGTGGTCATGGTTTAAGTAGACATTCAAAAGCTTCGCCGTTGGGGAATTCATCCCGACCCTTGGTTCGCACGTCTTGGCCTACCCCTATGGAACGCAACGCGGGGTGCTCCTAATTGTTGGGATGCCTTGAGGGTGAGCAACCCCACGGCTTCGCGGAGAGGAATTTCTACCTTTCGAATAACCTAATCCGCTTGTTTGACATTCAGTGCAATATATTTACTGATACACCGATCAAACGTGTCACGGTAGTATAATATAATTTGTATGAATGATTCGCTATTCTTAGCTTGCTTGGTCCGTGTCCAAAATTTTGCAAAATGCAACGAAAGTTTATAAAAGTAAATTTTGTTACGTGCAAGTACTCGTTTACTATTGTAAATGATAAAGTATCGTATATTGCGATATAAGATATTGTTGACATAAATACTATCTATGTACCAGGTTGTTCAATAAGTTTTGTTTTGTTTTGTTGAGGGCGTTGCTACTAGTCCAAATTTGTTTTTGTTTTGTTGGTTCGCTCTTCTTATCAACGTATGTGAAGGTTCATTTCAATCAGTCAATTCATTCTTTGTTTACAAGCCATTTAGTGTCGCCGTGTCACAGTATTTTCGACAATAGAAAAAATTGAATATCGTGCAGTGATAAAATTCTTATTTTTGGAAGGTGTAGTACCAAAAGAAATTCACGAACGAATGTTAAGAGTGTATAATGAACGTTCACCTTCAATTAGAACAGTAGAAAGATGGGTTGCTGAATTTAAACGTGGTCGTACAAGCCTTGAAGACGATCCACGTGAAGGACGTCCAAAAACCGCATCAACACCAGAAATCGTAGCCAAAGTACAGGATATGGTTTTGGAAGATCGTCGATTGACTGAGAGGGATTTAGTAGAGGCTCTACACATCTCATTAGGCAGTGTGAGTCATATTTTAAATGAAATTTTGAGTTTTAAAAAGCTGTGTGCACAATGGGTGCCGCATTCGTTGAACAACAACAATTGAACAAAAACACATTCGAATGCGACTTTCTCAACAACATTTGGAGCGTTTTAAAAAGGATAAAGTGGATTTTGTGCGTCGATTCATCACTATGGATGAGACTTGGGTCTATCACCATGATCCTAAATCAAAACAAGAGGCTAAAGAGTAGTGTGAACCTGGTTGTTCGGCTTCGAAACGAGTTCGTGTCCAGAAATCGGCCAAGAAGGTTCTGGCATCAGTTTTTTGGGATGCGAAAGGAATTTTATTTGTGGATTACTTGCAAACTGGTAAAACAATTAATTCTGAATATTATTGCAACCTTTTGAACCAGTTGAAGGAAAAAATTCGTGAAAAAAGACCCGGTTTGCAGAAGAAAAAAATCGTTTTTCATCAGGACAACGCACCGTGTCACAAGAGCATTTTGACAATGGCTAAAATCCATGAATTAAAGTTCGAATTGTTGGAGCATCCGCCGTATTCACCAGATTTGGCCCCCAGCGACTTCCATTTGTTTCCAGAACTCAAAAAATTTATGCGTGGCAAGCGTTCTTCGTCAAATGAAGAGGTCATAACGGCTGTTGAAGCGTATTTTGCAGACCTTCCGGAATCTCACTTCAGGGATGGGATCCACAGATTGGAGGATCGTTGGAGCAAGTGCATTAATGTTCAGGGAGATTATACTGAATAATAAAGTGTATTTTGAACCATAACATTGTGTTTTTCTTATCGAACGATAAAACTTATTGAACAACCTGGTATAATAAATTGTAAGAAAAAGTATGTGTCGGTAGTTCTTTTTCTGAAAGTTATCCTTAAATACTGTAGAGATTTGAACGGTAAGCTGTCTGTGATCGATAATAATGAAGCCACTACAATGGTTCAAGCTACCAACGCCCGCTTAAGTAGTCGAGGTCAATACTGTTTGGTCAAGGGGGACTAATGAACCTGTCAATTGAGTCACTGCCGACTAAGTAAATCATCACCGCCGCGATCAACTCATGAATGTCGTATGCAATACGTCAAATCCTCCGACCAATTAGTGAGCAGTGGAAATCGAATAGGATCAGATAAAGATAAGGAAAGTCCCAGTGTTAGTAAGGGTGATGGTTTCTTTAAAATTTACCTATCATCAAAGCCAGGATCTTGCATTCGTACTTGTGATAAGTCGAGAGTGCAGCATCTCTGCATTTTCTGCTGCAAAAGGCGACACTGCTGCAATTTGGACAACCAACCGGCCCCCTCAATCTAGAAAAAAACATTTCCCTGCCGTTGAACATGAATCGTTGCATCACGGATTTCATTTTTCATTACTCTCTTATATTTTTCGGTACAGTCAACCTATTCATCGTTATCCCGCGATGTTTGCTGCATCCTGCGTACATTAAAGCAGGGATTCCCAACTGCAGCTTTTCCTTTCAAACTAAATTCTATTGGCATTCTACTTTTACACTGTCACATTCTCAACTGTGCCGCGTGTAAATTATGAAAACGTTTGTTGTGATGCTCTACTGAACTATCAGTTTCGAAACCATACGAGTTTTCTCTTCTGGGGTCTGTAATATATGCATGCGTTAATATATGTTCAGTGTATTTTATTCTTATTTTATGATATTCAACCAAACCCAAACATGTATAAATTATATACTCCTGGAGTGGAAACTCGTATCGTTTCGAAACATGTCAAGATGACAAATAAAGAAGTTGTAAGTAAAATGTTTTATTCCGCAGTTGCTATTAACCCCTTAACCTACGATTTAGATTCGAAGATGTTGGGCCGAAATTGTATACAAGCTCGCGCAGCGTTCGTGACATTTGCACGACTTGTGAAATTCTTCGGCTAATTCGGTTCGATAAGAAAAATGAAAGAAGCCAAAGATTGCAAACAGATAAATTTGCATTAGTTTCAGAGGTATGGAATAAATTCATTGCAAACAGTCAAATGTGTTATAAACCAGGTGCTACCATTAGAGCTGATGAGCAATTATTCCCGACCAAAACCAGATGTAGATTTACGCAGTATATGCCAAACAAGCCGAATATGTTTGGTATAAAATTCTGGTTGGCGCCTTATGTAAAAAGTAAATATATTGTAAATCCATTTCCCTACTTAGGAAAAGACGAAATGAGATTATCCGTACCTTTAGGTGAATTTGTTGTACTAAAACTTATAGATCCATATAGTGGTTGCGGGAGAACAGTTACAACAGATAATTTCTTTACAAGTTTGCCATTAGCAACAAAACTAATAACTAAAAGAACTTCCTTAGTTGGCACCATTAGACAAAATAAGAGAGAACTACCTAAACTTGCAAAATCAAAAAAGTATAACATGTCTCGTTTCTCAACAGTACTTTACAAAACAGAAAAATGTACTCTGACCATATACAAGAGTAATCCCAATAAAAAAGTATTAGTGCTCAGATCAAAACATAAGTCAGTGAACATTTAAAAAGATGGCAAACGTTTACCTGAAACGGTTACATTTTATAACAATACCAAATTTGGTGTAGATATTACGGATCAAATGGCTCGGAAATATACTGTGAAAGCTGGATCCCGAAGATGGCCATTACAAGTGTTTTACATTATCCTAGATCTTGCCGGAATAAATGGCTGGATATTATATAAAGAAACAACAGGAGAAAATATTTCAAGAAAAGACTTTTTATTCCAGTTATCCGAAGAGCTTGCAATTGACTACAAAGAACTAACCGGTCGATCTACAGTTCAAACAGAAGGAATATCATCATCTATATCGTCACAAAACCAGATACATATTTCGATGAAACGTAAACGGTGTCAAATAGCACAGTGTACTAATAATAAAACGAACAATATTTGTGGTACATGCCATAAACGAGTCTGTGGTAAATGTTCTGCTAAAACAACTGTAACTTGCAAAAAACGTCTTTGATTTTTATGCATAATTATTTAATAAATTATTGCTATTATATTACTATTATTATTCAGATTATATTCAATTTTTCTTCATAAAAATAAGAAATATATAAAAACGTAAACATTGCTGTCTTTTCTTAAATGTCTTAGTAATTTAAGAAACAAGTCATTTTGACCCCTCCGGTAGAAGTAGGTATACGTCAATCGTCGGTATTTCTAGTGTTAAGGGGTTAATGATGTCGCAAATTTGTTGCAACACGCAATAACAATGATGATTTTTTACGTCAGATGAAATCCATCGGATCTAAAATAAAATATCTTATTCCGAGTGTCGTTGCAATGTTGCAACTGAAATGAAATTTGTTATTCTGACCGTTGTTATTAACGACAAGGTGTTTTACCAGAGACGACATATACGGCGCGAAGACGTTTGGGGAGCACTGCATGAAAGCATCAGCCGTGCAGCGTATAAACAGTTATATCGGCAATACATTGACGCCGGGAGCCAGGGAGGTCGCTCTTTATTAACGTCGTCTTTATGCGCGCCGCGATAAAGGTTGTCACTGAACGTCGGGCCACGTAAAGGTGCGTTCGCGGCATGATGATGCGTTGCGGCATGCGGATGATGCGACGCGACGTTTAAGAAACGCAATACCCACCAGACCGGTGCTTTACGATCATCCGCGGTCCTGGCATTCAGAGGGAACTTTTAATAGAAGTCCCTCTCGAGGCCCCCACGGTTAAGTTTCTTCGTCGGAAGCAAGGGTGAAGAGAGACGAACGGAACGGGCAAGGAAGAGGAAATGAGAATAGACGGATATGAGAGAATGATGATAAGAAGGATGAATGATGAGTGGAGTAAGAAGGAATGAGGGGAAGCAGGCGGGTGGAATATAAGAAAAGAGAGTCGCGAAATAAGAGGGTCAGGTGACGATGACGGAGTAGGAGAAGAGGGAGGAAACAGAAAGAGGGGAGAAATAAGAGGAGTAGCTAGAAACTGGGGGCGGTGAAATGAAAAAGATTGGAGAGTAAAGAAAAAAGGGGAAAGTTAGAGGCAGAATAGTAGTGAAGGGTGAATGAAAATTGAATAGTGGCCGGAAAAACAGAAAATAAAGATCAGAGAGTACAGAGAGAAGGAGAAAGTTGAAGGTGGAAGACGAGGAATAATGTACGTGCAGACTATCGTAGAAGAAAAACAAATCATTATTCAAACACACAAATTGTTGAATTATTTACTACAAAAGTTTACTGGACGATCACGAATTGTATTCTCAGTTTTCAAGTGATACCACTAGGACATTTTATATACCCATTCAAAATTTCACGAAGTATGAGCAAAGTCATGCATTTTAAAATTGTGACCGCGAAAAAAATGAAGTTGTACGATTCGATATCGCACCACAAAAAATTACGTTTAAAATAACAGAAAGATCTGTAAACAAAATTTGATAGTGTTTCGTGAAAGCTTTATTTATGCCGGGCAGACGAGAAGGTGGACTTTGCAAGGAAGACTATGAAAGAGGTGCAGGGACAGGTAGAATGGAAGGTCCCAGTTAAAGTGCAAAGTAGCTGTCAAAGAGTTGGCTCCGTCTAAATTCGCGCGGACGGAAAGTTGGCGGAAATTGCGAGTGGAATAGTGGCAGAAGAAAATTGCGCGGGGATAGAAACGATGGTAGTGATTGCAGAGATCGGTAGATAATGGGCGGAAAAGACGGGCATAAGATTAAACTCGTGATGCCTAAGTGCATGTCGTATATATCGTTGGTAAATAGAAGAGAAAAACAAAGCACGTTTGCCATCACGAAATGAATGAATCGTCTTATAAGCAGAATTTATAAAACCAACAAAATTGGGGCAATACCTAAAATACTCATCTCTCAAGTATCCAGGAGTACGAATAAAATTGTTCTAACTAATATATTTGAAAAATGTTAATAATGAGCTAAGACGGAATTAGGACGAAAATCATGAAATATGCTGTTATCAGAATTTACAAATACCACGAAAATTGATATAGTATCAGTACCAGTGAAGTTGGTCTAAGTAAAACACTTGTAAGATTGTACAAATTAACAAAGACGAAATGAACACGAAAATTATGGTACACGCTATCAGCGGAATTGTGAAATCAACGAAAATCGAGATAATCCCCAAAATATTGGGTTGGCAACTAAGTGATTGCGTATTTTGTCGATAGATGGATTTTACACTTTCTTTTGTTTTGTTAACGTGGTCATTGCATCTAACCTATATTTTTTCCTATTATTTGGACTTCTACCTTTAATTTAGCAAAAAAATTATATCGATTTGTGCTTTAGTTTTGTTTTTATCCCAATTTAAAAATGGAAGAACAAGACATGCACTTCAGACATATTTTATTATATTACTTCTGATAATGCAAGAACGCATCGCAAGCACAAAAGAAGTTATGTGCCGTATATGGAAATGAAGCCTTGAAAGAAAGGCAGTGTCAAAATTAGTTTGCCAGATTTCGTTCTGGTGATTTTTCACTGAAAAATGCTCACTGATCTGGCCGTCCAGTTGAAGTCGATGAGATCCATATGAAGGCCATTATCGATTCAGATTGTCATAGTACAACACGTGATATTGCGGAGAAGCTCAATGTATCGCGTACATGCATTGAAAAAAAATAAAAAATGCTTGGTTATGTCAAGAAACTCGATTTATGGATCCCTCACCAACTTAAGGAAATTCATTTGACGCAACGCATTAGCATCTGCGATTCGCTTATGAAACGCAACGAAACTGACCTATTTCTGAAAAGCCTAATTACTGGCGACGAAAAGTGGATAGTTTATAACAACGTAAATCGGAAGAGATCGTGGGTGATGAAAGATGAACCAGCCCAAACGACATCAAAAGCAGAGATTCGCCAAAAAAAGATTATGCTGTCAGTCTGGTGGGATTACAAAGGAATTTTGTACTTTGAACTTATCCCACAAAACCAAACGATCAATTCAGACGTGTACGTTTAACAACTCGCCAAACTGAGCGATGCAATTCAAGAAAAGCGGCCGGTATTGTCAAATCGTAAGGGTGTCGTTTTCCACCATGATAATGCAAAGGCCCATACGTCTTTGCTCACTCGCGGAAAATGATTGGAACTGGGTTGGGATGTTTTATCACAACCATCATATAGCCCTGATCTTGCGCCTTCAGACTACCATTTGTTTCGTTCCATGCAGAACCCTTTAAATGGTAAAATTTTTAATAATGCTGATGATGTCAGATCACATTTAATTCACTTTTTTGATAGCAAAGATCAGAAATTATATGAACGTTGAATTTTGACACTGCCAGAATGATGGCAAAAGGTCATCGACAAAAACGGACAGTATCTAATTGACTAAAGTTACATTTTTAAACAAAAACTAAGAATTTTCCTTCTTATTTGAAATGCGCAATCACTTAGTTGCCAACCCAATATTTGAAACTCGAATCTTCGCACGTGCGAGTGAAGTTGGTCTAAGTGAAAACTTGAAAGATTTTAATGATCTTACTTATTATTTGTCGTGTAAGTAACACCCGAATAATGCGGGGAATCAGTGTGAATCGTCGTTTAGAAAGGCAATAAATTCGTCCTGCTATTAATTAACCCTTCTGTCCCTTTTAGCACTTTTTTCGCGCCCTAGTACCGTCGCTTTTTTCTTCCTAAGCGCGCACATAGTATTTTCCATTCGCCAACAGGGCTGCAGGGTTTAGTGCGCGGCACAAGCTCTTTGCCGCTAATTAAATTCATTTCCTCTGTCGCTTTACCGCTAGAAATGAGGCATAGATGTGTGCAAAGATACCCTCTCCGCCGGAGAGTGGGTATGTGTTTGGTCGAGAGCTGTGAAGTGAACGGTGCAGATGAAACGTGAATGAAGAAGGGGCTGAAGTGTGGCGAGAGTTTGCTAGTCGGAAAGAAAGCTAGCTGATGATAAAATACGAAGGTGCTGACGTCAAATTTGCACGGTGGGACTGATCAGAATAATATTGTAGTTTGCGAAAATGATTGTAGTCCAAAATGAGGTATCGAACTGTTAAAATAATTATCATCCGACATACGGTAGCGAGAACACGTAATCAGATGATAATGGAATGCAAAGGATATAAATATTTTCTACATGGGATGGGGAGACGTCACTCATCTCTAGAAGTTGTTTGACAATTTTGTATGAAATGCGACATTCTGTATATACATTTGGATAAAATAATTTGAAGCTGCAGTATGCTAAAATGGGCATGGGTGAAATCTGCGGAACTACGCAGCAGTGCGAAATTACTGAACAAAAAAGCACAGCTGTGCATATGCGGTCACGAACAGGTTGTTCACCACGCTATAATATAATCGGCGCTCTTCCAATCAACGTTCCAATCAGACAAATAATTGTAGCGATTTAAAATAGTCGACCGCAATAATACGTTTTTTACTCCACGTTTAACTGAACGCATCGCAAATACTCTTCGCAGCCCTTTTTCAAACCTCACGTTTCCGTCATCTTCGTACAATAATAATTTCGAAACCTCGCGGGTTCCCTCCTCAGGAGTCTATAATAATTGCGTAATACAAGTTGTATTGTGTCTTTATTCTATGGCATGATAAGAATGTAAATTCAAATACTTCAGGAATATAAGTTAAAATACTATAGAATAAGGACACAGTACCAGCAGCATACCTTAACACAATTACTATTATTACTCATTGCAGACTCCTCGGTCTGTAATAAAGTCCATTTTTCAACCATAAAAAGACGTATTATTTAAATTACTTTAGAAGCGTTGAAAAGAGGAAGAACGTATTTCTTACCTCCCATAGCAATGCTGACAATAATACGTTTTTTACTCCACGTTTAACTGAACGCATCGCAAATACTCTTCGCAGCCCTTTTTCAAACCTCACGTTCCCGTCATCTTCGTACAATAATAATTTCGAAACCTCGCGGGTTCCCTCCTCAGGAGTCTATAATAATTGCGTAATACAAGTTGTATTGTGTCCTTATTCTATGGCAGGATAAGAATGTAAATTCAAATACTTCAGGAATATAAGTTAAAATACTATAGAATAAGGACACAGTACCAGCAGCGTACCTTAACACAATTACTATTATTACTCATTATTGCAAACTCCTGAGTCTATCATAAAGTCCATTTTTCAATTAACAAGATGTATTATTTAAAATGCTTTAGAAGCGTTGAAAAGAGGAAGAACGTATTTCTTACCTCCCATAGCAATGCTGACAATGAGTGCCATAGAATTCCGGCAGAAGACAGCTTGCCAACGGTGGCTCGACCACAAGACAGTCACCTGGCTCTATTTCCATTAGCGCGACAGCCTGCTTGCCTGCCGTTTCAGTTTCCCGTATCTCCAGGAGCGAACTAGCTCCCGGAAGTGTCGAGTTCTCCCCGCCGGTTAGCGAAGGCGCCGTGGCTGTCGAAAAGTTCATCCACTTTTTAGTACGCACATCCAAAGCTCTATGAATGTTCAATGCCGCGCGCAGCGTACGTTTCGGGATTCGTCGAAAGCAGCTCGTCAAATAGAGATTTATGAGAATGCGGAAAATACGCGGGTTATGCAGCTGACACGATGAATCCTGTGCGTGGTCGAATGCGAATCACAAACTTCTGTGCGTGTTCGAATGCGAATCACAAACTTTCGGGTCTCCTTCGTTCACGATGCTATCGCACACTGGTACCGGGGATGAATGTTTATAAACAGGGTTGGGATAATGTGACAAACTGTTGACATTCGGTAATATTACTTGGAAGGTGTCACTGTATGCAGTTCATGATATCGGTGGTTTGAATTTGAATGAATGAACGTTTTAACCCTTCTTTGCATGATTTTTTCTTTATTGGTGAAATAAATCAAGGTGATATAATTCATGTTCAAAATTAAAGGAAACATGGTTAAAAAAATCTTAGTATATATTTATAGTATAATTTAGCAAAAAACAATATGATGGAAATTTCCATCATCGTGCAAAGTTAGATCAAACTGAACTTGTTCTTTTATATAATTTTTGGGCATTCAGTGTTATGACGGAAATTTCGAAATGCGAATCACAAACTTTCGGGTCTCCTTCGTTCACGATGCTATCGCACACTGGTACCGGGGATGAATGTTTATAAACAGGGTTGGGATAATGTGACAAACTGTTGACATTCGATAATATTACTTGGAAGGTGTCACTGTATGCAGTTCATGATATCGGTGGTTTGAATTTGAATGAATGAATGTTTTAACCCTTCTTTGCATGATTTTTTCTTTATTGGTGAAATAAATCAAGGTGATATAATTCATGTTCAAAATTAAAGGAAACATGGTTAAAAAAATGTTAGTATATATTTATAGTATAAATTTAGCAAAAAACAATATGATGGAAATTTCCATCATCATGCAAAGAAGGGTTAAAGTATGTAACGTGCAGAATATAGAGTACAAAATAACATACAGATGAAGATGAACAACTAAAACAACTAGATTATGTATTAAAACGTATAGCCCCTTAGAAATTGTACACGTATTATGCAATTTATGATTAAGGTATATTAAAGGGTACAAGTATGCCAGAGCACCAGTAAACTATTGAGTTGGAGGGAAAGTTCTGTCGTATTTTAAAGAAAATATTTCAATTAATTTATAAAAATATGTGTTGAATATTAATCATAATACATTTAACGTGTTGTATAATGAATGCCAAACTCTTTTGCAATTTCTCGACTTGTTAAATGTGGATTATTTTCCAACATGGATCGCAAAACATCATTATCGATCTGGGATGGCCGTCCAGATCGATCACTTTCTTGGAGGCTCAGATCCCGGGAACGAAATTTGCTAAACCATCTTTAACATGTACGAACATTTACAATATCTTTTCCAAATACCGCACATAAATTTTTTCATGCAACCGATGCGTCGCTTCCTTTTTGGAATTCATACAAAATGCAGTGTCGTAAATGCACTTTATGTACTGACATGTTTATCACTTTAAATATCACAAGTAAATGATGAACGGTAAAAAAGGACTCCTTTTATATTATACAGCAGCTAAAAAAAACAAAAAAAATCCGAATGACTCACTAGCCAGATGTTTTTTTTATTTACAAGAAAAATTACCTGCCTATTAAAAATACGACAGAACTTTCTCTCCAACCCAATAACTTCTACATTACAACGAAAGCTCTCACTTTTCAACCATTGTCCCACCTACAAAATGCCTATCCATTCCCCAATTTGCACGTCCCGCGTCTACAACCTCATAAAATTTGACGCTAAAGCAGTCATGAAACTCCTCCTATTCGCACTTTTCCCTCCGTTTCCACCGTTTTCACAAATTTCCACTTTCTTCATTTGGTAACCGCACTCGTGCTTTCTGTTCTTTCGTTTTGGTGCGGAAAGCATCGCCTAGCCGCAATTGCTTCGGCCATTAGGTCTCGTTAAGACGCGCGGAAAACGGCGGTCGATTATGAGAATAAGACGGGCTAGGGTTGGAAATCGGTGGGGGGGGATAAAGAAGGTGGCAAGATAGATGGTGCTCGCAATTGTGGCCACATGAATTAACCGGAAACGGAGCAGACTGGTCACGAATTTTCACGTTGCCAAGACGTTCTGCTTGAAAAAGCATTCGTTAGTTGAATACCTCAATTTCCTTAATTCTCTTTATTTTTATAGACTCATCTTGGTAGAAGGTTTGGCTGCCTGCGAAGAAATATGCTTCTTGCTAAAAAAACGCGTCTTAAAGTATTTTATTTCGTGAGTTCACTGTCCTGATATTTGTTTGTCTCGACTACAGAGGAGGAATGATTTATGAAACAAATACGTTGATTTTTGTTGTGTTGAATACACGTTGCCGATTGAATGCTACTAAATTGAAGTAAAAATTATTGGTTTTAAGTAAGCAGAATTGCATAAAAACCGCGACGAGTATTACGATGGGCAACAGTTATATAATGAAAGATAAATATGTAACAGGATATAGAAACGATTCTTATTTAAGATAAAATGGTCTGCTGCAATAAACTTTTTATAAGATACTGTTACATCTACTCAACCAACATTATTGACACTTTGTCGAGAACACTGAGAGATAATATTAAGAGAACATACTGCGCTACAATTAATTTATTATTGATAGCAGAAAGAGGAGACCTAAGAATGAACAGATACTGTTTTGTACACGAATTCCAATGCAATACTATTGCAGCCACTCAATTAACATTCTTGACACTCTGCGGACAACGGAAACAGAGGGGACGAGTGGCAAACTTCTAAGTTGCCAACACGTCCTCGTTAGCACCTAGCCCCTTGTTAAGTCTGCTAGCACTTAAATTGCGTTAGAACTCAGAGAAACGGACAATTGGCACCCTTATTAAATTCCTCCGCGTGAGTATTAATGGGATCGATATATTGTACCTCTCTCCTTTCCTGCTGGTTTCCACTTTCTCTTATATAGAGAATCCGGACGCGTTTTGACAGTCCAATGGGGGTGACTTTAAGTTTGAGATTTGTATGGCTTTGGAAGCTATCGGATTAAAATGGATGTCGAGCTGAAGCGATGGCAGTAGTCACATGTGAATAGGTCAACGTTTGCAAAGTTAAATTTGCATGGATGCACAGATGTCTGTGCTTTTGCAATCAGATTGAGAAAAATGTAATCTGTGGTTGTTTTATCATGGTACGTGATGTATTAACATACTGCGCGTTGAAGAAATTATAGGTTCTCGGTAGATGAAAATTATTCTGCAAACTACTGCCACTATATTTGACGATGAAATATAAAAGTAAATCATTGAGGCGTGATGATAAAATTTCTTCTGCCAACGATTGCTATTACATTTGACGACAAAATATAAAAGTAAATCATCAAAGCCTAAACTTATGGTCGACAGCAGATATCTACAGACTGAATCAAACCAGGATTATTAAATCAAAAGGGGAGACGTGTCGCGAAATGATTTTAGTCCAATTCAGCCCAGTGAGTTGCCACCCTCTCCCCTCAGCATGTATCGTTCGCCGACGACGTGGGAACAATTTCCAATTAATAATGCCAGCTGCTATCAACGTCGGCAGACAAAACGATCAACAATAGACTGCACTTTATTATCGCTGAGCATCATTGCGCGAGGATTATCGATTCCCAATGAATTCTCAGGCTCATTAATGAAATCCCAACAAGCACAGTGCGTCTTCATGTCGATGTTCGCGTACTAATCCGATCGGCCCGACGCCAATGAGAATGGCCACTGGGAAATGCGGTAAAAGGAAAAGTTTCGACGATCGAGAAAGAGAAGAGCATGAACAACGGAGAAAACGAGATTAACCGAACTCTCGAACGGCGGCATTATTATCGACTCGCGCTACGTGGATTTTCGCGGCGCAGCGTGTTAAGGATGTCGAAATTCGTATTAACTTCGCAGTGTTCATCCACACGCACATCGCACATACGTCTCTTTATGTGACTTTTATCGGTGAAATTCCAGTGGCTTCTTCCGTACCGCTGATTTGTTACGCCCGGCTCAGGAAAGTCGGAAGTTTATGCCGGCGCGTGGCGGAAAATGTGCGCGGGAGCGAAAAGGCTTTAGTGACAGAATGCTGGCCTTTCGGGCAAATAAATTAACCGAAGATAAATGCGTTTGTGACCCCGTCGGTTTCCGCAACGATAAAGGACAAACTGCGAGATAACAAAAATCTGATTACGTTAACCTAAATGTCTAATTATCAATCAAAATATATGTGTTTATGTCAAGTCTATGTGTATACACAAAGTGGAATAAATAGATGGTGCGTTTTCTTTTCTTGAGAATTTCTAACTTAGATGTTTAATTATAAAAATGATCTTAAGAGTCTAAAAGGTTGCGTTTAAGGTATTTAACCCTTTGCACTCGACTGTCCCCTCTGAGGGGGCACTAAGATACTTCGTGTTATTACTGAGGAAAATGTATGTACAGAAAACGTTTGTTCAAATATTTGTTTCCTTAAGATTTTTCCGGGGAGTTGCAAGTTAAGGCAATGAGATAGAATTAAAAATCTGTGTGCTATTTAATATTTAGTAAATTCGTGGTCAATAAACTGAGAAGAGAATTCTAGCGACTGCAAGAACAACCTTCTATATATTCCTGCAATAGGCTGAATGATAAACTGCAAGTTATTGTATAAACATTGTATATGCTCGGAAGAAAAACGCAAAAAGAAAACCCGCAATGCACATTGGTGAATGAACTTTGACGCATTCGAAAAGAATAGGCTATAAGATGTCAATTTTGTTTCAACATAAATGAATCAGCAACGTTGTATGCAAAACATGATTTAAGCAGAGTATTTTTTTCAAAACTATACCATTTTAAACGAAATGTTGCGCTATTCGCTACTTCATGAAGAAACATGTCCGAGTGGAAAGGGTTAAAAATGTATCCGCTACGGGGACACCGATCGCAAAGGGTTAAAATAAAGTTTGCGCAACTGTTACGTTACAATAAATGTTACGGCATGCATAAAAATCTATTATTAACTCCTACTCAAATCGACGTCAGTTGATGTCACTCGACGTCAGTAGCACCATGACTAGCGTAAACGCAGCTTTCCTATTTAAACACAACGTTTTACATTTAATTGCCCACGCGATCCGCGCCCATTAAGTGATGCAGCCTGAAGTAACCACGTGACACGTAACCAGCGCAGGACGTTAAGTATTTAGAGACCGCGGCGTGGCCACAGGACGTGTAACGCATGCACGGATAAACGGCAACCGCTTGTTGCGTTCTCTGCTGGCAACAAACGAGCGTGCCGGAAGGAAGACATTTCGTCCCGAAAGGATTTCCGCTTCATTTCGCGGCGGCGATCCACGGCTGGAAGAGACTGAAGGGGTTGGAAAGGGCTTCAGAGGAGATGGCGGAAAAGCGAACCTGCCAGCGTGCGCCTTTTCATTTAATTCTACGAAGATGTGGATCAGGGTCAACCTTTGCACAGATAACTTGGATGGTTTACAAGTCTCGCACCCTATGGATGCCGTTTCAGATGTTTTTGTTCGAAGGGATGTTAGATATGAAGAAGTGAAGTTTCCAATAAATAAACGTGATCAGTAGTATTTCGTGGAGACTAACGTTGACGTGGCAGCGATTCAGCCTGTTTTCTGATTATGTACCAGGTTGTTCAATAAGTTTTGTTTTGTTTTGTTGAGGGCGTTGCTACTAGTCCAAATTTGTTTTTGTTTTGTTCGTTCACTCTTCTTATCAACGTATGTGAAGGTTCATTTCAATCAGTCAATTCATTCTTTGTTTACAAGCCATTTAGTGTCGCCGTGTCACAGTATTTTCGACAATGGAAAAAATTGAATATCGTGCAGTGATAAAATTCTTATTTTTGGAAGGTGTAGCACCAAAAGAAATTCACGAACGAATGTTAAGAGTGTATGATGAACGTTCACCTTCAATTAGAACAGTTGAAAGATGGGTTGCTGAATTTAAACGTGGTCGTACAAGCCTTGAAGACGATCCACGTGAAGGACGTCCAAAAACCGCATCAACACCAGAAATCGTAGCCAAAGTACAGGATATGGTTTTGGAAGATCATCGATTGACTGAGAGGGATTTAGTAGAGGCTCTACACATCTCATTAGGCAGTGTGAGTCATATTTTAAATGAAATTTTGAGTTTTAAAAAGCTGTGTGCACAATGGGTGCCGCATTCGCTAACAATTGAACAAAAATACATTCGAATGCGACTTTCTCAACAACATTTGGAACGTTTTAAAAAGGATAAAGTGGATTTTGTGCGTCAATTCATCACTATGGATGAGACTTGGGTCTATCACCATGATCCTAAATCAAAACAAGAGGCTAAAGAGTGGTGTGAACCTGGTTGTTCGGCTTCGAAACGAGTTCGTGTCCAGAAATCGGTCAAGGAGGTTCTGGCATCAGTTTTTTGGGATACGAAAGGAATTTTATTTGTGGATTACTTGCAAACTGGTAAAACAATTAATTCTGAATATTATTGCAACCTTTTGGACCAGTTGAAGGAAAAAATTCGTGAAAAAAGACCCGGTTTGCAGAAGAAAAAAATCCTTTTTTATCAGGACAACGCACCGTGTCACAAGAGCATTTTGACAATGGCTAAAATTCATGAATTAAAGTTCGAATTGTTGGAGCATCCGCCGTATTCACCAGATTTGGCCCCCAGCGACTTCCATTTGTTTCCAGAACTCAAAAAATTTATGCGTGGCAAGCGTTTTTCGTCAAATGAAGAGGTCATAACGGCTGTTGATATTTTGCAGACCTTCCGGAATCTCACTTCAGGGATGGGATCCACAGATTGGAGGATCGTTGGAGCAAGTGCATTAATGTTCAGGGAGATTATACTGAATAATAAAGTGTATTTTGAAGCATAACATTGTGTTTTTCTTATCGAACGACAAAACTTATTGAACAACCTGGTACTTTTATTTAAAAAAATTACCAGTATTTATACTCAAGCTTTGGAACTCCGAGTCGTTCAATTCTTATTTTTCGCGTTTTATTGCATCAGTGATTGACGTCACCGTGGTGTCAAACTGACAATCTATCGATTAACATCGCGTGCCGACGTCATGTGTAGAGTGTTTCAAAATGAAATCCTTGTTAAGCAAAGGAAAGCATACATTCGTTAAAGTTAATTTAATTCTGTATCGCATATGGAGTAGGAGCTGGTTGTCTACACCTTCGCTTTCACCCTGCGCACTTCACATTTGTTCCGCGACGCTGCGCGTTCCCTTAATTACGTTGCTTCAACCATGACTGCGCTTGTCTTGCGATTTTTTAATCGAACAGGTCTTGAACACGTTTATCTAAGAATGTTTAACTTAGCCATATACATAAATAAGTTTTAATTATAAAATGTAATCTCTGCCGCAAATTTTAGGCAATCAAATTTTTAGTTTTTTTTTTGTCCTCGCCCGTTTTAACCATGGCGTCACTCTGTCACCCTAGGATCTTGTTTACGGTTTAACTCGAGCCTTCCATTTCGCAGATCCTGAAATTCGCGCTAAAAGCTGGGACCTGTTTGCTAGCTGCCCGTTTCCACCGTCTACTGGTGGAAAAAGAGATAGACAGCAAGAGCTGTATATCGCTCCCCCAACGAATTCAGCTTTATTCGCGATAGCAACTCCCCAGTGCGGGGCCATCCCCCTTTTCCCTCTACGGGTTCGTTTACGTGTGATACGTTATGTTTCGACACCGCGAATCACAGTTTTGCCAGTTTTTGAACGCGACAGCAACGGGTGAACAAAAGAAAATATTGAGACCGGCAAATACTAAAAAACATGCTGATAGCGATAATCAGTGAAGAGGAGGCGTAAAAATTACTATCGACACAGAAGCGACATTTTTCGAAATAATCATTGTAGAATATCCCGGTAGATACTCAAAGTAAAATCATAAAAGTTGAACAATTGTAACGTGAGAGTTCTAAAAGTTGTACACTTTTTCGTAAAGTTAATATGCATTCTTTAAAATATAAATTTTCGTTTCCATCAACGTTGCCGTTTCGCGCGACAAAAGTTTGAGGACGGCGAGGAAACTGTGACAGAGACACCGCATCCAATTTAATTAACTCAGACTAAAGAATCGAGCCGGAGGAAAGCCGGTACAGCGGGAGCAGTTAATGGAAATGAAGACGAAACGACGGCAGCAGGGCTGACGAAAGGAAAAGCGTCTGAAAAGATTGTCCTTCCATCTGCCAGGTATCTTCTGAATGAAAAAACCCAGTCTGACTGCCTGCCACTAACGAAAATTCGCCAGTTTCTATGCAATGAATCCAAAAATTTGCCACTTATTGCCATTACTCTTATTATTTTTCTGGATATAAGACGTGTGTCTGAAATAATCAGTGTACATGCAAAGTGTCAGCCAGAAGCAAAAGATGCCGTGGAACTATCAGAAATTATACATATATTTTACGTGCCATATGTTATATTGATTCGAATCTGATGGACTCTATTAATAGAATGGGTAGTGTCAAACACATGGTATTTTCGTACTCATCTGCGACGAGAAATTTTATATTCACTCGTTAAGGTCAAGTGGGAAAGAAAGACTCTAAGTTAAATGAAACGCAGACTGGAAGAGGATGCATCTTTCTTTCCTTTTCCTTCGAAGCTTCTTTCTTCCCGCTCTCGCATCGAGTTCGCTGGAAGTTTACGTTTTTCTTTCCGTTGCCCTCATTTAACCAAACTGTAGCAAAGGAAACATTTTTGCGTTGGAAAACCGTATACGCGCACCTTCCTTCACTTCATTTTCTTTCATGTCTCTCAACACTTTAATACTGAGATTTCGCGTTATACGTTGTCAGGCAACTTTTCACTTTCACGCAACAGAAACTGTCTTCCGATGGAAGAAATGTACTCCAAACCTGATGTTTAATATTTTGACGAGAATTAGCAGACGACTGTGTTAAAAATTCTAATTTGGTAACCATGAAATCTTCTATATCGCAACCATGCAACTCTTAACACTTTGAGGGGCCATGATGGTTACCGGTGACCGACGCAAGAGATTTTACTGAAGATCCACAATATTCGCAATGGGTAGCAATTATTGTTTTAGAAGTGTAGTTGTTATTAGAATAGTAATGCAATCCTTTGGTCTTCAATACCTGCACATTGTTTACATTTTGCATAATTCAGTCAAACGCTGTAGTATTTCATAGCATCGCCGTTCTAATACAGCAAAATATGCATGGCAGTCAACGTGTTAATTGCATATACAAAATTATAAATGCTACCGATTTGGTATTTTTTGAATTTTTTCACCGCTGACCGGCGCAAGGGATTTTACTGAAGATCCAAAATAGTAGCAAACGGTAGTAACAATTATTTTTCAAATGCAGATCCAAAATATTCGCAGTGGGTAGCGATTATTATTTTATAAATGCAGTTGTTATTAGAATAGTGCTGCGATCCTTTGGTCTCCAATACCTGCACATTATTTACATTTTGCATATTTCAGTCGAACGCTGTAATATTTTATAGCATCGCCGTTCAAGTATAGTAAAATACGCTTGGCAGTCAACGCGTTAATACTTTTACTACGCACTAAAATAATGAAGCGCAATGAAACAAATAGATCATGTTATTTTTAATAAATTATTTGATTGTAAGAATGTTTGTAAGGACACAATCCTATGCTATGTGTATCTTTTTGAAATTCGTAAACATGCTGTAATAACTGGACGGCGAGTGGCAAGTAGTACGAACGTACGCATGGGTCGACTTCAGTACGAATATTTTCTCCTACTGAATAATTCAATTGTTGTATATATATTCTTTCTTTTCATTTTGTTCAGCTCAATTGTCCTCAACAATCCACGCATCATGAACAGTTGAGAGAATATTAATATAAATTGTAATTTCTGCAATTTAGGTTTATATCCGTCTTGCTAACGGTTTTCCTTCATTGCACTTTAATTTAGTATCGACCAGCTCTTGAAATTCGGCGCCATTCATCTCTCCACATTCTCACACACGGTCTACCGAGATCGTTAACCAGCCTTTTTTAAGGCGCGAGCTAAAGAATGCTGATTGGATTTTTTGACTGACGAAGGAAGACGGGGGAGAAAGTGGCGGTAGCGGAATAGCGTAAAGGAGTAGTCGAGCGTGGAAAGATCCCGGCACCGTCGCGACCTTTGACGCGAATCTGCCGTTAAAGGGTCAGAGCAGAGACCTTTTCCCCTTTGTCATTCGCGAAAACGGTTGTCGGCAAGACGCCGAGAGCAGATGCATTATACGCGTTTGCATATTTCCCTTGTAAGAGAGAAAGAGAGACGAGTCGCGCGGGCGGAGAGGCCAGGGGAGGCTGCCCTCCAAAGGAATATCGAATTAAGCGTTTCTCCCGGGGAAAATCGACTGTGGGTTCCCATGGAAACCATTGCTGCTCGCCGCTGTCGTTCTCCTGGCCGCGGCGTTGCGTAAATTCGACGGGATCAGTTCTCGTTCGACTCGCGATGACATGTTATCGATCCATAATTTTCAGGCGCCCCGCTCCGCCCCCATTACCCGCTGACTCATGTTATGTTCGGCGGCACATGGGTCAGCGGCGAGGGTGGGCGGCCGGAGAATGTTGTGCTTCGCTTCGAATCGATTCGAATCGCTTATTCGTAAAATAGCTACGGATCGACGATTCACTTCATTGAAATCGATCGACGCGGGATTGAGCAGCGAAGAGATTACGGATGGCACTATGTTTTCTTCGTAACCGCAGTAAGGTACGCGGCATTTGCATAGTGATATAGACTAGTAATGATGTTTGACAATAGAACACCTGCCTATATATAGATACAAACAATTTTCCAATTTATCAATTAATTTCTCCTCTGACGATGCCACGCAACACGTGTCGAAACATCGAGTTTATATATAAAATTGCTTACCCATTCGAGACGACGATTTTTTTCTCCCCAAAAATTTTTTTTTTTTCATATTGTTCATTTTTAATAAAAAACATGTTTACTATGGAAATCACCCAATTCGTAAGAAAAAAATAAGATCATTGCACACCAGCAGCTTTTTTTTATTGCATTTTGCTGCAATGTAAGGTAAAATGAAAATACATCATTAAACAATTTATGACCATTTGTTTAAAAAATAGTTAGATAATATAAAATCGTTATTTTGTTTTCAATAATAAAGAACAGAATATAATGCAAAGAAAATGTTTAAAAAGTAGTAAAAAGTTAAAAAAACATAAGTTGAAGAATGAAAAAAATAACAAACGAGAAATACATTCTTAGAAAAATGTCTACAGATAACAAAGTAATGTAACTCAGTAATAAAAAAGAAAATATAATTTGTAAATACACTTTTAGCAAATAATACACTGATCGTAAACTAATTATACATTAGTTGGTTGATGGTAGCGCTTGAAACATTCTCCCAAACATAATCCAGGATTACCGACACAAGCAGGACAAGAGTAATTATTACGTTTATATTTTCCTTTTTTTAGGACTGTCGGCAATTCATAGTATTTTACACGTAAGAGAGGCTTCAAATAATTTTTAGATTTTTCGTACACAGTAAAACCAATGCCAAATTTTGTTTTCCTGTACCTTGCAGATTTCATTATTATAAAAAAATCTTATTTCGACGACTAAAAACAACTGATAATTGCACATTACTGTTATTGCACACACGGTGTGCAAGCCGTCTTATAGCCTCGGAAATCAATTGCACACATCGGTCTCGAATGGGTTAAGTATAAACAAATGTTTATCTCTCCGTGGCCACACAGTGCATACTTTGTTAAATCAATAAAATTCTGCGGTAAACGATAAACTATGTTTTTATACCTATTATTTTGACTACTGTATAAGCTAAGAGAAAAAAGCAATAGAAAAACATAATAGTGGGATGAAAAATTAATTCAGTCAATGTGTAAAACTATTGGTGCAATGCAAACTTCAACTAGTTTTAATAGATGATTTGTGTTTAACGGATGTATTGATTTGTTTCTTGAAAGTCAGAAATATGTGTAACTGAATATGAAGTCAGGAATAACAGCAATTTGAGCATAGAGTAAGAGTTTCATTAGTTTCACATAATTGCTTAAATATAAACAAATGTTTATCAGTCCCTGGCCACACAGTGCATACTTTGTTAAATCAATAAAATTCTGCGGCAAACGATAAACTATGTTTTCATACTTATTATTTTGACTACTGCATAAAATGGAAAAAAGCAAAAAAAACATAATAGTTGAAAAATTAATTCAGTCAATGTTTAAAACTATTGGTGCAATGCAAACTCTCGAACAGTATTAATCTATTTGTTTAACGGATGTATTGATTTGTTTCTTGAAAGTCAGAAATATGCGTAACTGAATGTGAAGTCAGGAATACCAGCAATTTGAGCATAGAGTAAGAGTTTCATTAGTTTCACATAATTGCTTAACTATAAACAAATGTTTATCAGTCCGTGGCCACACAGTGTATACTTTGTTAAATTAATGAAATTCTGCGGCAAACGACAAACTATGTTTTTATAGCTATTATTTTGACTGCTGTATAAGCTAAGAGAAAAAAGCAATAGAAAAACATAATTGTGGGATGAAAAATTAATTCAGTCAATGTTTAAAACTATTGGTGCAATGCAAACTTCGAACAGTTTTAATAGATGATTTGTGTTTAACGGATGTATTGATTTGTGTCTTGAATTCAGAAATGTGCGTAAGCGAATGTGAAGTCAGGAATACCAGCAATTTGAGCATAGAGTAAGAGTTTCATTAGTTTCACATAATTGCTTAAGTATAAACAAATGTTTATCAGTCCGTGGCCACACAGTGCATACTTTGTTAAATCAATAAAATTCTGCGGCAAACGATAAACTATGTTTTCATACCTATTATTTCGACTACTGTATAAGCTAAGAGAAAAAAGCAATAGAAAAACATAATAGTGGAATGAAAAATTAATTCAGTCAATGTTTAAAACTATTGGTGCAATGCAAACTCTCGAACAGTTTTAATAGACGATTTGTGTTTAACGGATGTATTGATTTGTTTCTTGAAAGTCAGAAATATGCGTAACTGAATGTGAAGTCAGGAATACCAGCAATTTGAGCACAGAGTAAGAGTTTCATTAGTTCCACATAATTGCTTAAGTATAAACAAATGTTTATCAGTCCGTGGCCACACAGTGCATACTTTGTTAAATCAATGAAATTCTGCGGCAAACGATAAACTATGTTTTCATACCTATTATTTTGACTACTGTATAAGCTAAGAGAAAAAAGCAATAGAAAAACATAATAGTGGGATGAAAAATTAATTCAGTCAATGTTTAAAACTATTGGTGCAATGCAAACTCTCGAACAGTTTTAATAGACAATATTTGTTTAACGGATGTATTGATTTGTTTCTTGAAAGTCAGAAATATGTGTAACTGAATGTGAAGTCAGGAATACCAACAATTTGAAAATAGAGAATTTACGCTGGAGTGGAGAATGTCAGTTGGAGAGGAAGTGACAGAAGATCTTACGCGAATATAACCTTATCGTTACTGCATGGGTACGTTCAAGATTTTGCTCTCTTGTTGAAGCAGAGAATCCGTACAAGCAAGCCAAACTAAAATCGTCCAGTATGTAGAAGACATTCATCGGGTGATCCGACTATACAGTTCAAATAAGGTCGAAAATAATATACCTCTCAGCATGGTACAAACAGAATTTCGAATAAATTATTACCAAAACCTACATAACAAAATGGAACGTTCTTTGGCTCCATTATTTTACAGCTGCTGTCATCCATGCAGAAAATCTTAAAAATATTTTTCCGTAACGAGATCGTTTGAAATATGTTCTTCGAAAGTTTGTACATTTTATCGCAGATACTTCAGGCCAAATACTGACAAATGCCGAGGGTGTAGACTTCCTCTCCTCTGCCTTTTATTCGCACATTGTTCCTTTGGGGCGTGCGCCGGGGATTTTGATGACATTTCGCGTGTCTAGACAAATCTTGTTTCGGAAACCGGGACATGGACAGATTGTGAGGAAGCGGGTTATGAAATTGGGTAGAGCAGTTGCGTAATGTCGGCAGGAGGAGGTCACGGAATTCGAAAATTATGATAAATGAGTTTTGCGGCATGCAAGTTATACAAATAATTAATTTGCAAGTTAAAGTTTATGAAAGGCACATCGTGAAAAGTATTTGATAGCAGCTGTATGATTGACTTAGCTAAACGCATTAATAGTATTGCAAATTGATATTGGTGTAATCAGTCAATTAATATGTATAAAATTATATATCATGTTGAAAAAAAAACACCGACGTTTCGGCACTTTGTTTTAAGAGTTCTACTGGATTACAGGAATTAACGTTTATGAACTGCACATCGTGGAAATGATTTAATAGCAGCTGCATTTGTGATTCAATTAACCGCGTTAATACTATTGCAAAATTATGTTAACGTAACTGTTTAACTTTGCACTACAATTAATATGTAGTGCCAAAACGTCAGGATTCTCCTTTTCAACAAGATATATAATTGTATAAATATTAATAACATGTCATCCCTACGAGTTTCTGAGCGTAAGTGTATCTGGCAAATACTAGTTAACGTGGAAAGCGTGTTCTAAAGTGGAAGATTGATTGATATAATTACTATTCTAAAATTTGAATTTTTACAGGATACGTATGATTTTTAAAAACACAAACGTTGTAACACGCGTTAAACACGTTGAGTGACAGTAATAAAGTTCTATAGTCAGTATTTTCAACTAAAATAGAGCTCCATATTCCTTAACCCTTTGCACTCCTATGTCGAGTGTCACTCGGCATCACTTTTTATCTCAGGAGCTCCTTTGTCGAGTCCCACTCGACATTTTTTCATGTCCAAATAAATAGATGTCGCGCACATATTATACGTTATCAACGCTCTCGCAATGTCACTAGAAGTGTTAGACATTCAGGTAATCGAAGAGAGATAAAAAAACCGAATGTGATCATAGATTATAATAAAAATATGGGTGGTGTCGATATGGCGCACCAATACGCGACATCTTATTGTTTTTTCCGTCGAGCACTCAAGTGGTGGAGGAAACATTTATTTTCGGGATTAGAAATCTCCATAGTAAATGCGTATATTTTATACAAAGAAAAAAACAAAAAACCAAGGAACAAAACCTATAGCCCAGAAAAAATTTCGCGAAAAGCTTTTGTCAATGCTTACTCGTGATTGTCGTGCACGAAATATGAAATTGGGGAGGCCTGGAACACTTGATAAACACGATCGCTTAGATGGAAAGCCTCATTTCATCTTGGTACATTCCGAAGGAAAACACAAAGACTGTGCAGTTTGCCCAAATAGAAAAATACCTGGAGGAAGAAGAGAAACTACCTATTTTTGCAAAACGTACGAAAGAAAAGCAGGGTTGCATCTTGGAAGTTGTTTAAAAAATTATCATAGGCTTGAAAATTTCAAAATACGACAATAGTGTAAATAAAACTGGTATTTAAGTGAATTAGTTTCTTCCTTTATTTATTTAAATTGCCTTATTTTTTTAGTTAAAGTAAATTTCAAACAAAACACTTAAAAGCGTTGGGAGCTGCTGGTAACGAAATTGCAATAAAATTCGGAGTGCAAAGGGTTAATGATTTAAGTAAACTGGCAAGTATTCGAAGTTGTTTCTTCTGAAAACAAAGATCGTATGTATGATCGTGACGTATTTTCTGATGCACTACTACCGGATCTCCTGTTGTACTGCCGGCTGCGGAATACTCTCTATAGTTGGCGAAACGTTTCTGTAACTGTGTGGATAGTTCTTATATCGAGTTGCCGCTGGCCAAGAGCATTGCCGCGTGCTAACCACGAAAACTTTATTGTCAGTGGTACGTAGAGTCTAACGCGTGCCTGGAATCGCAATTGCCCCTGCAAAGCTATGCTATCCCTTTTTACTTCTGGTCTCCACCCCTACTACACTGCCTCATCCTCTATTTAGGTATATTGGATTGTACACTTTTTGAGAAGTTAAATCTACGGTGTCGCGGCAACGTAAAATGACAAGTCCGCAGAAACTTTGCATTCGTAAAAATGTAGGTTTGCGAAAAGCATAGTTTCCGCAGTATTTGAGCATCTCGAAAATACGAGTCGGGAGTATGCGATTCGGAAAACTGCGAAGAAGTGAAATAGTTAGAAGTGCGCCAGAAATGTATAGTCACAGTGACGTATCCCATTCTTAGGTTTTGGAAAGCGGTCACGAGGCTTTATAAGTTTCGTCTTGCGATCTCCGCGTTGAATACAGAAACCCGAGAATTCGATTCCTTCTTGCATGAATTGTATCGCTTGCGGTGCTATAGAGAGAAATATTTGAAATAATACGCTTTTTTATGTTTTGGTACCACACGGGTTCCCCTTCAAGGAATTTATAATATTTATGAAGTTATTCTATGGTGCTTTTAAATTACATTTTGCTTTTCTGTGACAAAGGTTTCCCTTAGAGCAAAGAAAAGTTTCTACATTTCAACTATAACAAAGCGTATCATATCAAATAATTTGAAAAGGTTGAAGTATACGTCACAGAAAATAGACAGAAGGTGTCACAAAAATATTAACACGATGACTGTCTAGTGTATTTGACTATAGTAGAAACGCGACGTGATGAAATACAACAGAATATAATTGAATTGACAAAACAAGAAAGTGACAATAATTTGAAAGTATTGGAGATTCAAGGATTGAATCACTATTGTAATATTAAGTAAATTGACAAAATTATAATCGCTACTGATTGCGATTTTATTGCATTTTTAGTGAGATCTTTTGCGTGCGTTAGCATGCACGTAATTAACACTAGATTGCCCGAGATTTCATGTATACCTATATTGCCAAAAACAGTCAAAATGACTGCATTGTGAAAAAATAACAAATATGTAAAGAAATTTGTTTAAAATTAATTTTTAATATTTTTTATGTTATTTACAGTTATATAACAGGTTATTAGTAAATATTAACTGTACATATTGACTGTTTTCAATGAACTTAACCCATATTTCCGAAAGTAAGGCAAATTTATTTGATTGTAGGCGCCTACTGCATTCGGTTCTTTTGTCAAAATGAATAAATCGTAGGAAATGCTTGAACTTTTCTTTGGCCATAGTTTTTCTAAAAGATTCGGGACCCCACTTCGCTGACCATAAATAACTCAATTTAAAATTTGTTGCCTCGTAAACTCCACGAGCATATAGAATCCCAATAAATGCACGTATTTCCGGTAATGATATTGTCCAACCGTTCCGCAAAATTCGGCGACATTCTTCTGTGTACTTCCTTATATGTTTGATAATATAATTATCTATTATCGACGATAATGCACTGATAAGATTATCTGCCACAATGTTCCTTTTTGCGTAGCCTGTTGGCCCTTTCACACTCTTGAAAATACAAGCAGATGGTATCCTCCCAGGAATACCACCTTCGTCAATTTTTGTCCACACAGTACCATCAGCAGCTGTTTCGACCTCCTGAAACGTATTTTCAGTTTTTTCATCAGAATCTGAACTAGTTAGCACCCTACACCTTTTCCTGGGCATATTGATGACACTTTCATTTTCATCATTGGTGATCGACTCTTCATCACTATCTTCAGCGTCAGATGTTTCACTTTGAATATAATCCGCTTCATCTTCAGATGATAGTTCAGAATTTGTTGCATTTGATTCTATATCGGAGCACTCTTCACTTATGTTCGTTAGCTTTTCCAATAACTCATTTCTGTTCGACATTTTTTTCATAAAGTTAGGGCGCAAAAGAAATAAAATAAACAACTTGTTAGAACAACACTTTATAAAGATTCGAATAACTAGTACTACTTTAGCTTATTGAGCAACTGACACTTATCAAGTATACGCCCAAATCGACAATTTATCATGCATCGGTATGTTACCGTAACCGAAAAAAAATGTTATTTCAATACAAAGCCGGACAGGTCATATAAGAAATTTACTCAATTCAATAAATAAAAATCTTTTGATTATTTAAAATTTACCAAGCAGGCAAAATGACTGCTTCTGGGCAATATAGGTATAACACATATATATATACGGAAATAAAGGAGGGCGGAAGTAACTACAATGATTCATAAACTCATTTGTGCCCATAATTATGAAAGTGGTCTAAGTCATATATTTCTTGTTTCGAGATATTTAATGAATTGCATTTGAATAAATTAAAAAATATTTTTACATTATGCGACATTTTAATTTATAATTTTATTAGTCTTAATTAATGGAAATTTACTATGAATATGAAATTTTGTGTGAATTTTATACGATAATATTATTTTTAAAGATTGAATTGACTTAGACCATTTTCAAAATTAACTGAATGTCCTATAAATGACTTAAAGCAATAAAGAACTTTGAGTTTTATTTGAAACAATAATTTGATTGAAATAATTCGTGAACATTTATTACATTTATTAATTATTTTTAAACAGTAATCCATTTTTATCATTATTTCGAGTATTTAAGATTCTTAAAATGTTCCTGAAAAACTGGAGGGATGTACGGTAGTAAACTCATAATATCTTTATGTTTTTCTTCCGATACTGGTCTAATGATGGTGTATAATGGAAGTAATTTAATATTTCCGTATATTTTTGGTCTTCCTTTTTTAGGTGAAAGATCCAAAACGTGAAATTTAGAATCATCTAAAGATGTTTTATAGAACATTTTATAAGGTTCATTTTTCAAGAATCTCATCCATTGAATTTGTAGCCAAGAGACAGATTCACCCGCGGTATTTTTTACTCTTCTTGTTATTGATTCTTCTAGTAATGAAGTTGTCGTTATTATTAAAATTTGATTGTCATTTATTTTATTATGTAGTTCAGAAACGCGTCAAAGAAGGCCACGTGCCATTTTCAAGTTGTTTATATAATTTATTTAAATTTTTGACTTAGACCACTTTCATAATTAAAACTAAATGAATTCCATATAATGTTGAAATTACAACCACTATCTAATGGTTTATTTTTGACAATTTCGTAAAAATTACATTGAATAAATTTAGTTAAAAATAATGTGGTATGAAATAACTGATAAACTCATTTTTTTTAAATTTTGACTTAGACCACTTTCATAATTATGGGCACATTTATATGTTATAGAAAAAGTCACCAAATTCTAAGAAATTGTGTCATCAATTTCATAATTGTTTTTCTAATTGAAATTAAAAAACAGTCAAAATGACTGCCTTGGGCAATCTAGTGTTAATTGAACACGCGGCCGCCGAACAAAATGATGCAAAATACTGCAAGATCTTGAGAAGCGAAGACAATAGATACCATAGGAACGTAAACGCATATAATGTTGCGGCGACGCAAGTTGATCCGTTCCATTATTGTCCCGAAGTATTCTCCGGCGACGTATCGAGCGAAACGTAGCCGACACGCAGGTTATATCCATTATACCCATTATATCGCGCCTGGGGGCTAAAACGAAAGCGACGTACACGAAATGTAAACAAAACGGCGAACGCCTCTCACGAAAAAATACAAACAAAAAGGCCACTGTCCGGGCGCGTGATGCAATTTATTGAATGCAATCCCTGTGCACCTGTGCGCGGGAGGAGACAGAGAGAGATGGAGTGCATAAAATGACGGACAGCTTGCACGATGCACGGCTTCAACGTTTACGTCGGCTAACGTGTGTACAATTATTAATCCAGGATCACGCGAAATTCGACTAGGGGTACGTCGATCGATTCGGAGGTTTTCGAGACATTTCGCAAAGGATCTGAGCTCCGAAGATATTTTAAATATACAACACCTAACTGCCTACGGTCATGTACATGATTTCTTTTTTCTAAATCAATCAAAATTATTTTCTTTTTGTTAAATCGGTAAGCAATGTAATATTTTTTTGGTGCGCCGGAGAATGACGGTAAAGCATTCAGATGTGCCGTGAAATGAAGAAAGTTGAAAATCGCTAATAATTCTACGGATAATTCTAAAAGAATATTATATTCTTTGCCGATCCGACAAAATATTTTTTTTTGGAATTCTGTAGAATTTTAATAAATACTTCAGGTGTACTGTGAATTGGAGAAGATTAAAAATCGCTCATGTATGGGAAAGCATGTGTGATAAACGAGTGAAACGTAATACGAATAAGAAATTATAAAATAAATGTTGTGAAATGGATATAAATAATTATTATAATTTCTCGCGAACCTCGTACGTAGTTCCAATTTACCTATGTATAGGTGCATATCCACTAATCTGTACAGTATCAATGAAAATAATGGAACAATTTGATTCTGAAAAGTGATAAAATAAAAAAGTAATTACGAAGGTAGAAAGTTTCGTTTTGCACTGAGAAAAGTCGGGACTGTTTCATCTGTGAACGTAAAAGATATTAGTTGTGAACCAATTTCCAAAGCAATTAAGATTGATTCGTCAAAATAATTACGAAGATATTATCGTTCGCTGCATATATCGAGTCCAGCTCATGCCTTGCAATTATCCCACGGATTATTCTAAGAATTTCCATTTTGGTAATACTATAACTCCATAATACATCCTATATTATGGAGTCATAGTATGGATATGCACGGTCAGTGAATCTAATAGGCATGACAAATAACTTAAAAAGTAGTAAGAAAATTTTGCAGATAATTTTTGGAAACTTACGTTTACTTTTGTATAATCGATGTTCTTTCTTCGCTTTGTTTATAGGGACCAGTGCATTTTCCCCCGCATTCTGCTTTAGCACTTTTTCGCATTCAGCTTTCTTGCGCAGCAGATCCAATCTGTAAAGAAAGAAAACGCATTATGTAGTCTTAGTTCGACAAACCAATCGCGCGAATCTTATAATTAATAGAGTTTTTGGGGGAAAAAACGTAACAGCAAAGGCGTGGGATACCAATGGAGTGATGCTTGCGAAACTGCAAGTTTAGATTACTACAGTTTCCGTAGTTTGGTTAAGTTTTCCAGTTCCAAATTTCCGCCTTTCTCTCGAACATTCTGGCTAATCGCCATTTTTGTTTTTTATTAATTTTAGTCTGAGTTCATTTTCTGTTTTAGTAAATTTACACCGACTTTTTTTTATACGCTTTTACCGTTACTATCTTCGCTTTTTCGCTATGATGATTTGTAGGTATCCATTTCATATCTACGTATCCAGACAGTCGCATATATACACACTTCTGTGGATCCAACATCTTTACTACTTGTGTGCTTCACATATCATTGATTTCTCTGGCCAGAAAACTGCAAGTCTCCCGAATATGCAGCTTCTATCTCACGTTTTCGTATCCACATAGTTATATGCATACACACTTCTACGCATCGAAAATCTTTGCGCAGCTTCTGGCAGTGTCGATGGCGATTCATCTTCATGGTAACGAGCGTCAATGTCGTCGCGTATTCCATTTATTGCGACACTTCCGTGCCAGCAATACGCTAAACAGATACCCCCAGCAGACGCAGACTGCACATCGGGAGACACTGGTGGACGTCGGGACAACGACAGGTTCAGTGAATTCGTGAAATACGGCGGTAACGGGAAGATCTATGTGTCTTCTATGTTCCGCGCTTTGCGACTCTTCTTGGCCCATGGCCGAGCTCCAGCATAATCTCTTCCGCGTACGATATGCATAGAGCGATTTACCGCACCTCCCCGGTTACAATGTTGCATGAGATTGCGTTCCAAAGGTTACCGTACGAGAGTATAAGATCGGAAGAATGAATGCGAAACGTCACATGCGGCTGATGTATTTTGTGATCTTTTCATGTTTACCGCGTTCTTGGTATTGTAGCATTGAGATATGAGTACGCATCCGATAGTATTATAAATAACACGTTGTCTGCCATCATATATGAGATATGAGTAAGAATCTGATAGTACTATAATTGACACGTTGACTGCCATAATATTTTGCTATATTACAACCGCGATGCGATGAAATACTGCAGAGTATAATTAAATCGTGCAAAATAAAGGTAACGCAGAGTTGTTAGACGCCAAAGTATTGAAGCACAGTTCCAACATTAATCGCTTTTACAAGAACGCAAATACGCTTCATTGCGAATTTTTTGCATTTTTAGTAAAATCTTTTGCGCCGGTCACCGGTGACCACCATGGCAGTCAATGTGTTAAATCGATTGAAGGTAAAGATTTTTGTGCGAACTAGGATGAGAAGTGTGTTGTAGGCGAAAAAGGATCGGTGACGCAAACTCTCGGTAGTCCAAATAAATACACCTTCTGAGGGATGAAATTTTCTTGATGAAAGATCTTGTCACTCGAATTTTTCTATAAATTCGACGTATGCTTCAAATATCGCAAAAAATGACTGTCGATGAAACTTGTTTTATTGACTTCCGCTCTGTAGTTAATCAACGTTGCGCTTCCTTCCCATCCCTTCGCCGCACCCCACACCTTTTCCGACTGGGTTCCGTTGAAACCGCAATAACACTGGAAATTATTATTCCGCCCGTATTGCGACGTCAATCGATACGATTCGTCGACCGATCTGTACACGTTCGTGCAGCAAGGATTGGCGGCCGACAGGATGAACGTTTGGGCCATGCAGGACCCGGAATTAACTCAAACCCGGGCGGCAGAAAGTGTGGATGGGTGGATTGGAAAACGAGAGCGAAGCTTCATTCACGGCGGTCGGAAGAATATCAAAAAATTGCTCCCGGACACAGCCGCGCGTATTTAGTAATGGATGATATTCGAGACCGAATGCAGCTTCGGGGCGATGTTTTGCGACCGTCGAGTACGTTCGCTATGTTAAGAGCGCGACCACCCGCGTGTTCTTTATTGTTTCTCGATATTTTCCGATGGCGCGGCTCTCAAATGATTTTTGCACAAACAGCGCACTGTCGGTAATTGAAAGTGGGAAATGGACAACTCTAAGACTCCCGAGACTGTGCGTTGAAAATATTTTTTCCATCGGATGCAAGATATATCATTGGTGCGCGTCATTTACGTCGGATTATTAGGTTATGTGTTTCATTTCAACCTTGTTATAATTTAACCCTTAGCACTCCGTAGGTTCTGCTGCGGAGCCGAATGTTTTTAACATGATTGCGCTTAAAATGCTGCGGTATCGTCGGCATTGGCAATTGATAACTGTAGTTAAAACGTGATCAGGTTCTGCACTGTTACGATTAAACCATTTTTTGACCTTTTTTATAGCACGTGTAATTCTTCTGACTTAAAATAAAATTCCGTTTCACTCGTTCCGCTGCGAAAATGTGCCGGAGCGCTAAGGGTTAATTTGGGTAATTCCTGAGACTGTGCATTGAAAATATTTTTCCACCAGATGCAAGATGTATCATTAGTGCGCGTCATTTACGTCGGATTATTAGGTTATGTGTTTCATTTCAACCTTGTTATGATTTCATTTGGGTAATTAAGGAATGCATAAAGCTATCCGATGGTTGAACGTATTGAATTCAGAATTCTATTTTTGAAATCCTCGACATATTTCGGGGGCACTGGTGCCCCCTCCTTAGTACTTTGCAAAAGGTGTACGTGGATTACGAGATTATTGTTTTATACAATGTAAATATTTTTTTGTTTTTTAATACTGTTAATCAGTTTCATCCTAGCACTTTGTTGGGTATGTACAAAACATTATATATTTGTATAACATTTACACTGTATGAAACGAAAATCTTGTAATACCCATGCACCTTTTGAAGACTCCTGAGGATGAGGCAGCAGTGGCCCCGAAACATGTAGAAAATTTCCACAATAAAATTCTCAAGTCAATATTGTCAATCATAAGAGAGCTTTCTACATTGCTTCATTATCCAACTAAGATTGATGTCGGATATTAGCAGGATATTTCAACGAATAAATATGAAAACGTTGCGTATACCCAGTACGTCTAAGACTCGCGAGACTGTGCGTGGAAAATATTTTTTCCATCGGATGCAAGATATATCATTGGTGCGCGTCATTTACGTCGGATTATAAGAAATGATTTGTTTCTTCCAACCTTGGATTTAATTTGCGCGAAATAAAGAATACAGGGCCAGCGGAATATTGAAAAATTTCCAGATACTTGGGCCGACCTCAGGTATGTTTAATATCGGATAACATTTGAAATATTTTTTTGTTTTTCAAAGTGTTAATCACTCTTCCACTGTTTCTTGCGTTTCGAAACATTATATATTTGCCAACGATTACATCAAAGACAGGAAGACTCGGTGGCTGGGAAACATGTATAAATTCACTGTTATGAAAAAGAGGCCAACAACAGATTGATGTCGGATATTAGGGATATTTAAAATGTCCATTACAGTGACCGCGAGACAAAAATTGTTGCCATAACGTCCCAAGGATGCCTCATTTCAACCTTGTTATGATTTCATTTGGGTAAATAAAGAATCATAAAGTGTTTAAAGTATTGAATTCAGAATTCGAGAATGAAAAGATCGAATAACGAAATTGTTTTATACAATGTAAATATTTTTTTGTTTTTCAATAATGTTAATCACTCTTCTATCCTAGCACTTTATTGGTTATGTACAAAACATTATATATTTGTATAACATTTACACTGTATGAAACGAAAATCTTGTAATACCCATTTAATAGTACTTAGGATGATCCGTCGCATGTAGAAAATTTCCATAATAAAATTCTCAAGTCAATATCAATCATAAGAGAGCTT
The DNA here is from genome assembly GCA_033815515.1 of Cryptocheilus praepositus. Lineage (NCBI taxonomy): Eukaryota > Metazoa > Arthropoda > Insecta > Hymenoptera > Pompilidae > Cryptocheilus > Cryptocheilus praepositus. The sequence goes on along the minus strand of JAWWQZ010000011.1, from coordinate 530,886 downwards.
TGAACATATCATTATCCAACTAAGATTGATGTCGGATATTAGCAGGATATTTCAACGAATAAATATGAAAACGTTGCGTATACCCACGATATCGCGAAAAATCTGGACGCTTTCGTATTAAATCTTGGAGCTTTTAGAGTTCGCTGCACGTCGTACCTTCGTTATTGTATAAGAAATGAGCTACTTAGGAAATACGAGCGTTGCGCGAAAGTACAGGGCCAGCGGAATATTGAAAAATTTCCAGATACTTGGGCCGACCTCAGGTATGTTTAATATCGGATAACATTTGAGGTTAAAGTCTTCGGCGCCCTCGGGCCACTGTTTCCTTGCGTTTCGCTTTATTCGCCACGATTACATCAAAGACAGGTCGGTGGCTGGGGGAATAAATTCACTGTTATGAAAAAGGCCAACAACAGGAAACTAATTTAAAATGTCCACTTACAGTGACCCATAAAACTGTTCACATGTATGCGGTATTATAACGTCCCAACTATATCTCATGTGCAGAGTGGGCATTGTGTTTCCGAGAATGTAAAAGATCGAATAACGAAAGCAGTACAAGAAGGTTATTAAAATTATCTGCGTGTTTCTATGTCAATTTTACGCACGCACTGAAAAGCGTATTTAATAGTACTTAGATTTATCCGTCGCGTATAAACATATTAAGTATTCAGATATCTTTGAAATATCATCATCAAATCCAATTTGTATTTATCCTAATTGAAGTTATTCGTTTCTTACCCTATCAAGGTTAATCGGCTGTTATTCTTCTCCATCTTGTAACATCTCGATGATTATTCTATGCAATTTAATCTCCGTAAACAAGGGCCCGCGATGTCCGGTTGATTTGCAAGTGAGTTAACGAAGTGGCGTTTTATTTGTGCACTTTCCGGCCGCTCCTTCAATTTATTCAGCCACCTCTTTCTCCTATTTCTTCCCCCGTGTTATATGCGCTCCTCATTTTGCACACATGCCCTCCTTCTGACTGGATTAATCCGCGAGATAAAAATAGAATGACTTGACAACACAAATGTATATCAATCTTTGACCGTTCAACCCAATTCTATCCCTAAATGTATTACGATGAATGATAATAGGAAAGTAAAATATTGACGAGAAGGGGCCTTCGGAATCAATTGATAAGTTAGAAGAAATATAATAAATAAAAATTATATGCGAGGTTGGCCATTGCATATTGGGACATAAAGATTAAATATTAAAAAATTATATGTCCACTTTTCTTTCCTTATAAATCCGCAGATAAAAATAGAAACTGGATAACACAAATGTTATCTTTATCCGACTCATGCCGTGATTTTGATATTATGCCATTTTTCGTTTTCCTACATTTTCCGCCGCGTTCCGGGGTAACGAACTCTCGACAAAATTCGCCCCCAAGCAAGGGGTAACGACGTTTCGGCATGCCAGACAATTGAATCGGTTCGGGCGGAATTTTTCTTAAGGGTGAAGCCCACCGTGTCGAATTATCGAATATTCGGATTATCGAATTTGCGGCTCGCGAAACTTGCGCGCAAAGAGAAACGATATCGATGCGCATCTGTACAGTAGTTCCGCAGAACCGAATGAATGACAGCGGTGTAGCTTTCAATCTGAAATCCGCCGAATTCGTCGCATCTGACACGCGCCTTCGTTTCCCTAATTTCGTCTGCCTTAGTGTATCGGCGGTAGAAAAGTAATCGAATTTTTTGCCGTGCCGCACTGTGTCTTGTCAAAGCCCACCGAATAAAATTTTCGAAAGTAACGTTGATGCAATCGCTACGCTATGAGTCATGGTACTCTGCTTGGCAATATTTTTAAACCTACCGCCAGGTGCTCGGAGGAAATTTACGGAGACACGTTCCCGTACGTTCGTATCCCAACGAGAATATCACGTGTTCAATTTCTCGCAGCTCACCCTGTATGTTGAATATAGAGCGCAGAAGACGTTACGAATACTAAAGGGACTCATACACTTGCGAAGGATCCTCAAGTTTGTCAGACGCAGTTACATGTGTTGCGTATATGCGATTACTTCAAGCCGGCGTCTATGGTTGGTTGCAACGCTCAATTATGCGGCTTTTGATAAACAAAAGATACGTAGAGAGCCCTTTGCGATTGCACGTAGGCAACGACCGAAAGCATATTAATTTTGTGGCAGCAGTGAATCCGACCTCTTACCATGGGGAGGGGGGATTACAAACTGTGGTTCGGCAATTTACGCTCTTACGGAATTGTCTACACAATTTTATGCAATTATTCGCTCAAACTGAAGCCCTGTTTTTGTGATGGTTTCCGATTTCGTTCAAATAATTTTTTGCGCTACAGAAGCTTTGTATAAAAAAATTAAATATTACTATAAAGTATTCTATCTGTTGTATGGGACAAGGATAAATAAGAAGGAAGTTCCGACTGATTCCTAGTTAAGAAAATATCATTAAACAATAGACAGAGACTTTGTTAGTTTTAATCAACACGATAATAACAGACAACTTCATTTATTATAAGAATACATTAATTTTTATACAGAACCCCTAAAGGCAAAGCCCTGCATCGTCTTCAAATATGCAGGGGAAACTACGATTTTAATGAAACCGCACGACCAATATAAAAAGGGCTTCAATTTGATCGAATAATCTTATTTAATAGATGTGCGGCTGATGATTTGAAATTGCATCGTTTGTCAGACGAAAAAATTGCATCGAGTAAAGGGCTTGGCCCGTATGCACTCGTATAATCTATGGCAATAATGCCTGGCGCAGGGTTGTGTAAATCACGCGATAATCCGCGCGCCCCACGGACCGATTGTGCATGCAACACGAACGTTAAACGTCGGCGAAACGTTATTAGCCGCTAAATTGCCTTTTCAGCCGACCGCACGAGACTCTTCCACGAAAATGTCAAGAAGCACGAACTTCGAAATTGGATGCGACGGTGGCCGAGAAGAAGGTGGAAACGACCCTTTCAACGCGGGTTTCGAATTCTCGCTGTGCGAACAATTTATCTGAACGACCACGACTCGTTATTCCTATGAACGGCACGAACAATTTATCGGAATAACAGTGCAAATAAGAAAATACTTGAAAATTGTTGGCATCTGGGTCGTTGCCACGTCTGGACTCAGCTAGTTGCCAAGGTTTCGCAAACGTAGCAGTATGCGTCTACAGGACTAAGGGGAACTCCGAAACTAGCCATTTAACTCAGTTTATGTTGAGTGGTGTGTTAGTTTAAAGCAATTTTTAGCTTGATAAAATCTTAAGGTGTATCTCTTGCCATTTTTTGCCAAAAAAATGAAGGTTCTTCAAATGTGTTGTCTCTTTAGTGTATCGAAGGGTGCCCAAAATGATTCACTAGTAAAAGTATAACCTATAAAAGTATAACTATACGAATAAAAGTTCCTCTATAAACTCGGCAATTTAGCTACAAAAAGAGGCTCCAAACAGATTTAAAGGAACGCAAATCGGTTTCGAGTTTCAACCCAAAAAGAGCTTATCATCTCATTATCCACTATAACTGAATTTAGACGTGTCAGCCATACAGAAGGCAACCATTTTCATAATTGTGCCCATAATTATGAAAGTGGTCTAAGTCATATATTTCTTGTTTCGAGATATTTAATGAATTGCATTTGAATAAATTAAAAAATATTTTTACATTATGCGACATTTTAATTTATAATTTTATTAGTCTTAATTAATGGAAATTTACTATGAATATGAAATTTTGTGTGAATTTTATACGATAATATTATTTTTAAAGATTGAATTGACTTAGACCATTTTCAAAATTAACTGAATGTCCTATAAATGACTTAAAGCAATAAAGAACTTTGAGTTTTATTTGAAACAATAATTTGATTGAAATAATTCGTGAACATTTATCACATTTATTAATTATTTTTAAACAGTAATCCATTTTTATCATTATTTCGAGTATTTAAGATTCTTAAAATGTTCCTGAAAAACTGGAGGGATGTACGGTAGTAAACTCATAATATCTTTATGTTTTTCTTCCGATACTGGTCTAATGGTGGTGTATAATGGAAGTAATTTAATATTTCCGTATATTTTTGGTCTTCCTTTTTTAGGTGAAAGATCCAAAACGTGAAATTTAGAATCATCTAAAGATGTTTTATAGAACATTTTATAAGGTTCATTTTTCAAGAATCTCATCCATTGAATTTGTAGCCAAGAGACAGATTCACCCGCGGTATTTTTTACTCTTCTTGTTATTGATTATAAACCGGAATAAAGTTGTCGTTATTATTAAAATTTGATTGTCATTTATTTTATTATGTAGTTCAGAAACGCGTCAAAGAAGGCCACGTGCCATTTTCAAGTTGTTTATATAATTTATTTAAATTTTTGACTTAGACCACTTTCATAATTAAAACTAAATGAATTCCATATAATGTTGAAATTACAACCACTATCTAATGGTTCATTTTTGACAATTTCGTAAAAATTGCATTGAATAAATTTAGTTAAAAATAATGTGGTATGAAATAACTGATAAACTCATTTTTTTTAAATTTTGACTTAGACCACTTTCATAATTATGGGCACAATTGTAACTGTGAAAAGTTTAAACGTGAAGATAAAATGCTTAACCAGATGAAGCAAAGTTGATGTATCACCATTTTAGCACCGTCAAAATATAACATTTTTATTTATTGTAGGGCATCGAGTTGTGGATTGCTCGGGGACATCCATGAGAAATTTCAGGGTAGCGAGGTCTTACGAGTATAAATCTGGGGCTTGGTGAAGAAACCTCTCTGTTGTCACAGGGACAAACTAAACACCTGACCAACTGGAGATTTGGGGATTCCGAAGTGTAGGTGGTGCCTAATCTATTTAACGCCGTACATGTCTCCCGTGGGAGTCATTGTGTAGTAGATTCTTTAACGCGTAAGCGGATAATCACGTTAGACCGATGTGTTCGAGTTGTTAGCAGGTTGATCAATGCACAAATACCCAAGATGACATTCAATCACCCCGATTCCTTTCTGTTACTTGTTTTCAAATTTATTACATCAACCCTGCCAATTACCGATATTGAATTTCGCCATTGACTGTGTAATTGTTCTCAATGCCAAAAAATACAATGATACCAGAATATATGGAAGTGTACGTGCATGTGTCCGACATGATGCACTGCGCGTAACGGATGACTGGGTTACGATTTATCGTTCGCTTATATCAATTTCCGAATCGATTTCCCGATTAACTTCAATTTTATGGAGCAAAAAATAATGCATAACGAGTATCATAAACGGGCCATATAGCGAAGAACGGGGTAAATTTTGCGCCGAAGGAAAGTTTGCGCGTACGACTGTGTAATTGTTCTCAATGCCAAAAAATACAATGATACCAGAATATATGGAAATGTACGTGCATGTGTCCGACATGATGCGTAACGGATGACTGGATTACGATTTATCGTTCGCTTATATCAATTTCCGAATCGATTTCCCGATTAACTTCAATTTTATGGAGCAAAAAATAATGCATAACGAGTATCATAAACGGGCCATATAGCGAAGAACGGGGTAAATTTTGCGCCGAAGGAAAGTTTGCGCGTACGACGGGTCGAGCTTCGTCGGATATTAAATTTCTGGCCGGCGTAGCGGCTGGCCGATTAAGTTTCGCCGTGGCAAACACGGCATACCGACGTTGGGTTAACTACTTCACGTTCTGCAATCACGTTGCGGCCGTTTAAATTGTAATCGCGACTTCCGTAAGAACTGCGCCGGATAATTAAGCGACCGCTTGTGCATGCCGACTTCTTTTTGCGAGCAGTTTGCACTCTTTGCGGTTCGGAAAACGTGGCCGAAATTAAGCGGGGCTTGATTTAAGGAATACCATGAATATTTTCGCCCATGTAATGTGTCGCGAGTTGCGCGTACAGCATGTTTTATATTTTCGCTATTTAAGCTGGTGATCATTTGCAGAGATTTAAGTACGAACGATTATGGAACGGTGTGCAATTACCTTAGCACCCGATCAATTGAATAGATAAATGGACGTGAACATTTGGGGTCGAACTACCCTTTCACCCTATGTGATTATAGGCACGTACTTTATATCGGAATGGACGCCTCCAACGAAGTAGTACCTCTAAAGCGGGAATTACCTAAAATAACAGACGTTCGGAAATCCCGTCTGAAATGAAGGAAAGCGTATTGCCATGAATATTTTCAACCATCTATATGCATCTTGATCTATATTTTGATTATGTAAGCTGATGATCGTTTGTAAAGATTTAAATACCATCAATTATAGGACGGTGGGCAATTACCTTAACACGCGATCAATTGAACGGATAAATGAACGTGCACATATGTAATCAAACTACTTTTTCCACATCTTCGATTCTAGACATTATAGACACTATACCGAAAAAACCTGCTTTGAAGGAAATTAGTATCTCTACCGTGGAAATGATCTAAGACGATAGACGTTCTAAAATTCTGTTTAGAGTTAAGCGAAGTATGATTTAAGGGGACATTCTACTTTCTCATCGAAAAATTTGACTGACTTTCAATAATTTTTTTCTTATCGAAAATAGAAACGCAGCAATTTGAAACTTTCACATTGTATCGTATCGACCTTTATTTATACAAAAATATTTTTTTTTTATGTTTTTTCAAATTTTTTCATATAAATTCTTCTTGATTGCTGGAGCACCTCCAAAAAATTCATACTCACTGGCGTGCGTGATTGCGGTCGTTCGGATAATCAGAAAAAAAAACAGAACAGGAATCTTAATTTACATACTAACCACTATCGCATGAACCACGGAGAAAGAGTTTGCATGAAAACTTTCAAAATGACTGACTTTCCAAAATTAGGTTCACGAAAATGGCATTTTTTCCGTCTTTTTGTGATGGAAAAAAATGAGAAAATATTGATTAATTAACACACCCGTGGTTCATACGATAGGCATAAGTATGTAGAATAATATATTAAAATCTCGGACCGATTGATCGAATAGTTTTTTTTGGAATCGTGCACGCCAGTTGAAAAAATATAGTACTGAGAAAAACGCATTTAAAGTTTTGCATATCGAATTTTTGTATATAAAAGATTCTTATGTAGTAAATTGTAATATACAATAATTCATAGCCGGATCAATGTCTACATGCAGATCAGCATTTTCTTTTAATTTTTCTGCCGATGTACTAGCGTACTCTAAACTGCATTCACTTGTATGTTGATTTCCAATAAACTTTCCTTTTCGCGAACGACAGGGTCTCGCATTAACAAATTTACTTTGTTTTCGATCCATATTAAAACGATACGTCTCTTTTGGAAACTGTTTGAATACTGAATGCATGTTCAGAAAGCAATAAACATAACAGACATCGTCAAGGTCAAGGGTAAGATGATATTTAGATGTTATTTTGGTGCGCGGAACATACTCCTTCGTAATGTTTACCAATGCAATGTTTACATTTGGGTGATCTTCTCTTTTAAATCGTTTCGAGAATTAGATAATTTCTTAGAATAAATAAAGATCGCCGAAAGAGAAAAACGGCCCTTCTATCTGCGCGAGGTGGGTTAGATGCGAGGCCTATAACTTTCCCAATTTTTCGAATTTATCGCTGTAAATTTAAGGACATAATCTCGAAAGTATATACTTTCGAATAAGGCAATAAAAACAAAATCGGTTTTTTCAACCCGAGAAAGTAGAATGTCCCCTTAAGGGACGCCATAAATATTTTCAACTGAAGACTCTCGCGAGTTGCACCTATGGCTTGTTGTATTCTTTGATTCGAAACTACTCTTTCATTTTCTTCGACTACAGCCACTCTTAAACCGAAAACATGTTTTCAACGAAATACAGTATCTTTAATACGTAGACCACTTAAGATGATGGACATTCGAGAATTGTGTCCGAAATGAAGCACAGCATAATTTAAAGGATGCTACGAATATTTTCAAGCAAACACTATTTCAATTGAGCCGTTTATTTTAAAAGTGGCCTAACTCCATTTATCATCAAATCGAGATAAATAAGATTTACTGATAAATAACATAAATTTGTACATGTAACCATGGTAACCGGGAAATATTGAAAAACGGAGTTAGGCCACTTTCAAAATAAACGGCTCAATTATCGCAATATGCGCAATTGCTTTCGGTTACGATCAACTGAACAAACAGATAGATGGCTTATAACGGAAAGGATGCTTATTTCATTGGAAGGAAATAAGTATCTCTAACCTTCCGATCACCTAAGATGATAAGCGTAGCACACATGTTAATTACTCTAGGCCACTTTCTTGCGCAACGATGCTCCGTATGGTCAATGAAATTGCGTAAGCGCGCAAACACTCGACATCAATCCTCTCCATCGTCTGTGCACGGAGAGCAGATGGTGCGCGTTGACAAAACGCAGTGGCGACTTGTTAATTGCAAATGCCCGTCTAATCAGTCAGTTGCATCGTAACGAGGTATTGTAATGCACCAGGCCGGCGACACAGGCGCCTCGCTTCAAGGATCGAAAGCAAGGGAACAGGGGGAAGTATCGTGATTAGGGCGAGCGCAATTCCGAGCCGAACGGAGACATCGATTATTCCATTAATTAGCCGATTCGGCCAGCTATACGTGCCATTTTACTCGCTTCGTGAACTCGAATCCTCGCTAATCCACTTCCGCCGCCTCTCCATTACTGCTTCGCTCTCTGTTTCGCGCATGTCGATACGTCCTATTTTTTAATTCGCACTAAGGACTAATTGCCCAAAAGCGCTGGAACGTTCGGTTTATATTTATCGGCTAGTAAATTGGTAAGCGTCCTTTTCTTCGACCTGACATAATTTACGTGCGAAATGATACGTGAAATTATACGTGAGAAATTATTTGTTCATTTAACTTTATTGCAAATTCAAACCTTTTATATGTTATTAATTTAATGTTGTTAATTATATTTTATGTATTATAGTTAATATGTTATTAATTTAATGTTGATAATGTTATTAATTTTGCAGGAATTTCGGTACAGTATGCGTGTTCGCTACGAGAAAAAGAAATATTACGAACTAATATTTGGAATGTGAACTTGCTGTTTCATATAGAAAATGATTATTCGAACAACGTCTTGCAAATATTAGAAATTTATTTAACTTCATTGCAAATTCAAACTTTTTATATGTAATTAATTTAATGTTGTTAATTATATTTTATGTATTATAGTTTATATGTTATTAATTTAATGATGATAATGTTATTAATTTTGCAGGAATTTCGGTACAGTGTGCGTGTCCGCTGCGAGAGAAAGAATTATTACGAACTAATATTTGGAATGTGAACTTGCTGTTTCATATAGAAAATGATTATTCGAACAACGTCTTGCAAATATTAGAAATTTATTTATTTTCATTGCAAATTCAAACCTTTTATATGTTATTAATTTAATGTTGTTAATTATATTTTATGTATTATAGTTTATATGTTATTAATTTAATGTTGTTAATGTTGATAATGTTATTAATTTTGCAGGAATTTCGGTACTGTGTGCGTGTCCGCTGCGAGGGAAAAAATTATTACGAACTAATATTTGGAATGTTTATATTTATCGGCTAGTAAATGGGTAAACGCTCTTTTCTTAGACCTGATATAATTTACGTGTGTGAGAAATGATTTCTTTATTTATTTTCATTGCAAATTCAAACCTTTTATATGTTATTAATTAAATGTTGTTAATTATATTTTATGTATTATAGTTTATATGTTATTAATTTAATGTTGTTAATGTTGATAATGTTATTAATTTTGCAGGAATTTCGGTACTGTGTGCGTGTCCGCTGCGAGGGAAAAAATTATTACGAACTAATATTTGGAATGTTTATATTTATCGGCTAGTAAATTGGTAAACGCTCTTTTCTTCGACCTGGCATAATTATACGTGCGTGAGACATTATTTCTTTATTTATTTTCATTGCAAATTCAAACCTTTTATATGTTATTAATTTAATGTTGTTAATTATATTTTATGTATTATAGTTTATATGTTATTAATTTTGCAGGAATTTCGGTACTGTGTGCGTGTCCGCTGCGAGGGAAAAAATTCGATTTCTAATTTTACGAACTAATATTTGGAATGTTTATATTTATCGGCTAGTAAATTGGTAAACGCTCTTTTCTTCGACCTGGCATAATTATACGTGCGTGAGAAATTATTTCTTTATTTATTTTCATTGCAAATTCAAACCTTTTATATGTTATTAATTTAATGTTGTTAATTATATTGTACGTATTATAGTTTATATGTTATTAATTTAATGTTGTTAATGTTGGTAATGTTATTAATTTTGCAGGAATTTCGGTACAGTGTGCGTGTCCGCTGCGAGGGAAAAAATTATTACGAACTAATATTTGGAATGTTTATATTTATCGTCTAGTAAATTGGTAAACGCTCTTTTCTTCGACCTGGCATAATTATACGTGCGTGAGAAATTATTTCTTTATTTATTTTCATTGCAAATTCAAACCTTTTATATGTTATTAATTTAATGTTGTTAATTATATTTTATGTATTATAGTTTATATGTTATTAATTTAATGTTGTTAATGTTGATAATGTTATTAATTTTGCGGAATTTCGGTACAGTATGTTTTCCGCTACGAGAAAAAGAAATATTACGAACTAATATTTGGAATGTGAACTTGCTGTTTCATATAGAAAATGATTATTCGAACAACGTCTTGCAAATATTAGAAATTTATTTAACTTCATTGCAAATTCAAACCTTTTATATGTTATTAATTTAATGTTGTTAATTATATTGTATGTATTATAGTTTATATGTTATTAATTTAATGTTGTTAATGTTGGTAATGTTATTAATTTTGCAGGAATTTCGGTACAGTGTGCGTGTCCGCTACGAGAGAAAGAATTATTACGAACTAATATTTGGAATGTGAACTTGCTGTTTCATATAGAAAATTACTATTCGAACCGCGTCTTGCAAATATTAGCAATTTATCGTCAATTTAAGTGCTGTGTACATACACAAATATGTTTTAGGACCAATATTCGACAGATTGCACGCAAAAGAATGCGATTCGGTGGTAGATTGTAATTTTGTTAAAGCTAACCGCGATATTACCGAAATATCGGCGCAATAAGAATCACGGGTATCGATTTAGTCGGGAAAGTAGGTGTAATTCGATTTCTAATTTGACCATGAAAGACTTCAATTATCAATGCCTCTAGAGGCCCCATTGGTGGTTCAGGTGAAACGATTAGATTCGATGCTTGGCCGATTCAAGGGAGTACGGCAATACGTCCATCTCTTTGGCCGGCTGCAATACGACAGTATCATATAGAAAACTCATTGAAGAGCATTCTGGCTGAATACATATCCGGACATATCGAGTGGGGTATTCGCGTTCAAAGGACCATTTTCACTCCCAAACCCTTTCACTAATATTCTCATTTTCTCCTCTCTAAATCCCTTTCGCTAAATTCTCGCTTTCTCTCGCTACAATGCTTCAATTTTCTCCTGATTTACGCCCAGATTTTCTCTTTCTCGATCTCCGTTTTCTTTTCCTCTTATATCCTTGGTTTTCTATTTTTCCAGATTCTCGATTTATGTTCTCTCATACTATAACCTTCTTTCATTCTCCTTCATATTCTTGCCTCTTTCCCTCTGGTGCACTAACATTTCTTTTTCGTTTTACCCTGTCAAGTGTTCAGCCCGTTCACCTCTCGCTTTACACGCAGTTTTTTGTCGCCTTCGAGTACTTCTCCCCAAAATGTTCGTAACCCCCGCCGAGTTTGTAATATGATAAATGAAGTACGGGCCTCAGCGTGTAAACTGAATTCGACGTTTTTTTTTTATCCGTATAGCCCGGACTTTCTGCAACTTTTTTTTGGAAGCGAAGCAGAAGGAAACGTGATACGTTAAAATATGATGCTGGTAGATCGAGTTGCCTTTAACATGTACTTGAACTTGGCGATGAAACGGTAAAAATAATGCAGTCTATGCTTCGATTAGCTAGCACCTTCGATACGCTACAGAGACAAAGGCAAGGCCTCGATAGGTCACAAACGATCAAAAAAGCACAGCCGAACTTGAATATGTGGACAGTGAAAAAGAAAGGCGAAGGGTAAATGTTAAATTTCTGCAATAAGCATGTATTACGGCTGAGGGTTGACCAACCATCTTATAAGAGCTTATTCTACATGTACGAACAACAGAAATTGAAAACATTCAGACTAAACTCATTGAAAGTGCGTGTGCGCATATTCGACGTAGAGTGTAAAATAAGGGAAAAATATCACGTTTTTGTCTTGTTTCAGACCGATACCATTCGATAGAGAGTAATTTGCCCTGAACATGTACCACTGTATGTAATATCAAATAATTGAAACTTCACCGTATATCTTATTCACATGCAAGAACTGAAAGAGGGTCGAAAGAGGCTCAGGAAAATGTAAACCGCACTCAAAAATTTGAAATAGTTTTTGAGATATGAACAAAAATAAGTGAAAAAATGAGAAAAAATCAATTGAAAATAAGCGAAAATGGGCTAAAATAGGCGAAAAATGTCAAATTTTCTTTTTGATTCGGACCTTTACCATTCGATAGAGGGTATTTTGCCTTGAAGATAGACCACTTTCCGCCCGCTGAACTCTTCATAGTTTCCGAGATATGACGATTTTAAGAAAGCGCAAAAAATTTTTTTTCAAAATTCGTGATCGCGATTAGTCCCACGTGAAAGTGTGTCCAAAGAGCTTTAAGAAAACCTATATTACTTATAGGTTTCGACCACTAGTTTAGACGGGACGAGGCCTTGAAGAAATCGCGAAAATCTTAATAATCCCTTGCCATTTTTGCCAAAAAATGATGGGTCATTGATTTTGTTGTCCTTGTAATATATCAAAGGGGGTCCAAAATGACTCGGAAAAATGCAAGGCGCACCCCGAAATTCGCAATAGTTTCGGAGATATGGCTAAAAATGTGTGGAAAAATCGTGAAAAACGAGCCTGAAAACAGGGTCAAAAATTAAAACTCTACCGACCGACTTGTAACTGTACCAGATGAAAAGGGGTATAAAAAGACTTCGAAAAATCGCAACCGCGTTGAAAAATTCGAAATAGTTTCCGAGATATGACAAAAAATAGAACGAAAAATCGAGAAAAACATAAGAAAAATACGGGTTTTTTAACAACTACCAACTGAAAGTAAATTATTTGACTTGCTCAACTATACGAAATGAAAGAGGGTCGACAAAGCTTCAAAAAAATTCAAACCGCACCCTAAAATTTGCAATAGTTCTCGAGTTATGAGCAAAAATACAGAGAAAAAATAAGAAAAATACGCGGAAAATACGCGAAAATAGGCGAAAAATGTCAAATTTTTTTTTTGTTTCGGACCGATATCATTCGATAGAGGGTAATTTGCCCTGAAGATAGACCACGTTCCGTGCGCTGAACTCTTCATAATTTTATTAGATACGACGATTTTAAGAAAGCGCAAAAAAATTTTTTTACAAAATTCTTGATTACGATTAGTTCCACGTGAAAGTGTGTCCGAAGATTTAAGAAAAATATTACTTATAGGTTTCGATCGCTAGTTTAAACGGGAATTTGATTAAAGAAATCGTAAAAATCTTAAGGTATACCCCTTGCCATTTTTGCCAAAAAATGATGGGTCGTCGATTTGTTTGCCCTTTTAATATATCAAAGGCGGTCCAAAATGACTCAGAAAAATGCAAGGCGCACCCCGAAATTCGGAGTAGTTTCGGAGATATGGTCAAAAATAGGCGAAAAAATAGTGAAAAGTGATCCCTAAAATGGGATCGAAAAACAAGTGTTCTCCAAACGACTGGGCCATTCGTGCAAATAGAGTGCAAATAGACTTGGACAAACGAAATCCGCATTCACAAATTCAAAACCGAAATATGCCTAAAAGTAAATGAGATAAACAAGGAAAATACGGAAAAAACACTCTTCCTTATTTCCAATAATGGAAAGTTAACTATTTCACTTGCCGATTTGTTAGAGTCGAAGGTGCGCCCGAATTCCGCAATAATTTCAGAGGCACAACAAAACATAAGCGGGGAATTAATGAAAAAGTCCGAGAAAATATATACTATGTAGGCGAATAGCGTAGACTGGAATGCACCGACACAGCTGTGACGTCGTTTTCTGCGTCTACGAAAGAGAGATCAAGTTGCATTTGTAAAGTTAAATTACGTGTGAACCAAGTCAAATTTCCTTGGCTGCGAGGCTGATATAAAGAATATTTCTACACCGTAGAAAGAGAGAAATCGTGCAAAAATTTCGTGGGCTTTTAAAGTTCCGAAGGATTTTTGTCCGAGCGCCGGAGTTTCTCGCTCCGATGCCTCTCGTAAAGTTTCCCTGTTATCGAGCCAAATTCCAAATGAAGAAGGTACCTCGAGCCGGTAAACACGAGCCACTTCCCTCTCGGCGAATGTTGGACGAGGAATGCCAGTATAGGGGAAACAAAATCGTTCGTCACAGGGGTGACACGCTATTGAGTAAACAGTCGTCATAAAACCGACACCACCCACACGATCGCCGGTAAATGGGCGCGCTGAGTGTCCCATAAACTTCTGGTGTCGATAAATCACATATTGTTCGATCGTCAGAGCCAACACGCTACGCATTATTTTCCGACGAATCGTTCAAACGCGTCATTCGTTTCTTAATGGTTTCTTAATCGTTTCTTTATGATCCTTTGTCGGTATCTTATCGCGCTGGAAAGTTGCGGTTTAAACGTAATTCATTAGACGCACTGAGCAGGTGTTGGAAATAATAACTACAGACAGAATATTAATCATCGATTTGGGATTATTTGACCTCGTCCTACATCGTCCAAGGAAAAATCAATTATGCTGAGAACAGACCAGCGCTTGTCTGCTGAGATCCTGATACATCCGGAGGTACAATCGAAAATATGTAAAGAATGTGAAAAATCGATGAAAATGTTTAAACGCGCTGAAAGAATCGATTAAGTTTCACCGTAAATTGTATCAATCCTGATATTGGGCATTGAAAATAACTTCACTTAGTACTGAAACTTGCCACTTCCATGAAGATTAGATTTGGACCGTTGATGCGCGTCAATTAAAATTAAGGGGTGAAGCTAACCCACCGAATAATACATACGTTAACAATGAAACTCGATTTACGGTATAAGAAGGGAAACCGTCGTCTGACAATGCGCCCTCAAAGGCAGTAACGGCAGGGAAAAACAAAATCAAAGAAATAAATCTCAGCACAGCGGAGAGGTCAATTCGATTTATCATCCGTTAAATACCGGGTTTGGAATGCAGCCAACGTCACGTTCGCACGCTCGTGCGGAGTAATTATGGGTGCCGCTATTTCGGAACGGGAATTAAATTGTTAGAGATCTTTCAACGACGTTTACAATTTATTCGGGCGTAGGAAAGTTCATTTTAACCGTTTCAATGATGTATTTAATACGAAAGAAATTTGCACTTATCGTTTTAGTTTAAATATCAGATTATACGTTGGTATAAAATACACCGTCTTGAACGTAAATTAATGTTGGAAGATAAAACTTGATGCTTCGGTCAGTCGTTATTACATATTGAACCTTCGGTCTGTAATACATTAATTATTATCAGCGTTCCAATGATGTATACTTAAGATGTTGGCGTCCTAAATAGCTCCGATATTTTAAATGCTTCGATGAAAATAAAACAAGTGTGATTGTAACGTTTAAAAAATGCAAAGACCCTGATAAGTTGATAAGGAGAGTACAAATAACGAATATTCAGAATAAGAATCGGTTACACGAAAGCACCTCATATGCATACAATATTAATAAATCCGACCCTCCACTCTAATCGGTGCAATTCAAGAATTACAAAAGAACATCTGATCCTAAACTGCCCGAAATATAGAAATCAATGTGATCAACTAAAAGTAGGAACACCAAACGACAACCTTAAAGAAAATACAATATAAAATTTCATCACATTTTTGAGGGATGCAAAACTGCTAAGAAAACAGTATAATCGTCCATATATTCGCTAATAACCCTGATGTTGATGCATCTTAAACCTTGACAAGGAGAGTAGAAATAACGAATATTCAGAATAAGAATCGGTTACGCGAAAGCACCCCATTTGCCTACAATATCAATAAATCCGACCCTCCACTCTAATCGGTGCAATTCAAGAATTACAAAAGAACATCTGATCCTAAACTACCCGAAATATAGAAATCAATGTGACCAACTAAAAGTAGGAACACCAAACGACAACCTTAAAGAAAATACAATATAAAATTTCATCACATTTTTGAGGGATGCAAAACTGCTAACAAAAACAGTATAATCGTCCATATATTCGCTAATAACCCTGATGTTGATGCATCTTAAACCTTGACAAGGAGAGTAGAAATAATGAATATTCAGAATAAGAATCGGTTACACGAAAGCACCCCATTTGTCTACAATATAAATAAATCCGACCGTCTACTCTAATCGGTGCAATTCAAGAATTACAGAAGAACATCTGCTCCTAAACTGCTCGAAATATAGAAATCAATGTGACCAACTAAAAGTAGGAACACCAAACGACAACCTTAAAGAAAATACAATATAAAATTTCAGCACACTTCTGAGGGATGCAAAACTGCTAACAAAAACAGTATAATCGTCCATATATTCGCTAATAACCATGATGTTGATGCATCTTAAACCTTGACAAGGAGAGTAGAAATAACGAATATTCAGAATAAGAATCGGTTACGCGAAAGCACCCCATTTGCCTACAATATCAATAAATCCGACCCTCCACTCTAATCGGTGCAGTTAAAGAATTACAAAAGAACATCTGCTCCTAAACTGCTCGAAATATAGAAATCAATGTGACCAACTAAAAGTAGGAACACTAAACGACAACCTTAAAGAAAATACAATATAAAATTTCATCACATTTTTGAGGGATGCAAAACTGCTAACAAAAACAGTATAATCGTCCATATATTCGTTAATAACCCTGATGTTGATGCATCTTAAACCTTGAACAAGAAAAAGTGGGATTGGGAAGATCAATATTTTCTTGCCAAACGTTGGATTAATAGAAAATAAAGGAATTATATTATCAATACCTCTATACTCAGGTCAGTCACGTACCGGGTCTGTTTCCTTGCAATGCGACAGCTAAAAGAATTCGGTCTGTTGGGTGTGTAAATGCTGGTTCGAAGGCCGTCGAGACTGTTTTACGAGATTAATTCGGATATCCGTGCAGCGGGGGCATTAGCCGAAAACAAAACACGGGAACCAGGAAGGACGGGCTGGCTAAAGCGAAGCGGCATGGCGGAATCTCTTCTGAATATTTGAGCATGCAACCTATATTCTACAGGCGTTGGAATTAAATTGCAACTTCCTAAATTGCTAGATAAGTAAGAACGTAACTTTCTGCTCTATTTGTTCGACGATGATTAAAATGCAACTGTACGGTCTGGTTTAGGACGTTCTAACGCATGAAACTGTACTTTATGTATTAATAAACGATATTTACTTTGATGGTATAGGAAGATCGTCTGCAGCGGCCATCGCCAAGTCTTCTAAGGCTAAGTCATATTCTTTCAAACCCATGAAGACCTCAGCTCTTCCCAGTAAAGCCAGCGGAAGTGTATACCCATGATCAACTTTTTCACACTTGCCTAGAACAAAAGCAAACAACCTCGTTTTAATTAAGATACACTATTAACCGTGGTTTTCTGTTATATGTGCCACATGTATTACGTGCGGCATGCGTTGGCAACAATTTCAAATCTCAAAGTAGTATTTCTGGAGGAAAGGAATATTCCATAAAATTGCAGTAACGTAACGTATATACTCGTACTTTTTATAAGCAGAAGTATTGTCTCAGTACAGATCCGCAATTGAAAAATGTGGCGAATAAAAATACAAAACCTTATGTTATATTTCAGACAGGTCCTTACATAATATTATCATAAAATGTTAGAACTTTGGTTGTCAGATTATAATTTCGAAACGCCGGAACAAACTTCTCCCAACGCTAATCGTCTCGGCCCCGTCCGAACAAAAATGCCGAGTTGGACTTTCGCAACCCCAGCTTTCGCAACTCGCAAAACCACAAATATATAAATATAATTATATTATGCGATAAACGGTAAATATGTTTTTTAAATGCCGCGACGATCTAGCTCCAACACTAATTGCCCTTAAACCGTTTGAAGAAAAGTAATGCGCAGCACTTTGAACTCTGAACTTTCACAACCCGCCAAACCACAAATCTCTCTCTCTCGCCGTCGCGAGCGACAAGCACAGTACAATGAAATTCCGTATCCCTCGTCTCTGTGCATTCTCAACCAGCCCCGTCTTTTCGGCAAATCATTGCGAACGCATTCGGCGCTGGCTTGATCCAACCTACAAAGGATGTAAATCAAACGCGTATCGTCAGACACGCTAGCACCGTCTGCTCGCAACTTTCGCAAGGGTGGCAGACGGGGGTAGCAGAATGGGCGGAGGAGACGGGATTTCGTGTTACCCGCGGAGCTTACTAAAATCCGCCCGCCATATCTGTACAACCGTGCACCAGCGTTTGACGTTGGGATTCTCATAAACAGAGAAACGAACGCGTTCTATCTGGCTCAAGGCAAATCCCGAACGTCGTTCGCGGCGGCCATTATTTTAATTCCACTGCCCCCCCCAAACCGTCGCACATAGTTGGAGTGCCAAGCAGATGATTACGAGTTGTGAATACCGTGAAATACGACGTTCGGAGCAGGAACTTTAGCACGACGGGAGATGGAAAACTAATAATTAGTGTGTAATTAGTCCAATTTAATTTCGAGGCGTGGGGTTATTAAATGGCAGCGGCTGGAATCCGGGGTGAGTTAATCGTTTGGATCCGATTGTGTGGTTCTTCAGCGATTGTGACTTTGATTATGTATTATTTATGAAATACAGATGGAAATTTTGTTGAGTTGGCATGTATGTATGTTGCTATTGAATTAACTTGATTGCAGATTCAGCCTTTTTTAACCAGCCTTTGATAAGAAATTCAGCCAATAACAAATTAATTCGTTATAAGTGTTTTCGTAGCATAATAATGTGAAAACCGATACTTTAAATGGTCTACTCTTCAAAAGTGTAACAAAGAAAGATAATAAGTTCAAAATAAAAAGTCGTTATTGTAACGCATTTGTGTCGACATAGTTAATGCGCCATATAATCCATGCGCGTAAAGTTACACACACGACACGAATGTATTTTATGAAAGCATCCAACTACCCTTCGTAATGATCATGACATGCCTATACAAGCAGGGAAAAATTTTACAATAAACTTCCATCAGCAAAAGTATAAAGACAGCACGTAAAATACGATATACAGACAACTGAAAGTTTGCGACACAGGGCGTTTTCACAGCGCACCATTGTCCGCGCATTCTCCGCGACGTTCCTTATCAGAAACGCTATGAAACCGTGCAATGAAATCTTGAAAAGGCGTGCGTCAACGTACCGACAACAGGCGCACGTAGTACAGCCTGACTGAGCATCAAAAGCGCCTTCTCCAATTGTCCCGCAGCGGCCAGTTGAAATCCTTCGAGTCTCCTTCTCCTGGATATCTCGGCGTCCTTATCCCTGAAGAGCGGCTGCACCCTCGACAAGATTTCCAACACTACCCCACTCACTCTGCCGTCGTTCAGCAGAGTCTTTATGCGCTCACGATCGTTCGTTGAACGAGCGAAAATTTTCGACGTCCACGCGTCGCCCGCCACGCTCATCACGTGACTACTGAAGTCATGAAAGAAACCCTTCTTTCCGGAACGGAGGGTTTCCGTTGAACAAAGGTCACGGTAAAAAGTACTTTCTTCCATGGTCTCGAAAGCCTTGTGTAGCGCCTTCTGAACCGTGGTGTAGCCGTAGTATAACTTATTTTCAGACCGCGGTGGAATGGGACGAAAATTAGACGAGGGAACACTATTTTTGTCAAATGTAGATGCGTGAGCTATCGATAGCAATCAAAGTTGGAAGTTGCTTGTAGATATGAGACTCACACGTTTTTAACACGTATGTTGTGTTGTGAGAGTTAACATATAGTAGCTTTCTCAATGCTACTGTCGGTGTCCTCTTCCTTTGCTCTAATAAAAAGCACTTGTTTCCATGAAGTGGCAAGCTTTTTGGTACGCTTTCTGAAACATAACAAAGACAAAGATGTAGCTGTGTATAGTTTATTTGTGGATACGTGAGCTATCAATGGCAGTCAAAATCGAAAGTTGGTGACAGATATGAGAATCACATGTTTTTATTACTGTTAATACCCTGTTCCTTTGCTCTACACCGATACTATGATTTACGAATACTTCCACACAATGTTCGCATGTCTATATATTTCGCCTATTATATTCCTTTTTATTTCTCCCGTATATCGTACGTGTGACTATTAATTCAAATCGTCCATCCAATTTTTGGCACATGAAATACCATTTCAAAGATAACAGATGTCACCATGTTTTGCTAATTATTCATAAATTTAAGTAGGATGCGCCACGCTTTCCAATATGAGCGCCTGTGAACACCAAACAGAATCGTGAATTTATCCGGACTGACACCCGAAAGTCGAGTGCGCGCGTTAAATTCACCTCTGGGAAACGACCGAGATTTAGCTGTGTTTTCAACGAATTATTATCTCTACAAACGATTAATAACGAACGTTCGCGAACGAGCGCCTCTATATATTTCGCCTATTATATTCCTTTTTATTTCTCCCGTATATCGTACGTGTGACTATTAATTCAAATCGTCCATCCAATTTTTGGCACATAAGTTAAATACCATTTCACAGCGATAACAGCAACGTCACCATCAATTTTGCTAATTATTCATTACGCGAAATTTTAAGAGCAACGTGATTATGGCGTATGATCACATATTATATTGTGTTGATGTTTTAGGAAATTTCTTTACATTTGATATTAATACTAGATTTACGCAGAAGTATGTATGTGTACATGCTCAGAATATGCTCAGATAATGCATTACGCGACTAGCATCAGTTTTAAGAGCAACGTGATTATGGCGTATGATCACATATTATATTGTGTTGATGTTTTAGGAAATTTGTTTACTTCTGATACAAACGATTAATAACGAACGTGTACATGCGAACGTAGCGCGTTGCTGGACATTGAAAATAAGTTTATGTGCGAAATGAAGTTGAACGCATATCAATGTCATTTTATTAACAGAAATCAGTAAACGTTACTATAAAATAATCGTAATCATTTCTGTAATTTTGCTCATGAAATCTGGAAACCGTGAATTTGATGGTAAACCTAGTATTAAGACTTTGGTTACTTTGTGATACATGCAAATAATGTAACGTGCGATTATTTTTAATTTCAATGGTATCGATATTTTGTTATTACGCGGTAATTTGAAATACGGTATGGTTACTGCTAGATGCAATTTGTCACTAGTTTGCATCAACGTTCTACCTAGATAATGCATTACGCGACTAGCATCAGTTTTAAGAGCAACGTGATTATGGCGTATGATCACATATTATATTGTGTTGATGTTTTAGGAAATTTGTTTACTTTTGATATTAATACTAGATTTACGCAGAAGTATGTATGTGTACATGCTCAGAAGTATGTAGGTACGCGTTGCACAGACATTGAAAATTGGAAGTTTATGGTGTAAATGAAGTTGAACGCATATCAATGTCATTTTATTAACAGAAATCAGTAAACGTTACTATAAAATAATCGTATTCATTTCTGTAATTTTGCTCATGAAATCTGGAAACCGTGAATTTTATGGTAAACCTAGTATTAAGACTTTGGTTACTTTGTGATACATGCAAATAATGTAACGTGCGATTATTTTTACTTTCAATGGTAGTGCGTTTTTTATGTTATTACGCGGTAATTTGAAATACGGTATGGTTACTGCTAGATTTAGTGGGAAGGCTAGCTACACGTTACGCGTAAGTTTTTGCGAAGGAATTAGACGGATGAAAGAGTTTCGAGAAAAATATTACAATGCCTTTTTGTTTCTTTACCGTACGTATCATAATCCGCTCGCTAGCGAAAAAGTGCGCGCCAGCGTTTTCCTAATTGGAACACCCTCGAATCCCTACGAAGCGAGAAAGCCGGATCGTTATTTTCCTGTCTGGAGTTCGGTATGCCTTGCCAAGACATTCGACTTTCTAGGAAAGACCAAACGTACGTACATTATCGCTATATCGCCACAGTAAATTATACGATCGACGTGATGCAATTTTTCTACATAGAGGAGTAACGAGAAACAAGCTGTCACGTCTATAGAATGTAATCTTTTTTTATGTAGTTTTACGATCGATCGTTATTAAATTTCTTCAGATTGGCGAACATAAAAATATGCTTTAGCGTTCATAATTCATTTGGAGCTTATTTATATGAAACCTATTTTCAAACGTAATAATTATAAGTGGCAGATGATGAAACATATATCAAAATATTATGTGGAATAGAGCTGGCATAAACATTTCAATGATCAAGACGAGGCCAATTTTCCAGCGATACGTCTCAAATCAGAAAATCCACTAAGTGCACTCTGAACGATGGTCTTCCGTTCACTAAACGCCAACTTAACCGAACAAGAGTGAAATTTCACCAGCACCTCTATCGGCAGATTTACGTCCGACTTTTCGCATTCCCGCGATTCTCACGCGAGGATAACCGCAAGTCCATCGACGATCTCTTCTCTTCGTCTTTAGAGCAGGAAAAGGCGAGGGCGACAAAAACGAGGAGTACAGAGCCGAAGGTATAACTCCACAGACGATCCACGACGGATTACCATGGACTCTCATGTGCCGGGGAATAAAACTTTAAAGACTCTCTCCGCCACTTCGATCGACCGACGAGTTTCTTCGACCTTTTTTTTCTGCCTCTTCTTCTGCTTCTTCCTTGCTTTTCCGTCAGGAAGCTCCGCCGGTTTCCTCCTGCACTTTCGCGGACTCCTTTCTTTTCTCGTTATTCGGAGCCTATCGCATGATTGCACAGAGATCGGTAGCATTTGCAGCAAGATGCTTTATGAGGGATTTACTTTGCGGATGGTCGAAGCATTAGGCAGATAGACCGGTACTAGACTGGCGCGGCGGAAAGAAAGTGCAAGAGAGGACGAACGCGGACTTCCCCCGCCGGGTCGACCGAATAATTTTAGATGAGGCAGGTCGGCGGTAAGTTATTTTCGTACTCAACTCGAGGCCTTCGCCTTCGCTCACTTTTCGCAGAGGATGCTCCCGATTTTTTTTGCACACGCCCTTTGGCCCATCTCTGCTCGTTGACGTTTCGCGCTAATGTGTGCAATGGTTCGAGATATCAGTAAACCGTCGAGATTTATGTAAATATGTCATTTGTTTTGGCATGGAGCGTTCTTAATGACGTATTTTTTAGTTTGCATATTATGCGTATGCACGTGTTTGCCACATCTGGTGGATATACGTGATCTTTGGGTTGAAATATTGGTAAATTGAAATTGGTACTAGAAGTTACTAGAGTTACTAGAAGTCACTAGAAAAGTCACCAGAAAAGCCACTAGACAGGAAAAGTCGCTAGAAAAGTTACCAGAAAAGTCACTAGACAGGAAAAGTCACTAGAAAAGTCACTAGACTAAGTCTATGCTTAGTTCGAAGTGAACCGCCTTCTACAAAAAAAGCACTATTTTAAAATTCAACTACAACGGAGTATATCTGTACGGTGACTAATTAACTTCTGACATAAGCATTCCTGCCTCTAGCAACCCTTTCTTTTTACCTGACAGATTCCACCGACATGCCATACATCATCTGTCACCGCAATCATTCCTCTTCAATTTTTTTTCTGTCCCGACTGGTGTCTGTCACCACGGCGTACAAGACGTTTTGCTTGAGGATGTGTTCGCACTTCCAAGTGAAAATGGACTAACATGGAGCCAGCAAATGGGGTAGTTTCCGTCATCATCCGTCGGAGTGATAGCGGTTAGCAATGTGTATGAACAAAATTCGACACGTGACGTGCATGATTCAACGTGCGCGTTGGAAACCTATGTGTCCAGGCAGACGTGAAATCGATTCGGGGTGGCAACGATACTCCTGTGGGATATCTACTTCGATGTATCTCTCTGTTCTTGCATGCTCGTATCTCTGCTGCTGTGACAAATTTAATTACCGGCACTTTTCAGTCGTTGCGATGAAACCGTTTGATGCGTCACTTTTATAACTATCGTGTTTATGTGTCACCCGTGGAATCTCTTAAAAGCACGTTTCTTTTAGATAAGAAATTAATATAATTAAATGACTTGCCGTGTATGAGTTGCACGAAATTATTTTCACTGTACAAGATTTGACCTAAGCAACTTTTGATACACTACTGGAGCGTTTTAGTATCTTCACTATAGTAATCTATAAATTACGTTTTATGTGTTTTAGTACGATTTTGCAGTTGGTTCCTTCGCAAGACAATTGAGTTTTGTTTGTGTTAATAATTCCGATACGTTATTTTCCTGATGCTTCGTAGGTAATAGCGCAACTAAGCAAAAATATTAGCCACTTAAATAATGCATAATAAAGCATATGAAATAATGTTAATCTTGCTACCTTATCTTAGGTTCATACAAAGTAAAGTATATTTTAAATGATATACAAGATAATGGGACGTGCTGTGCAATATTTATCACCTTGAAATCACGAATAAATGGTATAATAATGCTGGGGGACAATTCACGTGTCTGACGAAGGGGATGTATATCGATGGGGATGAATGTTTGGATGGACGTTCTAATGGTGTTTTTATCGCGGTTCTTGTCTACCTTCATGTTCAATCTACGTGCCGTCGTCTCGAACCGTCGCGTATTCATGAGGCGAGTCGAAAAACAACCCTGTTCTGCCCTTCTATTTGATCCTCGCTCACCCCACCTACTACTGTTTCGAAATTCTCCTGACGTCCAATGAATATAGAATAAACTGTTCATTAATCAGCCAGAGACGACTATCATCGTTTTGCATTCTATTCTCATTATTTCTATTCTCATCATTTTTGCTCCCTCTTGGTATT
This sequence comes from Cryptocheilus praepositus, assembly GCA_033815515.1. NCBI lineage: Eukaryota > Metazoa > Arthropoda > Insecta > Hymenoptera > Pompilidae > Cryptocheilus > Cryptocheilus praepositus. The sequence goes on along the minus strand of JAWWQZ010000011.1, from coordinate 505,828 downwards.
TTTTTTTGTTTGAGCTTTATGCCAAAGTTCATACATCAATACTGTCATTTTCACACATTTAATACGATTGGGTGATGATTAGGATAATTAATCGTGCTTCGATTTTGCTTTTAGTGGTCGTCGTATAGTTATGTCACGTGTCTTATATAATGTGGTATCTGATTAAATGAGGTATCTTTGGTCATTCAGGTATGTATACTTTAAGATACTAGTCTATAATACGACTGTTGAACGAATCAGAATCAGAATCAAATGGTTGAACTTTAGTTGAATCATACGTTTTACATGAAAAATTAAACTCACCTTGCACAGACCAAAAAATAAAGCTTTCATAAAACATCAATATTTTTTTTTCAGTATGGGGTAGGAAATAATATACTTGACATTACTTAATCTTACTTACTTAATTAGTTTAAAAGTACAATCGCGTTTTCCACAAAAAGTTAACTATGAAATATCAATTCTTTCAGTAGAACTTTCGATGTCGGATATCGTTCGAAAAGAACAGTCCAATTTTCTTTGTTTTAGCCGAACTTCCATTCGACCGTTTGGGTATATATAACGCACGACGCCGAGGCTCATAAAATAGCCAAGGCAACCTGTTTCCTTGATTTCGCGCTTTACGATAGTCCGAGAAAACTTTGCTCGTCGGGATCGTGCCGAAAATGTCGCTGCACGGATTAACCCGATAATACGACATATGTTACAGTGTTTGGATCGTGAAAAATATCGACAAACCTTTGATTACATGGCGCTCGTGCACAGACTTGCGAAAATGTACACGAGGATTTCGGTCAGTATTTTCGTAGAATCGAATGTTTGTATTTGCGCAAATCTAAACGTTGCTAAAACGAAAACCCTCAAACTTAACGTTAAGACAGCAATATATTGTGAATAAAACCTTTACCCCAAAGCTAAAAATAAACTTGGAATTTCATGTGGTGTTGGATTCGTTTTTCTATCGCTCTTTAACCTTTCTAAAGTATTTGAAATAACACGCCTTTTCACGATTGAAATTGGGGGCTTTTTATTTTTAAACTCCACGAGTTTGTTGTGTCCTCATTCTATGGCATTTTAATTGAAATTCTGTTTTTTACTCTGCGTTGAACTCGTCACACGACCGCTCAGCATTAAAACTGTTAACGTTTTCTGCGAACTAAACTTTTCCCGTCAATTACGTCCGTGCGCGATTTCGGTTCGCGACAAACGCCGCGGATTGAAATACTGTCGCGGCTAAGAGCGCGAGTTAGGGAAAATTTCGCGCGAACAACGCGACCGGCGGGGAAACGTGCGATAAACTCGCTACGGCAGCGCGGCAAACGAAATTATCAGCGACAATGAGTTGTTTTGCCAGGGCGCAACCCGAACGACGCTTCTGCGGAGATCATTTCTCCCCATGACGAACAGCTCTTCTGCTAAATTCAACGAATTTTCCTCTGTCGGCCGTCTCCGCGACTCTTCTGTTTTCTACACTTTCCGGGCTGCCTTAAAGCAAAGTTTACGCTGGCGCGTATCGCGCTACTCTCGTATTGTTCCTGCTGATCAATGTGTTTTGTTCGCAAAGCGAGGGAGCAGGGTGTACAGTGGCACTGAGAAGGATGTGTAGGATGGTATAGGTTACCTATGCTCGAGCGAACCATTGAACTGCCATTTTTCGTCTGCGCCCCACGGGAAGTGGTCGTGTCATCTTGCATTGAACTCCCAACTTTACTACGTCGCTTCCGCAGTTCGCTGTGTATGGAACATGCGGCATGTGCTTCACTTATTAAAGGCCTTATAATTGAACAGCTTGTCCGACTCATTGCAGTTGCCATCGCACGTTTGAGTGTCTTTTAATCGTTTTATTATATGACGTGTTCAATTTCACCCTTGTAGTAGCTTACTTAAATGATTATGGAGAAGTAAGCCCACCTTTGGTTGAAACTTCTAACTATAGTGTAAATAAAGTACTCTAAATTACGGGTCAAGCTGATGACTATCGGAACGCAAGAGCAAAATTACAGAAGCTGTTACTATTAATTTCTAGCATCTTTTGCTGACGTTTAATAATAGAACGATACAAATATGTATCCGAATTCATTTCCTTCGCAGGCTTCTGATGTTCAAATTCTAAAAGTCGCCTACCCACATATTTCTTTGTAAATCTATTGTAGTTTTAATATAAGTCCAACAAATGCAAAGCAGTGTAGTAACACTCCCTTGATTTTATGTCGAAAAATGCTATAATCAAAGTTTCGCGCATCGTCAACTGAACATTGCCACCAAACGCCGTAGCAATTCTGAAAATCGCCTACCTACATATTTCTCCGTAAATCTATTGTAGTTTTAATATAAGTCCAACAAATGCAAAGCAGTGTAGTAACACTTCCTTGATTTTATGTCGAAAAATGCTATAATCCAATTTTCGCGCATCGTCAACTGAACATTGCCACCGAACGCCGTAGCAATTCTTGGCACGACATCTAAATACCCCCTTTCCTATGTACACGAAATTCGAAAGTGAGACGATGCTACGAAGGTGCACATTAGCCAGTGACAACTTCGATGCCAACCGATTGTAATATTACAGAACAGAGCACAATAGTTGAATCAGTTTGCGAAGCTGCTTGTGGTTTGAGTGCCCATGTGACCAACGAAATGTCACGTGCCCGAAATCTCTGGAATCATCAGGTGGTCACTGCGGACGACCGCTTTAGTTCTCGTATCCACTCGTACGCTTGTCTAAGCCTAATTGTAAGCCGGTTAATTATCGGTTTTGACGTTTATTTGCGCGACCGACGCGCATCGTGTTTCGTCGACCTCTGCGTACGTCGTTAATCCTCAGTGCGCTTCATCGATGGAACATAACGATGCCGGAGGATAATGATTTCGTCGATAAAATGACAAGCACCGTCCATAGCGGGGTCATTAACCTGCGGCGATATTTCACGCAATCGATTTTCTTCGTGCATCGTTTCGAATGATTTGAGCCCGCATCTACCGTCTGGCGGATGGGAATTTACGAAAATGTGGATGAAAGTTTATAATGGCACGAGTTTGTACTTGGGAGTAGATTAATTTTTCGCGAGTCTAATATTTGTTTTAAAATTCTGTCAACATTTCATGCTGCCTTCATATTTTATTCCCAACATTGAGCGCATGTTATTTTTACTGTTTATTGCTTCCTATCTTTTCAATGTCGTATTCCAATCTTCTAAAATGATTAATTAATGACATCACGCAGATGATTATATTCCACATGTATTAGGGATAACAGATATCCAAATCGTGGAGACCTACTTAAAATTCGTTCAATAAATGATGCCACTCTACATTTGCAGATATATAGAATGTAATTATTACCGATAATATAAATATATATGTAACAATATAAATTTACGAATATAGGAAGTGCAGCAAAAGTTGCAACGAAATATACATATTTGAATGTAAAAAGGTAATTTAATGACATCACACAAACTTCCGTGGCCATATGAAACAGTTAGAACAATTCTACCAGCTCCGAAAGCTTTGAAGATAAAACGCGTCAAGTCATATCTCGTTGTAAAGAACGAAAATCACTAAAACGTTCGAAGCTTTGAACGATTCCGTCGATTGTTCTCTTTCGCGCAAAAGCTCACGTTAGAAGCTGAACTCTGCCAGCTTTTGCCGGCTTTTGCTGGCAGAAGACTGACTTTTTCTCCCCCGAGGTATTCCGCGTCCCGTAGTTGAGCACGAATTATTTTCCCGCGCACGACGTTTTCCGTCAAATTATTAATGGCCCTGCGGAATTGCCATAGAACTTTGTTCACATAGGAGCGCGCGCGTATGGATCCGTGCATGTGCATATAATCTACTTACGATGCATACTCGCTCGCGACGAAGAAAATAAAAGGAGCACGAAGAAAAAAAATCTGCCGCTTGTCACAAATACATACACGTCAAGTTCGTAACGTTCTTTCATGAGATTCGTCAATGTCTCGTCTGTTAGATGTACTCTTTCATGCCACAAGGTCTTTTTAATACATATATTTTAGTTGCGGTACGAATGATGCATCATTTAAAGTGTCACAATCCTGACATTTTATAAAGAATGATATTAAAATTATTCCAAATGAATGAAGTTAAAGATCGTTTCTCAGTATTATTGATAATCCGTGTGCATATCAATGTTAAATCACATTAACTCAACAATTTAAAATATGGTGTTTAACATTAGGTTTACGGACATTTCTTATATATCTACCTCTATGGAAACGCGTCAAATTGACATGTAAACGGAATTCCAGATTTTCTTAATCAGCCGATTACTGTATACTTTTACTTTCAATCTACTAATGCCAAGAAAACATTAATACTTCTGAGATATTTTCAAGCCATGAAAGCAACTGAAGTACTGAGATCCATTCTTTCTCCTGATATCGCTTTTCGGTATTACAAGTTTCCAATGGAGAGTTGAGGTATGGGGTTCAGAGTGCCTATGCTGCATTGTATGTATTTCCCTTTGAAGATTACTTTATGAAGCCCATTTTCTACGATTAATGCTCAATTTACGAACAAATCCAAATGGCCAGTATGCGTAGAGTTTATACCACATAAAGGACCTCGAGATTAGAAGGCTTAGGAGGATACTAATTTGTATATTTATGTTTTGTCAAACGGATAAAACCCGGCACAAATAATAGGTGCGAAATATGAACAGGTTTTCTCGTTTTCGTTGAGAAATTCGGAATGCATGAAAATGACGCGTCCCGCAAACCTAGTGTTAAATGACTCTTTCGTAAGGCGTCAGGCATTGTTGCGGATGTGAATAAGTCGCGGGAAGTTTCATGGGAAAATTTTTGAAGCCGTCGAGATTGTTTTTCGCGTCGATAGGCGGGAGAGAAACGAGACGACGGGAAAACATGATGATTTATTTATTCCCGCCTCGGGTCGGCAATGGCTCGCAGCAGTCGCAGCCGACTGGCTTCAAGCTCGAAGCTGCGAGCCTTCAATTCCCGACCGGAGTTCCAGCAGCAGCGCGATCGATAGCACTCCGTGAATTTGACGTGCCGCCGTTTGTTTTATCTCCTGTGAACCCTTGAGATTTTCGGCAACGAGAACTTTCGCGACCGTATGCGGAATGCTGATATGAAAGCGGGATTAAACACCTCGACTTCGTCAAACCGGAGGACCAGGAGGTTCGCGCGAAACGTCGACTAATTCTGTTCAACTTCAGATGAACCCGTGAATTTCCGCTGAGAAGGGTTGAGCTGGCTTGAGCCGGGTTGAGAAAGGTTCAAGAGCGAGGAGAGGTTCGACGCTCGAATGTATACGTATTCTGGCAAATTATAAATCCCTGTCAATTTGACCGCTTTGATGTCGCTACGCGTTAATGGACGTTTCAATGCGTGAACGTTGAATTTAATATATAATACGCTGTGTTTTGTTATGGTATTTTATCGCTTGTGGGTACCTAGTCATGTGAGTGGATGTATTGTGACATTAAAACTAGTTTTGAAATAACACTATAAAGCTGACGATAGCATACTAAAAAAGTCAAACAAAAATAGCTAAATCTGCAATTCTGGCAATTCTACGAAGAATCTTTCATGCCAGTGCAAGATTAAGATAAACCTACGAAGTTTATGCACTTTTCTGGAAGTTCAATGTCATTTAAATTTTTAGTTGTTTTACAACATTGAATTTCTTATCATTGTGGAATTACTACACTTTCTCCAATTTAGAAATAAACGAATGCACAATAGAAATAACATATCAAAATATTTTAGGTATAAGATTCCTTTTGCGCTGCATTAGCTCTGCGCGTATAGCATAATTGAATGTACATAGTATATATACTGAAAGCAGTACATGCGATGTACGATATCATTGATCTGTTAATGCTAGTGCAAGATTAACATAAACCTACCAAGTTTATGCACTTTTCTGGAAGTTCAATGTCATTTAAGTTTTTAGTGGTCCTAGAACATTCAATTTTTTATCATTGCGAAATTACCACACTTTCTCCAATTTAGAAATGAACGAATGCACAATAGAAATAACATATCAAAATATTTTAGGTATAAGATTCCTTTTGCCCTGCATTAGCTCTGCGCGTATAGCATAACTGAATGTACATAGTATATATACTGAAAGCAGTACATACGATGTACGATATCATTGATCTGTTAATGCTAGTGCAAGATTAACATAAACCTACCAAGTTTATGCACTTTTCTGGAAGTTCAATGTCATTTAAGTTTTTAGTGGTCCTACAACATTCAATTTTTTATCATTGCGAAATTACCACACTTTCTCCAATTTAGAAATAAACGAATGCACAATAGAAATAACATATCAAAATATTTTAGGTATAAAATTCCTTTTGCGCTGCATTAGCTCTGCGCGTATAGCATAACTGAATGTACATAGTATATATACTGAAAGCAGTACATGCGATGTACGATATCATTGATCTGTTAATGCAGGTGCAAGATTAACATAAACCTACCAAGTTTATGCACTTTTCTGGAAGTTCAATGTCATTTAAGTTTTTAGTGGTCCTAGAACATTCAATTTTTTATCATTGCGAAATTACCACACTTTCTCCAATTTAGAAATAAACGAATGCACAATAGAAATAACATATCAAAATATTTTAGGTATAAGATTCCTTTTGCGCTGCATTAGCTCTGCGCGTATAGCATAACTGAATGTACATAGTATATATACTGAAAGCAGTACATGCGATGTACGATATCATTGATCTGCTAATGGTAGTGCAAGATTAACATAAACCTACCAAGTTTATGCACTTTTCTGGAAGTTCAATGTCATTTAAGTTTTTAGTGGTCCTACAACATTCAATTTTTTATCATTGCGAAATTACCACACTTTCTCCAATTTAGAAATAAACGAATGCACAATAGAAATAACATATCAAAATATTTTAGGTATAAGATTCCTTTTGCGCTGCATTAGCTCTGCGCGTATAGCGTAACTGAATGTACATAGTATATATACTGAAAGCAGTACATGCGATGTACGATATCATTGATCTGTTAATGCTAGTGCAAGATTAACATAAACCTACCAAGTTTATGCACTTTTCTGGAAGTTCAATGTCATTTAAGTTTTTAGTGGTCCTACAACATTCAATTTTTTATCATTGCGAAATTACCACACTTTCTCCAATTTAGAAATAAACGAATGCACAATAGAAATAACATATCAAAATATTTTAGGTATAAGATTCCTTTTGCGCTGCATTAGCTCTGCGCGTATAGCATAACTGAATGTACATAGTATATATACTGAAAGCAGTACATGCGATGTACGATATCATTGATCTGTTAATGCTAGTGCAAGATTAACATAAACCTACCAAGTTTATGCACTTTTCTGGAAGTTCAATGTCATTTAAGTTTTTAGTGGTCCTACAACATTCAATTTTTTATCATTGCGGAATTACCACACTTTCTCCAATTTAGAAATAAACGAATGCACAATAGAAATAACATATCAAAATATTTTGGGTATACGATTCCTTTTGCGCTGCATTAGCTCTGCGCGTATAGCATAACTGAATGTACATAGTATATATACTGAAAGCAGTACATGCGATGTACGATATCATTGATCTGTTAATGCTAGTGCAAGATTAACATAAACCTACCAAGTTTATGCACTTTTCTGGAAGTTTAATGTCATTTAAGTTTTTAGTGGTCCTACAATATTCAATTTTTTATCATTGCGAAATTACCACACTTTCTCCAATTTAGAAATAAACGAATGCACAATAGAAATAACATATCAAAATATTTTAGGTATAAGATTCCTTTTGCGCTGCATTAGCTCTGCGCGTATAGCATAACTGAATGTACATAGTATATATACTGAAAGCAGTACATGCGATGTACGATATCATTGATCTGTTAATTGGAAATGCTCAACTTCTCAGATCCCATGTGATACCGATCGATCGCAGAAGCTTCAAATATAATAACGACTCGATAAATGGGACCGATTATCCATCAAACGCCCTGCCGCTCCCATTGAATGTACCCTCACCCCTCAGGCCAGCAATTAACGGAACTACCGCGGCGGCGAATTGAAAGACACGCGAAACAGTGCGCGAAAGTGGAGAGTGAAAGTTTCGGCATTGGATGTCGGCGGAGTCGCCGTCGTGCAAACGACAGAACGCTCAACGTCGTTTAAACGTAACGCAGGCCAATTGAGCGGCCCTTTCGCTTTGATTCCCTCGGAGCTTTCGAGCTCACTGCTTCTCCGCGAGCTTCAACCTACCACGGTAGAAACGGCAATTACACGCTCCCGCGTTCAGAATCGAATGCGATCGCCATCTCAGCCTGCATCAAACTTGCAAGCGAAGGGGGCTGCGTTTATTAAAATTGCCGACGGAATGGGGCGCTGATTCATTAGTCACTTAAGTGGGGTAAACGTTAGCGCGTACGTTTTTACGCTTCGCGCGATTCCCGCCGATCGAAAACCGATGTAGCATGTTAGTAGTGTTTAACCCTTTGCACTCCGAATTTTATTTCAATTTCGTTACCAGCAGCGCCCAACGCTTTTAAGTGTTTTATTTGAAATTTACTTTAACTAAAAATATAAAGCAATTTAAATAAATAAAGGAAGAAACAAATTCACTTAAATACCAATTTTATTTACAGTATTGTCGTATATTGAAATTTTCAAGGGTATGATATCTTTTGAAAGAACTTGCAAGATGTAACCCTGATTTTCTTTCACACGTTTCACAAAAATAGGTGGTTTCTCTTTTTCCTCCAGATGTTTTTCTATTTGAGTAAACTGCACAGTCTGTGTTTTCCTTCGGGATGTAGGAAGATTAAATGAGGCTTTCCATCTAAGCGATCGTGTTTATCATGTGTTCCAGGCCTCCCCAATTTCATATTTGGATGACGACAATCACGAATTAGCATTGACAAAATCTTTTCGCGAAATTTTTTGTGGGCTATAGGTTCTGTTCCTTGGTTTTTTGTTTTTTCTTTGTATAAAATATACGCATTTACCATGGAGATTTCTAATCCCCAAAAGAAATATTCCTTCCACCACTTGAGTGCTCGACGTAAAAAACAGTAAGATGTCGCGTATTGGTTCGCCATATCGACACCATCTATATTTTTATTATAATCTGTGATCACATCCAGTTCTTTTATTTCTCTTCGATTACCTGAATGTCTAACCCTTCTAGTGACATTGCGAGAGCGTCGATAACGTGTGCACGATATCTATTTATTTAGACATGAAAAAATGTCGAGTGGAGCTCGACAAAGGAGCTCCTGCCATAAAAACTGATGTCGAGTCACACTCGACATAGGAGTGCAAAGGGTTAAGGTGTACAGGTGGATAATAAGAAGAAAAGTTGCGTTTCGTTGAAAATGGTAGTCGACTGAGAAGTTTTAGCTGAATGCCTGCGTGTTCAAACATTTCCAACAACATTTTATCTTGTTATTCACTATTATTAATAAGATTCAAAATAACATATCATTCCACTTCGAGTTATAGGTGCCTGTGGATTTTCGAAAGTTCGCTTCTGGGTCAATGAGGCATCGAGGGAATTTTAATGAGTTTGCGTTACAAGCATTTGTAGACACAGAAGAAACTATGCAACTTTTGGGTAAATCAGAATTATTAAGGTATTGAATCGCTTTATTGGGAAAACGAATGCCTCGAACTTCTTAGTCTCAGTGGTCGTTCTAGTTCGTCGTTGCGTTTCAGTCGTTGAACCGATAGTGTTACTTATGTGCCACCGTTCACGTGATTGCTTGGATCCTATTAGTTCGATTGACTTGAAATTTGAACGAGCTATCAAGCACATGTTTCTATATTATCCGAACCGACGGCAGTTCTATTCTTTTAGTACACGTACTTCTTTTTTATTAACTAAATCAGAAGCTTGTTTCTTAGTTGACAATTGAACATCTTTCCAATTATCCACTATTTTCTTATTATGTAATATTCCCGTATCTAGATCCTGCCAATTGCATGGCAGCAACATATCTATAATATCTAACAAAAGTGAATAGATAATTTTCAAACATCGACTAAAATATGTCATCAACTTTCAAGAGGCTCATTTTTTCCAAAAATTGCAAAAATTACTTATGCGTATGAGCTGCAAATTATACTTCAGATTTAAAAATTATTATTGGCATGTTCTGGTTGTATGGCTTCTTACTGTGTTTTTTCTTCAAGAGCTCTATATGTTTTGAGACTCTTGGGTTTTCTCCTCAGAATCATTGTTCTATGACTAAAGCCCTCCTGCAAAATATGCTTTTATTTCAGTTATAAATAAAGTATCTATTCTTATTTCGAATTAAAGTACCTATCTGTACTTCTTGTTCTTTAAGTAGAAAAAAAATATCTAATACCCCCTAAGGGGTAATACATACTAAGAAGAAAAATCACAACAAAAAGCCATTCAACAAAAATAGGCACACATTAATATAAACCCGTGCTGAATGTTAGTTCAACAAAGAATATACTTAGCACGGATTGCAAACCACCAACTGCGAACTACGTTTGTTCTAAGAATAGGAAGTAGAGATACATTACTTCTAAGTGAAGAAAACCGTATCGAATTTTCGAAGAAAAATCGCAATAGAATTCAACAAAAACAGGTCCACATCAGTAAAGTTGCAGATTGAATATTACTTTAAGAAAGATATATTGAGCAGCGTTTGATCTGTCGTTTGATTGATAAATCGATCAGTTTACTGATCGAATAGGAAGTAGAGACAGATTACTTCTAAGTGAAGGAAGACCATAACGAATTTCCGAAGAAAGATCACAACAAAAACTCTTCAACAAAATAGGCACGCATTAATATAATCCCGTGTTGAATGTTAGTTTAACAAAGAATATACTTAGCACGCACTGCGAACCACTTCAACTGCGAACTACGTTTGTTCTCAGAATAGGAAGTAGAGACAGATTACTTCTAAGTGAAGGAAAACCATATCGAATTTTCGAAGAAAAATCGCAATAGAATTGAACAAAAACAGGTCCACATCAGTAAAGTTGCAGATTGAATATTACTTTAAGAAACATACATTGAGCAGCGTTTGATCTGTCGTTTGATTGATAAATCGATCAGTTTACCGATCGAATAGGAAGTAGAGACAGATTACTTCTAAGTGAAGGAAAACCATAACGAATTTCCGAAGAAAAATTACAACAAAAAGCTCTTCAACAAAATAGGCACACATTAATATAATCCCGTGTTGAATGTTAGTTTAAAAAAGAATATTCTTAGCACGCACTGCAAACGACTTCACCTGCGAACTACGTTTGTTCTAAGAATAAGAAGTAGAGATACATTACTTCTAAGTGAAGGGAAACCATATCGAATTTTCGAAGAAAAATCGCAATAGAATTCAACAAAAGCAGGCCCATATTAAAAATATTGCAGGTTGAATATTACTTTAACACTTTGAATGCCGTGATGGTCACCGACGTCACCGAAAGAGATTTTACTGAAGATCCAAAATATTCGTAATGGGTAGCAATTATTATTTTATAAATGCACTTGTTATTAGAATAGTGATGCGATCCTTTGGTCTCCAATAATACTTGCATATTATTTACATTTTGCATAATTCAGTCAAACGCTGTAGTATTTCACAGCATTGTCGTTCTAATATAGTAAAATACGCTTGGCAGTCAACGTGTTAAGAAAGATACATTGAGCAGCGTTTGATCTGTCGTTTGATTGATAAATCGATCAGTTTACCGATCGAATAGGAAGTAGAGACAGATTACTTCTAACTGAAGGAAAACCATAACGAATTTTCGAAGAAAAATCACAACAAAAAGCCCTTCAACAAAATAAACACACATTAACATAACCCCGTGTTGAATGTTAGTTCAACAAAGAATATACTTAGCACGCACTGCGAACCACTTCAACTGCGAACTACGTTTGTTCTCAGAATAGGAAGTAGAGACAGATTACTTCTAAGTGAAGGGAAACCATATCGAATTTTCGAAGAAAAATCGCAATAGAATTCAACAAAAGCAGGCCCATATGAAAAATATTGCAGGTTGAATATTACTTTAACACTTTGAATGCCTTGATGGTCACCGACGTCACCGAAAGAGATTTTACTGAAGATCCAAAATATTCGCAATGGGTAGCAATTATTATTTTATAAATGCACTTGTTATTAGAATAGTGATGCGATCCTTTGGTCTCCAATAATACTTGCATATTATTTACATTTTGCATAATTCAGTCAAACGCTGTAGTATTTCACAGCATTGCCGTTCTAATATAGTAAAATACGCTTGGCAGTCAACGTGTTAAGAAAGATACATTGAGCAGCGTTTGATCTGTCGTTTGATTGATAAATCGATCAGTTTACCGATCGAATAGGAAGTAGAGACAGATTACTTCTAACTGAAGGAAAACCATAACGAATTTTCGAAGAAAAATCACAACAAAAAGCCCTTCAACAAAATAAACACACATTAACATAACCCCGTGTTGAATGTTAGTTCAACAAAGAATATACTTAGCACGCACTGCAAACGACTTCACCTGCGAACTACGTTTGTTCTCAGAATAGGAAGTAGAGACAGATTACTTCTAAGTGAAGGGAAACCATATCGAATTTTCGAAGAAAAATCGCAATAGAATTCAACAAAAGCAGGCCCATATTAAAAATATTGCAGGTTGAATATTACTTTAACACTTTGAATGCCATGATGGTCACCGACGTCACCGAAAGAGATTTTACTGAAGATCCAAAATATTCGTAATGGGTAGCAATTATTATTTTATAAATGCACTTGTTATTAGAATAGTGATGCGATCCTTTGCTCTCCAATAATACTTGCATATTATTTACGTTTTGCATAATTCAGTCAAACGCTGTAGTATTTCACAGCATTGCCGTTCTAATATAGTAAAATACGCTTGGCAGTCAACGTGTTAAGAAAGATACATTGAGCAGCGTTTGATCTGTCGTTTGATTGATAAATCGATCAGTTTACCGATCGAATTCAGTTACGATCGCGTTCCCGCGCATCCCGCGGCGCTCATGCGTAGGCGTCGCGACGTCACGGCACGCGAAGTGAACGCCAGCGTCGGTCGAGCGCGCAGTGGGCGACGCGACCTCGGCCCGACAGCACCGCTACTCTCGATAACGTGCGTTTCTTGCCAAATGACACGGCGCCGCGAGTTTTCCCGACCAAGAGCACTCTTGTCGTCAGGAAATTTCGGCAACAGTGGATAGAAATAAAGTGCAGTAATGCGGAGGAGCTCTGTCATTGCGAGTGGTGCACTCAGTCCCTTCGACGCATTTCCTATGACCGCGTTCAGCTGATCTCGCTCGTCACTCGCTGCAAGTTTTCAGTAGAAAAACCGGGCAGGAGCTCCGAAGTTAAAGTACGTGGTCAGTGAGCAAAGAGTTTCCTCATGATAAATCTTGTTGGCAGGCAATTTCGGCGCCAGTGGATAGAAATAAAGTGCACGATCGGTCGGAGTAAGGCGGAGAATGATTTTTCTCATTTCGATCTCAACTTTTGAGTAGGAGAATAGTTGAAGGGATGAGAAGTTAAGGTGCACGGTCAGTGAATCAGGAGAAATTAGACAATTAGGTGCTCTTGCGAAATGACATGACGCCGCGAGTTTTCTTCATGATAAATTTTGTTGGCAGGAAATTTCGGCGAGAAGAGATAGAAATAAAGTACAGTATAGACACTCGGAATAATCTGGAAAATGGATTTTCTAATGTTGTTCTGAAGTTTTAAGTAGGAGAATTGTTGAAGGAACAAGAAGTTGAGGTGAATTGTCAGTGAATGAGGAAAAATGGAAAAAATTAGCGAACTTGCGAAATGATACGACGCGGCGAGTTTTCTTCATGAACCTTGGCGGTAGGAAATTTGGGCGACACTGGATAGAAATAAAGGGTACTGCTGGTCGGAGTAATGTAGAGAACGATTTCACTAATTTCGATTTGAAGTTTTGAGTAGGAGAACTGTTAACAAGATAAGAAGTTAAGGTACACAATTAGTGAATGAAGGAAAATGAAAACAGTCGGTGCTTTTGCGAAATGACACGATGTCTTTCCGCAACACTGGCCAGAATTCGTCGGAGTAATCGAGATAAATTATACTATTTTGGCCCTTAATAAAGTATTTTTGACGTCTTTGCTGCATCAACGTCCAACTGACTTATTTCTTCCCGATCAGAGGTTCACACGCGGAAAATTATAAAAGGAGTAGGAGGTTAATGTCGACGGTCAGTGAGTAATGAGAGAAATGAAAAGTTTGTGGCGAGTTGCGTTGGTTGAGAGGATTGTTCAAAGTGCTTTTGCCAAATGACACGGCGTCGCGAGTTTTCCCGACCATGACAAACCTTGTCATTACGAAATATTTGCGACAGTGGGTAGAAAGCTCAAGTGTACAATCGGCCACGGTAGTAAGAAGTTGAGTCATTTCGGATGTTGCCTTTTAGGCGCATTTGCTGCATCTTGCGATAAACTTACTTTTTTTTATTACGGTCCGAGATTTTCACTAAAAAGTTTGTGGAAACGGTAGAAGGTTGAAGTGCGCTGCCAGTGATTAATGAGGAATAATCAAAACGTTCGCAGCGCACAGTGCCGGTGGATGGATCTGTTTAAGGTGCTTTAACCAAATGACATGTTAACGCGAGTTTTCCGTTCCTGTTTATGTTTTTGAGTAATACCGAAAAATGAGAATACTTTGTTGAGGTACTCTTGCTCAACGTTACAATGACATACATTTTCTGTTAGAGATATATATACTCGAAAAAAAAATGTAAATTCGAAAGTGCATCGTCAGTATGTTCAGTGACTAGTTATTGATAAACTACTTTGTGTGCTTCTGATAATCTATTCAGCACGCAGGGTCTTCAATACAGAGACTGCTATAACCAAGAAAATGTTTAGTAAAACTGGCGATAAAACGGACAAAATTGAAGTATAAATAGGAGTTGACGTTTAGAGACGAATTGACGACGAGGGATACGGATAGAAAAATTGTACGGTATTATTTTCTCCTCTGGAGGAACTTTCGTCTGTACACATGTCAGTCGTAATAGTGCTGACAGTTTTCTCCGCAGCTTGATAAGTGTTTTGTTAAGAACGTAGGGAAGAAATGTACACCGTGGTCTAGGGGCTTTGATCAATAATAAAGAATCCGAACTTCTCCATTTTTTTCGGTACAGAAATTTGTTGTGGAATCACTTAAACGCTATAATCTAAAATCTAAAACGTCTCGGCAAGACAGTAATGTTGACGTTTATATCAATCGAGCCATCGGATAAAATTCTAATCAACACATCTTTTTCCGTGTACACTGAGATAATTCGGGGCTGAAGATAACCGTTCTTTGTGTACTCTTGGCAAATGTCAAGGTAGCGTTTGTTTTTCCGAATCTGATAAACGCTTGACGCGCGTGATATACGAGTGCCGAGTGCAATGAGTGTGTGAAAAATTAAACGCTAAGGAAAGAGAGTATGCCATGCTATAAATCAAATTTTACGGCTACATTCTGAAAAGATGTTTCAGTGAGCGAACATTTGCAGTGTACTATGCAGGGTCTCGTACAGTTTCTAGAAAAACATGCAACTATTACATACATTTTTTCTACCTCCAACGCATAATCGAACACCCGACTTATAAACACTGAAAAAAAAACAGAGAAATAAAATTATTCAGTGGCAGTCGATAAAAACATCGACTGTGTCGCAGTGCGCAAGTGAACGTGACAAGAAATTAAAAACATAGAATCTTCTGGGTAATAAGAAAATTTGAGGTTCATCGTAACATTTGGCAAGACGTCTCTTATTAGAAAACATTTTGCTTTTTAGTTAGATCACGCGCTAGCATCCCATTCTTGAAAGACATTACATTTCTTTCCTGCAAAGATACAATGTTTTTATCAAAAGCATATACGAATCGTTATTTATTGGAATGTCAAAGTGGTAGATCGTCCAATCCCGATCGTTGACCGATTGACCAGTGAGAAATTGACAGCTTAGGGAATTTCGTCTTTCGATCCAATCCGGGCTGATCCGAAGGAAACGACAGAAAACATTATCCCGCTTCTTTCCCTCGGATCAGCCGAATGGCTTGAAATGTGCCGCAATCGATGCTCGAAACCGTTCGTCATTTGTTCCCCGGCCAAATTTCCTGCCAAGATATTCGCTTCAACGAAACTGACCGAAAACAAACCGGGGCAAAAGTTTAATAATTCGATAGATCGAATGAGCGAAAAAAGTCACGCAAATTATATTAAAATAAGAATGCCCGAATATGTCTAAGCGCGACGTCTTTTTTATTTTGTCATACATTACGTCAGTTAGTAAGTTTATGCCAATAACCAATATAATATTTCAAGTTCTGATTATTCGTACGTAGGGTTCATGAAATTCCATATGTGACGAAAGTGAATAATGAAAACGTATCCGCGAAAAGAAAAGTGGTTAAAGGGATGATTGAGTGAATGAAGACGAAAAGAAACGTTGGTAGTACAAGTAACCGATTAAATATTAAGGAGATAGTGTACTGTGGAAATTAGTTAGTGAACACGTACGGATGATTTCTACTAGAATGCTACATTTCGAAAGTGCGCGACTGTTTGAAATTTCGACAGTGGAGTGCGAATGAGAAAGACATAAGTGAGACGTGAAAGTCGACTTGATGACAGAGGCGACTGAGGAGAGAAATAATAAAAGAGTAAGACTGAAGTTTGTGCGTGATAGCGAATGGAATATCTGAGTGATTATGTGAGCGAGTAGTGGAACGGTTCAAAAGTGTGGAATCTCATCTGGATGACGCAACGATGACGAAGTGGACGGAGTGACGGAGTTTTTTGGTCTTGGAGGGAGTCGCGAGAAAACGTGAGTAATTGGATCATTATCATCTCGAGATACATATGTGTCGTGCAAAGATTTCGACGTCAGCCATCTCTCGAGTTATACGTTTCAAAGTTTTTATACGATACACGTGTTTTTGCTGGCAAGGAAACGACTACTTGACAATTTATAGCGAGTTGGAGTTGAGAGTCTGAACAAGGTATAATCGATATAAATACTGACGCGTGATACACTTAAGAGTTCCCTATCATTAACTTTCAACGTGATTCAATACAGCGTATTGAATATACGCAATCTTCGGCGGAATTTTACTTTGATACCTGTTACTTATTTCAAATCTGCGAAGTTGCTACATTTGAATGTATGATTGATTAAATGTTAGCGCTATTATAACGAGCGATGAATGAATCAGGTCATTAACGGCCGATAATTAACTACTATGAATGCTCATCAACTCTACTCGCTTGGATCAATCATTTATAATTCCATCAAGGTGCCGATTTGTCATTAGCAACGACTTAATGTATTTTCGGTTATGGACGTCAATCAGTTTCCCTCAACTTAATGCAGACATAATACTTATATGCAGTAGTATTCTATATTATTGAAACCTGATCTGCGCTTGTTCTCATGGCCAGTGTTTATAACTTCGGTCAAAAAACTGGAATAACGAAAAATGTCGACTTTTCCAGCATTACTGTTCAGCCCTCGGAAAATATTTCTAATTTTGGAACTTGGTTTGTGTTTTTGTGAGTCTCCGGAGCCATTTGCATTACTCTAAGTGAGAAATAAAATAATACGCTCTACATTATATTACCAAATGCTTTATATCCCCGTCTTTTCGTGTTTTTTTTTTCATGTATTTCTCGCCGTACCACGGATACTACTTAGAATTTCTGAGTGCAGTTTGCATTTTTCTAAGTCTATCTGCACCCTCTTTGCATGGGTAAACGCCCGAATTGATTGGAAAACGTCTGTTTCTTGACCCCATATTGGAGCTCATTTTTAGCCACTTTTTCGCCTATTTATGGCCATATCTCCGAAACTATTTTGAATTTTGGGGTGCGCCTGGCATTTTTCCGAGTCATTTTCGACCCCCTTTGATATATTAAAAGGGCAAAAACATCGGTGACCCATCATTTTTCGGCAAAAATGGCAAGGGGTATACCTTAAGATTTTCGCGATTTTCACAAGGCCCTGTCCCGTCTAAACTAGTGGTCGAAACCTATAACTAATACAGGTTTTCATAAAGCTCTTTGGACGCACTTTCACGTGGGACTAATCGCGATCAGCAATTTTGAAAAAAATTTTTTTTCACTTTCTTAAAATCGTCATATCTCGGGAACTATGAAGAGTTCAGCGGGCGGAAAGTGCTCTATCTTCAGGGCAAAATACACTCTATCGAACGGTATCGGTCCGAAACAAAAATAAAATTTGACATTTTTCGCATATTTTACCCTATTTTCCGCTTATTTTTCTTATTTATTTTCTTTGTTTTTGCTTATAACTTGTGAACTATTGCGAATTTTGGGGCGCGGTTTGAATTTTTTCGAATCTCCGACAATCCTTTTTCGTTTCATATAGGTGAGCAAGTCAAATGATTTACTTTCAGTTGGTGGTTGTTAAAAAACCCGTATTTTTCTTATGATCTTCTCGATTTTTCGTCCTATTTTTTGTCATATCTCGGAAACTATTCCGAATTTTCCAATGCGGTTGCGATTTTTCCAAGTCTTTTTGTACCCCCTTTCATCCGGCACAATTACAAGTCGCTCGGTAGAGATTTAATTTTTGACCCCATTTTTAGGCTCGTTTTTCACGATTTTTCCACACATTATTGGCCATATCTCCGAAACTATTTTGAATTTTTGGGTGCGCCTGGCATTTTTCCGAGTCATTTTCGACCCCCTTTGATATATTAAAAGGGCAACAAAATCAGTGACCCATCATTTTTCGGCAAAAATGGCAAGGGGTATTAGACCTGGGTACCTTAAGATTTTCGCGATTTCTTCAAGGCCCTGTCCCGTCTAAACTAGTGGTCGAAACCTGTAACTAATACAGGTTTTCTTAAAGCTCTTTGAACGTACTTTCACGTGGGACTAATTGCGATCAGCAATTTTGAAAAAAATTTTTTTTGCGCTTTCTTAAAATCGTCGTATGTCGGAAACTATGAAGAGTTCAGCGCGCGCAAAGTGGTCTATCTTCAGGGCAAATTACCCTCTATCGAATGGTAAAGGTCCGAATCGAAAAAAAAATTTGACATTTTTCGCCTATTTTAGCCCATTTTCGCTTATTTTCAATTGATATTTTCTAATTTTTTCACTTATTTTTGTTCATTTCTGAACAACTATTTCAAATTTCTGATTCAATTCAATTTTCTGCGGTTCATGTTTTTCTGAGCTTAGTTCGATCCTCTTTCAGTTCTTGCACGTGAATAATATATACGATTAGCATTCTGAGGTTAACGATAACTGCTTGTGATTTATCTTTAGGGTAAATTATGGTACCGGCCCAAAAAAATCCCGCAATTTCGCCTATTTTTGACCCTACGTCAGCAATATGAAAATCCCTTTCCAGCGAACTTGACTACGCTTAAGTCGCTCACATTACTACGACGGAATATATATTCATTTAGCATCTCCATTATAGTATAACTAATAACAATCTCTCATTGTCTTAGAATGTTGGTGATTTTTCATGGTTGTCCAATGGTTACATACCACTGACTATATGTTGTAGATTGAATCTGAAGTTGATATGTGATGAACCTTTTTGTAGTACCCGAAGGAACGATTAAATGGCCAGAAATTGGCAAGGTGAACTTAGACGCGTCTGACTGCGCTCGGTCTCTTCTACTTCCGAAGCGATTCGAAAGGATGCTCGCGACGTTCCCTCTTCGCCATCAGTTCGGCGGTGTTCCGTAGGCTACACGACGTTGGAACACAGCCGACATTCTTCCCCGTGATTTGCGTCGGCCCATCTATCTTCCCTTAAACTCGACCGCGGAAGGGACCGAAACTTTCGGACTGGCGTTCCGTGAATCTCAAGAAGGCGCCGTACTGGCGCCTACCTGTGCACCGGCGGCGTGCACTGCTTAAAATTCCATGTAACCACTCGTGGTGTTAATTGCCGTGATTATACCAGTCAAAAGTTTCTTGTCGTTTCCGATGTGACTAAGGTTAATTAATAAAAAATTATTGAATACTAAATTGTAGTATGCGGTAGTATTGGTTCCTATCAAACCATAAATTAACAACGTAATCGGAAAATTTAATCATTCAAATAAAGATAAGAGCCTGGCCATTACCGAGGCAATATTTACGATCGCGTTTACTAGACGCAAATTTGTCATATTTTTCCATTCAAAGTTACCTTCTGTGTAATATTTCTGAGCTATCGATAGTTTTAAAGATTCGGAAGCTCTCGTTGTGGTTAATGTTGTTTTTTCCCGAACAACATTCCTCACATGGCCAAGAAAAGAAAAGGGCAAAATTCCAATAGCCACCAGTAAACCATTTGGCTACTCAAGTAGGGTGCATTAGGAAGACGTAAAGAGCGTTGCACGTACTAAGCGTCAAGACGATAAATTTCGAACGTAGCATCTCTGTCGCACGCTCAGTGCAAGGCTGGAATTGAATGCTCGTGTAATCGTTCACGGCCGCGGTCGTTCACGCGGGCGTATTTGTAAACAATATCGATCGCGCAGCATCCCACCACCAGTCCACAGAGCCCTCCACGACCATCCGCAACGCTCCACCACCCTCCAGCATCGCGTCCACCCACGCGTCCCTTCGGTCACGTTAAATCTTGCACGTTAAACGCGCCTCGTAAATTCGCCGCCGCAAAATCTTCGAAGGGCGTACCGGAATCTTGAAAAGGCTCCTAGCTTCCAGTGATGCATTGCGCCGCGAACGATTTCGAGACTGTTTATTATCGTCCTTGCTAATTGATTTATCACCTCACGTGGTGCAGGCGTTCGACAGATATGTCATTGTTACAGAAGAGAATTTTATGTCATTCTTTTTTCAAAAGTGCCGTCCAGAACGGTGTATCGATAGTTTTGAGATATTTGATATCAGTGACAGACATAAAATTCAGTACACGCTGAAGTGCATCATTTCTGATTTAACACGTTGACTGCCACGGCGGTCACCGGTGACCGGCGCAAAAGATTTTACTGTAAATGCAAAAAATTCGTCATGAAGCCTATTTGCAATCTTGTAAAAGCAATTGATATTGGAATGGTGCTTCAATACTTTGGCTTCTAATAACTCTGCGTTACCTTCATTTTGCACGATTTAATCATACTCTGCAGTATTTCATCGCATCGAGGTTCTAACATAGCAAAATACGCTTGACAGTCAAAGTGTTAAGCATCCATCACACAAAATACCACTTTAAATACTATTTTAAAAGTTCCTTTCCCACAAACAAAATGTTTGATTTCCGAACGTGCACTTTCGATTTAAGCATCCATCACCCAAAATACCACTTTAAATACTATTTTAAAAGTTCCTTTCCCACAAATAAAATGTTTGATTTCCGAACATGCACTTTCAATTTAACACGTTGACTGCCACGGTGGTCACCGGTGACCGGCGCAAAAGATTTTACTGTAAATGCAAAAAATTCGCCAAGAAGCCTATTTGCATTCTTGTAAAAGCAATTGATATTGGAATGGTGCTTCAATACTTTGGCTTCTAATAACTCTGCGTTACCTTCACTTTGCACGATTTAATCATACTCTGCAGTATTTCATCGCATCACGATTCTAACATAGCAAAATACGCTTGAGAGTCAAAGTGTTAAGCACCCATCACACAAAATATCACTTTAAATACTATTTTAAAAGTTCCTTTCCCACAAACAAAATGTTTGATTTCCCAAAGTGCACTTTCGATTTAGGCATCCATCACCCAAAATACCACTTTAAATACTATTTTAAAAGTTCCTTTCCCACAAATAAAATGTTTGATTTCCGAACATGCACTTTCAATTTAACACGTTGACTGCCACGGCGGTCACCGGTGTCCGACGCAAAAATTATACTATAAATGCAAAAAATTCGCCATGAAGCCTATTTGCAATCTTGTAAAAGCAATTGATATTGGAATGGTGCTTCAATACTTTGGCTTCTAATAACTGTGCGTTACCCTCATTTTGCAAAATTTAATCATACTCTGCAGTATTTCATCGCATCGAGGTTCTAACATAGTAAAATACGCTTGACAGTCAAAGTGTTAAGCACCCATCACACAAAATACCACTTTAAATACTATTTTAAAAGTTCCTTTCCCACAAACAAAATGTTTGATTTCCGAACGTGCACTTTCGATTTAAGCATCCATCACCCAAAATACCACTTTAAATAGCATTTTAAAAGTTCCCTTCCCACAAATAAAATGTTTGATTTCCGAACATGCACTTTCAATTTAACACGTTGACTGCCACGGTGGTCACCGGTGACCGGCGCAAAAGATTTTGCTATAAATGCAAAAAATTCCCCATAAGCCTAATTGCAATCTTGTAAAAGCAATTGATATTGGAATGGTGCTTCAATACTTTGGCCTCTAATAACTCTGCGTTACCTTCATTTTGCACGATTTAATCATACTCTGCAGTATTTCATCGCATCGCGGTTCTAACATAGCAAAATACGCTTGACAGTCAAAGTGTTAAGCACCCATCACACAAAATACCACTTTAAATACTATTTTAAAAGTTCCTTTCCCACAAACAAAATGTTTGATTTCCGAACGTGCACGTTCGATTTAAGCATCCATCACCCAAAATACCACTTTAAATACTATTTTAAAAGTTCCTTTCCCACAAATAAAATGTTTGATTTCCGAACATGCACTTTCAATTTAACACGTTGACTGCCACGGTGGTCACCGGTGATCGGCGCAAAAGATTTTACTATAAATGCAAAAAATTCGCCAGGAAGCCTATTTGCAATCTTGTAAAAGCAATTGATATTGGAATGGTCCTTCAATACTTTGGCCTCTAATAACTCTGCGTTACCTTCATTTTGCACGATTTAATCATACTCTGCAGTATTTCATCGCATCGAGGTTCTAACATAGCAAAATACGCTTGACAGTCAAAGTGTTAAGCACCCATCACACAAAATACCACTTTAAATACTATTTTAAAAGTTCCTTTCCCACAAACAAAATGTTTGATTTCCGAACGTGCACTTTCGATTTAAGCACACATCACCCAAAATACCACTTTAAATACTATTTCAAAAGTTCCTTTCCCACAAACAAAATGTTTGATTTCCGAACGTGCACTTTCAATTTAACACATTGACTGCCACGGTGGTCATCGGTGACCGGCGCAAAAAATTTTACTATAAATGCAAAAAATTCGCAATTAAGCCTATTTGCAATCTTGTAAAAGGAATTGATATTGGAACGGTGCTTCAATACTTTGGCTTCTAATAACTCTGCGTTACCTTTATTTTGCACGATTTAATTATACTCTGCAGTATTTCATCGCATCGAGATTCTAACATAGCAAAATACGCTTGACTGTCAAAGTGTTAAGCACCCCTTACACAAAATATCACATTAAATACTATTTTAAAAGTTCCTTTCCCACAAACAAAATGTTTGATTTCCGAACGTGCACTTTCGATTTAAGCACCCATCACCCAAAATACCACTTTAAATACTATTTTAAAAGTTCCTTGCCCACAAATAAAATGTTTGATTTCCGAACATGCACTTTCAATTTAACACGTTGACTGCCACGGTGGTCACCGGTGACCGGCGCAAAAGATTTTATTATAAATGCAAAAAATTCGCCAGGAAGCCTATTTGCAATCTTGTAAAAGCAATTGATATTGGAATGGTGCTTCAATACTTTGGCCTCTAATAACTCTGCGTTACCTTCATTTTGCACGATTTAATCATACTCCGCAGTATTTCATCGCATCGAGGTTCTAACATAGCAAAATACGCTTGACAGTCAAAGTGTTAAGCACCCATCACACAAAATACCACTTTAAATACTATTTTAAAAGTTCCTTTCCCACAAACAAAATGTTTGATTTCCGAACGTGCACTTTCGATTTAAGCATTCATCACCCAAAATACCACTTTAAATACTATTTTAAAAGTTGCTTTCCCACAAACAAAATGTTTGATTTCCGAACGTGCACTTTCAATTTAACACATTGACTGCCACGGTGGTCATCGGTGACCGGCGCAAAAAATTTTACTATAAATGCAAAAAATTCGCAATTAAGCCTATTTGCAATCTTGTAAAAGGAATTGATATTGGAATGGTGCTTCAATACTTTGGCTTCTAATAACTCTGCGTTACCTTTATTTTGCACGATTTAATCATACTCTGCAGTATTTCATCGCATCGAGATTCTAACATAGCAAAATACGCTTGACTGTCAAAGTGTTAAGCACCCCTTACACAAAATATCACATTAAATACTATTTTAAAAGTTCCTTTCCCACAAACAAAATGTTTGATTTCCGAACGTGCACTTTCGATTTAAGCACCCATCACCCAAAATACCACTTTAAATACTATTTTAAAAGTTCCTTGCCCACAAATAAAATGTTTGATTTCCGAACATGCACTTTCAATTTAACACGTTGACTGCCACGGTGGTCACCGGTGACCGGCGCAAAAGATTTTATTATAAATGCAAAAAATTCGCCAGGAAGCCTATTTGCAATCTTGTAAAAGCAATTGATATTGGAATGGTGCTTCAATACTTTGGCTTCTAATAACTCTGCGTTACCTTCATTTTGCGCGATTTAATCATACTCCGCAGTATTTCATCGCATCGAGGTTCTAACGTAGCAAAATATGCTTGGCAGTCAAAGTGTTAACTGACAAAACCAATATATATATCGTCGCATACGGGATCATCTGTAGCGGCTGAATAAATTGTCACTCTGCACTTGTGCATCGTATCAACTACGGGCCGAATATTCACCAGAATATTAAACACGAGTAAAATTTGAGCATAGGGCGATTTTAAAACTACGTAAAAAGAGTTGTTTTCATATAGAATGTACAGCTATGCATATTAGTTTAGGACTGTTTTCCTAAGCATTTCCAGTGGATGCTCTTGGTGACCCAAAATTTTCGGGCAGAAATTTTGAAGTGTCTAAGGATGCAGGATACGATGGCTGAGAAGAAAGAGGGGTAAAAAGCGAGGTAATTTATAGGAGAGTTGGGAAATCTCGTTTTACCGATCGCAAGTTGCGCTCGGGTTCTCTAGATGATTACGGCTTCTATCTCTCCCCTCCGCATTTTCCTCCCTCCTTTTTGCCATCTTCATCTTTTCGGTCCCGCTTATCTGGCTCAAGTCTTATCTACTTTCTTTCTGTATCAGTCATAGGCTATATCTCTCATTGCACATGTGACGGCGTGTACACTATGTGCAATGATCAATAAACATATTTCTATCTCTTTTATCTGTCTATACGAAGCGGTACCTGCAGATGTCAGACTTAAAAATACATTACGTAAACACATTTTCATTGACTGACCAGTAAACGTAGCGTACAAATGTGTGTATGGTTGAAAGAAGTAATTGTGACAAATATCACGTTATCTGTATGCCGAACCTGTCTTTCTTACGCGTTTTCATAAACACCATTCATGACGGGGAATATGTTATTTCCAATATTAAATTCAATATTTCTTTTACACTTTAAAATTGGTCTCGTATCAATAAATATTTGATAAATATTAAAGAAAGTATGTGTATTTAAATATAAAGAAGAGATTCAATATCTTTTTAATATTGGATACATATGTATTCAATACTTTTTACTACTAGAGTCCAGATTCGATCGTACTGAAGACTATGTAACATGATTAACTCTTCATTAATCGACCAAACAGATTTTGAAACAGACTGTATGAATTTCTATGTGTCTGGAAGAGATAATTGTAACGGATTATTAAGTTTCTTGCTCGCTATCTGCCTCGTTCGTAGTTAGACCGGGAAAAATGGATTTCGCCGTGAAGAACCCGCGGGTGCCAGGCGAGTTCGAGAACGGAAAGTTCTCTAGGATGAAGAGTTAAAGGAAACGCGAGCCGATCCGAAGATCCAGGCCACTATGGACCAGCTTGATATTATTGGCAGGGAAAGAAAGTTGCTATCGGAACGTGTAACGTGCTACTCGAGAGTTAGAATGAGTTGAAGCTAGGAATATATACGTAACATATAGAGATATAAAAGCGGAGTGGAAAGACTGAGAAACATCAACTAAAATCTAAGGAGATATAGGACACTATCTCATGATACTAGAATTTGTTATAAATAAATACTTATGACGAGCAATACGATTGGTGTACAAAAACATTGAGTTAGCAATGTTGAATAAATGTTACGTTTTATTATAAATGTTCATTAACTTTCTTTCTGAGCCGATCCGAAGATCCAGGCCACTATGGACCAGCTTGATATTATTGGCAGGGAAAGAAAGTTGCTATCGGAACGTGTAACGTGCTACTCGAGAGTTAGAATGAGTTGAAGCTAGGAATATATACGTAACATATAGAGATATAAAAGCGGAGTGGAAAGACTGAGAAACGTCAACTAAAATCTAAGGAGATATAAGACACTATCTCATGATACTAGAATTTGTTATAAAAAAATACTTATGACGAGCAATACGATTGGTGTACAAAAACATTGAGTTAGCAATGTTGAATAAATGTTACGTTTTATTATAAATGTTCATTAACTTTCTTTCTGATATATGCGCACTGGCATTATGCATGGACAAGTTAGCTTCACTTAATGAAACTATTACACAAAGGAACGTACATATTCAGAGGTTGAGCTCATTGTGACCAGACATCTCATCTCTGTTGGATACCGACCTCAAAGACAAACACTAAGTAAGGACTTTAATTATTCTCCGTGATTACGTTGAATAGACCCTTGAACCTCGAATTTGCACTTTGCAATATGCACACTAGATAATGTTAGACTTTCATAATCCCATGCCGAATATCCTTTCATTATCTATTTTTGCTAGTAGCCTACATCCATTACTAAAGTGGGTGGGCAAACAATTTGTTTTGCAAAGATAATCCTCATCTCAACACAAGTATTATTCCAATGGTCGAAATGAATGTATTAAGATACTGTTAACACTTTATCGACCGCTAGCCGATTAATCGGCTTTTCAGTTTCAACTGTTATTTACCGGTAGCCGATTAATCGGCTTTTCAGTGGTCAACGGTTATACTAGATAAAATAAATATCAAATGATATTATGACAATTCTAAATGAAATTAAAATTACACTGCTTTAAAACCAAAGGATTCTCAACAACACAATTAGTATTTTTGAGTTATAAAAACTGCTTTACCAATAGGCACAAATACAATTCCTGCACGATATCCAAAACAGAGTCGGTCGTTAGCGAGTGGCATCTTCAGTCAATAGCGGTCCATAAAGTGTTAACTTTGCTCCTGCATCCGTAAAAATATGACTGATGCCACTAAAATGGTTTTATACTGGACTGGAACGAAGACGTACGTGGGATAATTATCTTAACCGACGACGCTAATTCAATCTCTACACTATATACAGTTATTATATAATAATTTTGTCATTTATTCGTATTAATTCGCCTTGACTCCTAAATATTTAAAACATTTAAACAATTACGAATATATTTTAGTGTTCATTGAAATTATTATTGAAACAGTAATTTATGACTACCTTTTACGCATGACAAGTATATTCGTCACAACGCAAAATATTGCAATTGCTTCACGATGAATATACTCTTAGAAAACAGCCAGTTGGTTAAAAAATACTTTATATAACAAAATTTAAGTAATAAAAATAAAAATAAATAATAAAATAATACTTGAAAAAAGAATTGAGTTTAAATAGAGTTAATTCTTCAGTTCAACTTCATCTGGAAAACTTTCCGGACGATTGAGAAATAATACAGAAACGCCTTATACCTTCTTGATTCGCACCCCCCAGAAACACACAATCGCGAAATCTTCCGGCTCTACAATTCCACACGTACCATCCCATACCGGCCATTTGTTAAAGCACACACAGCTCAGTGCACCTCATAACGCGTTCTCTACCGTAAAAAGAAGATCATATCTGATTTACGAACGATTTAAACGGAATGCAATATCGTTTGCCGTAAGTGACCACAAGAAAGATCTCGCGCAGCATGAGAAGAGAATAGAAAGAGAAAAGATAGAATAGAGAAATAAAGGCAAGAACGATGTCAAAATGTGCGTGAGATAAAATTCAGCCCCCAGTGGGGAATGTTTCGTCGAAAGGTCGTATGGCACGGAAAATGTAAATCGGCCCGACCACTCCATATGAGCCGGACGTTATTGGGAGATGAAGGCGACTTCAGCAGCGGTCGAAGGGCAGAAAGGGACAACGAACGACGAACGACGATCTAAAGAAATATGGCGCGAGGGGCAATGATAGTCGATTCGCGTATTCTGCTTTTATGCGCTCCGTTTCGTTCAGATGCCCACTTATTCTTAGTCATCCTGAGTTACGGTCGATGCGTGAGGCCATTTAATTTTTGCGCTGTGGAACAACGCAAGATTCAAATCGCGTACCGTCAATGGCAATGAGAGTGGTGAAGGGAGGCGCCTTAATTATTCCCGTCGATGTTTTGAAATTCCATAGGGTTTCCTCTTCAGGACCTAATTTCTTTCTTGATACCAAATTTCGGCGCACTACCAGTTTGACCGTTGTAATAATGTTATTACTATTCAACTGTAATAGGAAACTGTAATTCTACCATGGCAGACGTAAAATTTTGAACAATAACGACGATTTAAGTATGATGAATGAGATAACCAACGATAGTATTCCAGCATAAGCAGACGGTACACCAGGAGTTTAGTGGGAGAAAAGAGCAGCACGTTCCACAGAAATTTCGGAAAGAAGCAACCGCCGTGTCGATATTCTGTTCTCCTACTTTCGAAATCCCAGCGATGAGACGCGAAAACGGAAATTCGCGGTGGTGTTTTAGCAGAAACATGGAAACTGGGTCGTCGAGGCACTCCGGGAATTCCTGGATTATTGATGGATGCCATGTAATTTCGGTTATGCGCCACGGAATATTCAGAAGCATAAGAATTATCGGTTTGAGATCTGCGTCGTTTCGTGAAATCAAAAATTCGGCACTATTCCCTGATAATGTTAATAATCATATAATGATAGAAAGATATTCTTTGAATATATCAGAAATATCAGAAATAAGAATAAGAAATATCAGAATATCTCACATAAGTGATTACACACTTTGCCACCCATAGAGACATCGGTGAAAACTGATTTTACAACACCTGATGCAAAAAACTCATTATCTCAAAAGTGAAAAAAGTATCTAGAAATCCGCATAAACGTAGACGGTTTTTTTTTTTGGAAATTTACTTGTGGTCGTATAAACATTGAAATATTACTTTTACATTTTCTTCTGTTCTTGTCGATGCGTTGAAATTATTATCAAGTGAAATTACTCATTTATATCTTCTATCCAACGGAGGTTACATTGACTATTTAATTAAATTAAATTATGATATGCTTTCTGAGCTACTTCTAATAACAATGGCAATTTCTCTAAGCATTGCCGATAATTATTTCTACACATCGACGCAAAAGAATGAACAAAAACAAAAGTTGCTGAAACATACACAGCAACAAAGCAAGCTCCCAAGAGATGCCGTTTTCCAGCCGTCTTTTCCCGTGTGTACAATTCTCCTCAGCCAACCCCTTGTTTGACCCCTTTTTCTAGGGGTTATTTAGTGTGACCCGTTAATTGCCCAGCCCTGTCACAATGAAGTGAGACGAAAGAAATGGTCTACGATGATGAAATACGCGAGGGGGTTTAGGACGGTTTGAAAGGAGCTTGAAATGGGTTGGAGCTTGAAAGAGTGCGATCGGGGAAGCTGGAATTGTGCAGGCGTGTCAGAAATCACTTTTAGGATCCTTCATTATCCTAAGGCGAAGCTGAAGAGGGGTCGAGAGATGGTTCAATATACGTCTTACCGTCCGGTGTCACGCGATATCCACTCATCACTTCTCTTAATTTCCACACTTTTTCCTACTCTCCGCGTTCATTTTGGCGTACGCCGTCGAGAAAGGTTCAAATGAAAGGTCCGAATGAGTTGACGTAACAATACAGTACTACGA
This sequence comes from Cryptocheilus praepositus, assembly GCA_033815515.1. Classification (NCBI taxonomy): domain Eukaryota; kingdom Metazoa; phylum Arthropoda; class Insecta; order Hymenoptera; family Pompilidae; genus Cryptocheilus; species Cryptocheilus praepositus. Next base: position 475,805 of record JAWWQZ010000011.1, on the reverse strand, counting down.
AAGGTGAACATGCAGATTGTTCAACTGCTAATAGCCAATGGACTAATTTCATATATTCAATATGTATGCTATACATAACGTGGGGAACCGGATAAATAGCGTCGATACGAGAAAACGAATTTTTAAAATCGACTAACTTTAAATGTTGCATCTCGAACGTAAGAATCACGCGGAGTATATTTTTATCGTGGAAATTGTGTCTAGAATCATATTGCATTTTGAGACCACTATAAGAAACTTATTGTCATGTTGAAATGAAAGGTCCGAATGAGTTGACGTAACGATACAGTACTACGAAAGGTGAACATGCAGATTGTTCAACTGCTAATAGCCAATGGACTAATTTCATATATTCAATATGTATGCTATACATAACGTGGGGAACCGGATAAATAGTGTCGATACGAGAAAACGAATTTTTTAAATCGACTAACTTTAAATGTTGCATCTCGAACGTAAGAGTCGCGCGGAGTATATTTTTATTGTGGAAATTGTGTCTAAAATCATATTGCATTTTGAGACCAGTATAAGAAACTTCTTGCCACGTCTATCGGTCGGTTCTTTTAACGTTCCGTTGAAATATTTCACGCTATCTTGAAAATGGGTCGAGGAAGGAAATTTGGAGCAGCCTAAGGAGGCGGAACTCGCAAGGACGATAAATTAGGCGAGTTTAAGCCCCGAAAACGGAGGAGAGCTTTCTCTCGTCGTCGATTTACCGCGGACGATTTTGCGGATTCGCACCGGAAACTTTTTCCCTCACCCCTGACTGGCCGAAAAATCGCAAGAAGATACCAGACATGGCGAATTTTATTATCGCCCGCTGGCGTTCCGGAAAAAGAAAAAAAGGTCCATTAATGGACCCTCGGAACTCTTATAACTCGCGCACCACCGACTTTTGGCCTTTGTTCAACATTCTCGCGGGTTTTTACCTTCGTCCCTGTTATCGGATTTCCCGTTATCACGGCTGAAGCCCGTATGTGAATCTAAATTAAATCGCAGCGTGATTTTTTATTAGTCGTTACGCGCGAAAGAAAATATCCTGCGACCACGGATTGTGAATGCGCGCTGGGAAGTAACGGGCGTCATATTATTATTTAATGCTTCCGGGTAAATAGTTCATGTCAAAGAAATTTGAATTCGATATTTGTATGCGTCGGCACTTAATGTTTAAATTGAGTTTTCAGTTTGTTATTCTTGCACACGGTGTTTTGACAAGAACACAAAACTGTATATTTATTCGAAACGTCTTAATGCCCCGATCGTAGAATTCGAAGTCTCTGAATACTTGGGTATCTTGAAGGGGATCTCTTTGCTCGACTATTCTTGGAAAACGAAACTAGGGAAGATCCTTGTACAACGAAGGAGCCGGGTAACATTCGCAAAAGAAATTCCTCAGGCGCCAGGGTTCAACGTTGGAATCCTCCCCGAATAACAAGAACGAAACATTTTGTCGACCCAGAGCTATACAAAAAATAGCTAACTCCAATTGACAAATTAGTACTGAAATCTTACGAAAATCATCCAATTCTACAATCCCAATTTTTGATAGCAAATTTCAGCGTTTATAATATCAACTGCTAATTTTGTAATCAGTTTCTGATTTCACATAACTTTCTTGTCTACCATCTTGTCCTGCCAGAGTTTTCTACCTTATTCTCACCTTGTTTTTCAGTATACAATTCTGTATATCCTCTTTAGGGTTGTTTTGGTAGCATATCGACGAAGAGAATTTTTAAAGAAATTGCCGATCCGATCTTCTGAAATTTTGCATACGTGCATACTGGTTGAATCGTGCGACGCAAAAAATATATTTTGAAAATATTTAAGTACAGTCGCGAACTATACCGCCCAGAACAAAAAATGATTTACAACCAAGGCACAAATAGTACGTACATATTGAAACGTATAGAAAGAAGAAATCGATTTCTAGCACATAAAGATGAATCTCCTATTAAATGTTCACGCTATAACAGTGCAAGAAAGTGCGACTTGAGTTTTCATAGTTTCAACAAACTCGATATCCTACACTCGACAAGCGTCGACAAATGGTCGAGAACGAAACATACGCGGCTTGCGAATTATTCCCGCAGGAAGTTGGCGTGGGTCAAAAAAGAGGACGGAAAGTTCAGAGAAAGCGAGAAAGCATTCAGCCGGAAAAGCATTCCTTGCGCGCGTTCCCGCTAAACCCGAAACGGCGAACTTTCTCATTGCATTTGCTTCTGCCAGTAGAAACTTTCGAATTGCTTGCGTGGGGGTCCGCGATCGGTCAGTTTGGAGGTGAACGGTGATGAAAGGTTTAGGAAGAGCGGGCTAGTGAGAAAGCAAGAGGGTTGGTCACAATAGAAAGACGGAAAACGTGGGAAATGAATCAAGTTCTAAAACGAGAGCATTGTTACTGGTGCATTAATTACACGATTCCAGATTTCATGCTTACGACGACAGAAACTTATATATATTTTTTAATTTATGGATTATTAAAACTTATTCATGGCTTTTATCGTTAATAAAAAGCATAAAGCTAGGGTTTGCATTTCAAATTTAAAATGTAATGCCTACAACAACAGAAAGCATAAATATCTTTCTTGTTCATTTAAAGATTATTAAAAGATATTTATAGTTTCTATAGTAAAGCGTGAAATCCGAAATCGTGTGGCTAATGGGATTCCAGTTAATTTGCCGTACCTCTTAAATATCCACGTATGGAATAGCCATTTTTCTGGATACCGGACAAATAGGTATACAATGAGCGTGCGTAAATCTAGCGTTGACTCAGCGAGAAGGTCTGCACGATAGTTCTGGGATGAGTGCCGTGCTGTCACTCACAGATCTCTTATCAAAGCCCCTGCTACCCGTCCTACTCAGTGGCCAGCTCCTTGCGGAATGACGTTCTTCTTCTGTAAGCAATGTAACGTCTGGCTGCCTGCCAAACATCTGCGCTTTTGTAAACAACTGGCGCCCCGGTCACTCGATTGCCTTTAAGGACGCGGTCATAAATTCCGTTCGGGACTAAACAATGAAACGACAAATACGAAATCTTTTCTTCCCCATCATCGCTGGAAGCATATTTGCAAGTCAAATCCCACCAAATTCGTACGTCAACGTATGAATGTGTCGCGTCACATGTGCAGATCTACTATCGTTAGCTTCATATGTTGAAAATATACCGAAACAGCTCCGAGCAGAGAAGTCAGAAATGCTGGACAAAAGCGCTACTGTATATTTCACCGGGATCCTACAAATGTCGAATTGTGAAGCTTTCGAGATCGGACCACAATGACAGCTGCGCTAAAAAGCAGGTGAAACGTCCGTTATCTGTTGGTTTCGGTCATTCGCGCGGAACTCTTTCACTGCGGAACAAAGAAAGTATTTGCATTAAAACAATACCCCTGTCGTACTTTTTGTGTGAAGCGCGAGGACGACGGACACACAATGAACTCGCAGTTCGGGGAGAAGAAAATGAAATAGACGTGGACGAGATGGACAAGAGAAAATAAGAAGAGGGTTGCGCAAGAATGGATGGGCGTATTGCTGCGAGTAATGAGAAGTACACAGCCAAATGATTGGTCGAATTTGCAACAAAACGCAGCGGGGTCGACTATCGTTGCGAGGCAAATACTGGTCTGGCGGATAATGGATTTTAAATGATCTTTGGACAAGAAATAAGCAAGGAAGTCCGAAAAATACAATAGCAAAATATGTGAAAACAATTCGCTACGATTGATAAGAAAAGATATTTGTTTAAAAAAAAATGAAAGAACAACGCATGTGTTATATGCGAAGTAAGATAAAAAATATGAAATAATGTATAGCGATAGGAGAAACGAAATATATATGCTAATGTTTAGAAAGAAAAGCGTACGAGCAATTCAAGTATACCATACCAAATGTCATTTTGAATAACTCCACTTTCTATCTGTATTCTAATGTTGCCAATTGTATTAAATGCATTCAATGTGTATATAAACACACAATTATTGGTGAAACTTATAATCTAGGATATTTTCATTACTTTATTTTATATGTCTGAATTTCAAGGGCGATTCTTCTATTGTCCGATATTTCTTTTTTCGTTCTTTCCTACTTTTTTTCCGCCGTCTTCCTCTTTTCCTCTGTGTGTTTTCTTACAGTCGGAATTAGGAACGACTTCAGATGCCGCGGGCATAATTTTCAATCGCGGAAAAATCGTGAGCTGAATAAACATACATTGCTCCAATATAGTTCCTCTACCTTTTTTTTTATTCGTGGTATTATATTTTTCCGTGATTTTACTCCTCTTTTGTGGCTTCAGAAAAAATTAATTTCTTCTTTTTTTCTGCTAATTTTGCAACGCTTCATACTACTTTATATCCGTTGTTGTACAGATATGTTTGGTCTCATGTACATTTTACATGTAAATTTTTTTGGAATTTGGAACTAGGAGCATTCCTCGTTCTTCAAATTCTCATATCGGAAGGTCCTTTTTCTTAAGTATCCTAGTTCGAAGCTTTCATGCGTTGATAATAATATTTACTAAATTCTTTCTATTTCTACTAAAACGTTCGTTGCAGTTGAAAAGTTTTGTGCGATTTTTTTGTAACCAAAATTACGAAATAATAATAGACAGACACACAAAAAGGTTTGTTAACTCTTTAAACTATCTCTCCCCAGTAGATTTATTACCCGCATTTCCTCAAAAGCCAGAAATACTTTACGAAATGTTTTTACGAATATTAAGTTAAATTTGAGTAGACGTGTTAAATGTGCCCATAATTATGAAAGTGGTCTAAGTCATATATTTCTTGTTTCGAGATATTTAATGAATTGCATTTGAATAAATTAAAAAATATTTTTACATTATGCGACATTTTAATTTATAATTTTATTAGTCTTAATTAATGGAAATTTACTATGAATATGAAATTTTGTGTGAATTTTATACGATAATATTATTTTTAAAGATTGAATTGACTTAGACCATTTTCAAAATTAACTGAATGTCCTATAAATGACTTAAAGCAATAAAGAACTTTGAGTTTTATTTGAAACAATAATTTGATTGAAATAATTCGTGAACATTTATTACATTTATTAATTATTTTTAAACAGTAATCCATTTTTATCATTATTTCGAGTATTTAAGATTCTTAAAATGTTCCTGAAAAACTGGAGGGATGTACGGTAGTAAACTCATAATATCTTTATGTTTTTCTTCCGAAACTGGTCTAATGGTGGTGTATAATGGAAGTAATTTAATATTTCCGTATATTTTTGGTCTTCCTTTTTTAGGTGAAAGATCCAAAACGTGAAATTTAGAATCATCTAAAGATGTTTTATAGAACATTTTATAAGGTTCATTTTTCAAGAATCTCATCCATTGAATTTGTAGCCAAGAGACAGATTCACCCGCGGTATTTTTTACTCTTCTTGTTATTGATTAAACCGGAATGAAGTTGTCGTTATTATTAAAATTTGATTGTCATTTATTTTATTATGTAGTTCAGAAACGCGTCAGAGAAGGCCACGTGCCATTTTCAAGTTGTTTATATAATTTATTTAAATTTTTGACTTAGACCACTTTCATAATTAAAACTAAATGAATTCCATATAATGTTGAAATTACAACCACTATCTAATGGTTCATTTTTGACAATTTCGTAAAAATTACATTGAATAAATTTAGTTAAAAATAATGTGGTATGAAATAACTGATAAACTCATTTTTTTTAAATGTTGACTTAGACCACTTTCATAATTATGGGCACAAATAAGCACCAGATACATTTAAAGGGGGACACATTTTAAGAGGCGAATTTTATTTCAAGACAGTGCTTGCTATATTGCAGTACACCGATTGACTGACGGATGGTTGCGAGTCCTGGCACAAGATAGAAAATTCGCTAAACGCGTTCGAGTATTTTTCGGTGCCTGCTATCATTCTTTCTAAACGCACATTCAACGCATACCTTGAAAACTTTTCAGAAATACGATTAGCAAGCCTTCAGACCGATGAAATTGTCCGCGTCTTCCTTCATTGCCGCATCTACGGCACCAAATAAACCGACTTTTTCCAACGAAAAAATTTCGAACGGCAGTCACGTACGTGCAGGCGGAATTACTCTCATCTATCCAGCCCTTTCAACCCCCAGATCACCCTCTCCTACACATTTTTCCACCTACCCTCCTGTCTCTTCTTATCCCGTTCGTTCTTTTTTACACTTGCTCATGAATCCTCGATTGTTGCACATTTTTCCAAGTTAAAAAACCGGTATCGACTTTCGTCTGAACTTAGTCGTAATCAGTCTAAAGTTAAAATAAATTGAAAGTATTAAAGTTAAAGTAAATTAAAACGATAGTAAGTAAGAATTAAATTTGAAGCAAATTTAAATTTAAATTACCGAAAAAAAAATAAAAATTATTTAGTTCGATTTATGGAATTTCTCGAAAGAATGGGAAATGTTTTTCTTGGGCAATTTCCTGTTTTGAAGAATAATTCGCAGATTGTGGCTACTTTAACACGTCACCCTGCCTTAGAAGTTCTGTTCAAAGTTTCTTTTGTGAGAAGAGAAATCGTTAGGTATATAAATGTTGCAATTTTGGAATGTTACTAACTTTTAATTGTGGGCTGACCACACGGGATAATATTTGCATGCAATAAATATTGAATTTCGTGTCGGCCACCTAATTACATTTTGCATTCAAGACGTATTGGGAGAAGTGTTTGCATACTACTGATATGATTAATTGCCCATATACATAAAACTGTGAAGAACCATGTACATTTAATTACTATCTAGTTGTGAATGCATTCTAGGACTGTTCAATAATAAATTACGTATAGGTATGTTTATCTATACAGTGTTGAGTATCATATAGAAAAATGTTTTATGAAAAAGTTGGCAACTATTCGTGGTTGGAAATTCTCTCAACTGAGAATAGAATCTGAACGCTTTGTTCGCTTCATTTCGTCGGATTTCCATTCGGAATTCAGAATTCGCAGTTCGGAATTTGCGAACGTGAGATATGTCTCACCGTTTAAATGGTCGGATCTCGAGTCTCACACTTGATCCGGCTTAGTGCGCCAGGGCTTTGATCTTGAATCCCCATAGTCATAAAACATGGAAACCACTATATCAGATCATTGGCGAAAAATCTCTCATAAAGAATTTCTAGCGTCTCATAGCTCGTAAATCAGATAGTTGCATAAATTTAATTTGTTACTTTTTGTCGCTTTCTCCGGTTCTTTATACGGTTCTATTTATTTTTGCATTTCTTGTTACAGACGTCTCTTCGTACGTTGGAGACTGTTTTTGCGTATACTTTGCGTTTTTTTTCGTGTGTACTATCTTTTTTCATGTATTGCATCTCTCCATGCACGCTGTATCTGCGTTCATATATTCCATGCCTCCCCATAATCCCTTATGGATACGATTGAGCAGCAAGCACAGCAAAAGCTGTTATCTCTGTATGATGATTAATGCTTCGCTCTGTGCTCGTTGACTAGCGAAATACGCCACATCACCCCGACCGCACATATACGTCAGACTAACTATCCATGTCTATATAAGAATAGAACAATGCGCCAACAAAGAATAGAAAAGAATATCCCGGGCACTTGGTTATAGCGTTTCAAGCATGTCAAAATCTCTACTTGTTTCTATTTCAACAAAATTACGACGACCCCTGATTTCGAAAACTCATGATTTATTGCGGCACTTTTTCAGGTTGTCGAAAATAACGAATGTACTTAAAGAGTCTCGTTAATATATGTGACCCACGCTACGGTTAGAGACTTGAAATATTTCGAAAAGTGTTGATAATTTGGAAGAAGAGTTGTCTTCACGTTTATGAATTATGTTGGCACGCTTTAACGTTTAATTAGTGCAATCAAAATGAAGGTTTTGAAGACAAAAACAATTAAGAAAAAGAATTACGTAAAACTCGAAGTTGAAGAAAAACGATTGTCAAGACAGTGAACAGTGGTCGGAAAAGATAGAAGATAAGAGAGTGAGTACGTTAGAACGATACATTTCCGACAAACTGGTAAACATGTGGAGCCACAACGGCTCTCCTAGTTGTTTTTCCCGTAACATATGTAATATCCGTTCGCATAAATATCAGTTGAAAACGTCCGGCGAAGCTGGCGCAACTTCGACAAAACGTGGAATCCGTATGGAAATACTTTGCTTCTTAAATCGTTACGTTTACGAAGTTCTATATTATAAAGCCCCTACGCTCCATTTTCAAATGAGTTTAGTCTATTAGGTTTCCAGCCAACTCCCACATTTCATTTGTTTTTAATTTACTTAACCCGCCTCTAAACTAACCGTTCTGACATTTTCAGACAAATTTTTCGTTCGTAGATTTTTAAGTTATTTTATTCTATTGCTAATTAGTTAAATATTATTATTCGATTATATTATTCTAATGTTACTCCATTGTTCCCCGGTCTTGTGACGTACATTTAATTTGTATTACGAAAATTGCCAGAGCTGGCCAATTCGTAAGTGCAGGCTTCTCTGCTTGGAAAATCCTACCCGCTCAAATGAAACGTTTAATTCCCGTGCATTGTAGTGTCTAATGGCAACTCCAGCGGCAAGAGGAAATATTCCGGTGCGTCGGACAGTAGAGCAACTCGCTGCCTAAGCTGAACAAGCGCATCTCAAGAGGAAAAACATTCTCGCGTGGATGCCGACATACAGGGCAAACGTTAGCGTGCGTTACTGACGAAAGATAGCGTCCGCGAGCTGATGCTGGCGGCTGAAATTTTTGTGGAATGCGAATCGTCGGATTAACCTATGCAAATTTTGCCAGCGTATTTCGGCGGGGTGGCGACATACGCAAATTCGCGAATGGCAAATGGTGCGAAATGTCGGAGCGCGACGGATAGAGGGTAGGTAAGAGTACTGTGGCGGATGGAAAGGGATAAGAGGAGATACTGCGGAAGGGATAAATCCAGTGAGAGGACAAAAATCTCTGAAACGAGGGTGCGCGTCGAAATATGCAGGGCGGTTACGGTTGGAAAACGATGTGCTTCGAATTTTCGAGGATCACTTATGTGCATGCGGCCTGGGTGCGGGGATATGTGTATATTTAGATTACGGACAGATCGTTGGAATTTAGGAAAATCGTCACGGCTTTGGAGAAATTTACAGTTCCGTGCATTTTACGTTTCAAGCGTTTCTTGATATATTGCGTTGCAAATTGAATTTATGTAAAATCAGGATTATCGTAAACGCGAAGAAATAGCTAGAAAACGCTATTTATTTTTTCGAACATAACTCAAATTGGAACAGGTTCCTACGATGAGAAAAATTTTTTGTTTGATGTACCTCTATCTTTTCGGTAAATGTAGTTTCGGGTTTCCCGACTTTCAAGCTTTTCCGACAGTATTCCTTTTTTCTCAGGATGGAGCACAGGCCAAAGTGGTGCAGGCGGGCGAGATTCTTTAATAATGGATAAAATGCGGATGCATCTGCGGCTCCGGGGTGAAAAGTTTATAACGGCGTAAAACATATCGATAGAGAATCACTTTTAGCAGAAAAAAATTGCCAAATATTTAGTCTAAACGGTGCAAAGTACACTTCTGTTCAAAAGCATACAAAATAAATTTACTGAAAAAATAATTAGACAATACGAAATACGAACTGTAAGAAACCTTTCCGACCAATTGTGCTATCGATTAACTTTGAAGACATCATTATTTTTTACCAATGCTTCATTGTATTTTTCTGGAGAAATAAAAGCATTGTGTTGTAGACTACGTGACACACCTATATTCTCGTCGCACCCAGTAGAACCCTTCGTAGCACGAACGTTCCTTCGTACGCGGGGTCTACGTGCTGTCGAGACCTCCGTGTATATAATGATAAGTATAAAATTTGTACGAGGTAGTAACTGGGAAGATGTTTAAGAGAACGAGGGAAGCATGTGAGACAGAGAGTGCTTATGATGTGGGTAAAAAATACTGTACGTAGAGGAAACGAGGAAAACATCGCAAGGTGCGAAACCGGATCAATATATCTTTCGCTGCAGGTCTCATCTTGTAGGAGTGAAATTAATAGATTAAAACAGTGCATTCACAAAGAAATTAACGGAAATAAAAAAAATGAAAATAAAAAGAAATGTGGAAAATGGAGTTTGCAGTTTGCGACTGGGTCGATAACAGCCGATCAGGAAGAGGAAGTACCGTGTCGAAAATTATGAATGGATTCGGGCGGGCGAGAGGACAGGTGTTTGTTGCGAGTTTGACGTCGACGAATAAAAAAAAAAAATAGTAAGAAGAAAAATGTGAAATGCGCGTACATGAATTGGGGTCAAACGTAGTTCGGAATTTACATCCAGGTGAATAATCGCCGATTAAGAAGAGGAGTTACCGTGTCGAAAATTATGAATGGATTCGGGCGGGCGAGAGGACAGGTGTTTGTTGCGAGTTTGACGTCGACGAATAAAAAAAAAAAAAAAATAGTAAGAAGAAAAATGTGAAATGCGCGTACATGAATTGGGGTCAAACGTAGTTCGGAATTTACATCCAGGTGAATAATCGCCGATTAAGAAGAGGAGTTACCGTGTCGAAAATTATGAATGGATTCCGGCGGGCGAGAAGGTCGACGTTTGTTGCGATATTGACGTCGACGAATAAAAAAAAAAAATAGTAAGGAGAAAAATGTGAAATGCGCGTACATGAATTGGGGTCAAACGTAGTTCGGAATTTACATCCAGGTGAATAATCGCCGATTAAGAAGAGGAGTTACCGTGTCGAAAATTATGAATGGATTCCGGCGGGCGAGAAGGTCGACGTTTGTTGCGATATTGACGTCGTTCGATAATTCGCCGTTCTGCAGAATGCAGGAGCCCTCGTGATCCCTTGGCCGCTGCCGAAGGTTTCACGCTAAATTTTATGAGCCCCTGCCGAGGTCTCTTGCCACCCTCGTCAACATGGCACACGTTTTAGCGATGCTAACGAAGTCCGCTTGGCCGCAGCTGCAAGCCCGTTCCTCCACGCCCGAAACGAAAATTTCCCAACTTCCATATTCCCAACTCGCTTTTACTACCCTACAATCTTTCTACGAACGCACACGCGTGCGGACGTTTATGGATTGTTTCTAGATGCGATCGCTGTTTCAGTGAATACCGAATGTGCCGACACACGTATGTTTTTAATATTTTTAACCTCAACTTTCTTCATATGTTCGGTGGGTACGCGGTCTATAAGATTCAGGAAAAAACGTGCGTATATGGAGCTTCTACTAGAAAGTTGCTTGTGTACACGGCGTAATGGAGTTACTGTACATGGCGCGCGTTGTAAACTTTGTATATGTACAGAAGAATAAAAATAGATTCAAATGAATATAGAATACGCTAAAGTAAGAGATTTAGCCGCATTGCACCTGAGCACAGCCGCAAGGAACTGAAGGCTGTGAAAAATGCAGGAAAGAATAACGGATGAAAATAGAACGAAATGCCCGCGCGCAGACAGTGCAAGCAAAGACGAAAGAGCAACAAACCGTGTAAGTAAAAGGAATGGTAAAATACTTAAGTGCAACTATGTGAGTGGGAAGAGTGAAAAAAAATGATGAAGGGAGAAATATAAAGGGGAAAAAGACGACTTACTCGCGGTACGCCCTGTTCGCTGCGATAAGGGCTGCTGATCGTTAATTCTTTTCGCATCGACGACAGGGCAAATTTATTTCGCGGAACAAGAGGAGGCGTTGAAGACGATGAAGTGCGAGAGGACAGTCGAGAAAGTAAAATGAATAGCGCCGCCCAGAGCCGATGTGCGAGATTCATGCGGCACTTCGATCTTGTAACTTCGCCAAACGATCGACAAGCTCCTCCCACCCACGTACGATCGAATTAAGTGACGCATGAAAAATTGCTTTTTCCTTCTAGCGGTATACCGTGACTCGACGGACTTTACGGAGATTTAGTAAAATACCTAGGCGAGCAAAGACGTATGGTAGCGAGACTTTCTAAATTATTTTAATAGAAAACTGTGTGTGCTGGTATTCTTTCCTGTTATGTGGGAGTACATGGATTCGTGAGTCCGAATATACGTAAATATTTAAGTGTGTATAGAAATTAAATCGCAGACTTACGAATTCATTGCTTCGATCCACATGTGTGTTTTAAAAAATTAAATCGCAAACTTACGAATTCATTGTTTCGATACACATGTGTGTTATAGAAATGTGAACGAAAAATGTTCAGTTTTGCTCCCATACACATTTCCACCCATACACCCGAGCTGTATTCACCCTTGAGATGTGGACGTCTACATAATGACACGCATCAATACCCTGCAATTGTCCCCCGACTGGTGTTGAATACCTAAACGTGTTCGTCGTCGTCATCGTTGCCTTGAATGGAAAAAAGCACGTCGATCTTTTGTCAAGACCATGCTTTACACGGCGCTACTCTTCAATTATCATATAACCGAACTATAAATCCAAGAAGAAAAAATATACGACAAATTTCAAAATGTGAAAATTTCGCTAGTGGTCGCGTGGAATTCGAATGGAATGCATTGAATGTTCCTTCCAAAGCAAATCCGTGCACGCGTGTAATTTCCGAAAGAAAAGGATTATAAATTGGGAACGAAAGAGAAAATCGGAACGGTCGAGAACGGAAGGAAGAGAAGGATGAAACAATCTGCCTTGTACGCGGCTCGTTCCTACACATTCATACACTCAGGTATTGTGTGTGTGTCTCTCGAGTGTAAAATTACAAAGTGGTCGAGGGTAAAAACGAAGAAAAACGTTTTATCTGCTTGATCGGCAAAGGTATCTCACGTTGCTTTCAACGTATTTGAATTTAGCTCGGTGCACGTATATATATTCCACGTACTTGACTGTCGCTCTTATAGATTTTCCATGAAGAAAACATTAAATCACGTAATAGAAGACAAAATTAAAAGAAAAATGGGGAAATTTATAATTCAGTCAATGTACGTCATCTTTAACAGCACATGTGTAATATTTTTTCTTGCTTTTCGTTGACATTAATTTCTTCACCCCAAGCATTCTTGTGTCCGGAGAGAAATTTTTGCTCGTTGCGCACGTGAGTAAATGTGGACTTAGTTGCAAAACAGGTACTAATTCCTTCATTCTCCTCAAGAAGGACATTTTCAGCACGCTAGTCGGTCGCTTCGTTATGCTGGTTTTTCGATCCATCTTTTCCATTAAGCAATTGTATTTTAGGCACGTTTCAATAAACGGATTTATAAAAGCGCCTCCGTTATATTTTTACATCCGTGAGTTTCAACCTCAAACCTTCGTAATCCGAGACTTGCACCTCTTGTGTGTGTGTAGTTCGCGATAGGACCAAATTAAATTCTATATTCAAATATGTAATTTCCCCTTTCGCTTGTGCCACTCAGTGCACGGCTTATCAACAATCAACGACTAACGCCGTGTTCTCGCTTGCCAAAACCCAGCCTCATCTTCACTCACCTTTCTTAACAACGTTTCCGTGCCTAGATCCCGGAACGATTATAAACATCAAGCTAAGTGACGCCAAACCGCAGGCAGCTGTTTTCTCATGTAAATTGATGTAACGGGAAGGGAAAGACGAGAGACGGTGTTGAAAGGGATGCATGCAAGGGATTAAAATCAGGGTAGCAAACAAAAGACACGATCCGTTCCGCTTTATTATACGCGAACGAGAAGACAGAGGATCCTAGCGACGTTCAACCTCGTGTTTCATCAGATTCGGTATGTTGTAACGAGATTGTTGGCCTACCCTAAACTGGCACAGATAAATCACGGCTGGTATCGGCGGCGATAACGACATACGTTACAGACTCGTGGCTACGTCAATATAAAATCGTCAAGATATATCTTGTACTAGATAGATAGATGTGTGTTCGGATGCAAGAAATTACGGCGCGCCGGATATGGAAATATGGGATAATGTGTTCAATTTCACACTGTTGCAATTTGTTTAAGTAATTATTTTTACTACAGTCGATATCATTATTTATCAATGTATAACTGGTTACTATTGCCAAACATTTTCAACCAAAAAAGGACTTTGCATTCTTTAATTATCAAAGGAATATGGAAAACAAAAAGAGAAAGTTTATTGTGGGTTAAGCCGAATTTCGATAAATCGCAATATGTTATTACGGCATTGTTGCAAAAATGCAAATACGTGAATATATGGAAGATTAAAGAAAATTATTGCGATTTGTAGAACGCAGTATAATTTGTGATATCACAAGACAGAAAATGTTAAAGCAACCCGCAGACGTAACATTCGGCAGTCGAAAGTATTTCTGGCGCCCTTTTCTTCTTAGCAATATTTTCAACTTCCCATTTCACAATATCACGAAACCGTTCGAAAGCAGCCGCCTAACGCAAACGCAATAAAACCTGACGTTTCGAAAGAATTGATAACGCATGACGTGGGTGGCGTCTTCGCTGCGAAATCTTTACTCTCATAGTTTTCGTACGTTTCCGTTTGTTTGCGTCTACTAAGAGAAGTGGCTGTGGGTGTGCGTCTCGTGAGCCCAATGAAAGCACGTCCATGCAGTTTTCCGCGGCGTTAAGCATTTCATCAGACATAACTCTCAACGTTAATTTTGTCGGTGAAAACGAAGTTTCGACGTCTGGACGTCGTCAATTGTCTAGAGTTGTCTAAGAACATCTAGACGAATATTGTTCCAAGTCAAAGTTACGTCGTTCAAGAAATCGATTTTATACCAGACGCTTATTATGATTTCCATGTGTTAGATTCAGATGCTGCCTATGACTTTACGCTTTTCGTATTTTAAACGATCGCTAAGGTATTCTTTAAATCCGCGGCGTTAAGCATTTCATCAGACATAACTCTCAACGTTAATTTTGTCGGTGAAAACGAAGTTTCGACGTCTGGACGTCGTCGATTGTCTAGAGTTGTCTAAGAACATCTAGACGAATATTGTTCCAAGTCAAAGTTACGTCGTTCAAGAAATCGATTTTATACCAGACGCTTATTATGATTTCCATGTGTTAGATTCAGATGCTGCCTATGACTTTACGCTTTTCGTATTTTAAACGATCGCTAAGGTATTCTTTAAATCCGCGGCGTTAAGCATTTCATCAGACATAACTCTCAACGTTAATTTTGTCGGTGAAAACGAAGTTTCGACGTCTGGACGTCGTCAATTGTCTAGAGTTGTCTAAGAACATCTAGACGAATATTGTTCCAAGTCAAAGTTACGTCGTTCAAGAAATCGATTTTATACCAGACGCTTATTATGATTTCCATGTGTTAGATTCAGATGCTGCCTATGACTTTACGCTTTTCGTATTTTAAACGATCGCTAAGGTATTCTTTAAATCCGCGGCGTTAAGCATTTCATCAGACATAACTCTCAACGTTAATTTTGTCGGTGAAAACGAAGTTTCGACGTCTGGACGTCGTCAATTGTCTAGAGTTGTCTAAGAACATCTAGACGAATATTGTTCCAAGTCAAAGTTACGTCGTTCAAGAAATCGATTTTATACCAGACGCTTATTATGATTTCCATGTGTTAGATTCAGATGCTGCCTATGACTTTACGCTTTTCGTATTTTAAACGACCGCTAAGGTATTCTTTAAATCCGCGGCGTTAAGCATTTCATCAGACATAACTCTCAACGTTAATTTTGTCGGTGAAAACGAAGTTTCGACGTCTGGACGTCGTCAATTGTCTAGAGTTGTCTAAGAACATCTAGACGAATATTGTTCCAAGTCAAAGTTACGTCGTTCAAGAAATTGATTTTATACCAGACGCTTATTATGATTTTCATGTGTTAGATTCAGATGCTGCCTATGACTTTACGCTTTTCGTATTTTAAACGATCGCTAAGGTATTCTTTAAATCCGCGGCGTTAAGCATTTCATCAGACATAACTCTCAACGTTAATTTTGTCGGTGGAAACGAAGTTTCGACGTCTGGACGTCGTCAATTGTCTAGAGTTGTCTAAGAACATCTAGACGAATATTGTTCCAAGTCAAAGTTACGTCGTTCAAGAAATCGATTTTATACCAGACGCTTATTATGATTTCCATGTGTTAGATTCAGATGCTGCCTATGACTTTACGCTTTTCGTATTTTAAACGATCGCTAAGGTATTCTTTAAATCCGCGGCGTTAAGCATTTCATCAGACATAACTCTCAACGTTAATTTTGTCGGTGAAAACGAAGTTTCGACGTCTGGACGTCGTCAATTGTCTAGAGTTGTCTAAGAACATCTAGACGAATATTGTTCCAAGTCAAAGTTACGTCGTTCAAGAAATCGATTTTATACCAGACGCTTATTATGATTTCCATGTGTTAGATTCAGATGCTGCCTATGACTTTACGCTTTTCGTATTTTAAACGATCGCTAAGGTATTCTTTAAATCTTTTAATACTAAGACTGGTTTTTTCGGTATTCCAGTGTTTTGATGTTGCTTCCTTACCATTGATCTTGTCATGACCCGTATCAATTTTAAGCCTAAGAGAATATTCTACATATGTGTAATGTTATCGATCAGCCGGATATAGTATCCGATACCAACGGTGGCCTTGGTGAAACTTGATATTTCATTTATTGGTAACAATTTATTTATAAAAGTAGAAAATACAGATACGATAGAGATGCAAGATTGTTGCAGGCTGCTATGTGTTTTGCATGTGCTCTTTCCCTCAATTTTCTGCATAATTTTGGCCGTATCTCCAACACTATTGTGAATTTCTTGCCACAGTTATAATTTTTTTAACCTATTTGTATTACCTTTCATTTCTTAAATTTATTTTAGAATTTAAAAGTTATAAACTGTTCTTTTTTATCCTACGACGAATATATAAAAGTTCCTTTTCAACGATTTTTACGATCTCTATGTATCTGACAGATCTATGGCGGATTATACAGACGTCCTAAAACATTATTCTGGCATAATTAATAAGAATGTAGCAACGCTTTCGAGTTCCAACATCCTCGCACATAGTGTGCACTTGGATACAGCCGAATTTAGGCGAAATGTATATTTCAGTTTATGAGACACAAACTCCCATAAGGTAATGTCTATCTCTATGGTTTGTCTGTGTGCACGTTGGGTAGTTTGCCGCGTGTTGGGCTAATGGGGGTAGGTCGACGCATTTAATGGATTGGCAGACATGAATATTGTATCAAAGCGACGTGGGCATTGCGGATTGATGC
Organism: Cryptocheilus praepositus; assembly: GCA_033815515.1. Classification (NCBI taxonomy): domain Eukaryota; kingdom Metazoa; phylum Arthropoda; class Insecta; order Hymenoptera; family Pompilidae; genus Cryptocheilus; species Cryptocheilus praepositus. The sequence continues at coordinate 458,661 of JAWWQZ010000011.1, read as the reverse complement.
AGTAATATTTTTTCCTCGGTAAACACTGTGCAAGGGTATAAAATGTGGTAGCGGCGTTATTAATATTATATATTACGGTATGAACATGGCAGATATACCAAATTAATAGTGTGATCGACCTAATTTTCGGTCAAATTATAATCAAAGAAAATGTTTGCCTTAGTTGTTATTCAATTTTGTATTTTAATTGGCATTATTATAGAAATAATAAACTGAATCATGTTATTCTTCAAATACTTCAATACTTCTCATGGCCAATGTTCTACAATTTTATAATAAAAATGCTAAACTAATTATTATTTGCGGCAAGAAATAAGATTTAGCCAAGTAGTTATTTCCTACACTTTCAGAGCTGTTAGTTTTAATAAAAAAAAAAAATTGTCTCATTCGTTGTGGAATATAATATTCATGCTGACGGACAATCTTGCTTAGTGTAATTCCTGATTCTGAATCATGTTATTCTTCAAATATTTCTCCATGGTCTAATTATTGTTTGCGGCAAGAAATATTTCTCCGTCCGTATAATATTCATGCGTCGGTCCTATTTCTCGGTCCGTCGTCAGTGGCAAATTAATAATACACGAACGTGCTGAGACTACGCTTGAACATGACGTCCTGAGAAATGTTCTCCGAAATCGACTGGCACCGCATTGCATTTTACATTAGCACGTCTGTTACTCACGCTGTACCGGCTATTCTCAGATTACCGAAAACCGTTCTCGACGATGTCGATTTCTAGGTAACGAGAATTTTAAACCTTCATAGGCTTCAGTATTCACATTTTAGAACCTGATATGGGGCAACTCAGCTAACTGCGTAATACTAAGAAATCAAATTCGCCGGAATGATGAATTTTAAAATCATAAAAACTGCGTTATCATATGTTTATCCTACAAAAATACTACCATCCACACAAATGATACATTAATACTTTGACTACCAAGCGTATTTTGCTATGTTAGAACCGCGATGTGATAAAATACTGCAGAATACGATTAAATCGTGCAAAATAAAAATAACGCAGAGTTTTTAGAAGCCAAAGTATTGAAGCATCGTTCCAATATCAATTGCTCTTACAAGATTGCAAATAGGTTTTATTACGAATTTTTTGCATTTCTAGAAAAATCTTTTGCGCCGGTCACCGGTGACCACCGTGGCAGTCAAAGTATTAATACAATAATCGCTTACAATCGATATGACTTCATTAACGCGCTATTCTTTTGAATTACCAAATAAAACATGTTTCATAGAATTGATCAAGTCTCTCTACCAGCGTTTTCCCCGAATTTATCATATTTCACATTACATCGTTCCTTTGGAAATATTGCGGCCATCACTCTCGCAAATTTTCATCACACAATCACAGCTTGAGAAGTTTATCAATTACGAGAAGTTTGTCGCGAAAGTTTGCGTAATGTTCGTAATTTACCATAATCCTGGAAGACTTTAAAACCGCACGCTTTCCGAACACGTCAGCCATCGCGGGGGAATAGCAGAAAGTCACGGTGGTGAAGATGGGTTGGAGCAGGGGGTGAGGCCCGCATCAAGATTCACACCGCATTCGCTTTGAAGTACTCGTACACTTGACAGGAAACACTTGAGGGTTCGCGGAACATAGCGGGGTGGGCGATCCATTAACCACCGGCAACGCGATTACGGCCGACGAGAAAATCGTCTCCGGAGCCTGCGAGGTATCGATCGCACGGACATGAACGTCGAAATTATCCTTCGCGTGTCACAGCTTACGGGCGTCAAAAAATTTCGTTAGCACTAATGAGATTCCGCCTGCATTGTTACGACAATTTATGGGGTACAATGTTAACCCTTTGCACTCCTATGTCGAGTGTGACTCGACATCAGTTTTTATGGCAGGAGCTCCTTTGTCGAGCTCCACTCGACATTTTTTCATGTCTAAATAAATAGATATCGTGCACAGGTTATCGACGCTCTCGCAATGTCACTAGAAGGGTTAGACATTCAGGTAATCAAAGAGAAATAAAAGAACTGGATGTGATCACAGATTATAATAAAAATATAGATGGTGTCGATGTGGCGAACCAATACGCGACATCTTACTGTTTTTTACGTCGAGCACTCAAGTGGTGGAGGGAATATTTCTTTTGGGGATTAGAAATCTCCATGGTAAATGCGTATATTTTATACAAACAAAAAACAAAAAACCAAGGAACAGAACCTATAGCCCACAAAAAATTTCGCGAAAAGATTTTGTCAATGCTAATTCGTGATTGTCGTCATCCAAATATGAAATTGGGGAGGCGTGGAACACATGATAAACACGATCGCTTAGATGGAAAGCCTCATTTAATCTTCCTACATCCCGAAGGAAAACACAAAGACTGTGCAGTTTACTCAAATAGAAAAACATCTGGAGGAAAAAGAGAAACCACCTATTTTTGTGAAACGTGTGAAAGAAAATCAGGGTTACATCTTGCAAGTTCTTTCAAAAGATATCATACCCTTGAAAATTTCAATATACGACAATAATAAATAAAATTGGTATTTAAGTGAATTTGTTTCTTCCTTTATTTATTTAAATTGCTTTATATTTTTAGTTAAAGTAAATTTCAAATAAAACACTTAAAAGCGTTGGGAGCTGCTGGTAACGAAATTGAAATAAAATTCGGAGTGCAAAGGGTTAAGCCGTATGGAAGGTTACTTTACCTACGAAAAATACAGTGTTCAATATTTGCGTCTATAGACGGCGATAATAAGACTAGATAGGAAGGAATTTCTCCCAATATTATTTTTTCGAATACTATCATACCACCAAATTTGCCACGACAATGACAAACTATCTCCCAAAACGTTTTTGACAATGCATATAAATCAATATATAATCAAATATATTGGAAATTGCCGGGTAGACAGCAGTATTGTTATTTTGTAAATTACCTTTTGTTAAATGACAATGTTATGGGACAAAAAAATGTAAACGTTTTTTATCATTATTAGGATATAGCAGCTTCCCCATTTCCGCAATGACACCTCCTGTATACGATTCATTAATTCAATAAAGTACCACACCAAAATGAACATTTTTTTCCCTCAAAGCATTAAAATCCAAATACCACTTCTCTATTGTTTTCTATTCTCATTTCGCCTGAATACGATTCTTTTACTTTTCTACGGTCTGCTACTTGCCTAATTTATTACAAACAATGCCACCCTCATTCTGTCATTACAGGTGTAGAAAGAAGTAATAACTCATGGCTAGCAGTCTCGACGCTTTTCCTTAAATGAATCGCAATTTTTTTAAGCGACCTACGGCTGCTGCTCTTCACCACCCTTCCGCGGCCATATTCTTACAGCCACCACCACTTACGGAGTGCCGGCCACTTTACATTATTTACCAGACGCGTACGACATTCCACCATTTTCTTCTTTTTCCATCGCCTTTTCCCACCATCAGCCAATGTTCCTTTATGCTCCATACCCGCCAAACCATTTTATTATTATGTTCGAACGTACTTCGTGCCTCTTTCTCGGCTTTCTACGCGGTTTTAGGAAGAGAAGCGCGACTGCCTTTTTGGCGCGGAAGACCTTTGACATGCAAATAGAAAAGCGCGCCGGAATTTCAAACGTGTCGCACCATATATGCGTACGAGTATGGGGGAAGGTTTCGTCATTAGCGTTTAATCCTCTCAAAGTGTTCCGAGAGTCGCGGACATCTTTCGTGCGTGCGCAATTCTCTATACTGGTTTGTGTTTCAATCCCGCGTTTTGCTTCCGCATGCGCGTATGAATTTACGTGCTGAATACATTTTTTAGTGCCGGTGGAGGATACGTTTGGCGGGTATGTATTAACAGTTGCATGAATTGTTTGCAGTGAGTTTGCTCCGAAGACCGACCGATAATGGCCAGTTTACATACCACTGGCGTTAAATTAGTTTGCAACAGTTAGTTTCGTTGATGTCAGTCTCCAAATGTCCCCAAGTCCCACAGTCAAATTACGTGCACGAAGACTTTACTTGAAACGACGAAATTTATGCGCAGAATCTATTAATCGTCTATACATTTCCGCTGAACAAGTATTAACCTCGAAATTTGTTTGAGTGTATATTTACAATTGCACGAATCGTTTAAGAGTGGCAGCTTGAATGCAGTGGAAATATCGGCAAATCTGAAAGGTAAATAATTTTCACGAAGACTACTTGAACCGACAGAATGTATGGGTAGAACCTCTCTATCGTCGATTTATCATCAAGCCACTACCGCTGAACGAGTACGAATCTCAAAATATCTGAAAGTTAGATGTGAAGTGGTTGAAAAAAAGTCATTACTGTGTTATACCTGACAAGATCGCGGCATGCAAATTTGCGCCCTAAAGTTCGAGGCTTGTCAAGTGGGGTGGCCGGAGAGTGAAAAAGGGCGATGTCGAAAGAAAGGGACGGTAGGCGGGACACCTCATCGTTTCCTCGCATTTTCGTGTGCCCCGCCCGCCACGTAAGCTCATGCATGTTTCACGAACGACGTAATTAGCTTATTTCACATTCCCCCGTGCATCTTTTTTCCGGCACGTACAGGAGGAATCACGCAAGCCTATGGAACAACGGGGTCAGTCCACTCTTGTCGGTCGGCCCTTCTGCCGTCGTTTTATCAACCCTTCATATTCCAATTTCGTGGCGGCCAACAGCACGCGATACATTTTGTCCTTGATAACGTCCGCAAATCGCGTAATTATGTCACCGACTTATTTGCGATACGAGGCAAATGAGTGCAGATTGTCAGTAATTACGTTTACATCACTTTTTACTGCAATTCTGACAAGTAAGAGAAACTGGAAAGAACACGGTTTGATATGAGAAAAGAATAAGCAGAAAAGTAACGGTTGTTATACCTACATGGGACGACATCAACGTGATCAATTAACACTTTGACTGCCGTGCGTATTTTACTATATAAAACTGCAAGTACTACAGAATATGATTCAATTGTGCAAAATGAAAATAATGTGAAGGTATCGGAGACCAAAGAATTTAAACACTGTTTAATATTACTTGCATTTACAAAATTATAAATGCTACCGTTTGGGTATATTTTGAATTTTTCGTGAAACACCATGGCAGTCAACGTGTTAATGATCATATTCCTATAGAAACGTTGTTATTTTTAAATTCTGTACTCGATTTCCGATTATCCTATATACGATTTCTGTAACACAGAAAATGAACGTAGTAGCGTAAATTATTATATACTTGTAAAAGTTTGGTTACTTTCAAAACATTATATTTTATTATTTCTATAACACGAAACGTAAACGTATAAACTAGTAGCTGCATATAAGTTTCATCACTACAAAAATGTATTTTACCTACATTCTGCATAACACGCGATCACGCAACAGTGATTATTACTGTCGGAAAACTTTGAACGACTTTAATTGGCATCCTCCGTCGTGAGGTACTCTGAACTTCTTCGCTCGTGATCTCCCGCCATCAAAACATTTCCTTTCTCTCAAATATGAAAACGCTCTGGCGTCCTTTGCGATGCAGATCGGAGGTTCCCCGCCGACGTAGAATATCAAGTATCTCAGCGGTGGTAGGTTTAACATTTAAAAGCAGTCTTTAAAGAGTGCGGTAGCTAAACTCTGTTTTAAGGTTTCAGGTATCGCAATCGAGGTGAGATCGAATTCGCTTGAAACGATCAAGAAATAAGGTCGACGATGATGTTCATATAACAAACTGCCGTGCTTAAGAACGATTAATTCCGAGAATTAATTTGTGAACAATGTATTAACGCGCGTGTACCGACCTCATTAAACACGTAGTATGAACGCTTATAAATATCTCAGTTACGGGTTACTTAAATTATAAATTATTGATTATATCAGAGAATTAATTTGTGAATAAAGTATTAACCCGTGATTATCGATCTAATTAAATATGCGAGTATGTAAACAATGCATACATCGTGTGTACCGACCAATTTATCATCATGAACTTGTGTAAATATCTAAGTTATTCGTTACTTACATGTTTACATACTTTTAAGAGACGGAATACTTTTCATAAATTATGCTCCAATGTGCGTTAATAATCGTATAATAAAAAAATTAATTTTTTAAATACACTTGAATCTCATTGAGAACTGAAGATAATGAAACTAATAAAATTGCATTCGAATAAATTCTACTGCCAACTGTTAGTTCCGGACAGCCTATGAATAAAATGAAAATCGATTATATAAACACTTGTTTAAATATGCTCAATAATGTAAAACACTTTCGATACCGCAAACGTAAAGTGGAACAAACTTTTCGTATAGCACTTTGATTAAGTTAATGATAATGTTAAGAAAGCATGAGTGTAGATTTCGCGCAAAGCGTGGTAACGATGTGAAACGTTTCGGTTATGTGAACCGTTATACGTTTCCCTCGAGAACCTTTACACCCATTCAGGACAGGGTATGGAAATAAATTTAGCGCGCGAGTGGCGAATCGGTAACGCAAAGTCGGAACACTTTAGGACTGGTTCTGAAATGAAGCTAATTAGGTAAACCCTAGTTGTTGCGCAAGCTGCGACCTTTCAACGGAAATAACGACAAGTGCGTTACTGAAAGGGGAAAGTTTGCGAACCACTTATAATTTCAATGATTTGATTAAATGAATATAATGAAACTGTGTGTAATTCCATCAAACGCAATCCTGTTTAACGGTCACTTCACATGGAATGAAACGAGAAACGGTCGTAAGGTTTTCGTAATAATGACTTGGTTTAAACGAGTAATCATGTTTTTCAGGCAACATTAAATCAAATCGACGTAGGAACTAAAATATGTGAAACAATCGATATACTACCAGGTTGTTCAATACGTTTTGTCGTTCGATAAGAAAAACACAATGTTATGGTTCAAAATACACTTCATTATTCAGTATAATCTCCCTGAACATTAATGCACTTGCTCCAACGATCCTCCAATCTGTGGATCCCATCCCTGAAGTGAGATTCCGGAAGGTTTGCAAAATAAGCTTCAACAGCCGTTATGACCTCTTCATTTGACGAAAAACGCTTGCCACGCATAAATTTTTTGAGTTCTGGAAACAAATGGAAGTCGCTGGGGGCCAAATCTGGTGAATACGGCGGATGCTCCAACAATTCGAACTTTAATTCATGGATTTTAGCCATTGTCAAAATGCTCTTGTGACACGGTGCGTTGTCCTGATGAAAAAGGATTTTTTCTTCTGCAGACCGGGTCTTTTTTCACGAATTTTTTCCTTCAACTGGTCCAAAAGGTTGCAATAATATTCAGAATTAATTGTTTTACCAGTTTGCAAGTAATCCACAAATAAAATTCCTTTCGCATCCCAAAAAACTGATGCCAGAACCTTCTTGGCCGATTTCTGGACACGGACTCGTTTCGAAGCCGAACAACCAGGTTCACACCACTCTTTAGCCTCTTGTTTTGATTTAGGATCATGGTGATAGACCCAAGTCTCATCCATAGTGATGAATCGACGCACAAAATCCACTTTATCCTTTTTAAAACGCTCCAAATGTTGTTGAGACAGTCGCATTCGAATGTGTTTTTGTTCAATTGTTAGCGAATGCGGCACCCATTGTGCACACAGCTTTTTAAAACTCAAAATTTCATTTAAAATATGACTCACACTGCCTAATGAGATGTGTAGAGCCTCTACTAAATCCCTCTCAGTCAATCGACGATCTTCCAAAACCATATCCTGTACTTTGGCTACGATTTCTGGTGTTGATGCGGTTTTTGGACGTCCTTCACGTGGATCGTCTTCAAGGCTTGTACAACCACGTTTAAATTCAGCAACCCATCTTTCTACTGTTCTAATTGGAGGTGAACGTTCATTATACACTCTTAACATTCGTTCGTGAATTTCTTTTGGTGCTACACCTTCCAAAAATAAGAATTTTATCACTGCACGATATTCCATTTTTTCCATTGTCGAAAATACTGTGACACGGCGACACTAAATGGCTTGTAAACAAAGAATGAATTGACTGATTGAAATTAACCTTCACATACGTTGATAAGAAGAGTGAACCAACAAAACAAAAACAAATTTGGACTAGTAGCAACGACCTCAACAAAACAAAACAAAACTTATTGAACAACCTGGTATATAACACGTATGCCTGCAGTACAGGTGAGTTGACGCACAGCAGTTTCTGTCCGAAATTTTGAAAACCAGACTGACAGCGAGGAAGAGTGTGCTACTCGTATAATCCCAAAGCAAACATATCTATAGGCCCTACTTGATAATAAAACAATTTATAGAAATGGAAGATCATTGTTAATCCTTACGAGTTATCATTGCTAATCACAAAATAAAGTACGAGATCTGATGAGTTACCTTGCGTCTACAATCTTCCGAAGCGTTACCTATGACCACTGCTGAGGTACTGAGGCATTTGCCGCGTCGGTACTGTACACAAAACAGACACACCCTTTACACGGAATATTTACGTAAAGTCGTAAATTCAAGGAATGCCGATGTAAATACAACCGTGAATGTATGTACGTACATTTTTCGCCTATTTTAGCCTATTTTTGCTTATTTTTCGTAATTTTTTCAATTATTTTTGCTCATAATTCGAGAACTATTTCGAATTTTGAGGTGCAGTTTGCGTTTTTGGATACTTCTTCCGATCCTCTCGCGTTTCATATAGAGAAGCAAGTCAAACTGTTGATTTCCAATCAGCAGCCGTAAATAAACGGGGTTTTTCCTCTTGATTTTCGCGATTTTGCCACGTTTTTTTGTCATATCTCTGAAACTATTTCGAATTTTTCAGTGCCGTTGCAATTTTTCCAAGTCTCTTTGTACCCCCTTTCATCGGGTACAATCACAAGTCGATCGGTAGAGTTTTAATTTTTGACCCTGTTTTCCGGCTCGTTTTTCACGATTTTTCCACACCTTTTTGGCGATATCTCCGGAACTATTGCGAATTTCGGGGTGCGCCTTGCATTTTTCCGAGTCATTTTGGACCGCCTTTGATATGTTAAAAGGGCAATTAAATCGGTGACCCATCATTTTTTGGCAAAAATGGCAAGGGGTATACCTTAAGATTTTCTCGATTTCTTTAAGGCCCTGTCCCGTTTAAACTAGCGATCGGAACCTATAACTAATACAGGTTTTCTTAAAGCTCTTTGGACGCACTTTCACGTGGGACTAATCGCGATCAACAATTTTGAAAAAAAAATTTGTTTACTTTCTTAAAATCGTTGTATCTCGGAAACTATGAAGAGTTCAGCGCGCGGAAAGTGGTCTATCTTCAGGGCAAATTACCCTCTATCGAATGGTAAAGGTCCGAATCGAAAAAAAATTTGACATTTTTCGCCTATTTTCACTTGATTTTTTCTCATTTTTTCACTTATTTTTGGTCATATCTCAAAAACTATTTTAAATTTTTGAGTGCGGTTTACGTTTTTCTGATCCTCTTTTGATCCGCTTTCCCTTCTTGCATGTGAATAAGATATACGATAAACTTTTCATTAGTTGATATAAAGAAACGCGTATTTTACTTATACTTTTCTTTGTTCATTTCATCTACTTTTCGTCATATCTCGGAAAATTGTTCCGAATTTGTGAATGCGGTTTTCATTTTTCAAAGTCTGTTTGCACCGCCTTTGTATGTATAAACGGCCGAGTCGATTGAAGAACACTTATTTTCGACTTGATTTCGGAACTCACTTGTGAACATTTTTTCACCTTTTTCCGGCCATATCTCCGAAACTACTGCGAGTTTACCTTTGCTCATATCTCAGGGACCATAGAAAATGTTACATACACATACATCCACGTGCACCAGATCCGTGTTGCAGTCATTTCCTATTTCTCTTCCGTCAAAGGATTTTCGACAGACGCATATATGTCAACTATTCGCAATAGGTTAATATTTTCTTTTAGTGTTTCAATATAACATGGAAGTATACGATAGTACCGATATGTTAGAAACTTAATTTTTTTCCTCGCGTGCGATGCAACAATGCCTCGAAAAAGAAGTGCAGGGAATCTTTGATCGATATGCGCTTGTCTGGTTATTCCGTTAATGGCCGATGATTCGTGCCCTGGAGGTGCATCAATCATACAGTTACAGCAACGTGGAGCCGAGCAGCCAGATAACACCCACCCCTATTTCGTTCCGTTCTCTCGTCCGCTGTCCCTCTCTTTCGGCCGCTCTTACCTTCTCACTCTCGTCCCGGCAATCCGCTAACGAAAATCTGGACTACAGGACGCACGAGTTCAATTAGCCCGACGATTCAATTATCGTGAACGATCGGCCGAGGGTTAATGCGGTCGACATTCCCAGTCCGCTTACAGGTCTGCGGCGGAAAACAAACACCCCGCGGTTTGCAAAAAGTTTAACTCAACTTACGGATATGTTGTGTCGAATTTTAGACAGATGAGATGTGGAGTTTTTCAAATGATTCTGTCTTGATTTACGAAATTGTGCGCTACAGGCGGATTGACGTTGCAGACTTTTATTTTATTGCACAATAGTTTCGAGGATGTAGTATGAATGATTGGGAGCCTGTATAATTGACACGAAAAAGAGTGTGTAGTGTGAGTATAAGTTTTATAAGAAATACAAGTTATAGTTGATTAAAAAAAGAGTATCTAGTATATGGGTTTTCTTTGTGTCGAATTTTAGACAGATGAAATGTGGAGTTTTTGAAATGATTCTGTCTTGATTTACGAAATTGTGCGCTACTGGCGGATTGACGTTGCAGGCTTTTATTTTATTGCACAATAGTTTCGAGGATATAGCATGAATGATTGGGAGCCTGTATAATTGACACGAAAAAGAGTGTGTAGTGTGTGTATAAGTTTTATAAGAAATACAAGTTATAGTTGATTAAAAAAAGAGTATCTAGTATATGGGTTTTCTTTGTGTCGAATTTTAGACAGATGAGATGTGGAGTTTTTCAAATGATTCTGTCTTGATTTACGAAATTGTGCGCTACAGGCGAATTGACGTTGCAAACTTTTATTTTATTGCACAATAGTTTCGAGAATGTAGTATAAATGATTGGGAGCCTGTATAATTGACACGAAAAAGAGTGTGTAGTGTGTGTATAAGTTTTATAAGAAATACAAGTTATAGTTGATTAAAAAAAGAGTATCTAGTATATGGGTTTTCTTTGTGTCGAATTTTAGACAGATGAGATGTGGAGTTTTTGAAACGATTCTGTCTTGATTTACGAAATTGTGCGCTACTGGCGGATTGACGTTGCAGACTTTTATTTTATTGCACAATAGTTTCGAGAATGTAGTATGAATGATTGGGAGTCTGTATGATTGACACGAAAAAGAGTGTGTAGTGTGTGTATAAGTTTTATAAGAAATACAAGTTATAGTTGATTAAAAAAAAAAGTATCTAGTATATGGGTTTTCTTTGTGTCGAATTTTAGACAGATGAGATGTGGAGTTTTTGAAATGATTCTGTCTTGATATACGAAATTGTGCGCTACAGGCGGATTGACGTCGCAGGCTTTTATTTTATTGCACAATAGTTTCGAGGATGTAGTATGAATGATTGGGAGCCTGTATAATTGACACGAAAAAGAGTGTATAGTGTGTGTACAAGTTTTATAAGAAATACAAGTTATAGTTGATTAAAAAAAGAGTATCTAGTATATGGGTTTTCTTTGTGTCGAATTTTAGACAGATGAGATGTGGAGTTTTTGAAATGATTCTGTCTTGATTTACGAAATTGTGCGCTACAGGCGGATTGACGTTGCAGGCTTTTATTTTATTGCACAATAGTTTCGAGGATGTAGTATGAATGATTGGGAGCCTGTATAATTGACACGAAAAAGAGTGTGTAGTGTGTGTATAAGTTTTATAAGAAATACAAGTTATAGTTGATTAAAAAAAGAGTATCTAGTATATGGATTTTCTTTGTGTCGAATTTTAGACAGATGAAATGTGGAGTTTTTCAAATGATTCTGTCTTGATTTACGAAATTGTGTGCTACTGGCGGATTGACGTTGCAGGCTTTTATTTTATTGCACAATAGTTTCGAGGATGTAGCATGAATGATTGGGAGTCTGTATGATTGACACGAAAAAGAGTGTGTAGTGTGTGTATAAGTTTTATAAGAAATACAAGTTATTGTTGATTAAAAAAAGAGTATCCAGTATATGGGTTTTCTTTGTGTCGAATTTTAGACAGATGAGATGTGGAGTTTTTGAAAGGATTCTGTCTTGATTTACGAAATTGTGCGTTACTGGCGGATTGACGTTACTGGCTTTTATTTTATTGCACAATAGTTTCGAGGATGTAGTATGAATGATTGGGAGTCTGTATAATTGACACGAAAAAGAGTGTGTAGTGTGTGTATAAGTTTTATAAGAAATACAAGTTATTGTTGATTAAAAAAAGAGTATCTAGTATATGGGTTTTCTTTGTGTCGAATTTTAGACAGATGAGATGTGGAGTTTTTGAAACGATTCTGTCTTGATTTACGAAATTGTGCGCTACTGGCGGATTGACGTTGCAGGCTTTTATTTTATTGCACAATAGTTTCGAGGATGTAGCATGAATGATTGGGAGCCTGTATAATTGACACGAAAAAGAGTGTGTAGTGTGTGTATAAGTTTTATAAGAAATACAAGTTATTGTTGATTAAAAAAAGAGTATCTAGTATATGGGTTTTCTTTGTGTCGAATTTTAGACAGATGAAATGTGGAGTTTTTGAAATGATTCTCTCTTGATTTACGAAATTGTGCGCTACTGGCGGATTGACGTTGCAGACTTTTATTTTATTGCACAATAGTTTCGAGGATGTAGCATGAATGATTGGGAGCCTGTATAATTGACACGAAAAAGAGTGTGTAGTGTGTGTGTAAGTTTTATAAGAAATACAAGTTATAGTTGATTAAAAAAAGAGTATCTAGTATATGGGTTTTCTTTGTGTCGAATTTTAGACAGATGAGATGTGGAGTTTTTCAAATGATTCTGTCTTGATTTACGAAATTGTGCGCTACTGGCGGATTGACGTTGCAGGCTTTTATCTTATTGCACAATAGTTTCGAGGATGTAGCATGAATGATTGGGAGCCTGTATAATTGACACGAAAAAGAGTGTGTAGTGTGTGTATAAGTTTTATAAGAAATACAAGTTACAGTTGATTAAAAAAAAGGTATCTAGTATATGGGTTTTCTTTGTGTCGAATTTTAGACAGATGAGATGTGGAGTTTTTGAAATGATTCTGTCTTGATTTACGAAATTGTGCGCTACTGGCGGATTGACGTTGCAGGCTTTTATTTTATTGCACAATAGTTTCGAGGATGTAGCATGAATGATTGGGAGCCTGCATAATTGACACGAAAAAAAAGTGTGTAGTGTGTGTATAAGTTTTATAAGAAATGCAAGTTATTGTTGATTAAAGAAAGAGTATCTAGTATATGGGTTTTCTTTGTGTCGAATTTTAGACAGATGAGATGTGGAGTTTTTGAAACGATTCTGTCTTGATTTACGAAATTGTGCGCTACAGGCGGATTGACGTTGCAGACTTTTATTTTATTGCACAATAGTTTCGAGGATGTAGCATGAATGATTGGGAGCCTGTATAATTGACACGAAAAAGAGTGTGTAGTGTGCGTATAAGTTTTATAAGAAATACAAGTTATAGTTGATTAAAAAAAAGAGTATCTAGTATATGGGTTTTCTTTGTGTCGAATTTTAGACAGATGAGATGTGGAGTTTTTGAAACGATTCTGTCTTGATTTACGAAATTGTGCGCTACTGGCGGATTGACGTTGCAGACTTTTATTTTATTGCACAATAGTTTCGAGGATGTAGCATGAATGATTGGGAGCCTGTATAATTGACACGAAAAAGAGTGTGTAGTGTGTGTATAAGTTTTATAAGAAATACAAGTTATAGTTGATTAAAAAAAAGGTATCTAGTATATGGGTTTTCTTTGTGTCGAATTTTAGACAGATGAGATGTGGAGTTTTTGAAATGATTCTGTCTTGATTTACGAAATTGTGCGCTACAGGCGAATTGACGTTGCAAACTTTTATTTTATTGCACAATAGTTTCGAGGATGTAGTATGAATGATTGGGAGCCTGTATAATTGACACGAAAAAGAGTGTGTAGTGTGTGCATAAGTTTTATAAGAAATACAAGTTATAGTTGATTAAAAAAAGAGTATCTGGTATATGGGTATTCTTTGCCTAAAGATAATAGTGTGACATTCATATTTGTGACGTACCTATTGTTAGGTGTTAATATAACATTGCTACCTAACGACGGAAATGTAATAATGTGGAAATCTGACGTCTCGGAAAAGCATCTGAAATATATTTTCCTTCAGATTCTTGTGTTTCAACGCTCGATTACTCTTCTGGCTGCTCAACAACTTGTACGCAACGAACCATATTACTACTCGCAACTCTAACTGAATGAGTGGCGTGCATTCAAGTTCCTTCTAGTGCAAAGACTCGGGACTCAAACATTTTTTGGCGATTTAAACGAAATACATGTTACTGTCTCATAATTGTGTCATCTAAACCGTCACGTAGCGAAAATTAAAACTACATACTATTTTGACAATTTAAGTGTAAAACATATAATACTGCAGTAAAGGCAGAACAAAACTACCAAAGAACAGTTGAAATTTCTCAAGCCACTTAGTGAATCATTAAAAGATGAATGTCACGAAACATTTTGGCATAATTGAGAATAATCGTATTGCACAATTTTATATACGCAGTCATGATTTCAAGTTCCATGTCTGTAAAATGACCGAAATGCAGTTGCGACGCTAAAACGTTGTTTAAAAAAGAACATACGCGGAAAAGATAACCGACACGCGATTTACGCAATGAACATTCGATTTAAAAATGTAATTTCTCAACTCTGCAGTGGCGAATAAACGAGAGCGACATATGAGCCGTTTATTTTGAAAGTGGCCTAACTCCGGGTTTCAATATTTTCCGGTTACCATGGTTACATGTACAAATTCATGTTATTTATCAGTAAATGTCATTTATCTCGATTTGAAGATAAATGGAGTTAGGCCACTTTCAAAATAAACCGCTCATATACGTCCCGGTATCTCCGATTTCTTAATCTTATTTTGACGGGCCGATTTGAAAACCGACCGGACTACATTCGACAGTTTCGCGGTAGAAAGACAGAATGTTCGAGCATTTCCACATCCGTCGTGCGACAAAAGTACATTCCTGAGAACACCAGCGGGGAATGTTGCGAAGAGAACAAAGGAGAGCTAAAGAAGGAAGAGCAAACGAATAAAAGGGGAGTCGAAATAAAAGCAGCACGGTACAGCGACCGCGTGAAAAGACTGCGAACGTGTGAGGACCGGGGTTGTTTAAAGAGACGTGCTGGGGTTTCCTATAAAGAGGGTGCGAAATCGGAAAATCGTGACGGCAGGATGCCATGGTGTGAAGAGGTCATGAAGGAGAATAGACAAATTTCGGGAAAACGAGATCTTAACATTTTTCGGCGTACAGTTTATCTAAATTCACAATGATAGACCAAATGCACATATATTGTATCAGAGCGAATTATCTACTTGTCATCTATTCATATTTTCTTTTGTAAAATCCCAATATTTTTCAACACACAATTCACCTACATAAAGAATTACATTCCAAATGCGCGTATATTACATCTGCATGCATAATTTGTGTCATGTAACTAAATGTGCAGTCTAATAATATTATAAGAGGTGTCTTATCGGCATGTGTTATCATATGAAGCTATTAATAAAAAGCAGAACATCCGAATGAAAGAACGTATCTTCTCAATTTATTATATTAGAATTATTTTTGCCGGCGGATAGTGCAGAATTTTGGCCGCACGTATATTGTGTCAGAGCGAATTATCTACTTGTCATCTATTCATATTTTCTCTTGTAAAATCCCAATATTTTTCAACACACAATTCACCTACATAAAGAATTACATTCCAAATGCGCGTATATCACATCTGCATGCATAATTTGTGTCATGTAACTAAATGTGCAGTCTAATAATATTATAAGAGGTGTCTTATCGGCATGTGTTATCGTATGAAGCTATTAATAAACAGCAGAACATCCGAATGAAAGAACGTGTCTTGTCAATTTATTATATTAGAATTATTTTTGCCGGCGGATAGTGCAGAATTTTGGCCGCACGTATATTGTGTCAGAGCGAATTATCTACTTGTCATCTATTCATATTTTCTTTTGTAAAATCCCAATATTTTTCAACACACAATTCACCTACGTAAAGAATTACATTCCAAATGCGCGTATATTACATCTGCATGCATAATTTATGTCATGTAACTAAATGTGCAGTCTAATAATATTATAAGAGGTGTCTTATCGGCATGTGTTATCATATGAAGCTATTAATAAAAAGCAGAGCATCCGAATGAAAGAACGTATCTTCTCAATTTATGATATTAGAATTATTTTTGCCGGGGGAGAGTGCAGAATTTTGGCCGCACCCAGTTTAATTCACGTTGTCCTGCGAGGGTTCGCCACCCATGGGATTTCACGTGTTTCGGAACTCTTTCCGTGTAAAACGTTGCGTGTTGGTATAATTTAGCTTCAGGAAACAGAGAAAATACGCGACGCCAACCCTATGCTGCGTCTTATTTCTTTTCGTCTACTCCCTCCATCATTCGCGCTGCTTTTCTTTTTCGGGTCTTGCGGTATTCCTTTCGTTTTTCTTACCAACCACATTTTCCGTGTCTTCCAGGAAATCCACTTGGATGGTGTATTTTAAGAATCTTTCCGGCTATTTGTTACATGTGACCGAAATGCACTCCGACGTCTCCTTTATAAAAGTACAATCCAATATTACGGTTAAATGTAAACAGCTGTCTCTAACCATCAAGGAGGGCAAACGATTTTAGTACATAGTCACCTAATAAGATTTATTCGCCATTTGTTAGCCTAGTTAATTGCATTTTGTCTTATAATTCCAAATTCATATTGTTTGAATGCCCGAATTAAATAGAAAATAGTACACGGACATTAGAATAACAAGTATACGTCGCTGCCGATATATATTCGCCGATTTAATGGCGCTGCGTTCGGAAATATTTGAAACGCCAGAATCTCATGCAACAGAATTCATTTTTTTTCTTAAGACCAGCGAAACTGATCAAAATTATCGCTTTCTTTTTCGCTCGGCAATTCGATTTTATTTATTATAATTTATCTCAAACCGGACGGGACTCACTTAGAGACGTACACTTATTTTTTTGTTGAGTTTTGTTTAAATGGCGTGTTTGATTTATGAACGAGGCGAGATATGCTTTTTATCGGGAACACTTTGACCCCTACGTCGTGCGTCGTGCGCAACTTTCATCTCTCTCGTCCTCCGTCGTCCCTCTCTTTTCTGGCATCCACTTCTTCGTCGTTTCTCGTCAAAAGGGTTGAGGTTACTGTTAGTTCGAGCCTTTATTTTTCTCCTTCGTCATCGTCCTCCAGGTTTAGGTTCTTTTAAATGCGAAAGTATACAAGTGTTTTTTAACAATGAAAGAAGTTCTAGAAAAGATTAATTTTACACGATTACGTCAACCGCATACATGTCTGTATATATATATATTTTTTTTTCAGACGCATTTATAGATACCTTCAAGTAATGTTACACGTTTCCTGTATCGACTTTTAATTACTGTATGTATGCATATATAATGCCAGCTAAAACCACTCTGACCACATTTTCAAACATTACAACGTATTTTATAATTATCATTCATAATAATCAACCCAAACTTTCGACGCGAATTCGAAATAAATGTATAAAATGCAATCGCTCGAATAATTATAAAGGATAGTGTATATGCAAGTACGATAAACGTGACGTGTAACGATTGATCATTCTTCAGGCTTTATCAATATTGTTTTCGCGCAGAACGAAAGAGAAAGAGAGAGGGAGAGAGTGAAAAATTGTTAGCGATAACGCAACTTCGTAGTTTCGTCATGAAATCAACCAACCAACCGAGTGACGGCCTTAATCTTACGCGAATAGGAGTTAAAATAAATTTGTATCGTTATCAACGCTTTTATTTATAGTATCCTCAGTAATCGTATTTTTTCTGCTTATACCAATGGGTTACGATACATGAAACATATTGCTATTGAATGGAATATTGATTGCAAAGGATTGATCTTAATGAAGCACCGACCACTAATAATTTAACCACATTGGATGATTAATATTGTGTCATTAAAATCTGTTTTTAGTAAAAATGTAATATGTGATGTAGATTGGTAGCATAAATTATATATACCGATCCTTGTTCTTTTTCGTCCCACACGCCAGACTTCTAATCTAATAAGAAAAAGTAAGTGATCCCGTAAAGTGTAATTTCGTAATCACTATTGCCGTGTACATAATTTCGATGAATTATGCTCTAATTATATTTCATTTAGCTGAGCGCGAATGGAACTCGATCGACAGCGCTAGTCATTTTACGTCACGTTAAGAATCAAAACAATTGAAATTGCATCTCCTCACAGTTCAGGGTTCTTGCGCTATTATCTTAGCCGGACACGTTAACAGTTGCATATGTGACAGACATTGCAGTGGCATTTTCTGCAACCTTAACGAGTCACTCGCGTTGTTTGATGAGGTCCTCCATCTCGTTCAAATTTGCTTTCGCTCAAAGGACCCTAAGCGCTCTTCCTATTGACTTAATTATCCGCAATGGCTGCCGTTTCAATTAAAATGGCCCATTCACCGACGAAAATGAGTCAATTTATCTTTGCATCATCTCGGTTGACAGGTTTGAGTACACACGCAAACTTTTGAGTAGCAAAGATTCATCAAACTAAAAAATGCATAGAGTACCTGAATTTATTAACCTTGCACTTGAAGTGTTTGGTAATATAAGTGAGAGCGTCAGACTTGACTTCGCCCCTGCCCATATATGCACTTGTGAATGTATCGGATATTATGAACGGTAAAAGCACTTTTGTACCGACCAAATGCACCTGCCACCAGGTCAGAAAATTATATCTAAACTTAGTTATTTACTACGATTTCACCTGTAGAAATAAGTACTGGTATCCGGTTTGAAACAATTTCCATTAATATAAAATCGTAACAGGGAAAAATAAATAATAAAATATCATTTTCTTTTCCTTACCCTATTCATGGGTGATCCCACTTCCAATATTAATTCTGTAGTAATGACTATGCCTCTCATACCTACAATATAATTAATGCATAACCAGCGAATATGCATAGATTTGCACTTTCTCCCCTGCTTTCAGAATCAAGTATTACGTTGGCCGAATCAAGTGTCGGAACAGTATTAGAATAGGTCAACGATAAGACCAATCGACGTTCGATAGCGAACTCGTCCCAGTTCCCAGATAAATTGCAACTGTTAAACTTCTTGCTCGCGATCTGTTGCCGCCACTGCATTTCAATATCGGTTCCATTACTCTCGCGCAGAACTTCTGAATGCTGCGACTCGACTTATGCATACGCAAACTCTGTCGGTCTTTCGATGGAATTCGCGTCGTAATTCATGCCGGCATCAAAAATTCAGAACAAGCCGCGAGTCTTCGAAGGGAAGGAGGTCGCGATCAAAGGAGATCGTAAAATTCAATCGAACTCCGCCGAACGGGCGAGGAAAGTGGAATAATTTGCAGCGGAACATCATGGTGTTTCGCACGAAGGCATCGTTTAGTTTTTGCTTTCTACTACCTCGATATACACGCCGCATTTAAGTATGGCATTTTCACTATACATTTTTTTTTTTACTGTATGAAAATAGTTTTTGCTTTTATTTTTATTTGGTCTAAAGGTAAACATATTTTTCGGAACGAAATGAGGAATTTCGATATTGAAAAAAGTGAATCTCTAGGACAACTTTTCTATACAACCCTAATTGACGATGCAGAGCGGGATACAAACGTTCCTACTGCCTACGGAAAATACTTTCAGAAGGATTTTTACTTAGAAGAAGTAGAAACAACACCTAATACATTCCTTACAATGCGCAAGCAAAGCAAATTGGTAGCAAGGCTCATTCTGAGAAAAATCTTGATATAATTCGGCGATTAATAAATTCGCTGGTTAGTGGAAACTTTTTCCACGTCATCTATGTTTTCCTACTGCCTCCGGAAAATACTTTCAGAAGGATTTTTACTTAGAAGAAGAAGAAACAACACCTAATACATTCCTTACAATGCGCAAGCAAAGCAAATTGGTAGCAAGGCTCATTCCGAGAAAAATCTTGATATAATTCGGCGATTAATAAATTCGCCGGTTAGTGGAAACTTTTTCCACGTCATCGAGCGAAGTAATAAGTTAGCCTAAGTAAACCAGCCGCGGTAATAAAAGTCGGCCGATAGCAAAGCGGGCAAGCCTTGAAGAAGGGTGAAAAGAAAGAAACAAAATTGAGAAAAGGAGAGGAAATTTGAGATGAGAACGGAAGGGATAAGAAAAGAAAGAAGTGGGAGGGATACGCAAAGTTGCGAAGAAGTTATCAAAAAAGTCGCTCAAGGGTTATCAAGGATTCATTAAAAAGTACGCGAGGTACGTGACCTGAAACGTTCGAAATTGTGTCTTGCGGCGGGACGTGAGACGTGTTGTTGGACGAGTTTGTCGATTCATGAATGCGAATTAACGTGTCGACGTATGAGTGGGCTTGAATGGGAAAACGTTTTGCCGCGAAACTTGTTCGTTATCAACCGTCGCTAAGGTCGCTGACACTTTTTAACTGGATTCATACTTCGGTCGGCTGAATCCAGGTTTAACGGTGTTTACTTTTGGAACTAACTTTAGTTTACAATTTTGTTCGATACATGTCATGCGCACACTACCGGCCGGAAGTTTATGGCCAACAGTTTTACTGTTGCATTTCACGGTAAAACAAAGCGAGTGCCGTTTGTATAGCAATTTCAATCTGTTAGCAGAGCCAAGGCTATTTATTACAGTATTCCCGTTTTATACTTCCTCAAGAAAACTTTCAGATCGCCGTTTTTTATTCAGTTCTTGGAAGATTGTCCGGAACCTACGGCTGCGTTACTAACCAAACTGATTAACCTTTGACGTTGCATCTTATTTCGCGAAATAGACAAGCGCGGGCTTAGCCATAATATGCCTACTAATTTGCGAAAGTTATGTTATGATACATCTGCATTCCTAATAACTAATGCATTACAGCTGATTACATATCGAAACGACAAACACGTAAATTTAATTTTATGAATTTTAAATGTCAGCGCTCTTTTAATTTTTTTTGTCAAACCTTGTGAATATAACAGCCGGAAGTTAAAGAGAGCGGCAGCCGCGATTTATAATCTGGGAGGACAATGTCTCAGGCTGCACAGTCTCTGCTTTTTATAGGGCGTCGTAAAGCGGACTGGTGCGAATTGGACGATAAGAAGCCAATTTTGGATCAAGTACCTTTTCACGTTAATGGCCGCTGCGAGACTGGCCTTAAAATCCAACTCTATCCTAACACAGGTGTACACGTATACGTATACACACGTATTCCTCTTCATTTATCTGAATTTCCCCATCATTTACCCCATTTTCCCTATCCATCCTTTCTTGTGTCCCTTGGTAAATTTAACGTTAGTTTGCAAACCTGAGAATTTAATTTATTTAAAACCGGGATCACACAACTACATTAACAATTATTTTTATTTGTTTACGTGACACGCGTGTATGTCATTAGTTTCCAAAAAGTTATGACGGCAAAAAGTGGAGAATAAAAATATTATTTTCGCTATCCTTTGGTAGTTCTTCTCCTTCTTTCTATTAATCTCTCTATGGAGCTCCCAGTTTACCTGCTCTCTCATGCAAAATTCCTGATACCCTGACCTACAATTTCTCGCACACATCCCTTCCGATTATCAATTTTCAAACAACCGGTGAGCCCCGATCTGCTCACTGATTTTCTCAGAATATTCAACTCGTCACAGGCGAACAGCTAAGTTAATTCGGTTCATTTACTTTATATCACGGTTACACTCTATAACCAGACCAGTATGACGAATAGATAGTTAGATTATTCAAACGTGAATGGTTCGATGTCGGAAGTATTTCTCAACTGAGCTTAATGTAAAAATAATAAAAAAAGATGTTGTATCTCATACTCGATTTAACGAAACTGTGCTCTCCAATAAAGATTTTTAATTCCTCTTATTTGGTTATTTGCTACAAAGTTTTTCCTCAAAGATTTAAACGCTGATATGATCTTCCCATACGTAATAAACGTAATATCAATTTTTCAGTACACTCCACCTCAAGAAACCTACCATACCCATGCCCTCTCTCCTCTGTTATAATGGGAAAAGTACAAGTTAAAATGGAACATTAAAATAACAGTCTCTAACGGTCTAAATATTTTTTAACTCACCATGACTGATCAAAATTAATTCTCACTAATAAAACACAAACGTCGCAAGTACGAAAATTCTAAAATCGTACCTCGTTACTTGTTACCGCAAAAACCGAAACTCTAACCGTCCAGATATATTTGTTTCAACTAAACAAGATCAATTGAGTTTAATATTGTTAAACAAAGCATAAAAATAACAAATAGGGAAATTCAAAAATCGTACCCCCTTACTTGTCACGACAAAAATCGAAACTCTAATTTTCCAGACTTGTTTGAATTAAACGAGATCGATCAAAGTTAACATTTACAATTTTACAAGCTTCAATCTGTTCGAGCAGGTAGTCAATGTAGAAATTGGGAGAAAATATCGATGGGAAGCGATCCTATGTTGGCAACCACTGTCCATTTAATCGAATGCCGATAAACGTTAGCATGCATTATCCGGAACGCATCCGACTGGCAATGTTTACGTATACGCGGCTGGACGGGCGTAAAGAGAGCGACGATGATGTAACCACAAGGCGCGATTAAAGTCCCTCCACCATTTTGTTGTTCCTTTCTCATCTCGCCTTCGTTCATTCACTACCCCTGCTGGTTTGCTCTCGTCGCCCAACTCTAGGGCGGCAATTTACATGAGAAAACAGTCGTTGTCCCACTCAATTTCCTCCTACTTTCTCACCCTTCCCACGGTTCTTTTGCCTTTTCGGGCGCTCGGAGACTCTTCCATCGAGGTTACGGCTATTACAAATGTGAATGACACGAAAAAATATTTTAAGGAGTTGCAGTTGTATTCTGTCAAGTTCAAGTTGTGTTATATCATTTGCTTGTATGTAATTTATAAATATAAAAATTTCGGTAGTGGTGTGGTTAAGGTTGTACATTTAACATGTAAAGAGTTTTGAATATCCCGACAATATCCAAACCAAATTTAAATATTCTAAAAAAAATCGCGTTCAATTGACAGCTCAATAGCGTTTATACGAAAAAAAAATTACGGAAGGCTATTTCAACATTATCGTTGACACGATCAAAGCAGCGTTATCTAATAATTGTCAGAGTTTTAATTGAATGACATCAGAAATTGGATATTGGAATTTAAATATTTAAACAAAATCGCGTCTTGTTAAAGACCCGATATTTGTTGCACTGGAAAAAAACAAACTGCCGGAAAATATCGACATCAACGGTCCTTCGAACGATCAAAGTAGTATCACTTAATTATTCAATGTTAGCGATCGTGTAAACATTTGGGATGACACATACGAAACTGAACGTCAGTTTAATAATTCGCGTTGCGTTTGTCGCGAATCGTCCGCAAATTCTCATCCGTCAATTTCCTGCATCATACTTGACGTTTTTCTGTTTTCGGGGGTTCACGGCTGAGCGTGCATCAATGTCAACGCAGTAATTAATGCACAGACTTGCCTGCCGGCAATTAACTCTGGCCGTGTCGCGCTTCAGGCGGCAAACGTTGTTGAGGCTACCGTCGTCGCCGCCGCCGTCGTCGTCGTCATTGTTGATTGCCAGTTTGGCAATAGAGGGGATGAAAATTTAGGGGTTGTACAACGACTGCACGTCGCCAAAGCGACGGTGTTACGGGATCCCGAATCTCAGTCCCCCACGATATATCCCACTCGTACACGTCTGATGCTGTTAGACCTTACTGTCAACGTTTCGCGTCTTTGTCGTTTTGACGTTCACATTTCCTGCCCCCGTTTACTGCGTTCGACGACCTTGTCGCGTGATGTTTGGACATTAGTTATCGGAGTAATGTAATCGTAGAGAAGTTTTACGGGGGTTGTAGATGAGAATGAAAAATAAACATTTATGTGTCTCAACATCTATATGTTGCTTTAGAGAAATAAAACTTGTGAAAAGTGCGAAACAATAACAAATACGTAAATGCTACTAATTTAAAATCGATAAACCAAACGTATGGTTTTAAGATGAGAAGAAATTATAGCATGGAAAGCAGTCCAAGAAATATGAAGTTTATAAAGACCACGACTGTCAATTGTACTCTCGAACTAGCATACGCAAGTCGTTCCGAAGAAAATAGAATTTCGTGAATTCAAGCACCGTAAACGTAATTAAAGGTCTGTACGTAGCTCTGCTTCGCAGAACTTGCAAAATACGTAAATGCCACCAAATTGAAATCGATAAAGCAAACGTATGGTTTTAAGATGGGAACAAATTATATCATGGAAAGCAGTCCATGAAATATGAAGTTTATAAAGATCACGACTGTCAATTGTATTTTTGAACTAGCATACGCAAGTCGTTCCGAAGAAAATAGAATTTCGTGAATTCAAGGTCCGTAAACGTAATTAAAGTCCTGTACGTAGCTCTGCTTCGCAAAACCTGCGAAATACGTAAATGCCACAAAATTGAAATCGATAAAGCAAAAGTATGGTTTTAAGATGGGAACAAATTATATCATGGAAAGCAATCCAAGAAATATGAAGTTTACAAAGACCACGGTCAATTGTATTTTCTAACTAGCATATGCAAGTCGTTCCGAAGAAAATAGAATTTCGTGAATTCAAGCACCGTAAACGTAATTAAAGGCCTGTACGTAGCTCTGCTTCGCAGAACTTGCAAAATACGTAAATGCCACCAAATTGAAATCGATAAAGCAAACGTATAGTTTTAAGATGGGAACAAATTATATCATGGAAAGCAATCCAGGAAATATGAAGTTTATAAAGATCACGACTGTCAATTGTATTTTTGAACTAGCATACGCAAGTCGTTCCGAAGAAAATGGAATTTCGTGAATTCAAGGTCCGTAAACGTAATTAAAGGTCTGTACGTAGCTCTGCTTCGCAGAACTTGCAAACTACGTAAATGCCACCAAATTGAAATCGATAAAGCAAACGTATGGTTTTAAGACGAGAAGAAATTATAGCATGGAAAGCAGTCCAAGAAATCTGAAATTTATAAAGATCACCACTGGCAATTGTATTTTCGAACTAGCATACGCAAGTCGTTCCGAAGAAAATAGAATTTCGTGAATTCAAGCACCGTAAACGTAATTAAAGGCCTGTACGTAGCTCTGCTTCGCAGAACTTGCAAAATACGTAAATGCCACCAAATTGAAATCGATAAAGCAAACGTATGGTTTTAAGATGGGAACAAATTATATCATGGAAAGCAATCCAAGAAATATGAAGTTTATAAAGACCACGACTGTCAATTGTATTTTCTAACTAGCATACGCAAGTCGTTCCGAAGAAAATGGAATTTCGTGAATTCAAGCACCGTAAACGTAATTAAAGGTCTGTACGTAGCTCTGCTTCGCAGAACTTGCAAAATACGTAAATGCCACCAAATTGAAATCGATAAAGCAAACGTATGGTTTTAAGATGGGAACAAATTATATCATGGAAAGCAATCCAAGAAATATGAAGTTTATAAAGACCACGACTGTCAATTGTATTTTTTAACTAGCATACGCAAGTCGTTCCGAAGAAAATGGAATTTCGTGAATTCAAGGTCCGTAAACGTAATTAAAGGCCTGTACGTAGCTCTGCCTCGCAGAACTTGCGAAATACGTAAATGCCACCAAATTGAAATCGATAAAGCAAACGTATGGTTTTAAGATGGGAACAAATTATATCATGGAAAGCAATCCAAGAAATATAAAGTTTATAAAGATCACGACTGTCAATTGTATTTTTGAACTAGCATACGCAAGTCGTTCCGAAGAAAATGGAATTTCGTGAATTTAAGGTCCGTAAACGTATTTAAAGGCCTGTACGTAGCTCTGCTTCGCAGAACTTGCAAAATACGTAAATGCCACCAAATTGAAATCGATAAAGCAAACGTATGGTTTTAAGATGGGAACAAATTATATCATGGAAAGCAATCCAAGAAATATGAAGTTTATAAAGACCACGACTGTCAATTGTATTTTCTAACTAGCATACGCAAGTCGTTCCGAAGAAAATGGAATTTCGTGAATTCAAGGTCCGTAAACGTAATTAAAGGCCTGTACGTAGCTCTGCTTCGCAGAACTTGCAAAATACGTAAATGCCACCAAATTGAAATCGATAAAGCAAACGTATGGTTTTAAGATGGGAACAAATTATATCATGGAAAGCAGTCCATGAAATATGAAGTTTATAAAGATCACGAATGTCAATTGTATTTTTGAACTAGCATACGCAAGTCGTTCCGAAGAAAATGGAATTTCGTGAATTCAAGGTCCTTAAACGTAATTAAAGGCCTGTACGTAGCTCTGCTTCGCAGAACTTGCGAAATACGTAAATGCCACCAAATTGAAATCGATAAAGCAAACGTATGGTTTTAAGATGAGAACAAATTATATCATGGAAAGCAGTCCAAGAAATATAAAGTTTATAAAGATCACGACTGTCAATTGTATTTTTGAACTAGCATACGCAAGTCGTTCCGAAGAAAATGGAATTTCGTGAATTCAAGGTCCGTAAACGTAATTAAAGGCCTGTACGTAGCTCTGCTTCGCAGAACTTGCAAAATACGTAAATGCCACCAAATTGAAATCGATAAAGCAAACGTATGGTTTTAAGATGGGAACAAATTATATCATGGAAAGCAATCCAAGAAATATAAAGTTTATAAAGACCACGACTGTCAATTGTATTTTCTAACTAGCAAACGAAAGTTGTTCCGAAGAAAATGGAATTTCGTGAATTCAAGGTCCGTAAACGTAATTAAAGGCCTGTACGTAGCTCTGCTTCGCAGAACTTGCAAAATACGTAAATGCCACCAAATTGAAATCGATAAAGCAAACGTATGGTTTTAAGATGGGAACAAATTATATCATGGAAAGCAACCCAAGAAATATGAAGTTTATAAAGACCACGACTGTCAATTGTATTTTCTAACTAGCATACGCAAGTCGTTCCGAAGAAAATGGAATTTCGTGAATTCAAGGTCCGTAAACGTAATTAAAGGTCTGTACGTAGCTCTGCTTCGCAGAACTTGCGATAAGAAACAGTGAGACAAAGGTACCCATTCCAGGTATACGCGTCCCTTTGTTGCTCACCAGCAAGAATGTTTGTCGTTGGGCCAATCGTGCTATCCTGTAAATCTTCCGTATAACGAGTTCCTCTCCCGCCATTTCCACGTGCTTTACCGCCCATCGTTTTGCTTCGCCTGATATTATCTATATGACCGTGCCTTCGTTGATGTAATCCGTCACGTTTCGATGCTCGAGATATAAATACTTAGAGAGCGTCATTTCGTCAAACAAAATGCAAAAACTGATAACAACCTAAATTAAATGTGTGCATACTATGGCATACACAACCGTTTACAATTTATTAAACGATGACGTTCTCTGTATTCACATCGAATTAACGAAAAAAATATCCAAGTAATATTAATGATTATTTTTTGACACGTTGTCAATCTACAGCGAGTATGGTAATATCAACGATGTATGTTTATTATATTGTCATTATTTTTATCACTGGTAAAGTATTAATTTATACATATATTATTAACCTAACTGCGCGTTAATAAATAATATCTGCATTATAACTATATCGCTCTTTTCTCAGTCTCGGTTAAATTTGTAAACTTTTCCACTTAACTGTTGCGTATCAACTTAAATGCAGCCGGGAGTGCATACACAACCACAGCGCATCTTCAATATACGCACAACAAGAACCGCGTACGTAACACATTCACAGATATTCACATTAAAGGGAAATGGATAGCCGAAGGCCGTTTCCCAACTCCGATAGCCTCCGGCATAAGACGGTCATACTTTTCCACGTCATGAACCCGGAAAGCCCGTCGCAGCGAAGATATGAGCGCGATATATGTGGCAGCATTGCTGACAAGGTACGGCGAGGCATAGGACGCACGGAGATAATGGACCAAAAGGATTCCGGCACCGTTGCCTTCACGATCCGTTATATTTTCGGTCGGTTGCTTGGCCAGCTTTGTCAAGCGGTCTCAGACTTTTCGCATCCACTCGTTTCGTATACACGTATGTGGAGAATTTTTGTCGATCTGCCATGAGCGCAATGTGTCGACGGTAAAAGAATAAAATTAGAATGGATACCTTCTCCTATAGGAAATGTCGAAAGTGAAACTATTGATCAAGGTACGGCGAGGCATAGGACGCACGGAGATAATGGACCAAAAGGATTCCGGCACCGTTGCCTTCACGATCCGTTATATTTTCGGTCGGTTGCTTGGCCAGCTTTGTCAAGCGGTCTCAGACTTTTCGCATCCACTCGTTTCGTATACACGTATGTGGAGAATTTTTGTCGATCTGCCATGAGCGCAATGTGTCGACGGTAAAAGAATAATATTAATACGGATACCTTCTGCTACCGGAAGTGTCGAAAATGAAACGATTGATTAACTCTTTGACTGCTGAATACTCCCGACCGAAGCGATCGCTGAGGACGAGATACTTTTCGATAGTTTGAACTTTATTGACTGATTATGTAAGGCGCAACAAAATTTTAATAGTAATTCTTCATTTACGCCAAATTAAATAATATAAGAAAATTATTTGATAAAGAACGCATGTGTATTCATCTCGTACATTGATAGTTTTGGCTGCAATAGGTAAGAAATCGAAACGGCTGGGAAACACATGTATGCGCCCATAGTCGACACCGATAGATTTCGGCGGACGTATATATGCGTCCATAGCAGTCAAAGGGTTAAAAAGCGAAAGAGGCAATCACCGATCCAAACACCGAATAAATGTACCGTTTGATGATCTAATCAAATACGTCAAAGCTAAACTGATAAAGAAATGGAAACTTCACTGAAACAACACAGCATCTCACGTCAAAAGTCTCTCAAACAGTATATTAAAAAAAAGGCAAAGATCCTGATAATTTGAGATGGAGAGAAAAGTGGCTATATTCAGAAGAATATTCGGCCATACAAAAGCAATTCATTTACACCCAGTTCCTGAGAGGCACAAAACTGCTAACAAAAAGAGTATAACAGTCCATATAGTCGCTAAGAATCATAATGTTGCTGCGACTAAAAACATCAATGGAGACAAAAGATTTCGAGTAAATTGTGCGCGAATGAAAAACACGGAGATGAATGAACACGTGGATGTGCACGGAAAGACAGACGTACATCCGAATATACGCAAACATCCCAGGCGTACGCTCCCATTGTTGTGCCGCCATTTCCGCGGAAAGCAACTGTTTGAGGCGTGGTGCATAGAAATGGAAATGTAAAATGTGCTGTAGAGTAATCTTCAAAGCTCAGTATCCGTGCACTCAAACATTTCTATTTATATAGATTTATCTTTATTTAATTTCTATCGTGATGCCCTATTTGCGCCTTATATGAAATAACGGCGTGAAGTACCAGGAAACCTGGTAACAGGAAAATGAGTATAAGGCAAAAGAAGAAGAATGGCCGCTATAGCCGTCTGAGGAAATGATTAATACCATTCCACAGCACTCCATGATACTATTCAGTCTCGTCGCCACGGTGTCGTCGGAACAGCGGCAGAGCAGAAAAGGCGAAGAAGCGTCAAAATCACGCGTCACTCGTCGACGTCATCGTTTAGATTCCTCAGGTTCTATCCTTTCCTCTCTTTCTTACACGCACGCAGACACACACACGCTCCTACCTTTTCCCATCCCGTTCTCATTCCTGGGGGATCCACGCCGTAATCGAAAACGACGCGTCGCGTCGACGGCGCTTTACAAATTGGAATTCCTGGCAAGTTCGTGCGTCGATTGACCGAAGCTGCAGAGAGCGAGGACTAAACGGAGAGCAAATGGAAGAGCCTGAAAGTACGAGTTGACGAAGAAAAATATATACATATTTCTACTTTTCATATCCTCATTATTCGACGTTTCATATGAGTAGATTTCGTACAGGGTGTTAGTAGATAGCTAGTAATCGAGATCTGGCCCACTCAATTATCGACTAGGCCGCATTTAAATTTTGCCTTAAGACTGTTTTCCACCTTTTCGAAAATGAAAATGTCTGGAAGGTAACTATAACGCCTTCCCAACCTGTATCCACTTAATGTTATAGAACCCTGCTTGCAAAGACTATTTGGAACAGACCCGAGATAAAACGTGTTCATTGTAGAATATCGATTGCCCAGTGTATGCTTCAAACAGTTAAAATGCGTTATTATAAAATTGAATAATCAATTGCAACAGTTCCCTACTTCACTAATCCAACGCACGGGTACCTACTACAAGAATTGATACATTAATTGCGCCATACTAAGAAATTGTTTTGAACGAGAAAAAGGAAAGCAAGGAACTACTGGCCATAATTTGAAATGGCAACGAAATTAAATGATCAATTGGAACAATTGCCTGTTTCATTGAGCGAATGCAAGGACAGCTTCTACACGAATAGTTACGATTAACAGTGCCATTGTAAGAAATTGTTTTGAACGAGTAAGGGGAAAGTAGGAAATACCGTTTAGGGAAAATCGTTTATCGCGTGCGTTCAGGATTCTGGTCGTCGCCTGAACTGGGCAAGGAAATGAAAGTGGTGCTGTTCATGCGGTTATCGTCTCGCGTTTATGCAAATATATCGAGTGCCGTGGTAAATATTCCCGCGCCAACCCTCTCCTGCCGACCGTTTGCGGAATTTATTTATCGTCTGACCATTATTTCGCCCACCACTTTCCGTGCCCGCCGAATGTTCCAACTCGCCCTGCCGATCGGTCGGCATTTGAAATTCTAAAATCGCGCTACCATACCCGTGTAATTTTAATCCCTCGCCGCTCGCCGCAATTCGAATTCGGCGGTGGACGAAAATTGGCGAATAAGAACGCGGTCGATTTTATAATTCACGCGAAGCATGCGCAAGTCTGATGTACGGAATGGGCACGGGACCTAATTGCCGATAATGAGATATTTGAGTCGACGAAAAGCTTGAAATAATTGGGACAAAAATAAAAAATAGTTTATAGTTCTAAAAAACGATTAAATTTCGCTGAATAATTGTTAAGCCCTGATGGCAGCTACCCATGTCTGTAATAAGAAGATAGTAGCAAGAACAGTGCAAAACATCGCATGCAGCCAATGTGATAACGGCGCGTGGAAAGGGTTGTTTAACGCGAAACCTTCTTCCCTCTCTCACGTTTAATCTCACTTCTGTTATCTCCGCTAAAGATCGTGTAAATCTCAGGCTAGCGTGACCTCCGTTCTTCGTCGGTCAAACCCCAAATCCCTTCTCTCGCCCGACGTGCGTGTACATACGGTTACTTCTAATGCGCAAGAACGGTAGATGCTCGTAGGATTACGTTATATTTCCAACGTTGTGTTTCACAAGTCCTTGCAATGCTCAGAAACTAAATAAAACTTTGATGAAAAGTTTCCAGCTTTTTCAAAGCGATATCACCCTTTTATGAATTCAAATTGATCATGAGATACGAGAACTAAGAACCGATAACTAGGAGTCTTCTCAATTTATTTTCACGTGACAATTGCATATTAAGCGATGTAACTTTAAATTAGTCAGGCTGCAAATTCCATGCCACTGCATTAGAAACACAGAAAGGAAAACTGAATAATTAATTTTGCGCGTTTCTCTCTTATCACTAATATATATTTCATCACTTTCACTCCCTCCGTCCGATTTGTTTAAGAAGTTGAATTCTTTTCTACCTCAGATATGTGAGATTATTGAAGCGGCCTTATTGCTACAATTGTCAGCAAAACACGTACCGAATAAGACGACAAAAGAGAAACATGTAGATATCTATGGGCACGGAAGTATTCACGCATGCATATCTGTGCAAAATGTTCAAACTTCGCAAATTGCTCGACACACGTTCAGGGGTACGGTTTTTAAGAATGACGAAAGGCCGGACGCGATCGGAATAAGCGGTACTACACTTTTCATAGAGCTCAAGGTTCGGCGGATATGACCCCTAACGAGATAAGTACTTTTAATTAATTCCGTAATCTCAGGCACTCGCTCGCACTTCCCTCTTCTATCCCCGCCTTGGAATACCACTCATATCAAACGCCTTTAATTTATTAGCGTCCGCATTTATCGTTCGCGTGCGAAAGTGCTCATGATTACGACAAAAAATGCTCAATATTATATCCTATATGCGATACGCATTTGACGTGAGACTTCTCCAGATTACTGAAAAGAACATTAAATGTCATGTTCTGTAGCGCGTATTTCATGTGAATTTCTGGAAATGATGATAGAAGACGGTAAATGCTATCTTTTATACCACTGATACGACGCGAAAATTCTTACGTTTATGATAAAGAATTGTAAGTAATATGATAACGTACGTATAAGCGCAATTATATTCTTAAATACATATCTTTAATTCTTTTTTTCTGGGTGAACATTTCTGCTACTCTTATAGCAAGCAAATCTCAATAACTGCGTACGTCGTTTCAACTCATTACTGATAATGTTCTTTGTTTCCATCGACGAATTGTCCGACCCCTAATAATCTAATAATGGGTAAACTTTCAGGTTTTATTATTTCGTCGCATTTGCTTCGCTTTCAGTTTTATTTCCATTCTCCCCTTACCCTATACAATCTCTGCAAACGCAAAGCAGAGCGCCCGAAGTATCGTCAGAGTCCATTTCGACGAGAGATGAATGGGCTAATATCGACAATGCTCTCCACAACCAAACACGCATTACGGGAAACGCTGACAGGTCGGCAGAAGGGGTCGGGAAAAGATTGGAAAAGGGTTGGGATTGCAAACCGGTTGAGGAGGTGCTCCGAAGGGTAGCACTGTTAATAAAGAACCTCTTGCGTGAATTATATCCGCTTGTCAGCACAAATCGACAGAGGCACGAATGTCATTCAACTGTAATCATCGGTAATCTGTCGAACGGTCGATTTTAATATACTGTAGGTCACAGGTGCGCGTTCAAATTTATGTCCTATTTCAACAGACCCGGAATCTGTAATATGGAAAATTCGTTGTTTTCAATGAAATGTAAAAATTGGTTTTATCAGTGAAAGATGTGACCGGGATAAATTAATCTGACAGTTTAATGTCTAATAATTCATATAATTGCATACTTGGAATACGAGTATGCAATCTAGTATGAGAAAGTTTTAATATCCACGGCATACTGAAATGTGTATACGATAAATAATAAATACAGTTGTAAACTGTGTTTATGTACGTGTAAACGATAAATAATAAATACAGTTAAATATATTTCACTATGAGTTTTCATTTTACAGACAATAAATTCTCATCTACTTGTGGAGCAAATGTTTTCTTTTTCGAAGCTATGAAAAATGACGGCATCAAGTAATTTCCAAATTGCAAATCATGTATTCATATACTCGTATACCGATTATATTTACACACATTCCACATTATTCCTCAAGTTTAAAGTCCATTCCCTAGAACCGCGCGACCCGCGTTAAAAATCCATTAGGCAGACTCTGATCCCCTGCTTAACTGAAGCTTCTCTACAGAAGTTCTCGTTGAAAACTTTCCACAATGTTATTACTCTCAATGTATAAAAACATTTTATCATCCAAACGCGATACACCCTTTACGCATTAAGAGCTACAATCTTCTTCCGGTACCTCTTTCACATAATTATACAATATAATTATCACGAATTAGCGTTACTTATAAAATTATTTACAGTCACAAACAAATATTAGAAAACATCTCAACTTAATTGACCGCAACCAAACATTGTACAAGTGTGTGTAAATAATAATAATTTCAAATTCCATGACCGAAATCACTACTATGCACGGATAACATTAAATTTCCAATAAATAAAAAAAAATTGCCTGCTTCATTTACGCCGAATCGCTGTTTATTTTCTGCACGGCTAAATTGCGGTTTACGAGAAACAGGAAATAATTTCGAATTACCTATATGCAATTCGCCGTTACTCAGAGGCTCATAACAGGGCCGGCTAGTTTTCTATTAACGTCAAACGTGTCGAACAATTAACCGACCGGTGATTAGGAGTTTGTCCGATCGAATTTCGTTTTGCATCGTCAACCTGATCACTGCGTGATGCTGGAGAGGGGTAGCGACAGGAGTCTGTAATTGATTTGGATAATTTACCAAACCGTTTGGGCACTACACGCGTCTCTTTTACCCGTTGCTCGCCCGAATGCCGATTACACGCCGATTATTTCGAAAGCCCGATTTGGTGCGCTTTCCATTTCGATGTTCCTACGGTCAAACGTAAATTCTCATTATGTGAATCGTATCACGTACCAACAGTTTATACGCATCCGTCTGTTGATGAACATACGAATGTGATGTTTATTCGGTGATAGCATGTAACTATTCGATATAAGGATCTGTGAATTCAAAAAATTAAGCGTGTTTAACCCATTCGAGACGACGATTTTTTTCGAACATGGTCACCACGAGCGAAATTCTTTTTTCTTTATATTGTTCATTTTTAATTTTTGGTACACAGTAAAATCAATGCCAAATTTTGTTTTCCTGTACTTTACAAGATTTCATTAGTTCAAGAAAAATCTTATTTTGACGACTAGTTTACTCAGAATAACTGATAATTGCACATTATTGTTATTGCACACACGGTGTGCAATCGGTCTCGAATGGGTTAATATGTGAGTGCGGTAAAATAAACGTAATATTTTTAACGTAA
The DNA here is from genome assembly GCA_033815515.1 of Cryptocheilus praepositus. Taxonomy (NCBI): domain Eukaryota; kingdom Metazoa; phylum Arthropoda; class Insecta; order Hymenoptera; family Pompilidae; genus Cryptocheilus; species Cryptocheilus praepositus. Next base: position 423,746 of record JAWWQZ010000011.1, on the reverse strand, counting down.
TAACGTAAATGCACAAATCTGACAGAAGGAAGCTTTTGTACATAAAGATGTGTAATTGAGTATAGGTGCTTTAGGTGCTAAATTTCACGTACGCCGGCGTTTAAATCGTTAAACACGTGTGAAATTACGAGGATACGTTGACTTAAGATAAAAATTGTTACGAATTTTCTGTGCAAGCACAGAGACGTTCGTAGGAAAGATTTAGAGACGGGCGAAACTATGAACGTACAAATTCATATAGCCAGTCATAGATCAGCGGAGGTCGTAAATCCGAATAGAGGCATTTTATGGAAACCAGCTGAGTTATATGCGGACGCTACAAGATCCCGCGTGACAAACGATGTGGTAGGCGATGGTAAATCACAATCGATTATCAGTGGTTTCGGGTGCATATCTGCCGACCATGCACTTTCCTTCTGTAAACAGTCGGCTAAATTGCTCAAACCTAAAGGTCGCGCGCTATTCAATTTTCCCATAATTCCCAACCGGCTTCGATAACCACAAAATTTCATGTAAAACCAAAACACTACATCACCTACATTTACTTCTATTTCAATTCTTCTCATATTAAATTTTCAATGCGCGGCCATTGAATTTTAGTCATTGGCATTTAAAATAAACTAAAATAAAGTAATGTGACGATATACAATGCGTATATAGAAGAATGAATGGTGCCAGTGGAAAATGAGTGATAAGAGGAACTTGAATCCTTAGGAACGCCCTTGCTTGCGAAATTTATGTTAGTAAACGCGTCTTCCCTCTTTCGCCACTCTGAATTTCCAGAGGTTTACTACGACGACGTCGACGACGAGGAGAACGCGGCAATCCGATTTCTTCCCTTAATGCTCCTTTCTCATCCCTCCCCACCTTGTCACAGTCACCGTCATCTAACTCCATACTCTTTCGAATACGCTGTTCTCCCGTTAAGTGCCTGATAATGACATCGCGCAATAAAAAGACAATCCTGTTCGTGTAATTTATTGTTAGATCGTTGACAGCTATATCCCATTGAAACTGGTCCTTGGATTTTCCTAATTAATCCTAAAATAGCTATATACCCTAAGACACCCTCAGTTTACATGTTATGGAGCATTTCAATTTTCCTAAATCCAAATGTGCTATAAAGTTTATATCCAACCATTTCTATCACGAAGATACACGTTGGCAATGATTTTCAAATGTATACCTTTTTTTGATTGACTAATGTAATTTACTCCTCGAATATATTTCGTTTCTCTTGAGGCAGCCTCGTCATCAATAATTTCATACAAAGTAAAAAATACTTAAGGATTACATTGTACGGCCGAACAAACGAAAGCTGTATTGTTGAGCGAAAATAAAAGTTTAAATTTCGTTATTCATACCGCATTTGTCGGAACTTCGCAATTTCGCGATGAAAGACGAGTTCACCTGAAAAAGACGACCTTCAGAGAAAAGATTCTATCGTTGAAGATGGTCAACAAAAGGGGTCGGAGACCTTGTGTTGTTTACACGACGCCAGGCGTCGTAACGCCATTCCCTTCGGTGAAATGCGAACAGCCGGAGCGGAAACCTATTAAGGAAAACGCCAAACACGGTTATAAAACTGTATCGTCGATTAAAATCACGGATTCCGAGTAAACACCGGTAATGGAATATATAAGAAGAGTGACTTTTATGACTACCGAGGGGAGAAAGGAAAAGCAAACAGAGTGATATGGAGGGGAAGGCAAAGTTACATAGCAGATTATAGGCGGCACAGTAGAAATTACAGGTTAAGGCCGTACGTAATAGTGAAATACACCTAACGGAATTTCTATTAATACGAATGGATGATAAGCTGGAAATAGTAACAGGGGAAAAGAAAAATAGCTTTGCCACCGGCGTAAGAAATTATAATATGCTGCGGCAGCAAACTAAATAAAATAATACTAATATCTATACTAATAACTAGTTCAATATCTATATTTCTTTCCTTTCTTTAATAAATAGAAAAAAAATTGCATTTCACGGAATGGTTGCTAAAAGGGTATATCGGAATGTTCACATTCGAAACGCTATCGGTCGATACAAGAACTCTGGGATTTACGTATTGAAAACAACATTTTAGAAATTCCCAGTCGAACGGGCATGAAGATGGAAACGTTTTCCGATATTTTCCCCATTCATTAATCCGCATGCAATCTTTTCACCCGGTCACAATCCTATTTCCAACACGACGAGGCGACGCGTGAACAGAGACAAATTGTAGTTCCAAGCTGGTCTTTATCAATCGCAGTGGCTTGACTGATCACCGACAGAAGAAATCAGTTAAGAGCAGAAGCGGAGAATGAGAGAATCGAGGGGTTGAAGGGGTGAAAACAGAGAACGAAAGGGGTGGTCAGCCGACTGGCATTGCGAATGGAAACGAAGTGAAGAGCGTAGAGAAGAATAACGGATTGCATTCAGTCGTCTGACATCCCCCCAAATTTGGGAGACTTCCATTTGAAATGAACACAACCAAATCCCAGCTACGAAAACTAATGGCAATTCATCATTTAACGCATATAGCAACAGTACACGGTACGGTCTTTAAACGAGTTTCTTTGTACGGCAAACCAGAGTTTCGTTCTCCATACTTTTTCACGGAATTTATTATATATCAGAATGATGCAAATTCTTACTTTCAGTTATCATTTTTGTATAAATCGTAGAAAATCACTTTAATTTTCTAAAGCGTTATTACTTTTTCCTTGTTAAGTTACCTAAAATAAGTACAGGTAACCCTCCTATAACACGGTATCTTATAACACGGTTTCGCTATAACACGATTCGTAAATTGCGGGAACACTCCTACAACACGGCATCCTATAACACGGTTGTTCCTCTTATCGGGGCCTGTGTCCCCCGTAGGACGTATCTTTGTCGCTGAAAGAAATAAAAACATCAATCTTAAATGCGTGTTAGAAGAAGATATGGCCCTCTTCAGTTGAAACAGAAATTATGCGTGAAACGTCAGAAAATGAAATTGGTGCCATATTAGAAGTCGCTAAATCAATCGGAGGCGAAGGTTTTGTGGATATGGCTACCAAAGACATTCAAGATTTATTAGTGGAGGAAGAAGTTGACGAAGCGGATTTTATGGAAATGGCATCCCTAGATGCAAATCAAATCGATTTTGTGGACGCTAGCTCTAATGAAGATTGTGCAGTTAAGAATTTAACATTAAAAAAATACGAGAAGGCCTATGCTTAGCGGAAAATCTCGAGTCATTTTTCTTGAATACAGACCCTTCCACGGAAAGAAGTCGAAGATTCAAAAGGGAGCTGCAAAACTGTTTAGCTCCATACCGCGAAATTTACAATGACCTAGTAAGAACCAGAAAGCAAAGTTCGATTACAGATTTTTTTAAGAGGGGAAAACATACAAAAACTTTAAATAGAGAAAAAAGTTCTGAAAGTGAAGGCGATATCGTTCCACCGAAAAAGCGTTCTCGGTTGATTATACTGAGTAGTGACGACGAATAAATTCACTAAATTATGGTTGCGTTAGATTAAATTTTTTTTTACTTTGTGTTGTACATACATTTATATTTTTAATAAATATTAAGTTGTTTATGTTGAATTAAAAAAAAATATTTGTTTTTAACAAGTTTTTGGAACGTAACCCCCCTTTTTCTACTGGCTCTGGGTCTCATGCAACACGGTTTCACACAACACGGCATTTTCTAGGAACCTAACTACCGTGTTATAGGAGGGTTACCTGTATGTGTTTCTAAAACTTATGCTAGCTTTTATTTTCGATATGTTTCTTTCCCGCTGCCAGATTATAGGCGATTTTCATTCAAACAAATCCACGTGAGTTCTAAAGATTCGAATGCAGACATACCGCGAGCCGAATCCTCAGACACTGGTTATGATAATATAAAGGAAAACGCCGGCATTTTGAGGGAAATCAACGGAAGTGGATGAGGAGAGAAAGCAAAGGAGCAATGTCCCATTGTCATACCGCCGAGGCCTGAGTACTCGTAGACTCCGGAATAGAAACTTTCCTCCATACGTGGGCGGCGTAGAAAAGCCAATTGAATCTAGCCAATTTAAGCCGATGTTGGCACAGCGACGCGCTCGAGATTTTTCGGCAGAGAGTCGCGCGGAAATTTTCGCGGACCGGAATTGGACCCTTGCGGCAGCCGCCTTATTGTGAGCTTTGTTGCCCACCGAAAGACGGAACTTCCTGCGCTAACCCTGCCCTCCCAGACCTCAACGCACACGCAACGCTCGCTTAAGATATTCAGCTCGATATTCGCATGGAGTTTTGCCTCGCAAAGTTTCACTGTGGCCGGACTGGGATTAAACGTTTGGAATAAGCGAGTAATTGGATGCGAGGTCTTTAGGCACCGCGGCAATTAGATGCGCCGTTCTACGGTGGTCAAATAAAGAGTAAGTGCGATACGAATTTAATTTAATTGCAACGGGAAGCGAGTGTTTCCATATGTTCCTAGGAATATTTCGTAATATTACTCTGGAATATCTTCCTGGCAGTTTTGGAGTGAAATGAAAAATTACATTCACGATAATTATTTGCAGCGCATTTTAACATCGGGATGCAAACGAAATAACGCATAATAACCTTGAATGGATTCGCGTGATGTAATCGTAAAGTGTATACGATTAATTACATCGCGTGAACATGAGCACTGTTAACGTCAAATTTTTCGAGCAACTGATCGCGTCATTATTCAGTAAAAAGAAAAACTGCGTTTCAATATTCCACTTTCATACATTTTAGTATTCTTCTCTAAGCCACGTTTATCGCTGTTTAATGACAGACGATTTGCACAATACGCGAGAAATTTATCTTCGCTGACGTCTCGCTTTCGAAACAGACAGCGGAACTAACTAAGCTCTTAACATTTTATTGAACATGTTTGCTCATAATTACGTTATCGAGATGCATTAATTATCAGTCTTCGTGGCTGGAAAAAATGGAAAAATCTGAGCCAGGCCTGACGTTCACTATTAAGTTGGAATCACGGACTTATCGACAATTTGTACTATGTTATACTATATCGTCATGTATTAAATGTCAGCTATTCGTCAAAAATACTGCAAATTGTAAAAATTTACTATTTTGCGTCACTATAAACATTCATTTTTTCGTACAGTCAGTTTGATCTCCAATAGATTAAGACTTCTCGCAATACAGCCCACAAAATAGTTGGACAGGGTCTGATATAGTTACAGCTGATGTCTACTGTGGTCTGCGAAGAAAGGACGGTTCAAAGGTGAAACGTGTCTGTTGGTCGCGTAATTGACTCTGATGACCTGCGTTAATACGCATTAAATGGAAAATCAACTTAACGATCGATCGACCGAGACACAGCTTCCAATCGTTCCGAACGTCTGACGCATTGTGCAAAATTAATGTATCGATGGTTACGTAACGGCGTTAATAAAGCGACACTCGATAAGAAAATGACGATGCTCGGCTTTATTTAGCGCGCGTCAGGGTTTATTTGGCGTGCAATAACAAAGATCGCGGAATTGGCAGAATGCTTGCGCGTGTAGTTATATCAAATCGTGAATAATGAGTAACAAACCCTTTTTCAGTTGAAAATTGAAATTCACTTGAAATCATTATTCACGATTTATAATAAGACTGCAGACAACACAGTGCTTAATATTTATATCAGTGTCGCATTATTTCGTATGACGAATGCAGCAGAATTATACAAACAATACAGGTTAGAATAATAAAAATAAAAATGTAGAATAATAATACTGAAGTATACTGGTCCGTTATTTTTCGCGGTCATTTTTATACACCGTCTTAAATTCACGCAATCTTACATTGTCGAGTAGAAAGTTGATTCCTCTGTAGCATGTACAACATTTGAGTTGAGGACAGCAACGCTTGATTCCTTTAAAGAATGTTTGCTTTCGTAAAGAATGTGTGTTTCGTGTCGAACTACTCCAAAGTTTTAAACGAAATGGGCTCAGTTTCGTCGGGGTTGACTCGATGCTCTTCCAACTTGCAACCCCTTGCGCATCTCGGCTTTTACACTGATGGCCGCGTTCGAATGCCAATTTACATGCCAGCACTGATCATCCGACGGGGATGATTGAAAGCCACTTGTTTACAAGCCTATTGCGAACGTCCACACCCCGGCAGCGGAACCGATTGACATTGGCCAAATTCGGTCCATTACTTCAGCACAATTTTATTTCCGCCGTTAGCACGTAACGTCTGTGTTACGTTTTTCCTCGTATATCTGCGTTCGTTTGCATACGATTTTAGCTTCTGGTCGATGTGTCACGGTATGCTTCGGCAATTTGGTCGAATTTTATCTATGATTTTATAGTATTTAAATATTGGTCTTTTTCACGTATTTTTGGCCAGACATCAAAAAGCTCCTTTTCAATGAGTTTTATTATCTCTGAATATTTCAAAAAACGATGGGGACTATGTGTTCATTGTACACCATCGTCACAGTGGAACTGACAGAGACATACATCAACAATTGCGTCCGGCTGCTGCAGTTCATGTAAAATTCATATTTTTTATTTATTTTGCAGTATTTTTTCAGGAAAATGTCGAAATTATTTCTTCTCTTCTCACCTATTTCTGATCATTTTTCGTAATTTATGTGTTTATTTTTACCCACAACTGGGGATCTGTTAAGAATTGTATAGAAACAGGTTTTCTGCACGGGTTTTTCTCGATTTTTAATATATTTTTAGCCATGTCTCCGAAACTATTGCGAATTTCGGGGTGCGCCTTGCACTTTTCCTAGTCATTTTGGACCCCCTTTGATATGTTAAAAGGGCATTGAAATCGGTGACCCATTATTTTTCGGCAAAAATGGCAAAACCTTAAGATTTTCGCAATTTCTTCAAGACCCTGTCCCGTCTGAACTAGTGAACGAAACCTGTAACTAATATAGGTTTTCTTAAAGTTCTTTGGATGAGCTTTCACGTGGGACTAATCGCGATCAGCAATTTTGAAAAAAATTTTTTTGCGCTTTCTTTAAATCGTCGTATCTCGGAAACTATGAAGAGTCCAGCGCGCGCAAAGTGGTCTATCTTCGGGGCAAATTACCCTCTATCGAATGGTAAAGGTCCGAATCGAAAAAAAAATTTGACATTTTTCACCTATTTTAGCCCATTTTCTGCTCATATTTAGTCATTCGTCCAGTTATTTTTGCTCGTAATTCGGGGACTATTGCGAATTTTATGATTGCGGGTTGCGTTTTCTTGAGCCTCTGTGACTTGGATACAACTATAAGCGTCTCAGTATGTAATTGGTAAGAATATAGATCAGCAATAGCATCGCTGAACTAAAATAAGTGTCATGCTAAAATATTCGTTTTTCATTCATTCCCAACTTTTTCTAGCTATTCTCCGAAATTGTTATAATCTCTCCATTGCGGTTTCAATATTCACAAATGTCTTTGGGCTTCCGTCCATTTTTCAAAAAGATAAGTCTATCCTTAGTTTCAGTTCTTGACCCTAATTCTAGAACAGTCAATATATTCTTATATAAATAATCTAGCACTCAGCTGTCCAGCACACTTTCAATGTAGCCTTGAGAGAAATAATACGACCCGTCTTCGTGATCTGTTCTGACGTGTCAACGCGTTCAAAGGTGAACTTCGTTCACCTACAACCGCGCGCATGCTTACACTTATGCTTATATAGAGAAACACAAATATCTTTGCTACGTCCGACAATTTAAGATCCATTTAACCCTCATTACTCTCGCCTACTCGGTTAACTGCGTAAAATCTGGCGTCAAGTAGTCGCATGGATATACAGCAGATAAAAAAAGTATTCAAATAACCCACAGTTTAGCAATAGCTTTGTTTTTAAGAACAAATATTGTAGGAACGTACGTTATTTGGTACTTAGTATAAATTATAATAATCTGTAAAATTAATCGGTAGAACAAACGAGAAATTTCAGATAAAATATTCAATCATTTATCCGTTCCAAGTAGCGTCTTTTCTCAACTAGCCACGGGGATTATTTTGAAAAAACATTTTATAACAGTCCCGATGTTCATTTTACATGTTATTGTGTTGTTGTTGTTTGCAGAGATCGGGGGATCGTGCATCCAATAAGTAAAATGGCTGAAATAAATAGACGAAAGTTTATTCGACAAGCCTGGGTCGTCTATCAAACTGCAACCTGGATATTTTTTCTTTCTCACCCTGCTACATCTGCGCCCAATTTCTACGTTATAACTGCTATTACACGTTATTAATCATTTTCTTCGCCGGTGAAACCCCAATTACTTTTACAGAATTTTTTATATTGGGCGTACGTTAAAACAAGTAATTGTACAAACTTAGGAAATTTGGCAAGTTGTAATACTGCGACTTATCCCGATAAATCGAAAGTACAATTTAATATAATTAAACAAAACGTGTAGGTTAATTATTATTCGCAACTTATATGTTGGTCCTGCCGATTAGGTTTTAATCGGTTTCAAATGCGACTTCGATCGAATATAATTAGTCACGTTACGTTTTGTGTCGTTATTCTCGGTTTAGATGCGCATTTGCCGACAGACAAGAAGCGTGCATCGAGTATTAATGCGGGATGCTATGTCAGATGGACGGACGAAAAAATGTAGCAAAGTCCGACTAATGGAAAAAAATATGATGGACAGATGGAAAATGAAACTTAACTGCCTATTGATACGAATCGTATGTTTTATCCAATAAATTTTCAATTTTAGTTTAATATCACAGTCCTTTCATTTAATATTACAATACTTAACAGAACGCAAGACCTTGCAAGGTATAAAAATGTAAACGTAGAAAAACGTGTAGTTCATTCAAAGTTGACTATATGAAATAAAGAGAATGTAAATGTTGAGTATAGTGTTAGTTTTAAACTTATATACCTTATAATACACCTACACGTTAGATGGTATTAACAAACACCTTATTATTATAAGCTCCTAATTAGGGGGGCCATTAAAATAAAAAATCTTCAAATAAAAGTTCTGAATCGGTTTGCAGTTTTAACCAAAAAAGGGCTTATTATCTCATTATTCATTATTAAGAAAAAAGTGTGTGAGACTAGCAATCACAGATGACAAAAAAAAATGGAATCACACAGAGTACGCGGTCTCCAAAAGGTACGAGGATAATAACGATTCGGTAAGGACACGTGCCGTTAGCCGATTGGCTAAAAAATTGCCCGAGGAAAAATTCCAATTCAGCGTCGAGCCATAAAGTTCGCCCAATTACGAACGTCTCACGCTGAAATTTGCATGACAATATCTCATGCACTGTCTTCACCCAACGTATACCGCCGTCCATAAGTTATGAGACGTTTTATCTGCTTTATTCTTAACTGTATTTCATTGCAGTTCATATTAGGCAATTTCTCTGTTTTATGACAAATTGAGTTTTCCGCAATCATCTTTTAAAGACGTAATTAATATGATAATACGGTATAAGTTATACGAAAACAAAATTAATTTGCACATTCCGAAGTTAAGAGAATACGCACATAAATTAAAGTAATCTTAAATTTCTTTGCTATTTTTAATATAATGTTCCGATTTACTTTCGCATTTTGCAATACAATTACTTTTATTGCGTATTGTAATGAATTAAGTTGGAGTAGATATAATCACTGAACTTAGTATGTGTCTCGTGACTTATGAACGGGGATGTATATTCTAACATTTTCCGTGCCGAAAATAATTGCGCGTTTTAGTAAATTGCTACGAGACACTCTGAGTTTTGCTCATACTTTTACATGATGGAATCTTGCTAGGTTTATACTCGCGACTCTGGGCAATTACACATTATTTCCAATTTTATCACCGTATCCCTAATAAATTGTCTACGGAATTGAAAATGTAGGTCTGATGACGTTGCGCTAATATAGGCAAAATTTTTAACGAAAATCTGTAGGCAAAAGTTTATACCCCTAATGGCCCATATTTACATGCAAGGTTCAGAATAATTCAAAATAAATTGTTACGATGTGTCAAGCGCAAGGTGTTAAACGACGTACACGCGATTTATTATTGTATGCAACATTTTTTAAATTTTGTGCACGTAAGCATATGCAACTCACGTTTTCGCCGTATAAGCATTCGACGGACTCAAGTTTCGAAATGCGGCACGTATACACTACTACATGCAAGGTTCAGAATAATCCAAAATAAATTGTTACGATGTGTCAAGCGCAAGGTGTTAAACAACGTACACGCGATTTGTTATTGTATGCGAATTTTTTTAAAATTTGTGCGCATAAGCATATGCAACTCACGTTTCCGCCGTATAAGCATTCGACGGACTCAAGTTTCGAAATGCGGCACGTATACACTACCACATGCAAGGTTCAGAATAATTAAAAATAAATTGTTACGATGTGTCAAGCGCAAGGTGTTAATCAACGTACACGCGATTTGTTATTGTATGCGAATTTTTAAAAATTTTTTGCGCATAAGCATATGCAACTCACGTTTCCGCCGTATAAGCATTCGACGGACTCAAGTTTCGAAATGCGGCACGTATACACTACTACATGCAAGGTTCAGAATAATTCAAAATAAATTATTACGTTGTGTCAAGCGCAAGGTGTTAAACAACGTACACGCGATTTGTTATTGTATGCGAATTTTTTAAAATTTTGTGCGCATAAGCATATGCAACTCACGTTTCCGCCGTATAAGCATTCGACGGACTCAAGTTTCGAAATGCGGCACGTATACACTACCACATGCAAGGTTCAGAATAATTAAAAATAAATTGTTACGATGTGTCAAGCGCAAGGTGTTAATCAACGTACACGCGATTTGTTATTGTATGCGAATTTTTTAAAATTTTGTGCGCATAAGCATATGCAACTCACGTTTCCGCCGTATAAGCATTCGACGGACTCAAGTTTCGAAATGCGGCACGAATACACTACCACATGCAAGGTTCAGAATAATTAAAAATAAATTGTTACGATGTGTCAAGCGCAAGGTGTTAATCAACGTACACGCGATTTGTTATTGTATGCGAAATTTAAAAAATTTTGTGCACATAAGCATATGCAACTCACGTTTCCGCCGTATAAGCATTCGACGGACTCAAGTTTCGAAATGCGGCACGTATACACTACTACATGCAAGGTTCAGAATAATTAAAAATAAATTGTTACGATGTGTCAAGCGCAAGGTGTTAAACAACGTACACGCGATTTGTTATTGTATGCGAATTTTTAAAAATTTTGTGCGCATAAGCATATGCAACTCACGTTTCCGCCGTATAAGCATTCGACGGACTCAAGTTTCGAAATGCGGCACGTATACACTACCACATGCAAGGTTCAGAATAATTAAAAATAAATTGTTACGATGTGTCAAGCGCAAGGTGTTAATCAACGTACACGCGATTTGTTATTGTATGCTAATTTTAAAAAATTTTGTGCACATAAGCATATGCAACTCACGTTTCCGCCGTATAAGCATTCGACGGACTCAAGTTTCGAAATGCGGCACGTATACACTACCACATGCAAGGTTCAGAATAATTAAAAATAAATTGTTACGATGTGTCAAGCGCAAGGTGTTAAACAACGTACACGCGATTTGTTATTGTATGCGAATTTTTTTAAATTTTGTGCGCATAAGCATATGCAACTCACGTTTCCGCCGTATAAGCATTCGACGGACTCAAGTTTCGAAATGCGGCACGTATACACTACTACATGCAAGGTTCAAAATAATTAAAAATAAATTGTTACGATGTGTCAAGCGTAAGGTGTTAATCAACGTACACGCGATTTGTTATTGTATGCGAATTTTTTAAAAATTTGTGCGCATAAGCATATGCAACTCACGTTTCCGCCGTATAAGCATTCGACGGACTCAAGTTTCGAAATGCGGCACGTATACACTACTACATGCAAGGTTCAGAATAATTAAAAATAAATTGTTACGATGTGTCAAGCGCAAGGTGTTAATCAACGTACACGCGATTTGTTATTGTATGCAAAATTTAAAAAATTTTGTGCACATAAGCATATGCAACTCACGTTTCCGCCGTATAAGCATTCGACGGACTCAAGTTTCGAAATGCGGCACGTATACACTACTACATGCAAGGTTCAGAATAATTCAAAATAAATTGTTACGTTGTGTCAAGCGCAAGGTGTTAATCAACGTACACGCGATTTGTTATTGTATGCGAATTTTTTAAAATTTTGTGCGCATAAGCATATGCAACTCACGTTTCCGCCGTATAAGCATTCGACGGACTCAAGTTTCGAAATGCGGCACGTATACACTACGACATGCAAGGTTCAGAATAATTAAAAATAAATTGTTACGATGTGTCAAGCGTAAGGTGTTAATCAACGTACACGCGATTTGTTATTGTATGCGAAATTTAAAAAATTTTGTGCACATAAGCATATGCAACTCACGTTTCCGCCGTATAAGCATTCGACGGACTCAAGTTTCGAAATGCGGCTACAGTACACAATACAGTACGCATCTAATATTTCCACGAGTCGCGACACCGTACACGACACTGTCCTCTTGGACAGTGCCCAAGCACATGGCTGAATTCCATCAGGAAAAAGTGTTCTGCCGACCGGAACCAGATGTTCGCCGATTCCCATCGTTATGGCTTCTTTGATGCGGAAACAAAGTAGCCATACAAATTGTTTCATCTCGCCCCCGAAATGTTTGGCTCGTTTACAACGGCACTGTTATTAGGTATATTTCATACTTTATCTGTCGCATTTTTTACACTATAGCTGTGCAGAGCATATTCCAACATTCCACTATTCTTACATGATCATTTCCTTGACAAGGCAAACGCAGTATAGGTATATGAATGCGTTCATCTTCAATTTGGAAGAAAAATTGTTAGACTATAACAGAACGCAACACTAACAGAAATAAAAATTATTGTCCGACCGCCTGTGGTTATAGTAATTTCGAAGAGCTGTCGGCGCGAAGTTCAACCCCTGCATTATTGATTCTCTCCTTCATCATATGTATGTAAACACCAGTCCGTACGTTTCGACCCGTACGCAGATAAGCGAGGACCCAGTGTGAAAAAACGTAGCTCATAAACGGCACATATAAGAAAGAGTAGGAAAATAAAATGCGGCGGTATTAACCCCTTCACCTACGATTCACGTTTGAGAGTTTTGGGCCGAAAACGTAAACAAGCTCGCGCAGCCTTCAAGCCATTCGCACAATTTGTTTAGTACGATGACGAATTGTATCACACCATTGCAGATTATTAATTTTGTATTATTGATTTTTGTATAAATAAACTTTTTGTAGTACTTGCATCTACCACAATTATTACATCAGGTTGTAATTACTTATCACATTTTCCACAAATATTTATAACTTTAGGAGGGCGCCGCCGCTAATATTTATATTTGTCCCGATTATGGTATTACGGGCATAGCCCGTAATATTCACTTTTGGCCAGATCATCTACTACGGGCTATGCTCGTAATATTTACGTTTGGTCAGGGATTAATGGAAATATCGACAAGGCGTACCGAACATTTCTTTAATTAGTTATAAATCAATTAATCAAACCGACTGTGATGAAGGAGAGAATCAGTAATCAAGGAACCGAACTTTGCGCAGCCCCTCTTTTACATTAAACTTGCAGAAATATTCGGAATATTGTGTTATCGTACGCATATAATGCAAGGGCGACAATTTGTTATCGGGATTCTGGAATCGCAACGCGGATTTGATGACGAATCGTTCCTACGAGCTCGTTTATTATCGTCCACCATCACGTCGCCATTCATCTGACGTCTTCGCGATAGAACGCGGCTGTTCTGTGTATCAGAAATCTCCGCGACATTGTCTATGCATTCCGAGTACGTGCTTTCCCTAGACCCCGGGGGATCATGATTTCCTGCCAGATCAGGTAGTTATTCTCGAGAGGCAAACTACCTGATACCCTGATATGTGCAAACGCGTACGAAGTCCAGTACACAAGGGCAATTCTAATTTTACTACGTTAATCTTTGCAGCATTAAATAACAAGCATCTCCTAAAATGACTCCACCGCTAAAGTAACATACCCATAAAATTGTAGACTTTTATCCTATTTTTAACATTGCACTATAACAATTTTAATATCATCCTTGTTAACTTTCGCGTTTGCAAACGTCGTAGCAGTTAAGATTTTTCATATCTCCAGTTAAAAAATAATCGTTTATAACCGCTTCCAAACTGTCCAACTGACCACCGTGTTTGTACGTTTATGCGCGCATCTGCTACTAATGAATATATAACTACGGTTAGTTTCACCATAAAGGCACGCGGTATACCGTACATTATAGAAAATGAAAAACGAAGTTTGCTCGCATTGAACGTCACAATGATTCTGCCGATTTGCCGAGTCCAGGATCTCCCGGTTGCCAGAAATTTTCATTAGCACCGTTTCAGAATTTTGCGGTTGGATCGAAATTTCAATAGCACACGCCATGCCGCGCGAACGTATGACGTATTTGCAGTGTTTAATGGTGAGACCGGACGCGTTATACGAGGAGTGTGCGCCACCCTTCGTATAATCCTATATTTCGGCTCTAGTATATTACGCCATAACGTACGCGAAGGGGTATTGCACCTTGTGTTGGGTATGCGTGCAGTAAATTCTCGGATATTTAAATTTCGCGGTGGTTTAAAAATTCTCCGAGTGAAATCTTGAATTCATGAATGCCTGATATCGATACGAACACGCAAGCGTAGATAATAAAATATCGAAATTGTATACATTTTTACATTTTACGGATTCCGTAAATCACCGATAGATAAAGTGACAAAACAAATGTCCGACTTAACCGTAACAAATAGAAAGTATGATTAGAGGCGCGCAAGGAAACAATAATTTATATGCGGAAACGTACACGAAAAATATTGCAAGGCCCAAAAATGAATACAATATCCGCTCAATTATGAAAATATATGATATTTATCTATCAAGCCCGTCATCGTTAAGATCCGTCTATGTACCATACCACACTCTCAGACAGCAAGCAAACGGCAAAGAGTGATATTAGACAAGTACAAGAGTATTCGCGTAGTTTCATCTACGCCCATGTTCGCCCGAATCTATCCATCTTTGCTAACACCGTCTCTTTCTTGAGTTGCCATACAGCACCCGGTTCGTATACGTTCTCGGTTATGTACGTACATGCCAGATGGAGCCAATTCCGGAATTCTCTCACGAGAACACGGCGGCGTTTCGTGTAAACGCGGAACGAGTTCTTGAGTACAAGTTAAGCTCAGGCTTACCGCGCTTATTTAGCCAATTATGCTGGGCTACAAGGACGAACACCGGCGGTAGGCGCGTTGCGTTTCTGTTTCAGGTATCGCACACTTTCCTACTGTTACACTAAACAGTGCTGTCGGGCCAAACCACAGCGCAGTTCCTTACGTCTATTCATTCGTATGTATCCTAATACCTGACGAGTTTATTCAGCGCTGCGTTTCCCCACTAAAGATAGACGAGTGTATTCCATTTGACACGATGCACCGCAATGCAACATTCTAGTTTAGCGTTAATAGACATAAAAAAGGTATCACCGTGGACAAGGTGTTTGAAATATTTAGAAGTAAATCTTTTGACCCCGAGAACCTAATTTGTCTGTCACGACAGCTGGTTCTTTGTGAAACAAGTATACAGTGCGTAAAACGGCACGCACAACTCAAGCATTCTTGCATTCTTTGCAGAAAATTTCGCTCGAGTGGTTGGTTGTATCCGAAACACAAAATTGAGAATTTTCGTAAAGCTTGGATTTGGTAACTGACTGTTAGCGTAAGAACATCTAAATTGCATATTGAGAGAATCTACGTAAAAAAAGAAGGAGAACAGCGTAACTACTGATAACCCGAATAATTGCCTGACAGGTTTTTCAGTTCATCTCGCTTTCCTCCAGAATGCATTTCTTGGCATTTGGCAGCCGGCGGCGCGATATGTCCATGTTGAAGTGGAGAACAAAGCGGTGGCGGATATCGTTCTTCAGCCAGAACTCATTCAAAAATGGAAGAAAGGCTGATATCACAACGGCCCTATTGTTTTTTATCTTCTCGGTGGATGTTACGCAACGTGAAGAAGATGGACCTGCCTGTATATATGAATACAAAAGAAACGTTTCGGTGAATTTACAAATTCCTGTTCGCACGCTGTCACGGAACTGTTTCATACGATCAGTCGTCGTCTCTGTGCTTTTGCGTCCCAACGCAGAACGTACTGTCAGCTTGAATGTACGCGGGACCATTGTCGGATGGTTGTAAATGCCATGCAATCATAGTAGCACTCACTCTTGTACGCGGTTTATTGTGTACACGGATGCACTGGAACGTACACATGCAAATATCAGATATCCGGATACCCATATATTTAGATACTCACTAATGTAGGGGCGGATAACGGAAACGTACGCTCGAGGATTTGTCAAATAAAGATTACACGGGCATTTTTATACAGAAAATTAATATTGCATCAATGACGAGTCGTAGTGAAATTCAGGAGAAATTTTAAATTTATATTTAGATACTTAGTAATCTAGACAGATAATAGAGATGCATACACGAGGCTTTGTCAAATAAAAATCGCACGGATATTTCTATATAGAAAATTAATATTGCAAAAATGTTAAGTTATGGTGAAATTTAGATGACATTTTTCCTGCTACTTTCCACACCTTTGCTATAACTAAAAAAAACATATTAGGACCTATGTTTTCGTAACAATGCTTGCTTACTTATATTCCTAGCACACAATACCAAAGTTTTTATCGTTAAATCTGTGACACTCTGTATATAACCTGTCTTTAGTATTTGCGTACTCCATTGAGAACCTGAAGTCGATATACCAGGCTGTTCAATAAGTTTTGTCGTCGACAAAACTTCTACCAGGCTGTTCAATAAGTTTTGTCGTCGACAAAACTTCTACCAGGTTGTTCAATAAGTTTTGTCGTCGACAAAACTTCTACCAGGTTGTTCAATAAGTTTTGTCGTCGACAAAACTTCTACCAGGTTGTTCAATAAGTTTTGTCGTCGACAAAACTTCTACCAGGCTGTTCAATAAGTTTTGTCGTCGACAAAACTTCTACCAGGCTGTTCAATAAGTTTTGTCGTCGACAAAACTTCCACCAGGCTGTTCAATAAGTTTTGTCGTCGACAAAACTTCCACCAGGCTGTTCAATAAGTTTTGTCGTCGACAAAACTTCTACCAGGCTGTTCAATAAGTTTTGTCGTCGACAAAACTTCTACCAGGTTGTTCAATAAGTTTTGTCGTCGACAAAACTTCTACCAGGTTGTTCAATAAGTTTGTCGTCGACAAAACTTCTACCAGGCTGTTCAATAAGTTTTGTCGTCGACAAAACTTCTACCAGGCTGTTCAATAAGTTTTGTCGTCGACAAAACTTCTACCAGGCTGTTCAATAAGTTTTGTCGTCGATAAGAGCGGGCGTTGCTACTAGTCCAAATTTGTTTTTGTTTTGTTGGTTCACTCTTCTTATCAACGTATGTGAAGGTTCATTTCAATCAGTCAATTCATTCTTTGTTTACAAGCCATTTAATGTCGCCGTGTCACAGTATTTTCGACAATGGAAAAAATTGAATATCGTGCAGTGATAAAATTCTTATTTTTGGAAGGTGTAGCACCAAAAGAAATTCACGAACGAATATTAAGAGTGTATAATGAACGTTCACCTTCAATTAGAACAGTAGAAAGATGGGTTGCTGAATTTAAACGTGGTCGTACAAGCCTTGAAGACGATCCACGTGAAGGACGTCCAAAAATCGCATCAACACCAGAAATCGTAGTCAAAGTACAGGATATGGTTTTGGAAGATCGTCGATTGACTGAGAGGGATTTAGTAGAGGCTCTACACATCTCATTAGGCAGTGTGAGTCATATTTTAAATTAAATTTTGAGTTTTAAAAAGCTGTGTGCACAATGGGTGCCGCATTCGCTAACAATTGAACAAAAACACATTCGAATGCGACTGTCTCAACAACATTTGGAGCGTTTTAAAAAGGATAAAGTGGATTTTGTGCGTCGATTCATCACTATGAATGAGACTTGGGTCTATCACCATAATCCTAAATCAAAACAAGATGCTAAAGAGTGGTGTGAACCTGGTTGTTCGGCTTCGAAACGAGTTCGTGTCCAGAAATCGGCCAAGAAGGTTCTGGCATCAGTTTTTTGGGATGCGAAAGGAACTTTATTTGTGGATTACTTGCAAACTGGCAAAACAATTAATTCTGAATATTATTGCAGCCTTTTGGACCAGTTGAAGGAAAAAATTCGTGAAAAAAGACCCGGTTTGCAGAAGAAAAAAATCCTTTTTCATCAGGACAACGCACCGTGTCACAAGAGCATTTTGACAATGGCTAAAATCCATGAATTAAAGTTCGAATTGTTGGAGCATCCGCCGTATTCACCAGATTTGGCCCCCAGCGACTTCCATTTGTTTCCAGAACTCAAAAAATTTATGCGTGGTAAGCGTTTTTCGTCAAATGAAGAGGTCATAACGGCTATTGAAGCGTATTTTGCAGACCTTCCGGAATCTCATTTCAGGGATGGGATCCACAGATTGGAGGATCGTTGGAGCAAGTGCATTAATGTTCAGGGAGATTATACTGAATAATAAAGTGTATTTTGAACCAGTTTTTCTTATCGAACGACAAAACTTATTGAACAACCTGGTACATGTCATAAAAATCCCGCAGAAATGTCGAGTACATCGTACGCACCCATACACATGAATAAAGACGTCAAACGGTAAAAACTCTCTGACATAACAAGGCAATGTTTCTCGTTTAAAACATCACATGTTCGCGTATAAAAGCGGTAAGCAACGCGAGCTCTGCATTATTATCATAACAATTTGTTATACCCGAGATGGTACCCAAGCTCTGCGGAATTCTCTCTCTCTCTCTCTCTCTCTCTCTCTCGATGTGTTCTTCTATACTTTTCCCTTCTTTCTACCTGTATCTCCACCTCTACGCCCCCCCCCCCCTTCCGCCCGCCTCCATAAGCGCAAAAAGGAGAAACATTTACATACAACCGCTCGTTATCCTCCGTAGAAATGATTTACATAATTTCCAGCTATCACGGTGACGTTTAAATTACTACCGCATTAAATTCAGTCGACGGACGAAACTGGCAGACTGCCATCGAGAAAATCCGGAGATTGAATTGCCCGTGACCATTAGCTGCAAGCGTAAGAACGTCTAAATCGCTGTCGGTACATCAACACACTTTCTTCTAACATGCTGATTTGATAACTCTAATTGGCTAAAGTGCTGGGTAATCAAGACCAACGGAAAAACTCGGAAAATTGTATGCACCTCCGAATGTATAATGAGTAAAATTCTTATTTGGTAAATGCATTGAATTTAAAAAATGTTAATTTGCGCAATTATCGTAAACAAAAATGTGAAAATGACAATGCTTTGTAGCGCCGTAATGTGTGCCAGTAATCGTTTTTTATTCTCTACACTTTCTGTCTTGCCCTTTCGGTTTTTACGAACGGAACAGTTTTAAAGCTTCTCCAGTTTCATATCTGGAGAAGCAAGCTGGCTTCAAAGATGCTCTCTTCTCTTCTTATTTTTCGATCCTCTCATTTTTATTCGCGGAAAAATGAAAAAACTACGTTTTTAAAATTCCGGCTAATTGCAATGGCATAAATTGCAGATTATTCAGGTTATCTTCACAAAAATGAATAAAATCACTCTGTAGAGCTCTTTAATCATTAAGAAGTACTGATAGTTATAAAAAGTAAAATTAAATATGTTGTACCTTGTTTTCTAAACAATTTCAATTAAATCTGGAACTTTACAAGTGAGACAACATCACACTTCGTCACTTCACAGTCTGTACTATGTCCTGATACTGTGAAGGGAAGCAGCCCCCAATGGAAGAGCCGAACAGTATAACTGATGAGTAATCTATCGAACTACTTGGCAAGTTCCTTGAAGTTGTCCGGTCGTAGTGTCCAGCCAAACCCTTTGCAGGGAGACCACAGAGGGGACCGATAGATACACAAATTGTTCTGAACTCCGAAGCTTCCTCGAATTTACCACTCGCCAAAGGAAAACAATGCCAAATGCCTGATAATTCCTTATACATAATTTATGAGTTGATTTTTGTGTAAGTAGACAAATAGAATACAAATGCTTGAAATCAGAAATGACAAAGGCAAACTTTGTGCGACACACCGATTATCACTTGTTTATGAATTTAGCCGATCTTGAAGATGCAATAATGTACAAAAATGCAACACTATTCTTACATTCATCTATTTGTATTGGAACAAGCTGTTTAAGTCCAATATCTACTGCATCAAACTAAGTGTACACCATTCAATATATTTACTACCGGATTGATTTTTGACCCGTAATGAACTTCCTTTAACACTTTGACTGCCGAGAGTATTTTACCCTTATTAGAACGGCGATGTTATGAAATACTACAGCGTTTAATTGAATTATGCAAAATGTAAATAATGTGCAGGTATTGGAGACCAAAGGATCGTATCACTATTCTAACAACAATTGCATTCATAAAATAATAATTGCTACTCATTGGGAATATTTTGAATTTTCAGTAAGATGTTTTGCGGTGGTCACCGGTGACCATCATGGCAGTCAAAGTGTTAATAGATGTACTTGCAAAATAACAGAAAAATAGATCAACTTATAAAAATGCAAAAAACGTGAAGTTTTGCTTGCAATAAAAAATGTAACTATAATTTTCAAATGTATCGTTGCTTTTCCGTAAAAAAAAATAAGTTCACGGAGAAATCGTGATGATACGTCATTTCTGCCCGAACTCTCTGTTTTCCGTAAACTAATAGGAAACTTGCGTAACTCGTGCTGTATGCCACAGATTAGAGATCGTGTGTCACAGAACGGCAGACGTTATAGAACCCGTAATGCGCACTCTATATTCACGATCCTCACGTACATCGTAGCGGTGTTATTCGCATTTCCCGCTGAATTTATAATTCGACACGCAGCAGACCCTTTCAAAACCGTGACGCGAACACTAGCTTACGAACCGACGGGATATCGAAAAATCAAGCATGGAAACCCATCGTCGAAAGATGAATTCGCTGGCAATCTCGGCAAAACCCTTGCTATATAGCTGAATAATCCGCCAGGCAAATGTCACAGATTTACAACCTATGTGATAGTAGCCTACGTCGGTTGCTTTTCTATAAGTCTATTCAAACATATTCTTCTTCCTAATTCTGACCTATTCCTTCTCCTGAATAACATAAGTCACTTAATAGCTGACACTAAGGATAATATACTAAAATAATTCGAATAAAAAACGTGTGGCATGAACTATTAATTTTGGGTCAAGATAGATTCGGCCTGTATACGGATTGTCTGCTGAACATAATATACTTTTCATAAAACGAGGAAAGACACGATTTTGCCACGATGAGCATGTACAATATGACACAAGATTAAATTTTGTCGACGCTTTATTGGCAGATATTTACACAGTGTATTCATTTTGCCGGCTTTGTTCGCCGATTCACAACGATCAGGAGTACAGCTTGGATTTGAAACCATATCATTGTTTGTGGATTAACGATTGGCATTACTGTACAATGGGAGTAACGGCAAATCGGAGAAAGCGGGGAAAATTGATAAAAAAGGACGGACTTACGGAAAACGCTACGAGGGAGCAAATATGAAAAGACAGGAAAATACGAAAAAAAATACATTGTCTACGCGCATTCGTGAACCGAACATCCTCGAGTGTGGAACAAGATGGAAACGCAAACTAAGAGAATCAAGCACCGTTGCTTGGAATTTTTCATATTAATTTCTTGCAAAATATGTTTTACTGTGTTCTGATACATCTACCTCCAAAAGGTAAAAATAATATACGAAAAGATATTATAATTTTACTGTGTAAAATGTTTTATGTCAAATTTTTTATTCGATGGCGATTGGAACGAGAATTAATATTGGACACTCTAGTTAAATGTTTAAGCTTTTTTGTATGTAACATAATGTAATATATAATTGAATGAACATTTCCAATTACATTCTTCTCCGCGGCCGTGGATGAAAATAAAATGGCACTCTGATAAGAACGATCCGTGAAAACCCATGAAATTGACTTGGTAAAGTCGATGTGCTGTCTGCAAGTCACACAATGTCCGACTTGGGCTCTATCTACTTTCAGTCCCATAAGAATTTTGATTCTCTATCAAATAAACTCCCTAAATTGAATCTATGTAATATTTCTCTTGGTAGAATACCGGACCATTTTCATTAACTATAAATTTCACAATGTTAACGCCTAAGCACATAACTGACTCTGAATTTTGGAGAATAAATTTTCTAAACTTATATCGCATCTACTTCTGAAAGCATCATATTACGCTGTAAAATCCTTATCTTCAGAAAGATGAACTAAATTAAATTGACTTATTAAAAGCTAACGAAGATCCGTTAATTAGAATTGCGGTCAATTTAACGACAACGCGTTGTCTGACATAAAACGGCGCACATGTTTCGAAACATTGACCTACTCCAATAAAAATACACGAATCTAACCTAGTCCAATATAACGACTTAATCATCCGCGAAGCTAACCTTGGCACTGGCCCGGCAATTCTTCGTGTGACATTCGCGTAATTAACAAACGCGCGCTGTTGCAGCTATGCAAGCTTGTATCGTAGAATTCGACGCGAAACATATTGCAATGAAGCAGGGACGTACCGAAAGTTTGTGGCTTGAAACAGCCGAATTCCCGATAAGCGAAATCGGCGTCGCTAGAATTGTAGATACGATATAACCAGCTGGCGAGTTCGAACAGTTGAATGCGTTGTGCGAATACACGCACCAGGTTGGCGAAATTTTGGGTAAAGGCCAAATGGCACACGCTCGTAAGGTTATGTCAGTGTGCCTTCGCCGTCAAAGAAAAGAGAATCCGCACTCTTCCGACGGCGACTGTTCGTAGACTTACTTCTGCGATCGAAGGACTCTAGCTGGGGATGACAAGGAAGACTGAACATGCAATGCCAAGTGCTATTGCGCTTTTTTTTACAAATCTTGTAGTGCGACCAAACAAAAGAGTACCAACTTGTTATCTTCAACCGTCATTCCATTGTCTTGTCCAGATTAAAAAACATTAACACTTTGACTGCCATGGTGGTCATCAGTGACCGGCGCAAAAGGTCTCACGGAAAATTCAAAAGATACCCAATCGGTCGCATTTATAATTTTGAAAATGCAATTAATATTAAATAGTGTGATTCAATTCTTTGGTCTCCGATACCTTCGCATTATTTTCATTTTGCACAATTCAATCATATTCTGTAGTACTTCATCCCGTTGCGGTTTTAATGTAGTAAAATACGCGTGGCAGTCAACGTGTTAATGTCTTATTTCAATAACGAGAAAACATTTATTCAGTTGCTCACATTTGTTCTTTAAATATGATTTTATTTGGAAACCATTATACGTGTTATTCTAAAAATAATTTATATATATCCGAAAACCGTCTCTGTGCATTATAAGGTGTAAACAAACCGGAAATGTACTAAGGTTATGTCAGTGTGCCTTCGCCGTCAAAGAAAAGAGAATCCGCACTCTTCCGACGGCGACTGTTCGTAGACTTACTTCTGCGATCCTATGAAGGACTCTAGCTGGGGATGACAAGGAAGACTGAAAATTGCATGCAATGCCAAGTGCTATTGCGTTTTTTTTACAAATCTTGTAGTGCGACCAAACAAAAGAGTACCAACTTGTTATCTTCAACCGTCATTCCATTGTCTTGTCCAGATTAAAAAACATTAACACGCTGCCATGGTGGTCATCAGTGACCGGCGCAAAAGGTCTCACGGAAAATTCAAAAGATACCCAATCGGTCGCATTTATAATTATGTAAATGCAACTAATATTACATAGTGTGATTCAATTCTTTGGTCTCCGATACCTTCGCATTATTTTCATTTTGCACAATTCAATCATATTCTGTAGTACTTTATCCCGTTGCGGTTTTAATATAGTAAAATACGCGTGGCAGTCAACGTGTTAATGTCTTATTTCAATGACGAGAAAACACTTATTCAGTTGCTCACATTTGTTCTTTAAATATGATTTTATTTGGAAAACATTATACGTGTTATTCTAAAAATAATTTATATATATCCAAAAACCGTCTCTGTGCATTATAAGGTGTAAACAAACCGAAAATGTACTAAGGTTATGTCAGTGTGCCTTCGCCGTCAAAGAAAAGAGAATCCGCACTCTTCCGACGGCGACTGTTCGTAGACTTACTTCTGCGATCGAAGGACTCTAGCTGGGGATGACAAGGAAGACTGAAAATTGCATGCAATGCCAAGTGCTATTGCGTTTTTTTTACAAATCTTGTAGTGCGACCAAACAAAAGAGTACCAACTTGTTATCTTCAACCGTCATTCCATTGTCTTGTCCAGATTAAAAAACATTAACACTTTGACTGCCATGGTGGTCATCAGTGACCGGCGCAAAAGGTCTCACGGAAAATTCAAAAGATACCCAATCGGTCGCATTTATAATTTTGAAAATGCAATTAATATTAAATAGTGATTCAATTCTTTGGTCTCCGATACCTTCGCATTATTTTCATTTTGCACAATTCAATCATATTCTGTAGTACTTTATCCCGTTGCGGTTTTAATATAGTAAAATACGCGTGGCAGTCAACGTGTTAATGTCTTATTTCAATGACGAGAAAACACTTATTCAGTTGCTCACATTTGTTCTTTAAATATGATTTTATTTGGAAAACATTATACGTGTTATTCTAAAAATAATTTATATATATCCAAAAACCGTCTCTGTGCATTATAAGGTGTAAACAAACCGAAAATGTACTAAGGTTATGTCAGTGTGCCTTCGCCGTCAAAGAAAAGAGAATCCGCACTCTTCCGACGGCGACTGTTCGTAGACTTACTTCTGCGATCGAAGGACTCTAGCTGGGGATGACAAGGAAGACTGAAAATTGCATGCAATGCCAAGTGCTATTGCGTTTTTTTTACAAATCTTGTAGTGCGACCAAACAAAAGAGTACCAACTTGTTATCTTCAACCGTCATTCCATTGTCTTGTCCAGATTAAAAAACATTAACACTTTGACTGCCATGGTGGTCATCAGTGACCGGCGCAAAAGGTCTCACGGAAAATTCAAAAGATACCCAATCGGTCGCATTTATAATTTTGAAAATGCAACTAATATTAAATAGTGTGATTCAATTCTTTGGTCTCCGATACCTTCGCATTATTTTCATTTTGCACAATTCAATCATATTCTGTAGTACTTCATCCCGTTGCGGTTTTAACACGTTGGCTGCCGTGGGGGTCACCGGTGACCGGCGCAAGAGAATTTACTGAAGATCTAAAATATTCGCAATGGGTAGTAATAATTATTTTATAAATGCAGTTGTTGTTAGAATAGTCATGCGATTCTTTGGTCTCCAGTACTTGCACATTATTTACATTTTGCATAATTCAGTCAAACGCTGTAGTATTTCATAGCATCGCAGTTCTAATACGGCAAAATACGCACGGCAGTCAACGTGTTAATATAGTAAAATACGCGTGGCAGTCAACGTGTTAATGTCTTATTTCAATAACGAGAAAACACTTATTCAGTTGCTCACATTTGTTCTTTAAATATGATTTTATTTGGAAACCATTATACGTGTTATTCTAAAAATAATTTATATATATCCGAAAACCGTCTCTGTGCATTATTTGGTGTAAACAAACCGAAAATGTACATTTCTCTCCTTTTATAACTAGACCAACAGATTATTTTCTTTCCGTTCAGCAACAAGAATTTTGCTGTGTCAACTACACTTGATTATACCGGAGCATCCAGTTAATAACGACAAAAGCCGCGAAACGAGCCTAAACAAACGAACAATTACAGTTGAGGGAAGTTCGTGTAAATAGTTCTTGGCGCAG
Source organism: Cryptocheilus praepositus (assembly GCA_033815515.1). NCBI lineage: Eukaryota > Metazoa > Arthropoda > Insecta > Hymenoptera > Pompilidae > Cryptocheilus > Cryptocheilus praepositus. The sequence continues at coordinate 397,797 of JAWWQZ010000011.1, read as the reverse complement.
AACTTTTCAGTTTCAACAAGAGAAACGAAGCGTCCGTTCGTTTCAACCGCAGAGCTAATTAACGTTTCACAAACAATACTTTCTCGGCAGACAACAGTTTCATCCTTTTTATTTTCGTTCCCCCCGGCAAATTTCACGAGTTTTCCACCCCGCTACCGTTTGCTGATTATTCGTCAGATTATTGCCTTTATCACCCGAGCAGACAGCGACTCGTACTTTAAACTGCTTTTGATTACCATAATACGTTGTTGGCGTGTAACACGTAATGACATCGATGTATCAATGCATGCGCGACAAAGTATGTTAATATTGCAATGTATTAATGCACGCACGATTATAATTACGAGCCCTGTAGCGAATCAATGGAACACAAATGAATGAAGAAAGGATTCGTGCATATTCGGTTTGCAGTCAAAGAAAGTACGTTTGAACAATATCTAAATTCTTCAAATATCACCGAGAATAATAGCTACGTAAAATAATGAAAACTAGCGCGAAGGCACTTTTCACATTAATACACATTATTTTATGCTATTCGTAATTTACAACACACCTACCAGCACACGAATATATTAGTAATTTATATAGTGAATATATTATAGTGAATTTGTAATGTACCCTATAATAGTACGGTAACCTATACGCTAATATATATATTGTACGCGTTGCTAATTTTATATCTGTGTTATTAGTGTTACATTTATTACAACATTCAAAAATATCCATTCTACTAACATTACGACGCATAAACGTTTTTTGTTAGCCCAGTCTAATACGTCTTTTATTTTACAAAGAAACAAAAGCCAGCAAAAATTTAATTTATTCTCGCGAAGATATTTGTCGATTTGTTTCTTATGGCTTCTCGGTACAAAAATTCATAAATAAATGCGGCGATATCAAGTATTAATTCAGCTATACTATGGTGTCCGAATAATTTTGTGAGCCACTGTACGTTTTGAGAGAGTGAGCCGGAAGTCTAGCAAACTGTGTCTCTGTCGCGAAAGGTTATCGTTTTCCCAATTTGTTTGGACTGCCACCGAAGTTTTGGCGAGCGTCTTTACGTCGATCAAAGCATTATTAAAGTTCCGAACTGCTTGGCTCCTGTCGCGAAGAGCTCTCTTTAAGCGTCTTGTCGCCACCGGTTGCCTCGTCTGTCACGACAAAAATGATCGCTACTCCCCGACAGAACTTTCATAATGACCGCACGAGGATTAACGTCCCCAGGTCGAAAACGAAAAGGCGAGTTTATAATATTGGAAGTTTCACGGTTCGCGGACCGAAACACGTCGGTAAAAGTTCTGTTGACGCGAAGTTTGACGCGAAACTATCCGGAGGGCTTGTCCAGAGTAGGATAAAATGCAATCACAATAAACCTTCATATCATTATGTAGCAAATTTGCTAAAAAGTAAAATGTAGTTAATTTAAACTACATGTGTACATGTAGTTAATTTAAAAAATGTATTCCTTTAATATATTTTCTTATTGCGCGTCATGAAAAGTACCTTCCAAGATTTTTGCCCGAAAAAAAAAGTCATGAAATGAATGGTTAATGATGGTTCACTATGATTACCCAGCAATCGAACTCAGAAATGGCAATTATAACTATTGACTACAATGAATTGTGATTGAAAGCAATTACGCATCAAGTAATCCGTCGTAACTCAGCGAATTATTCATTTTCAAATCGATAACTTTAAGGCAATTTTAAAGATTGCGGTGACATTGATCACGTGAGTTCGTGATGCATATTACTAACTAGACAGTTTACGTAACCACAGACGAAATGAGTCACGCGATTGGTGCAAACTATAGCCTTGCTATTCATGATTGATAAGATATTGTAGTAAAAAAATGTATATTCTGTGAATTCATTATTTTTGAAAGGGTAGCGGTATATTTCAAAATGCCGAAGAATGAAACCTAAAGGCTGTACCGGTGAAAATGTTTACACATCCGAATTGACTTTAAATAAAATAACCGACGAAATACCTGATATCTAGGCGAGGCGAAGGACGAAAAGAAAAACAATATGGGAGTAGGAATGAATCCCAGGCACTGGACGCTTTCCAAGAGTAGCAATTCGCAATCAATTCGTTCGCAATTGTACCGCGACGACTCGTTAAGTCGCCTCATTGTTATAATATCGGAAACCCTTAATATCCGCCGAGAAGCGCGCAACGAGTTAAGGCATGAAAAGGGTTGCCGTTCTCATAGCCATTTGCCAATCTCCTTCCATCCCGTATTCCTCCGTAATTCTTTGCTCAGTCATGTCCGTAACAAAGCAAGAAAAAAGGACGAAATGAAAAAAGCCGGAGACAGAAGAAGAATACCGATTATGAAGAATTAATTGATTGGAACACCGAACTGGGAAAGACGTCGAGGTCGATGGGAAACGTAAGAGAGTTACGTCGACATTTTTGCTTGCTTATCAACGGAAGTCTCTTAGGATATCGTTCTCTATTATCCGGGCGAATTGATCAAAGGCAGAATCTGTACGATTAGATATCCTATGGCCGCATGGGAGAGTTATTAATTTACGCGATCCAATATCCGAACGGCAAGTCACGAATAAAATCTTTAAACGCACTTAATACATTTTAAGCCAAAATTCACCAACCGCTATTTAACAAAAAATATATTTGTAGAGAAAATCACCAGCATTACTAAATGAATCAAATACTTCGAAACACCATATGCCACTGATTTCCTAAACAAATACAGGACTCTGCATAATAAACAGCAATCATAGATGATAAAGAACGCGTGAAAAAGTGCCCTCTCAGATAGGGAAAAATTGGAATGAAGGTGGTGGTTCTCCAGGAAAAGACCAATCGGAGTTGAGCTACAAAAGAGGAAGCGGCGAGAGGGGTGCGAGGGTAAAGAATAAAAAGAAGCGTAAGAAAGAGGAGCATTGAGAAGATTGAGAAAGAGAAGGAGGAAGGGAGTACGGAAGACGAATGGGCCATACTTGTGGGCCCCCCTCGAGCAAAGGGCTGCGAAACCTTTCCGGGTATTATTGAGCTTAGGTCGGTCACACCCGATCGATATCGCGCCTTTCTTCAACGCAGCTGACGAAAAGCGCGAACCCATTTGTCGCGGAGTCTCTCTAAACGGAATCTTCCTTATGGACATGGCAGTCCGGCGATATTGGAAGTAACGCTATTTAATCAAAATCTTTCAACGTTTTAATCTATCGACGCAACGAATCATCAATTTCTGATCGACGAGAGTGACTGTTGAAAAATCCGGAAGCTGAGCAAGTTGCTGGGGACCCTAAAGTACCATGCTGGTATGAGGACTGGATCCAACTTATTGGTAAAGAATTAACTTTGCGTATAAAACGGTTAATATCAGGTCGGTAAGAAAATGAAGCGGCAATTGTATAGAATACGCTGTGATACTGCAATCGAGCAATTTCTTGCTCGGGTGCGCTTACCATTTGCCACCTGCCTGGCCACGCTCAACCATTTTCACGAGCTTTCGTCGCCACTAGCCGGACGCAATTTGCGTTTATTCGGTAATGCAGAACACTGCAGAGAAACTGCATTCATGCAGCAATAGGTTTCCTACCATCAAATGTGACAACCGTTCACTAATCGAAAGCAGAAAAGCGTTGGAAGGATAATGAAATGTACGGTCGTATTTTTCATTTGTTTTTCACGTATTTTTGCCATGTCTACTAAACTACTACGAACATCGCAGTGCGACTGTAATTTTTCTGCGTCTCCTCGTACTGTTTTTCAGTTCTCAAAAGAAAAGTCACATTTGAGCCGTTTATTTTGAAAGTGGCCTAACTCCGTTTTTCAATATTTTCCGATCACCACGGTTACATGTACAAATTCATGTTATTTATCAGTAAATGTTATTTATCTCGATTTGAAGATAAATGGAGTTAGGCCACTTTCAAAATAAACGGCTCATTTATTTCCCAACCCTATTATGGGCGGTAGTTTTATGGATATTACTGTGAATTTAACGCAACATTTTACATCTTGCTGAAATATTCTTAACCTCCCTATATATATATAAAGGGTAAAATTTGAGGACTGTGATTTCTTTGCAAAATTATCAAAGAAAAATTAATATTGCTTTAATATCGTCGAGCTACATGCAACGTTATCGGTGGGGTGCGATAAGAGACAGCAACGCTGCTCTTGGGGAGAACTGCTACTAAATTCATTGATAATAATTCACTTTTAAACGTGCCCAATAAATCAGGTGAATATCTTATTTCGAGTATTTCCATCGTTAAAATAGAGACCCGGGCAACAAATTATTATAAATCTGAATGAATTCGTTAGTTTTGGTACGTTAGAATTAATACTAAACCTACTAGAGTTGAGACTAAGTCGAAATGCGAAAACGGGTTTCTAATTATATCACGAATATATATCACCAATACTTCTGAATTACATCACAGATAAAACTTAAAAAAAATGGTAACTTCGAAAGATATTTCTAAAACCCCGTATGTTTTTAACGAATAACATAATATTCTAAAGTGCAACTATGAGCTTCTTGCTGTTCGTTTACTTATCGATTTACACTATTCCACTGTTCCGAAATTATCTTTCCGATCGTTAATGATGATACCAACTGATTAAGTACCATCAGCAAAGAAGTCCTATTCGACCTAAATGTTTATGATGAAAACATGTAATCTAAAAACCTGCTATTCATAAATAGTCTACCTACGGTCACCATCTATTTTGTTAAACGTATTTATAACCAACTACCCTATAATTCGATAACTGATAACACTTAAAAATGCCACCCACCAACGTTAATTTGTCTAGATAGAACAGGAACTCCTTCCGTCACTAAATCTTTGACCCTCAGATTGCTGCAACATGGAACTTTCTAGACTCTGCATCCTGAAAACCGTGGCTGCCGAATCTTGCAAAGCTAAGAAAAACAGAATTAATAATCATAAAACATGATCACTGCAAACTCGATCCATTGACCCTGCAACAGGAAGCACGTTGATTAAATGATGCAAAAGTATAATGTCAGGGTCATTTGCAAATAGTTATAAGAAAATTCTTATAACCAAAAACAAATGCAAACAATTAAAGAGCCTATTGTAAATCTCTATAACACAAGTACTGAAACAGAAAAAAATTGATTAACACAAAGAAAAATTACATTAACACCTGTAACAGAAAAAAAATCAATTACGTAGAAGGTATGTTCCCAAGTCCTGGATAGCGGTGTATCTGAAACAAAAAGAAAAATTGCGTTAGCAAATCCATAATACATTTAAAAACTGAATAAGTGGCTACGATTAACCCTTTGCAACAGCTATTACTAAATATGTATATCCCAATTCGAAATAATTAAATAATTAAAGGAATTCAATGTCTATTCTGAAACTGTTTAAAACAATGTGAAGAGTTAATCGAAGCACTTAATCGTGCCTTTCTGTTTCAAGTTGCAAAGTAACTGGTTCGAGTTTCATTTGCAATACTTGAAATAATAACGAGCATAGTGACTGTCGTGGCAAACATATCCAGCGGTGAAGCCCATTTCTACGGGCCGCTTCAGCTATAAAATAATAGCCTTTTCTTTCTTCGAACATGCGACTGCATGTTCCAACTGATTGGGAATTCTTTACGAAGCGTCGAAAATTTTGCATAAATTTGAGCACTACATCGAAGGCAAAGCGAGAATGAAAGTGTATGTGTATACCTGCCTAACCATTTCATACGTTAATAGATAATTCTGTGCCATTGGAAACGTATATAAATACATAACCATTTGTATGATTATATACATATACCAATTTGCAACACGAATTCCGCATTTGCCTTAGAAAGTGATCAAATCAATACAAAATTTCGATTCCGATTTTTCAAAAGTGATACCGATCACCCATAATATGATGCGCAGATTTAACCGCAATTCCCAATCAGATCGAAATATGTACACTGCAAGTCCAACGACTTCAGTGTACCTATTTCTACTGAAAATGATAAAACAACCTTAAATTTAACAGTTGACAATTGCAATCGATTAAAGATGATGAGGTAGTTATGTTGTAATTAACATTGTAAAAAGACATGAAATTTAGTATAAGATTTTACAGTTGCAATCGCCAAGTGGATTCCAGATGAAACCATATCACTTTAACGCCTAACACCTACCCGCGAGAGAATAAGTGATAGTCTCACTCTGGCCCTACCTACTTAAAATTAAACATTCATACAGTAGTATGCTACCTGCCTACCTAAAACCTGTATTTAAAAATGCAAATCAATCACACCAACACACTCACTCCATTCTCACACAGGCACTTTTGCCCGGGTGCAAAAAGCCTATTCCTAGAGAGTACGTCCCGGGACGTCTCCGACACCCGAACTCAGCGCACATCATCATTCATACACTACTATACGTACCAATTCCTGAAATCGACTGTCAAACGTAGTGCTTATTAAAGCGAATCGCGACCGCGGGCTCTGCCAATTAATTGAGCCGTTTATTTTGAAAGTGGCCTAACTCGATTTATCTTCAAATCGAGATAAATAACATTTACTGATAAATAACATGAATTTGTACATGTAACCATGGTAACCGGAAATATTGAAAAACGGAGTTAGGCCACTTTCAAAATAAACAACTCAATTTTTTCATCCAACCAACGATTGCATATATTGTCAATTATATTGTGTATATGCATAAATGTATACTATCAAAAAAATTACTAGAGATCATAGCAACATATTAAGAAATTGCTAAGCATTGAAACAAAACGAAAACTCAATATATATATATGATCATCCAGCGTGCAAATCCATAACACTACCATTTATACCACACACAATGGAAAGCACGCTGGTAAGCACTGGACGCAATGACAGTCGCTAATAGATTCATTAATGGTTTTATAGTAAAATACATGTTCATCGGCCTGATCCACGTATGCAGCACCTGGGCGCATGAATGGTTTCAGACCTTAAATAATGAACACGGGTACCAAAGTGTATACCAACCGTACGGCTGAAAACATCCTGAACTAAAATTAGTAAAATAGTTGTATCTAAACGGACTAATGTATTCTTTGCATTTATTGAAGCAAACTCAAGGAAACTCAAGCAAATAAAAATATTGAGCATGCATGAAACTTTATGAACTTTTAAATATACATATTAGAATTTCTTAATAATAAAAATCATGGAATTTACCTGAAAATAAAGATTTCATTAGCCTCGAGCGATCTGTTTTCGAAGGAATTACTTTAAAAATAAATCCAAACATGTTTATATCCCTCCGAATGCAGATACTACTCGTCGCGAAACGTCCTCTAGTTCTTTAACACTAAGTGGCAATGCGGAAACGGAAAAATCTCTGATTATATAATGAGTATAATCAGAAACAAAGCACTATTCATTAAAATCATAATGTTGTTAATATATTCAACTACGAGTATGAGCTTTTACTGTTAGTCTAATTTGTTCATTTACAGTATTCCAATAACATTGAATTTTTTATTTTGACCGCGAATCACCCGGTAAAACGCAACATGCTAGGAACAAGAAAGACCTATCCTATTCTAAATACAGTGACATGCAACATAGATATAACAAACAGCCACTCATAGATAAACTCCGCAGAATCTACCTATGGCCACTATGCTCTTTCAATAAATGTATGAAAATAATTACAACCAATCACCCGTGTCGGTTTGGACCATTCATCCTACGACATGATTGGGTGGTCGGAGGGACTGAAAAAATCGACTCATCGGTGTTGGCTTGTCTGGATACCACCGGATCACGCTGCATTGATGAATCCTTGTCCATCGGTCTTCCATAATTTCTGGAACCTGGAGTCAGCTTCTCCATTCTAGACTTCAATCCGACCGCAGATAGGCAAATGTAAACATTTTCTGGAAGCATTGACTCTGCAAAGCATAAAATAAACTGCCAATCTTTTGTTCAATAGAAATACAGGTATCAATGAATAAAATAAATAAAAATAAAATTGCCTAAATACTTACAATATTTTATCTTTCATAAATCAGGATACATCATTGGCACCTCAGAACACTGACTCTACTACGCGATGGAAAAACTATGTTTTGTCATTGTGACAAAATATATGTATTTACAAAGTATATGTATCGTACAACACTGACTCTAATTCGCGGTGAAAGTAACTGTAATGAGAAAATTGCGAACAAACACTGATTTTATTTCACGTGATTCTATACTGTATCATAAAAGGGAATGAAGTTATAACCGCATTGCGCGCGGCCACGAAGTCTTGACAGAAAATTCAATTATTTGCGAGCAAAGATTTCGTGTAAAAACAAAAGTTTTGAAACCATTTGCACATTTACATATGTCAAATGGTAAAGGTACGGACTCGACAAAAAAAATGGAATTTAGAAAAAATTGTAAATATTTGTACAAGCCAAAAATTAAACCTTAAGTTTTCCCGAGATTTTGGAAAAATGTAAGAATTCATATAAGCAAAAAATGAAGCTAAAGATTTCGTGAGAGAACGGAATTTTGAAATGATTTTAATATTTATATTAGCCAAAAATGGGAGCAACACGCGACACGCAGCCTTTAGCCCGGAATGATCCTTGATTGAGAATAAAATCTCATTCAAGGATAACGCCGGTTTCCAGATCACACCTCGCGGAGGTCGCTGCGTATAGTGATCCACAACAATAATATAATACAATAAGTATTCATATTGAATATGCAACCAAATAAGAGCTAAACTAAAATTAATCGATAGTTTAACAAAAATAATAATCAAACGAAACATGACTAACATTCTAATGAAAATGGTCACTATCTAATGCCACTAACGTGGAAAAGAATTTCGAAGGAATGAGAGTAACGGATAACCATCCAAATATTTAACAGAAATCGATTTGCTATAATCAAGCACTGAGGGCGCTTGGTTCAAATAGCCATTGTTACACGCGGCAAAGTATCCCTTGAATGTGTGGGATCTCATGCTTACGTAACACACACCCTCATGCAATTGGCGGGATTGCATATGTGCCCATAATTATGAAAGTGGTCTAAGTCAAAATTTAAAAAAAATGAGTTTATCAGTTATTTCATACCACATTATTTTTAACTAAATTTATTCAATGTAATTTTTACGAAATTGTCAAAAATGAACCATTAGATAGTGGTTGTAATTTCAACATTATATGGAATTCATTTAGTTTTAATTATGAAAGTGGTCTAAGTCAAAAATTTAAATAAATTATATAAACAACTTGAAAATGGCACGTGGCCTTCTTTGACGCGTTTCTGAACTACATAATAAAATAAATGACAATCAAATTTTAATAATAACGACAACTTCATTTTTAACGAAATCACTAGAAGAATCAATAACAAGAAGAGTAAAAAATACCGCGGGTGAATCTGTCTCTTGGCTACAAATTCAATGGATGAGATTCTTGAAAAATGAACCTTATAAAATGTTCTATAAAACATCTTTAGATGATTCTAAATTTCACGTTTTGGATCTTTCACCTAAAAAAGGAACCAAAAATATACGGAAATATTAAATTACTTCCATTATACACCACCATTAGACCAGTATCGGAAGAAAAACATAAAGATATTATGAGTTTACTACCGTACATCCCTCCAGTTTTTTAGGAACATTTTAAGAATCTTAAATACTCGAAATAATGATAAAAATGGATTACTGTTTAAAAATAATTAATAAATGTAATAAATGTTCACGAATTATTTCAATCAAATTATTGTTTCAAATAAAACTCAAAGTTCTTTATTGCTTTAAGTCATTTATAGGACATTCAGTTAATTTTGAAAATGGTCTAAGTCAATTCAATCTTTAAAAATAATATTATCGTATAAAATTCACACAAAATTTCATATTCATAGTAAGTTTCCATTAATTAAGACTAATAAAATTATAAATTAAAATGTCGCATAATGTAAAAATATTTTTTAATTTATTCAAATGCAATTCATTAAATATCTCGAAACAAGAAATATATGACTTAGACCACTTTCATAATTATGGGCACATATGTGAATATTGGATTATTCACGCACACATACGATGAATACATCCAATATTTACTACTAATTGATTGCGCATGCAGGCCATGCATCGAATTAGATACTTGAGCATGGTCAAACTAACCGAATATTCTGTAAAGGCTGTAAAATATGATGTTCCTATATCACACGTCCACTGATCTCTTCTCCCACAAGGTGGTTGGAAATCACAGTAGGATATTTCGAGTAGTACACCGAATAAAGCAAAGATACTTTACAATACGTATTGCTCGTTACCAAATTTGTAAGATTTCAACAAATTTAAGGGTTATACGACCAAAGGGCAACAAAATAAAATTGTATAAATGGGGCAGCTCACCAGTTACGACCCGCGATGTTCCTTTCTTAGGTTACGACTGCGGTTGCCTAGTAGGCTGAGCTCTGATTGGCTGGTCAAGGCAAATGGCCGCCGCGTGAATCTGATTGGCTCCTACCAATATGCTATTTTGCTGAATTCAAAGAATGATGTTAACACTTTGCCGGCCGCACATTTTTCGAGTCGCCGTTGTGTTGCCGCCGGCGAGATTCACGTAAGTTCGAATATTCTCCAACAGTGGTATTTATGCAATCATTTGTAACATAAGTAGTTGCAATATAATTAGTATTAATACATTGTTGACCGGTGACGAATTAACTCGTGTTTGCACTTGCGTCGGCTATTTTAATTTTTAAAACGCAGGGCAATATAGAATACGGCAAAATTGTGTTCATTGTGTTCAATCGCGTCTGCTTTATTATAAAAAAGTATACTTTTCTTGGTACTGAAGCTTTTATTACAATTCTAGTATTAGAAAGGGTCAAGAACGACGGAACGCGACGGTAAAGCATTTTTAAATAAATTATACGTGAATGCTTTATATAGTTGCCCGAGTGATTTTTAAATAAGTTATCAATGAAACACAATCTGGTAAATTGGGAGGGCAAGACAGTTGAAATCACAGTTCCCCGGTCGTCAAACATTGCTCTGCAACAATGTATTTCCCTACACAACATGGAAATTAAGCATCACCCCTGGAAGAAAAAAAGTCACGCGTACGTGATAGAGGCCGTCAAGCGATACTTTGCGTACGACACCACTGTGGTGTCGCCGGCCGTCATAGTGTTAAAACTTCAATATTTACTATATGCACACCATATACATTTAATGTACCCATTGTTGCAAATAGGGTTAATTAAATATTGTCAAACTCACCCTGAACACTGCAACGACAGTCCCAAATCATGGCTGGAAATTTTGGCAGAGATATTTTCATGATCTGTTAAAAACGCTTGACATTAAAGTTAAGTATCCCTAATAAGTTATTAAGTTAATAAATGTTACTTGGAAATATATATTGCTCCCTATCAAGATTGTAGGTCTACAACAAATCTGAGTGTAATCCTGCAGAAACGTTGTAAGAAAGTATGTAAAATGTGCCAGCTAACCTCTTACGACCAAATATTTGAACTAGCATGATTAGACTGAAATCCTTAGCCAATCGTCATTTATATGCTATGTCAGTACATGAAATTGAAATCCTATTGGCTGATTTTATGGATTCTAGTATTTATCTCAATCCAAATTAACCGTTCCTAAAATATCAAAACCCTACGTGTAACTTTTCATGCATTCGTATCCTGTTGACATTTTATTTGATACGTAACCCTCCGTACAAAGTTGAACTAAGGCGAGGAGATAAACTATATTCCTTCTGTGAGATGTACTGATTTAAAGAAACGTTTCATTGGCAGTTTCAGTCAGACTATTTACTTTCAAGAAATTATATTGAATGCTATACATGTATCACACAGATTACTATGTTGGCGTAACCAATAGAAATCCAGTAGGTGGATATACGTGTGCGAACGTTCTATATTACCTGCATTAACACATTGCGGACGGGTCACGAGATTTCTCATTTTAACATTTATTCGTACGTTGCTAAAGTAATGAAGCCTTGCAGCAATTTTTGATGGTATAATTGTGAAGTAAATAAATGTTAACATGTTGAAAAAGTGCGAACATAGTAATCAGTATTAAAAACACCTTGCATAAAGTATTAAAAAATGTGCAAGGTCTGGGTGAGCAAAAACGCAGTCCGCAATGTGTTAAGATGGAACTAATGTGACTGAAGATATATTATAATAGTTTTTATTTTTCTAATTATTACTAAAAGGTACAGGGTACGAAAATTCATGCTCAACTATTACATAACAAATGAAGCGAATACCACTTTCATTGCCTGTCGACGACTATAATACAATAATATGAATAAACCATATATAATGCCTTCAACAGTAAAGCGCTAGTGCAAATAACGCCATATCATTTTAGCTAATTAGCTTTATTAATTACAACCTGAAAATGAAGATTATGACTTACTGCTGCGTGATGTTTGTAGTATCGCAGTCCTGTCTGCCTCTACGTTTCCAATTATACGTTTATACATAACGAACAAAAACGAAACTATAACAGAGCGTTATATCAAAGTATTAATTAAACCAAACCCAACTAACATTCTGACTAGATCTGTAACAATCTGAAACCACTAAATTTGAAACAAAATTTGGTAACGACTGAATAGAATGGTGAAGCCGTTGAAGTGTTCAACCAAAATTCATATATTAACACATTGCACTCCTATGTCGAGTTGACTCGACATCGTGTTTTCATCTCAGGAACTCCTTTGTCGACCCACTCGACATTTTTTTATGTCCAAATAAATAGATGTGGCACACACGTTTGCTCTTTCGCAATGTCACTAGATGGGTTTAACATTCAGATAATCGAAGAGAAATAAAATATAGCAAATTATAATAAAAATTGTTCATTGCGTTCAATCGACATTTTATTGCTTTATTCTAAAAAAGTATGGTGGAGGAAATATTTATTTTGGTACTGAAATTTTATTAAATACATATATTTTATACAAAGAAAAAGAAAAAAGCAAGGAACAAAACCTATAAGCATTTTTCAATAAATTATCACGAAAATATTTTGTATAGTTGCCTGAGTGATTTTTAAATAAATTGAAGTCATTTGGAAAATGATTACATAAAAATGAAATGACAAAGGCATTTCTTCATCTTCGGAATATCTCGAAGAAACAAGATATATGTGCAAAACCTCTTGTCTACATCTACGCGCAAATGACTGCTCTAGAATTAATCATACGAAAAAATATTAAAAGTTACATTAAATTTATGTCCAAAGTTCAATTTTAATTCATTATGCACGAACAAACTTTATCGAAGGTTATTTACATCGTTTCATTTCCATGTTCAATTACGAAATAATAGCCGGTGACTTGAGACAGTTTTTGCCGAAAATTGCCGGTCAACAATGTGTTAAAGGCAAATATGCGCTATTGTCCCGACAACATAACATTTGAACATGTCACGAAGCGCATGCTTGCACTCCACATATACGTACCGTACAAACCAATCCGTAATACTAACTCGTTTTAGCACATATACGTCCAACAAGCTCGATGTTTCTCGCCAATTAGTTACGCCTGCCAATTATGCCCAGGAATGGATACTTGAGTGTAATCAAACTTACCGAAAATATGTAAAAACTGCCAAATAATGTTGCCGCAAGCCGGCGTCCCGCGTATTGTCGCCGACAAGGATGCCTGAAACTACACGAAAATATTTCGAACAATTCACTAAACCAAGTAACGCCACTATGAAATCCGCGTTAAAGCGTAATGAATTTACAAGATTTTGGTAAATGTTTGAGGCATTCGACACAAATTCAACAGGAAAATAGTATAAACGTCGTAGCTCACCTCTTCCGATGCGCACTCTGTCACTGCCAGGCTCGGACTGTAATGGTTCCTAGAAAGCCAGTTCACGATTGGCCAGTCACGGCAAATGGCCGCCGTTCGAATCTGATTGGTTCTCAGAATTATACTCTTGTAGTATCTTCAAGTCCTAATGGTGAACATGCAATGTTTATTATTTCTGTTTCATATTAATTTAACGGGTATGATATTTATTCCTAATTAATTGACCATGTACGCGATTCATCGTATTAGCTGAATAATACCAAACTCGGTCAGAATACTGGCAGAAACAACGGGGTGAAAATTTAGAATATTTTGATTAATTTATGAAATCAGGCTATGATACTTATAAATAGTTGTTACCCTCACTGGATGCACAAGATTATAACAAATCTAACGAGTAACCTATAAGAATCTTGTCAGAAACAATTGTCATAGAACAAAACTAACCTCTCAGATCCCAAACTATGTTATTGTCAAATCAAATTTTATTGGCTGGGAGTATTCGACAGACTTCAACTTATTGAATACAACTGAGACGTGTGGGTTATAAGAACATTTTCTTTACTGAAATGTAGCGCTTATAATGGATATTCGCCTATTGATGATTGACATCAAAGTGTTTGCTCAATAAAAATTATTTGTAGTATGTGTAGGGAGTATAAGCTCCTACGTAAGCATCAAACTGGATGTATTGAAGTCAGCACAACGTAGGTTTGGAAGTTCAATACAAGTATCCAAATATTATATGGTATATTCATCAGAAAAGTACCAATGATTAATGATATATGATAGTTCTAGCTTTTTTAATTACGATATAAAATTGCAAATGATGAGATTTGAATCTATACCGTTACGTTTCTTTCACAATGTTCTCAGAATATAGCAGATCTCAAGCCTGTGCACCCTCTCGACTCTGTTTTCAGAATTCTGAACGTTGAGATTGTATTGTTAAATTTTGATAAACGGATTCCGAAAATCTCAGCAAGTGTTATTAGATCCACCAGTTTTTGAACCTTTCTGAAACGTTAAGTCTAATGTGTTATAAGAAATTGCTTTACTTACTTATCAACTCAAGTGCTTACCGTGCAGTTATTACACAAAGTACTTATTCTACTGTACTTGATTATACATCCAAAATAGGAAAGGGATAAGTTATACTTTAATTAAAAGCAAAGATGCTTCGTAACTACTAAAGTAATGAAATTTGAATGAAAATTATTTGAAGCGAAGTAGTGTACATATTTGAAATTGCTATATTAACGTTGAAAACGTACATGTGATTATGTAGATGATTGGCAACCAGATGATATACGTTGTATACAACCTGACTAAAGCTTACAATAGAAATATGTAGTACATTACCGAAAAATAGTAGAAGTAATTAATTTGATTAATTTAAACATACAGATAAGCAATGGTATCTCTATACAATGATTCAAATAACATGTGTATCGATACTACCATTCGTACTCTGAAATGGAAAGTCAGCTTAATATCAACTTTTTGATCCCATTTTAGGATAATTCTTTGATTCTATGATTTGTTATTGGCCATATCTTAGAAATTTGTGCAAACATTGGAGTACGATTCATGTTTCATAAAATCTCTTCCAATCCACTTCTATTTGCCAATGTGGCATACTGGGACTATTAATTTTAATTAGTGAGCATCAAGAAATGTGTGTTTTGCTATTTTTTTTTTCGTTTATTTTTTATTATGCCTGGAAGGTATTCCGAATTTTTTAGTGCCCTTTGCATTTTGTTGGGCTTATATCAACCCTTTTTCATTTCATTCAGGGGAGCAAGTCGTAATTATAGACTTTCCGTTTGTAATTGTAAAAAAATGTATTTTTTTTGGTGTTTAATTCGATTTTCTCAACTCTTATTGACCATATCTCGGAAACTATATGGAATTTTTGGACGCGGTTGCGATTTTTCCAAGTCTCTTTATACCCCCTTTCATCTGGCACAATTACAAGTCGATTGGTGGGGTTTTCATTTTTGACCCTGTTTTCAGACTCATTTTTTACGATTTTTCCATACATTTTTGGCGATATCTCCGGAACTATTGCGAATTTCGAGGTGCGCCTTGCATTTTTCCGAGTCATTTTGGACCCCCTTTGATATGTTGAAAGGGCAATCAAATCGGTGACCCATCATTTTTTGGCAAAAATGGCAAGGGATATACCTTAAGATTTTCTTGATTTCTTCAAGGCCTTGTTACGACTAAATTAATGGTCGAAACATATAACTAATATAGGTTTTCTTAAAGCTCTTTGGACGCACTTTCGCGTGGGACTAATCGCGATCAGCATTTTTGAAAAACATTTTTTTTGCGCTTTCTTAAAATCGTCGTATCTCGGAAACTATGAAGAGTTCAGCGCGTGGAAAGTGGTCTATCTTCAGGGCAAATTACCCTCTATCAAATGGTATCGGTCCGAAACAAAAAAAAAAATTGACATTTTTCACGTATTTTTGGCCCTACGTCGAGAACGTAAGAATCCCCTTTGAGTGGTTCGGCCTGTTTGTGACTGTCTCGGAATAGTATGAGAGAATATTTGCTCATTCTACAACATAAATAAAGTCTATCAACAATAAGGAATGCACTCGGTTTCGGCTGATGTCGGTATTTCAGTTCGTGAGACACAATTTTCCATAAGGCGGTTAGTTTGTCCCTGTTTCCCGTCTGTGCCTGAACACGTGGGAGCCACTGATAAAAACTCTCGTTATCTGTTCTGCAGCGCAACGTCGGTATGGCAGGCGGTTTCACAAGCATGGATTCACTACTGACGAGCGGTACCGGCCACGAGGAAACGGCGAAAACTTACGAGGTCTTCCCGACCGAGAGTTGTCTTCGTCGTGGTGGGATTTCCGTGTCGACATCTTCCATTCCGATCGAGTCAATCGGGGAAGAGTCGAGGATCAGTGGCGGGGGCGTCGGCGATGGGACGTTAAAATGGGACCGGAAGGACGGACTTCTGTCAAGTCTGGCGGAACTGACGGATTACGACGCAGAAACCGGTTCGCCTGGACGAAGACCGGATGTTGTTGCCCGCGGTTGGCTTCTCCACATTCATCGACAATGTTCCAGAATGTGCAGTAAGTTGGCTTGCAAACTTTTTTCTGTCCTCAGGGGGACCGAAGGCAACTTCCGTGTCAATCGTCGACTCCTCGTTAGAATGAGGAAGAAGTGAAAAAAAGCGTACCGAAGACAGTCTTGGTAATTGAATGGTTTGCCAAACTGGTAGACACGCGAAACGTGATTTATTAACGGAGATCGGCGTCCGTTATGAATGTTTGACTTTCGATTACTGTCGCGTCAAAATTGACATTTTTATTTAAACAGGCGAAAATAAAGTTGTTCGTTGCACGTGTTTACGAGAATTATATATCCTGACATATATGTGCAATCATATAATTCTGCGTCAAAATCACATACGGACAATCAAAATTGATACAGTAAGAATGATACCTTGATCGTTTCAAAAACATTCGGATAACATGTAATAATTGGCTACAAAGTTTACGTATATACTGCGGTAATTGATTAGCTGATAATTATTACCGTTTAACCGATTGTTATCGGATCTGGATGGCAAACAATTATACCTATCGACCAATACATGAATAAATAATATTCACTCACGAAGTTTAACGCAATATCTTCCTTCAAGTATCAGATATTGAATCATGATTGACTTTTTATGATACCAAATCAAAATTGATATTTGATTAGTTCGATTAGTTACGTTGTCAAAAAAGTTGATCTATGCGGCATGAAACTGTCGAACGAAATTAATTATAAAAATTAATCAATTTGATATGAAATTGAGTTTTGCCAATGATTTTATGCAATCAATCAATTTCAGTCATTAATATCTTGTCAGGGGTACAAATTCTTTCATAATTCGCACCCCGGATATTCCATTAGCGCTTTAACTATGTTACATATCGCTATTAAAATACCGCCTCGTCAAATATTCAGAACAATTAATTTGTCACGCATCGAAATTTCCAGATCGCAATGCACGCGAAATAAATTTGTGTGTGCATATACGAGAAAATCGAGATTTCAAAACACGAACTCACAGATGCATAACTATGACCCATTCTTCCAGGAACTATCAGCGTAGTATCAATCTATACTCGTTTACGTGTTTCCAGTTATAGCATTGGACATGTATAATAGTTAATGTACTCCGAGGTAAGAAGACAAAAATCATCCAGTAGATCTACACTTTTCCATTTTGTATACTTATTATATACATTTTTTACAACGATTAAAAATCTATCATGGGATTCTGAACTGTCAGTTGGTTGCGTTATCATTTATTTCACATGTCGTGTCTTACTTTCATATCAGTGAAAACTTGCATCAGAGCCGATCACGAACAAGTGATGGGCTCGATTAATTATTTTTGTAACGGAACAGTGACGCTAAACTGGAACTGCACGAAGCGGTAAGTTAGTGTCAACGATCAATTCATATACCAGATGTATACACTTTAATGTGCAAAAATGTCCAATCTTTTTCTGTTGCATCGCAACGCTAGACGATAATTGCACGATTCATTGCCATACTGGATTTCGGGTTGCACGAAACACGCATAGGTTGCTGATTACAATTTTCTAGATCCTAGGCAGCTTAAATTAATTTACAACTACCGACAACCGATGTTACGGAATCCGTCGAATTTCTGGACATATACACTCTTGAGTAACAGAAAACAATTATCATCATCTGCACCATCATGACAATTCATTTTTACTCTATGATATTGTTCTTCAAAGCGTATTTGCTTCGTAAATCTATATCCACACTGTACATCCCGAAAGCGTTAGCAACATTTCTGATATCGTTTGCAATAAGATACTAAGTGGTTCGCACATTTTAATTCGTCGATCCCACACCTAAAGAGTTAACCAACCTTTTTGAAACAACCGAAATTAATTTGGCATCGCAGAATCATGGTGACTGTGAATTCGATAGATTGTCTGTGTAGGTTTTTACATGATTGCCAAATTTGTAAATTTATTCAGAACAGACGCGATCAACGATTGCAAGGGTTTGCAGATTTTCACTTTCTCCAGCCTAAAGCCGACGAGTTATCTGATCCTGATTCCTTAACACAGTTTCGACATTGTAACGCGAGAAAACAGCGCGTAAAGACATATCTTGATCGTGCAGTTGCACGCAACTCGCTTAACAGATGTACACTCTCATTTCCTGCTCGCACACGCTTTGCGTTTAAGGGAACAACGCGCGATTAAACGACTAAACGGTTTCAAAAAACAATTGCACGGACAACCATTTCTATCCTATATTAAACACCAAAGCACACTAATTTACCACGTCGGAAAGAAATGTAATATAATGAAGCGAGACAAGGAATGAAACTAGATAAAAAGTTAATGCGAATTAATGAAAACTAACTCGAAAAAATGGCCGATGGGTCAGTGCTTTCTAATAATGCCCATTATGTACAACATTCATAATGTATGATAGACTTATCGCTGCAGGATGACGTCATATAATAGTTACACTCTTCCGATAATTATGGCTTTATATGATTAATATGATCACCAGAAAAATGTATTACTGTGAGTATTATCACAAGTAATTCTGATTATAAATAGTGGCGGACTGTTACGGTATGTTCTCTCATTTTCCAATAACTATTATCTGGGTATGTATCTTGAGAAATAAAGAATAGCGTAGTTGATCTATTATAAATTGGTCATAAATACTTTGTCCTTGTTAGTTAGAACGATCTCGTCAATTAACAAACATATCCTCATCCTTAGGTCATCTGAAAGATTTACTTTAAAAATTGACACTTCTTTCCAAAACGCCAAAAATGTTTTACAAAAGTACGACAGTATGTACACATATAAAGCGGTATGACTTTCCCAATGACGCAATCAGAATATTGGGTCTGTACTCAGACACAAACGATCCGAATATTCCGCAACAGTATATTTTGGCAAATATTATCCATAATTTCTAGCAGAAGCAACAAGCAAACCGTCAATCTGCATTTGAATAGAATTGTCAGATAGAAGGATGCATAACCACAATTTATAAAAGAGAAAAAATAATCGTGAGAAGGTGGGAGTGGAAAGATTGATATGGGAGAAGGGGAAGAATGAAAGAAAGGAGCGAAAGAGAAGTCCGATCGGGCGGGAAGGTCTGGTAATGTCGAGGTAAACGGACTACGGTTTGTTTACTGCGCAGTTTCGACGCGAGGAAAGACGAGGATAAGAAACTCGCGGCGCTCCGAAGTGAATGACCGAGCCAAAAAGCTACGTCACTTCTCTTCTGATTACGCGTAACACATTTTGGTTAATGAACAGGGCGAATGAGTCAATTGATTCCACGACGAAGCACACATACGATCTCCGTTGTGCTATAAGGTACTCACGTGTGTGCGTATTAAGTGAATGGTGGGCAATAAAGATTACGCGGAAAGAAAGAAACGTTGCGTCTAAGTGTGTTGGACAACTTGCAAACACTGTGGACGACATCATTTACCTAATGAGATATCAGCCAGAAAACTGGGCAGTTTTATAATATGCGTTGTGCCTACTTTCTCCTATAGACGGATTCTCCTGAAATCATGCACCGGCTACTGTAGACAGTGATTTTTTAAAACTATGCTATACCTGGTTACTCCAACGGAGGAAAGGTTGGTTAATTGTGCGATATGTTCAATTAGATGTAGCCTGCAGGTTTAGTATATAAGTCTATGCACGTAGGAATGACTGACTGACGAAGGACATGGAAAATGTGAAACGACCAAACGTTCAGCGTAACTAAACACGTCCCATACAAATTACGAATTGCTGTGGTCTGCTCGCGCGTGCGACTGACAAAGGCAGAGTTCCGTGAAATAAGTCAAGGAGGCAAAAAGCGAAAGATGTAAGAAAGAGAAACGCGCAGTGTTCCGACCTTGTCGAATGATGCACGGGATGGCCAAACGTAGAAATGGTCGAGGTCGTACTGCGTAGCAATGCGTCTGAACACTGCATCCCCCGATGGAACTGCATTAGTGCATTCACCGGCGAAACGGAGACAGAGAAAGACCGGATCGTAAACAAATAAAGCGAGGGTCCGATTGGCTCGTTCGGCCACCCACGTGCTACAGGATTGAAAATATAAATCAGCGGTAGATTACACACCGCATACCTGCGCCAATTTATGCACATTCTGCCGACAGAAAAGATCGACTGTCAGAACCATGCGCGTGATTGTGAGAAAATCGAATTTCTTATGCCCAAGGATTCTGCTGGTGTGACCAATTCAATGTTTGCTACTCTTGGTGATTGATGACAGCGATTTTCATGCCCTAATTATCTTGGTATTTCCTTGTAGGTTATTCTAAACTAACCAAGATCAGTGCGAACTTGTATTAATAACAATATATACTGCAACAAATTTAACACAGAACCAGATTAACGATAACTTAGATGTGTGACGAACTCAATGATTGCTTCTCTAGGTGTTCGACAACATTTTCACGCCACAATTATCCAAAGTCCCAGTTTTCGAATTCATTTCTACGTGCTGATCCTAACCTTGTAACTGCAATGATATCTGTTATTCTATCAGTGTAACTCAAGATATCGGAACTATACTCTTGTAGGTTATTCTAACCTAAACGAGATCGGCGCAAAATCACATTAAAAACATTACATACCGCAGGAATTAACGATAAAGTTAAATATATAACCAAATGAAGGGTAACAGCAAACCCGTAATCTCGCCCGACTCAATCTGTCGCTACGTCGTGGCTTTCGTTGTTAAACGCAACGCGTTTGTTTTGGGCATTCAACCAATAACGCCGTAATATCTGCGGCGGCTTAAGCCAACGTAAAGCCTTTGTCCATTGGGACGCGAGGTGAAAGAAGGACAAGGCTAGAAAGCGGAGAAAGGAGGATAGGAAAGACAGAAAATGAGACGCGTGCGCGCCAGCATGGAAAGGGAACGTGAGGGATACAGATGGAAATAAGATGCGAGGAGCAGAGCAAGTGCGAGAGGAAAGGTGAGAGCCATGGAGCTCATCTCATTACGTTTTACGGCCCCTTTACCTTCGTGGCTGGCCTTTTACTGCCCGGTCATCTCGTGACGTTAATCGTAAATCCATCTCCGTGGTCCGCTTCGTTTTGCCGATCTCCTTCCCCACTGCCATCCTTGGCAGAGCCGTGTTCGGCTTATTTGCAGATTCCCCTTTCTCTCCGCGTCGCGCTCTCTGTTAATCTTATATTTGTTGCGCGGAAGGATATGGAGTGCAGGGACGTGAGAACGGACTCGAAGCTAGAAGATGCGAAGAAAACAAATTCTCAAAAGTGGAAAAATGCAATAGTATGTAGACATACCGATGAACATATTGTAGGTTATATATCTAATTTCGTAGTAATTTGTGGGCAAGTTTTATAGTTAGGTTATAAGTTCAGTGAAAATGTATGTGTGGGCATTTTTAAATGTCTGTGTTTGTATATATTTAGTAGCTTTAAATTTGTCCGACTATTTTATAGGTAGGATGTAACGAAATATGTTTGTGTAAAAGACTATCACATTCGTTCTTAAATCTGTGAGAATATCTAATAATACTCACATTTTATAGGATGAAGGAAATCAGACGAAAACACTGCTAATCATATGTCATAAATGTGAAACATATTAAAACAGAGCGAACGTAACATTCGAACATCCACATGTCCATCGCACAAAAACGCGGATCACATATGGTCCGGCAGCTATAAAATGTAAAAAAAAGGATGCTGGGCTACGTTCTATTCAACTAGTATTATCGATATTTCCGAGTTAATACCGATGATGCATCCTTACTTCCTCGTTCTCCATATGGTCCTGTTTATTACACGTGATATCTCTTCGTGCGTCTATGATCTTCTGTCAAATATAGGTTATGCCGCATATGGAATAACCTATCAAAGATGTATTATGTATACCAACGACTTTCCGTTCTGTTGCTTATTACATATTGAACATTCCGTTTAATCAACTTATCCTTCTTTAACCATATTTTTCATTATTTTCATCAATTGTTTCCAACATTGTCTTGCGTACAAATTGGTACCGTACAGCGAATATGACTAAACACCTTAAGCCGGGTAATTACGAAAAGTGTCCTTACCTACTAATAAAGTTTCTCCAAGTTCAACGTAACCTTAATTATGAATTATCAAACTTCCGACGTACATTCGAATTTTTAGTGTATCGCTGTCAGGAATGATTTAATTTAACAACAGGCTTGAGTATGTCGTTACCCGGTAACTACGCTCAGTTATCTGAAACATCATATCACACAGAATAACCTAATAGAAACAATAATACAATCTGGCTTCTAAATACCTGTTTCCAATATGATTCCCCGTGGTCGACTAGTTCGATGCATTATGCTGCACGCACGCCCCTATCTCTATCTGTTGCATACTCATGTCTGTATGTATCTCTCTGTCAACTCAGGGGATGGAGCCAAGCACACATGCATTTTTCCATATTACCCACCCTGCGTTATCCCTGGACAAATAGGAATTAAATTACTGGAAGTATTTAATTTGGCAACGTCCTACTAGACAGAAAATCGTGGACATAAAAGGGATGTGGGAAATTCAGCTGATCTCGTGACACTCAGTAGTGGAACACGCGTTGTGAATTAAGTTTGCATTAAAGGGTTACTAAACGTTACATACATCGCAGATGTCCTAGTTCTTCCTAGATCGATTTCGAACCCGATTAGACAAATATTGATATTATTCGGTGTTTATATGCAATATTCGTGTTATAGAATATTCGCGGCGCTAATTGGACTCGGTAAGGTTTCGCTGCTTAATTAATCATGGCTTAATAATTAAATAGAAACGGTGCCTAATTATTTAGGTGTGAGAGGGAGAGAGAGGGAGTTGGTGTACTAGATAGAAAGAGACGGAGAGAGGTTCGACTCGCGATTTGCCGCGCATGCGCCATTCTCTCTTTTCTTAGTAGCCATATTGGCAATTCGGGCGGCAAGACGTTTGTTCGTTGCGTACGTTGCTTTTGACGTGAGTGTGATACCCGATTGCATCAGTCTCGCTGGATCGCCTGTGCCTTCACCTTCTGAACTGTCGATTTCGTGATACTATCAATGTTTCAAACCTCCACGTAAGTTTCTGTCATTTTTCTCCGATTCAACTTTGCTCGACTTCTGATTCCCTTTCGCGGATCATGAGCGACTTTGCGCGGCAATCTTTCGTGAAGTTTACAATAATTTCAACTACCAGGCAATCTTTAACCTAATTTGGTACTCGTTTTTCGAAGGCAATTAAGCCCTGAATCCTATATTGCATGCATATTGTTCTATTAGCCGTTAAATATCGAAACGAAATTTTCGGGAAATGAGCATAAACTATTGGAAGTTCCCAAGTAGGCGTACCCCGATACGTGAGATTTCTAAAGCCTGACGTACGTCGATAAGTAGATATCGATCGCGCTCGTAACTTTCGCCGCAACTTGATATGCGGAAAATCCGTAAAACACTAATGCGATTTTCAGCCGATGTGCGTCTCCTTTGTCGCAGGCGTGAATTCTTGACTCGTCTTTTTCGGCGCGTCGAGTTTGCGGCGACGACTTGTTTACGAAACGCGGGTGACGATTGTTTGGATTTTGCACGAGCCCAGGGGATACTCGCCTCGAGATCGTCCAAATTTCATCATTCATCGCCAACAGGTAACACCATGTCGGTCATTTATTTTCTACGACGACGCTCGATTCGGTCGATTTGTTGAACGGTACAAAAGGTATGTTAGGTTACGGTCTTAATGCTCCAAACTTCTATTCTTTGCAAACGGCTGCTCATCAGTGCCCAATCGATTATTGTCCGTTTAACGGGGGTATCGTTCGCAAATCGGCTAGTCAATAATGTTGTTGCCTGTTTGTTGATTCATGCATCTGTAGTGAGGGTTAGGCCATTGCCCCGGCAAAAGACGAATTTGCTTGAGAAACACAACTTGTGAGGCGGAATTTCGTTTGATAAACGTAACTTGTGGGATACTGTATTTGCTTTGCAGACTCAACTTGTTTAAGCCCGGAGTTCGGTTGAGAAAGCAAATTTGGTTAAGTCAGAACATTATAAACAATCAGTTAACCCAAAGTAAATGTTTCATACCGTTTAACAGATTAGTCGCCGAAATACATATATAACAAAATGGGAGTTTTCATATATAGGTTAGAAATGCGATGTCATACATTTCATAGGTGACAATTATTACATATTATAATATGCATCCCCGAAATTACGTAGATGCGTGAGTATTTTTTTTTTGTAGATCATTAATTACGCCCATTCACTTGCCATATTTATTATTATTGATCCGATTTTTACATCGCTATTTTATTTGTTCTTGTATATTACTCAAATTATTTGTCAATTTTAGGGTGCCTTTTCGTTCACTAACCACTTTATGGCATTATGTGTATCGTTGCTTACAAAACGGATTAATATAAAAGCATTTAGACTTCATCACGGGTAAATACATATATAACAAAATGGGAGTTTTCATATATAGGTTAGAAATGCGATGTCATACATTTCATAGGTGACAATTATTACATATTATAATATGCATCTCTGAAATTACGTAGATGCGTGAGTATTTTTTTTGGTAGATCATTAATAATGCCCATTTACTTGCCATATTTATTATTATTCATCCGCTTTTTACATCGCTATTTTATTTGTTCCTGTATATTACTCAAATTATTTATCACTTTTAGGGTGCCTTTTCGTTTACTAACCACTTTATCGCATTATTTATATCGTTGCTTACAAAACGGATTAATTTAAAGCATTTAGACTTCATCACGGGTAAATACATATATAACAAAATGGGAGTTTTCATATATAGGTTAGAAATGCGATGGCACACATGTCATAGGTGACAATTATTACATATTATAATATGCATCTCTGAAATTACGTAGATGCGTGAGTATTTTTTTTTGGTAGATCATTAATTACGCCCATTCACTTGCCATACTTATTATTATTCATCCGCTTTTTACATCGCTATTTTATTTGTTCCTGTATATTACTCAAATTATTTGTCAATTTTAGGGTGCCTTTTCGTTTACTAACCACTTTATCGCATTGTATGTATCGTTACTTACAAAACGGATTAATATAAAAGCATTTAGACTTCATCACGCATAAATACATATATAACAAAATTGGAGTTTTCATATATAGGTTAGAAATGCGATGGCACACATGTCATAGGTGACAATTATTACATATTATAATATGCATCTCTGAAATTACGTAGATGCGTGAGTATTTTTTTTGGTAGATCATTAATTATGCCCATTTACTTGCCATATTTATTATTATTCATCCGCTTTTTACATCGCTATTTTATTTGTTCCTGTATATTACTCAAATTATTTATCAATTTTAGGGTGCCTTTTCGTTTACTAACCACTTTATCGCATTATTTATATCGTTGCTTACAAAACGGATTAATTTAAAGCATTTAGACTTCATCACGCGTAAATACATATATAACAAAATGGGAGTTTTCATATATAGGTTAGAAATGCGATGTCATACATATCATAGGTGACAATTATTACATATTATAATATGCATCGCCGAAATTACGTAGATGCGTGAGTATTTTTTTTGGTAGATCATTAATTACGCCCATTCACTTGCCATATTGATTATTATTGATCCGCTTTTTACATCGCTATTTTATTTGTTCCTGTATATTACTCGAATTATTTGTCAGCTACGAAACCATAACTAGGGAATATCATACGTCGGGAAAGCAACGGTTTGCACTATACTCGCGCAAAGTTACCTCGCAAAAGTCATCGGATGTTGTTGATTTTTACTGGTCAGTGACAACTTTACGCTGAGTCGAGTTAATTCCGATCGCGTGAGTCGGTAAATGGACCGTTCAGATATTATTGCCACGAAGATCACCTCGAAACGAATGATTACATATATTAGGAATATTTACGTATATATATATATATAAGCGGAACGAAATTTATTCAACGAGCACATTTTTCGCGTTACTTACGACGTATAATAAATTTCGATGTTATCCTCCGCGTGTAGTTTTATCATTGTTTATTTATTCGCGTTCTGACAAACGCGGCCGTGAGTCAATTATCGCGAACTTTCGATATCAGTAGCGCGCGAAGATTTTCATTGACTGAAATGTAGGTTAGGGGAAACTTGGCGAAATCCGTGATACTGGGAAATCACAAGTGTCGAAATAACTGATCAGAATAAGCTGTATACGATCAAAACCTTTAGATATGTTATTTTCCACGAAGTTCAATTCGTTTGGTGCTCCTTTTTGATGAGGCGGAGATAATATTGTCGAAGGTTTTTTTGCTTTGAATTTTTCTCTCCGCGAAATTTCATGTTTTGACTCCGAAGAAAGTAAAGCGTGAATAGGTGTTTGCACGAGATAAGAAACTTAAGTTTTTATTTTTATAACCCGGACGTAAATCAGTGTTTGCGAATTTGTCAAGATCGTTGACTTCTTTCTCTCTTTTATTCTTTACCCCCCGATGCACATTGAGACACAAATCAATTCCGAAAGAATAGACAATAATTTTATGTTTCTTTTCCATTCACTGACCACCAGTGAAAATATCAACAGCCATTAACAACGGCTATATGTATTATTCACTTCTTCGTTCTGAAACAAACGACTTGACGTGTTAAAGTATGTTTTTCGTACAGATGATACTGTACGAAAGTCAAGCTCGTTAGACTAAATGTCAGTAGAGAAATGGGAGATAAATAGTTCTTTTTGAGAATAGTTTCATTCAACAGCGAACGGAGATTATACGGGCATAACCGTAAATCGATTAATTAATTAATTCGCTCCACGTGCTTGCTTTAATTGCTTCCCGCCAGGTACGTCGACTCCTGCGGTTTCCGCTGATTAATTGCTCGAATATGCTGGAATTTTCGCATTCCCACCCATGTATCGATACTAACTATACTGAACTCGTTGTAAGACAAGCTGCATTCGTGTCACCCCTTTGTATTATTATAGATTTTCAATTTCTCTTAAATTGCCTTATACATTTTATAAAACTTAAAAAAAATACGTGCGATTAAGTTTAGTATTTTAACAAATATAAGCAAAATTTACGATTAGTTGCGTTAATACCACCACATTTTTTGTTCGCTTCGAATATAGTTTATTGAGTTGGCGTGTGCATTCAGCAGTATAGGATTTTACGCGTATCTCGTATGTTATGAAAGTAAAATGAACCATTGCAGCTTTTATGGAATACATATTGCTAGATTGACGACGGTTTCAGCTGACCTGGTGAAAAATGGCAAAAAAATTCAACTTTTTACTTTGTTGTGAATTTCTACCGCTCTATAGAGGATAATTTGTGTTAAAGATAGACCGGTATTTGTTTGTTGAAAAGCTTTTTTTATGTTCATCCTATCACGATTGATTGCGCATTAACGGGTGTCAAAATGGCGAAGAAAAAAATCAGCAACAATATATAAAAAGTAAAGGAAATTATATCGTGCTATAATTTACCCAGGTTAATTACGGGTTTATAAACGATGAACTGCGAATTACTATATATTATAAACGATTATAAAGGAATAACGATTAACTAAAACAGGCATTGTATCGCAATATTTTCCGTTAGGAAAATTAGGGTAAGTTAGGCGAGTAAATTTTTCGACATCCGAAACGTGGCTAATTGCATTAGAGCCCGGTGCTTTTGAAGAGGACGGTAAATCGACGTTCGATAAAGCTTAATCGTGGCGCGATGACGATGGCGTTTGGTAATTGAGTGCCTTCCGCTGTTCAAACGAATATATATGGACTAAAATGAATTATGGTCGCTACTCACCGCGACAAGCTCTTTGCTTTCTCCTCTCAAGAGCGCGTGCCATCGGAAATTTGCTCGGACTTAATGGATGGGACATTTGATTAGATCGGCATCGAATTTGATTCTATCTTTTCGCCACCGATTATCGTCGAATCGATTCTTCGTTAACAGGTTCAAAAAACACTGCGCTTCTCTCCTATCGTATTCGACGATCTCGACAACTTGTCATCTTTTCGCTCGATAAATCGCCGCGTTAAAAAAGCATAACACGATAAACAACGTTGATCGTGTTTACGGGGTTTGGCAGGCAGGAATTAACTCAATTATTAGTTTACGTCGAAACGTGCGTTATTTATTTCTTTCCACTTGGCACATCGACAGACAATTGTTTAATTTCTTTTCACCGTTTCCGCTAATTTTCTCTTTCCGCTTCCGTAATAGGCGTTCAGCGCATATCGCAGAAATTGGTTGGCCCGTAGCGCGCACGTGGAATAAATGTTTTTCCAGGTATTGCGTACTTTCGCCACATCCTGTATAGCATCGAGTTCGGCTTTTAATATTCGGTAACGAGAAAGCAGAGCTCGATCGACAAGCATCGCGCGGAAAGAGGATTCAATTACGTAACGAGCTCGCCTACCGTTCCCGGTATTAGCCATTAATTATGAGCCATTAAGCGCAATCGATCGTACCGTTCTTCTCCCGTGCAGGAATGCACGGATCCATATGATTTAAAACGATCCCCGTTCGATTTATCATACCGCGCTATTATGCGTTCGCGCGATACCTAATTCTCCAACCTGCTAATGTGATATTTCTTAAGTCGCGGATCGATCAACTTCCCTTCTCAACGATTCGGCGCTTTCACTCTACGATTTAACAAACTTCACGATTCATGCATCGCAACTTTTAGCATTCGGAATCATTTCACGCGGCAGCTTTCAACTAATGCGATATTTACCGTTGCGCAGTTCGACTAATTTCAGTTTTCGGCAGTTCGCTACCGTAAATTTACCATTTAGAAAGATTTCGTACCGTCCGCTAATTGAAACGTTAGTAATAATGCTTGCAGATGCCGTTTCATATTTCACCGAAGTTACAGATATTTCTGCGCGTAAACGACCTCTCCGTCAGTTAGCGTATTTGATTCGACACGGTTATCTTACTATATTTGACTTTGCGCACAAAATGCAAACTACCCCCGAGTGACGCAGTCTGATCGACGTCCGAGGTCGACGCACCCTTCAATCGGTAGGATGAACAGCCGTTTGGAAACAGAGCATTTTAGGACCCTCGAATAACGTGCCGGACCTTACTCAACAGGATTCACGTAGGGATGCCAGACAATATTTCTCTCTCTCACATTCTCTCTCCCTCCATCCCTATTTCATCCGTCTCTTTCTGTCACGTTTTACATCAGAGGGTGAATATAGGCAAAAAGAGAAGCGAATAATTGGAGTTGCGTGCGGTTGCAGCTTCGACAAAAATAATTGACGGATAAGGGAATGTAATGTCTGCCTCGCGAACTGCCTGCCGATTTTTCATATTATATTCACTTGAATGTTTCATTAAAGACACTACGTCGGTGAGATAATTGCAAGGTTAATTTATTAGTACACATTAGCTAAAAACAAATCCTGCCTCTGAAGAGGTCACGCACGCATTGCCGAAACGTTCGATTAATTTTGTTTACTTTTTTGTGTACTTTCAACCTTTTAAATCATTTCATTTCGTTCGAGTATCACTGATTGGTATTCGCCAATAATAAAGCTCTGCTTTCATTTGATTAAACGCTCGATAAAAACAAATTCTCACATAAAGTTAATTTACTTACTTATTTGCTTTTACTGTAAACGAGTTGTTAATGTCAAAACAAAGTAATCGTTAATAATTATTCGCGCACAGCTTTACATCAAATTCGATAACGGCAATAGTTATACATTTTTTATTAGAAATGTAATATTGCGATATACTGCGTAATAAATACAGCGCGAAAACCGTGAATATCTTTGTTGATAGTTAAAGAAGGTCAGAATACAAACAAGATTCGCAATACCGATAACGGAGGCGTATAGATACAAGTATCGACAAATTTATCCATTCCAGTGTTTATAATCTTCCGCAGCACTTCTCATTCCTTCTCATTCTTGCCGATTCTCTACCCTCTAGCTTTATTATTATGTTCCATCTTCATTCTACGTCTGGTAGACGTTGACGCACAATGACATTTAAAACCTCTGTTACAAAGGGAAAATATTTTGTTAATGCGTGAATTGAAAAGCTTAGGGGTTCTAATTTTCTTCTAAACCTGAACGAGTAGTACAAATCAGATGATCGGAGTTAATGTGATAAGGTTGATAAAGTATGAGTTCGAATTTCTTCATAGAATATTCCACGACCAAGCAAAGAATGTTATGTAAATTTTTTAATTAGCAATCTTGGAACATATGTTTATATAACACGTCCTGTTTGACTTCGTTCACAGGAGGTATTGTATACTACAAAGTTTGTATTGTAAACTCTGAAGCACCGGGTATAAGGATAAGCTGGAGCAAGCAGATATCCATAACCGATGTTCCTTGCTCGTAAATATTCAAGTGTAATATTTAGGATGGCACGAATAAGTTGGGGATAAAGGGAATTCATTTCTTGATCAGATCCCAGGATTTTACCGGGTGTGCTTGTAGGGATAAACATTCCATCGCGTTTCATGAGTAGTTGAGAATCCTTGCGTTTCTACCATGTAGCCAATAGCAATTCTAAGAGAACATATAAAGTAGTAGCTGACTGAATGTATCGGAACTGTAGTTAATAGACTTTTCAAAAGAAACGAAAATCCGTAAGTAACAGATAATCGAAATGGGACATTTCTGATATTAATCTAACACGTTAGAATTGATCGATTAATGACCGGGTCAGTGGACGTAACGCCGCGGTCTTCGGCCTGCGACAAATGAATTTCTTAAGAATAAATATTGAATTTTAATTTTTGAACGACTCAGCCGTACGTTGACAAACGACGTCCGGCGTCGTCGGGTGGATCCGGCTTAACGAATAATTCGGCTAAAGTCTCCCGCTCAGTGTTGTCCGGGCAACGTTCCCGACCGGTCGATGCCTCTTGTTATCATTCCGTCCCGCTCACTTCCCTTTCACCCTTTCCCGTTCTTCGTCACTCCGTTTCTCGGCCTCTTCACCCCCCTACCAACCCCCAGCAGACGAGTGTGCGCGCAAACCCGACGGCAGTTTCAGGCGTGGCACACGTGCTCGAAAATGCATCGTGGATTTTCGACCCAATAGAAAAATCTAGGTTACCGAAGCTCACCACCCCTCGTTGACCCACTGAATCGCCTGCGAAACCACATCGATGGCTTTTTCGCGTAAACTTAGCCCCTCTTTTTTCGCCATCTTTTTTTCTCAACACCCGTTCATAAAATGCGTAGACTGGGTTGTTGCGGGTAAACAGCTTTTCTCGTTCTGAGACGGTTGTGGTTCGGTGTGGTAATAAAAGCTCTGTCTATCCTTTCCTCGGCTGTCACGTAACGAATTACATTCCTGAAATTATAACCATTGTCCACTTTTCTGGCAAGGTCGATGAATCATTGTCATTAAGGCACGCGGTATGTGCTTCGCAGCCGCCAGCCGCTACTATTATTAGAGTAGGGTACTCGGAACGCGTGTCACGGGTCTTGCGGAGCTCTAGAAAAAAATCATAAATTGTGCCGCAGATAACAGGCAATCTCCCAGCGTCGTAAATTATGGCATAACGATAAAGTTCATACGCGACAGTTAATTAAAACGAGAAATTGAGCATTATAACCTTACACCATCATGTAAAATGCGTATATGCAACACTCGAATGACGGAAGTTAGCGCGAAGGACTTTAAACCTACAAATCTTCAATACGTTGCTGCATATCGCTGAACCTTCGAAAACTGAGTAACTCGATAATTAAATAACGATTATGCGAATCTGATCAATTCTAGGGAACCACTTGAGTCGAATTTCGAAAGTATCCGATGGTTTATAAAAATTGCGTTCGTATCAATGGGCGATGGTCAAGATCCGAAAATTTCAAAATGGCGGTTTTCCGCGTCTCATTCTCTCCTCGTTCGTTCCCTGCTTGTCTCTCTCTCTCTCTCTCCCTCTCTCTCTCTCGTTTCTCAACGAAGGGATGCATCGTGGGCGATGTTACTGGTGCTCAGCGTTCGTAATGGCGATAGTATACCAGCAGGAGTAGTAGGAGTAGTAGGCGTAGTAGTAGAAGTGACCGGGGTAGTATTGGTAGTACCGGTAGTAGTAGCAGCCAGCCAGCCTCAGACATTCGAGCACGTTGCATTGTTATCACTCCGTTTCTCTTCGACCAAGGCGTTCTCTTTCTCATCTCGCTCGCTCTTTCCTCTCGTTCTCTGTTATCGACCGGCCAGAACCACTTCCCCTACCCACGTTCAACTCTCTTTCTTCCTCCACCAGCGCACTATTCCGTCTCCTTCTTACGATCCGCCCGTGCATACGTACTCCGCTCTCACTTTATCTTTCACGCATGCCTATACTCTTTTCCCTTTAAACATTACATCTCATTTTCACATCTATTTATTTCTTCACTGACCTATGCGTTCTGTCATCGTTTTACATACGGTACAACTTGCTCATCGCTCTCTCTGCGCTAATCATTTTCATCGCCCACGCGTTGCACTGACATATGTTCCGTTTCGATCACACATATAACATCCTCTCTTTCGCTCCTTCCTCAGGTCTGACTCCGATCCTCCTTTTCTACTGTCTTCCTCCCGCTCCTTCGATGCATGTTTATGAAGCCGGCTTTCCTGTTTCTTCCCTCTCTCGTATATATTTTAAACTCGTCTCTCTTTCGCTCGCGATATACTGCGCTTCTCTGTTCCGTCCATCTATCGAGCTAGTAATCCACCACGTGGCGCAGGCGTGGGTTTGTTGTCTCTCTGTCCTCCTCAATCCACTTTGCCGACATAGCCTTCTCTCCCTCTATCAGCCTCGCTCTCTTTCCATCCCTCTGACACGTCTTTCTTCTCTCTCTTCCGCCACGCCTCAGTCATCACGAGCACCGACCGGCCGGCCGGCTGCATTTATTGAACCGATTTCATTCCCCCCTCCTCCCACCCTCACTTCTGCTCCCATTCTCCTCTTTTCCCTTCGCCACCCTCGCCGGTCGAGTACTTGCCCTTCCACCCTATATTCTCAACTCTTGTGGACGGCGTGCCAGTAAGATCGAGAAATTCCGACATGCGGCAGATCTGTGCTTCGATGAAAAATGCTTAAGCCTAGGTTTAGGTTTTTGATGGGTCGTGTCATTCATCCATGTGATCTTACGAACGAAGAGTCCAGCTTTAAAGCAAGTACTAAAAAGTTTCATTACGACTGCATACAATCACTGGCACTGATAACGTTGGACGTTAATTTGCGCCTGACTGAACGTCATTGCCTTAAGTGCTTTGAACTGATTGAGTTACCTACGTGTCATTTTGGAATTTGTAATCATTCGGAGAAGTAACAATAAAGTTCCGTCGTAACAGTATAATCGACGGCGTGTGCTTCTCTACTGCGCAGTTTCTTATTTTCTAGAGCATGTGTAAAACGATAGCGTTGCTCCATTGCGGATTGCACAGATTGATAAGGAAATTATGTTGTTGGCGACTAAACACTCCGAAACTCAGTTGTATCTAACGTCCTTAGTAGTAGAAGTTTACGCGATCCGTTTTCAAATTTGTCACCATACGCGGTCACAGGTTTTTAATGCTGAAATAAGGTTTTATTTTATTCTGTATTATTCAAATTGATAAGGAAATTTCGTTAGTAGTTGAGATATAACAGGATCTGCTTTCGTATTTGTGATTTTACACGATCACAGGCGTTTTCCTTTCAAATGACATTTAACATAGCAATAATGTTGATAACATCATACAGTCACAAAAGTGTTAGTACAACGTTCAGTACAATAGACGGTACGTCGTACAAAATTCCATTTACAATGTTTACGAACTAGCGTCCTTCGTGAACCCTAAGCATCTTTGTCACTTCCTGTACGTACAAACATTTGCCGAAGAGACAAACGACTAATGTCGAAATTTGACCGTTTATTGCATCTGCTAATTTCCTCTCGTCCGTCCTCCCGACTCTCTCCTTCTCATTCTCAATCGTCAATCCTGTCCGACGACACTCTTATTCAGTCCCGTATATCCGGAGCGTTTCGTCGAGCCGGATGATGCAACCAGTCTGTGTAATTTTAACTCGCTACCGCCACCGTCGCCGCCGTTTGTCTCGGCTCGACGATTTACGCTTGTTGCCTGTTTGAGGCTTGCTGAAGAATGTGTCCCTGCCAGCCCTGTCTTACCGCGCGTCAATTGGCTATTATTTTCCAAACTAAATAGTTCGACGAAAGCATCGATCAGCGTTTTTTACATTCCACCTTTCTCCTTTCTCCGCTGTCTTTGCATTTTTTGGAAGTTTGTGTGATGTGAAGAAATTCCTCTCTTCTTCGTTGTGAGTTGTCAATATGTATTGGAAGTATATTGCAGTATTATGTTTGACGCTGTTATTCTTGGGCACAAATGGAATAATTATGAGTTATGCGCACGCAATGTTTTATATTATGCGATGTGAAGCAATTCAGATTTTAAGGTATAATTTTAAACGAAAAAAAAGGCCAATTCGTAATTATTTCATTTCTGCCCAAGATTAATGGAGTTGAAGGTAATATAGCAACATATTGCTAGTACAATATGAAAAGAATACTTTTTTATAAAATGTAAATAGTCGGAGGTTGTACCCGAAAGCTCGGGTTCTTTAGGTTGTTATCCCATGAACACAACTTAATATTCATAAAAGTGACAAAGTTAGAGGCTTATTTCGGTCGAGGGAGCACTGAGCCAGAAGTAGGGCATGCCGAGATGTCATGCGTACGAAGTAATTGTCTTCCGCTGACAGATGGCTCGTTCGTTCGTTCGCTCCGTCGAGGTTTACGCGAGAAATCTCGCACCGCGACATAATAGCTTCATACGCGGTTCCTCATACAATGCACGTGTTACAGTAAAAGCATGGAATCACTAATTGCATTCGTTTAGTAAGGATTATATGCAACATGTACGCAGAATATGTCTAGGTCTACCGGTAAGCGTATATGTGCCCATAATTGTGAAAGTGGTCTAAGTCATATATTTCTTGTTTCGAGATATTTAATGAATTGCATTTGAATAAATTAAAAAATATTTTTACATTATGCGACATTTTAATTTATAATTTTACTAGTCTTAATTAATGGAAATTTACTATGAATATGAAATTTTGTGTGAATTTTATACGATAATATTATTTTTAAAGATTGAATTGACTTAGACCATTTTCAAAATTAACTGAATGTCCTATAAATGACTTAAAGCAATAAAGAACTTTGAGTTTTATTTGAAACAATAATTTGATTGAAATAATTCGTGAACATTTATTACATTTATTAATTATTTTTAAACAGTAATCCATTTTTATCATTATTTCGAGTATTTAAGATTCTTAAAATGTTCCTGAAAAACTGGAGGGATGTACGGTAGTAAACTCATAATATCTTTATGTTTTTCTTCCGATACTGGTCTAATGGTGGTGTATAATGGAAGTAATTTAATATTTCCGTATATTTTTGGTCTTCCTTTTTTAGGTGAAAGATCCAAAACGTGAAATTTAGAATCACCTAAAGATATAGAACATTTTATAAGGTTCATTTTTCAAGCTCATCCATTGAATTTGTAGCCAAGAGACAGATTCACCCGCGGTATTTTTTACTCTTCTTGTTATTGATTCTTCTAGTAATGAAGTTGTCGTTATTATTAAAATTTGATTGTCATCTATTTTATTATGTAGTTCAGTCAAGAAGGCCACGTAAGTTGTTTATATAATTTATTTAAATTTTTGACTTACTTTCATAATAAAACTAAATGAATTCCATATAATGTAAATACAACCACTATCTAATGGTTCATTTTTGACAATTTCGTAAAAATTACATTGAATAAATTTAGTTAAAAATAATGTGGTATGAAATAACTGATAAACTCATTTTTTTAAATTTTGACTTAGACGACTTTCATAATTATGGGCACATATAATCAGGCACGCATCGCATGGTATACCGCTACAATAAACGAATTGCGTACGTTTAGTAAGAATCATATATAACAATATGTCTAAATCTACCGGTAAGCGTATACGATGACACACGGCACGTATACATATACCGCCACAATAAACGGTAGATGACACATTAAACAACATATGTCTCTATGCTACGAAAATGAAATACGCGGGCGGTTCCAACGTGCTGTCAGCAGCTACGCGCAAATCTGACCGTCCTTTGTTACTCATTGTATGCGATTTGCCGCGTATATATGTGCATAAGTCGGATGTTTCGCAAGTAAATCGTGTTAATCTGCAGAAGAAAAAAAGAGGATGGAAAACAACTGCCGACGATGCATACACTTTCCAACAATTGATCGAGGACATTCTTGTTAATCCGCGCAACTCGTGACTGGCCGTCCAACTACGGTTTCGGTTCGTTGCGCTTAATTATGCTCACCCCCTGCCCATTCGGACAAAACATTCGCGTTAACCTAATCATATATCATTAATCGCGGCTGCGCGTTAAATAATTACACGGCAGCGGCACGATATTTATTACGATGTTAATCCGCGGTATCGAACGGTGAGATCTTCCAGATGATATTGACGTCTCAATGGGTTTATAAATGTGCCGTTAACGTCGGTGATTGCTGCAACGCCGACCGATTTCTCTGATTCTCGCGGTGTGTTTGACCTATACTTGAATTTTTGTTATCGCGGTAACGAACCGGTTCCGTATAATTCCATTCTGTTTCCTTCTTAACGGGATTGGATTTTTTACTACTCATGCAGGCGTATATACAGTGGCAGACATGAGAACAGTGCAGCAGTAAGCAATATTTTACTTAAATAATCAAGGAATATGGGTGAATTTTTTACAATCTCTACAACGTGTATACAATTTTTTAGCGAAACAAATTCTGTAACACACATATATTTGTGTAAACTCCTAAAAAGGTGGGAACAATAGCCCCGGGACATGTTGAGAATTATAGCAATAAACTTTTACTGTCAAAAGCATTTTTAATCGAAGGAGAGCTTCATATTTCTTAATTATTTAAGTAAATCACAATAGCGTCGGAATTAAACACGTAATCCAATAAGCAATATTGACATTTACTTTGGCTGGTGTCTAATAAATAATTCTAGAATACCTGACCGTTATTCTTACTTGACCGTGTTAAACCGCGTTGGCTTTTTAAAAGAGAAGCCATTGCGAATAAAACGTTTTAACTACTGAAAGAATTGTGCGTTACGTGTAGGAACGTTACTCAGATTTTACCATTACCACTGTCCAGTAGCTTCAACGACAATTCTTTTCCTTGCAGCCCTTATATCATTAAATTTATATTTTTATTATCTTTAAAGATATATATAATTATCCATATCTATAATTATCCTCAAAATCTTTAAATTTGCCATGGCAGTAAGCTATTGCGGCATTTGTGAAAACTGTGTATCTAAAATGTATCGCAAGAAATAAGCGATGGCGAGTATGTCTCATTCTAATGATGATTGCACCGCGGACATATGTGGGGTAATTATCCTAACTGATAAATCTAATCGAATCCCCACACTACATACAGTTTTTTCGTGATAATTATCTATAGTATTTTCTTTATTCGTTTTATTTCGTCTTCGCCTCCAAATATTCAAAACTAAAACGACAATTTAACACTTTGACCGCCACGGTGGTCACCGGTGACCGGCGCAAAGATTTCACTATAAATGCAAAAAATTCGCCATGAAGCCTATTTGCAATCTAGTAAAAGCCGTTGATATTGGAATGATGCTTCAATACTTTGGCTTCTAATAACTCTGCGTTACCTTCGTTTTGCACGATTTAATTATACTCTGCAGAATTTTATCGCATCGCGGTTCTAATATAGCAAAATACGCTTGGCAGTCAAAGTGTTAAACAGCAACTTCTAACTACTGTTTATGCATGACGAGTATACTCGTGAAGAAC
This sequence comes from Cryptocheilus praepositus, assembly GCA_033815515.1. Lineage (NCBI taxonomy): Eukaryota > Metazoa > Arthropoda > Insecta > Hymenoptera > Pompilidae > Cryptocheilus > Cryptocheilus praepositus. The sequence continues at coordinate 358,982 of JAWWQZ010000011.1, read as the reverse complement.
GGGTAATTGGCTAAGAAATCGCTTCGTTCCCAACCTCTTCTCACTGCCACCTCTACTTTTTTGTGCGCGTTTGTAATAGTCACGGGACGATAACGATGAGGATCGATTGTCGTTCCCGGGAGACTGGCGTCTCTTCCGTGACGTCACACTACGTCACTGGGCCCGGGAATGGGGGTTCTGATGAACGTTTCACATGCACCCTCAAACGTTTCACATACACTTGCAAACATTTCACACACTCTAGCACAACGTTTTACATGGCCCTGTATACAGCCCCGCTGTCTTTACGTTTCAGCGTACGTGGATAGTCATGTGCATTCACATACAACTATGTACGTGCACCTTTCTGTTCGAGGAAATGTGTACACGCAAATCAGTTCGCATCTTAAACAATAGCTTATCCATGCGTATCATTTTCCATGCACCGCTGCATTTGACAAAAATACTCATATCTGACGCACTATCTGAACGATAGCATTTTCTAAATTTAGTTTACACCAACGACAACGGTTCAGCCGAATGACAATGATTTCTTTCAAATAAATTGTTAACGGTTTAATATACAATGCCCAATATTACCGTACGCTTCAGTTGGTTTGAACACATTTCGTCGTGTATACACTCTCTACCTTAAAAATACTCAAACCGTCCTAAAAATTGTGCCCGGTATAGGATTCTATAAATTTAACTTTTAACTTTTTTTTTTTCAAATACATCGTTAACTGACGGCTTACTAGACAATAACCAATATTACCGTAAGTTTCAATTTAGTTTGCACACGTTCCGTCGTGTATGTATTTTTTGCCTTCCGCGAATACTTAAATCGCCCGAATAATTCTCCCCGGTGGTATAGGTAAAAGTTAGTTGCTCGTAGGTGGACTTAGGTAGATGTGTGCAGTGTGTGCGTATGCATATGAGTAGGAAGGTGGGTGCGATTGTGATCGCGAGACGCATGCGCGAACAATGCAGGAGTCACCTGCAGCGGGGGTGGTTTGGATCGTTTAGGGGGTGGGCGTGCAGAAGGAGCTGTGTGTGCGCACGCCTGTGTTGGGATCAGTCAAGACCTACGCCACAGAGGCTTGGAAGCGGTCGCTTTTATGCTTTCGGTGAACGGCGAGCGAATGTGTGCCGCCGCCCGTGTCATGATAGTACGCTGAGAGTTTGCTCTTTCAACCCCGTTCGCCCCTCACCAGCGCCTGACAGGCTCCCCAGTTTCGCCTTTTCTGACGGTCTTTTTCTGGCTAGCATTCAAGAGACGCAATTTTACGAAGCCCAGAGCGGCGGGAATCAATTTCTCGGCCGACTGTTTACCGTTTCTTATCGGGCGTGAAAATTGTAGATGGACGCCAGTTAACCCTCCATTCCGACATTTTTTCTTTTTCAACCGAAAGAATGTTGGAAAGTACTTTTCACAATACGCAATAAGGGATAGATATGAAAAATAATAGACTGCTATCGTACTACGAATTTGTATTGTAGCTCATTTTTCACGTTTCACGGTGCGCAACAGGAAAATGATATTAACACGTTGGCTGCCGTGGGGGTCACCGGTGACCGGCGCAAGAGATTTGACTGAAGATCAAAAATATTCGCAATGGGTAGTAATAATTATTTTATAAATGCAGTTATTGTTAGAATAGTGATGCGATTCTTTGGTCTCCAATACTTGCACATTATTTACATTTTGCATAATTCAGTCAAACGTTGTAGTATTTCATAGCATCGCCGTTCTAATACGGCAAAATACGCACGGCAGTCAACGTGTTAAAAGAAATAATAGACTGATATGGAACTGCGAATTCGCATTGTAGCTCATTTGCAACTTGCTCTTTAAACACAACATTTATTCAATGCTTTTATTGTTATGCCGACAAAAAGTAGTAGTATTTTTTTTCACAAATGGAAACTTTTTTCCACATAAAAACACTATTGAAAATGTCGGTGGTAGCGTACTGCGTGTATCAGTTGAGAAATGAATGAGAGCGCGATTTTTTCGCTTCAACCATTGCCGCGCAACCAGTGGCTGAATGAACCATTTGAATAGCAGCAGTATTATGAAGACATTGTGATACAACATGAGCAAATAGTATCTCAAATGTTAAATATCAACACTTGATAATTGTCATTGTTGTTTAGATAAAATTGATATCAAATTGAATGCAAGACCTTAGGTTAGAGGAGTAATTAAGCGGTGTTTTGATATTTATTAGACGTACTTCGGCACTTTACGTCGCATGTGCCGGTGGGGGAAATTTTCTTAGCGGCACTTAATAAACGCACAGTTGGGACACAATAAAACGTCCGAAGGGGTTAAGAATAGGGTTATAGGGGTTGGCGGAAGGATCCGAAAGTCTCGTGGAAAAACAGAGAAGAGGGTGGCAAGAATAAAGGGAATAACAGCGGGGCGGCGCGAGTCGGAGGGAAAAGGATCGACGGGGCTGAAAGAGATACACGGGAGGGTGAAAATGTCCGGGTTGAGAGAGAACGAGCTCCCCAGACGAGGATACACAATGCTGGATTTAGACGCTTTGTTGCCCCTTACATTATCGTCAGGTCTTGGAAGAGGCTTTTCATAGTGGCCAGACGTCCGGCAACGGAGCGGAATTAAAGAATCCCGATGTCCTGACAACTTATGTACTCAAAGCCCTTAGAGCTAGGACGTTTTGCTCCATTTTTCTTCGAAAACATTGAAAATGTAGTTTCTGTGTAAGTTAAGTCTGCACAATGAATGTCTTGTCAATTTATATAAGAAAATGTTATCGTAAGGATCACGTGTTGGAGATACATTAGGAATAATTCAGCGGCTGTTAGCTTCTTGAAGTATGTAGACATATGTGTTTATTACGGGTAACGTCTCGGTTATTTGAGTGATCATTGAGTTGAGCTAAGCAGACAGATTGCTAATCGGATACTACCATGTCGGCAGTTTATTTCCTTGAACTCCATTAAGAATACATCTTTTGACACCCCTGAAATTTTAAGAAGTACCACTTTCGTTCCCCGGTTAAAATCCATTGTCACATTATTAAATGAATATTGGAATAGGTATGCCTTGCTTACGGAGAATATTCTAAAATAAATGAAATAGCGTTCTGTGGTAGGTGCCGTACTATCCCTAGCTTTTTTTCTACCAAAAGCCATCGCCGCCGTCCCCATTCAATGAGGCAAATCTTTAGAAACAGCGTACCACGTTTTAGCCCCCCACTCTCCGTGAAATTGAGTCGCTGCACGGAGCGTCATTTGAAATCGTCAATTCACATTTTCCATTTCTATTCGAGATTCGTATATGTGCGTATCGGTTATACTGATCGTTTACATTAGTTTCATAATCAATTAGCACCCGGACAAAAACTGATTTTTGGTTGAAAATAGGAATCGATTGAAAACTTTTATTGCCACGTCTCTAAATATTTTGGAGCTATCAGTGACTCCTCATTACGTGTCTATGTTAATAAGGTGTGTGTAATGTAAGCTTATATGTGGGTGATTAACCCTTTGCACTCGGGCTAGCTTCTTCACGAAATAGCGAATAGCGCAACATTTCGTTTAAAATGGTATAGTTTTGAAAAAAATACTCTGCTGAAATCATGTTTTGCATACAACTTTGCTGATACATTTATGTTGAAACAAAATGGAAATTTTATAGCCGATTCTTTTCGAATGCGTCGTAGTTCATTCACCAATGTGCATTGCGGGTTTATTCAAACACATATCGCAGTAATAACTTGTTTATGATCTTTCACGTGTCATTTTTTTTTCCGAACATATACAATGTTTATACAATAACTTGCGGTTTATCATTCAGCCTATTGCAGGAATATATAGAAGGTTGTTCTTGCAGTCGCTAGAATTCTCTTCTGAGTTCATTGACCACGAATTTACTAAATAGTCAATAGCACACAGATTATTAATTTTATCTCATTGCCTTAACACTTTGACTGCCATGATGGTCACAGGTGACCGACGCAAGAACTTTCACTGAAGATCCAATACCTGCACATTATTTACATTTTGCAGAATTCAGTCGAACGCTGTATTATTTCATAGCATCGCCGTTCTAATATAGTAAAATACGCTTGGCAGTCAACGTGTTAACTTGTGACCACCCGGAAAAATCTTAAGGAAACAAATATTTGAACAAACCTTTTCTGTACATACATTTTCCTCAGTAGTAACACGAAGTATCTTCATGTCCCCTCAGAGGGGACACTCAAGTGGAAAGGGTCAATCATCAGGAGTCCATAATAAGAACGCGTGTGTGACAGGTGTAACACGTAACATTAGTTTAGCACTTACATTATCATCGTAGTTTCTTTTATATACCGAAAACGGGAAGATGCAGAAAAAGAGTTAATCATCAAGAGTCCATAATAAGAAAGTGTGTGTGACAGGTGTAACACGTAACATTAGTTTAGCACTTACATTATCATCGTAGTTTCTTTTATATACCGAAAACGGGAAGATGCAGAAAAAGGGTTAATCATCAGGAGTCCATAATAAGAAAGTGCGTGTGACAGGTGTAGCACATAACATTAGTTTAGCACGTACACTATCATCGTAGATTGTTTTGTATGCCGAAAACGGGAAGACGCGGACAAGGGTGAAGTGGAAAAGTGAGGAAAAGGTAGGACTTGGAAAGGGTGAAAAGGGTTAGGGAAAGAAGAGAGCGGCGGGAGACAGTGTTACGCGCAAGTCGCGCGCGACGGATGCCAGAGAGGGAACGCATCGTCGAAAGCGGGGGGCGGTTTGGTGTCGGTGCGCGCCACAATGTATTGCGTGTCTGCTGGCTCGATATGAGCCGGTGTGGGTGAGGAGGTCGTACGCGGCGGGAACCGTTCGTCCTTCTCCGTAGTACTACGCGAGACGCCACGCTAGCTGAACGTTTCGACGCCCCGCGAGCTCCGATTCGCGAAATACCAAAAAGTAGCAAAATTCGGCCAGTATACGGCAGTGGACGTTGACGGAAATGTGTTCTCGCGTGCGCCTGCTAGAAGAGCACCCGACTCGTCGGATCCGCGAAGTGGAGCTGTGCGTCGTGCGTCGTGGCTGCTGAGTGGGCGAAGACAGAAATTTGGGAGATGCGCGAAATGCGCGATTCGGCGCTGTCAACGTGAACGTCTATGTGGATGTGGCTCTTCCTACGCGAATCGTCGCGGTTTTCGCGGACACCGGTGCAAAACGTCGCTGCTCGTAGTGTTAGAGTGCGCTCGAGGGTGGGCGTTGTGTTCCTGGCGGTAGAATAAACTTTTTTGGGCGCTCGAAAATTCGTCGCGCACTACTAGCTTGCCCGGTGTTATCAATATTATCGACGTCTGTTTCAAATGCGTCGAGCGTATCACCGTATTGCAAGTGCCTTCCAATGCTTCGCAGATTCGGGATATGCGGGACATTATTGCCAGACGCTCCAAACAGATTATCCGCGGCGCAATCTAGTCTCGCGTTCGAACAGTCGTGTGCGGTGAATTTTAATCACCCTTACCCAAAGTTAGCGAATTTTCTCTCAGGGAAATCGTAGCCAATTAGAATTCTGCGAAGTCACAGTCCAGCAGATTTGCGAACGATCCTTCGACTGTGATATAAGTTCGTCGGAACAGCGCAAGACATTCCGCTAGAAATTTCCCTTGACCGTCAAGTAGACGTCATCACTGCCAAGCATAGTGCCTTCTTACGTTCAATACAAAGAATCCACCCTCCTCCGTAAGCGTAGACCAAATATCGTCTTCATTTCGTCAACCAAATAAATACGCCTCTGCCACAACTTGTCTTCCAAGCGGAATGTTTTGAAAAGTCTTCTTGCCGCCGAATAGCCAGCGGAGTTCGAAACTTTGAACTTCCGCCGATTTCTCGCGGCGCGCCGCACTCGATCATTGATTGTGGCCGATCGATTGTGACCGATCGAAAAAATCGTGAAAGCCGCCGTTGAGCAGCGCAAACGGAAGCGCGCATATTGCGTGCCAAAAGAGGGAAGAAGTGAGAGAAGTGAGAAGTCGACGCAGGTGCGATGTACTCGCTTCGTATTCGTTCGCTCGAGGTCGTCGCGTGCGCGTGTTTACGTTTCCCCGTCTATTCAGCTCACGATTCAACTCGCGATTCAGTTCGTTCGCCCCGCTCCTCTTCCAACGATACGCTTGTTTCGACAGAAAACTCCGAATTTCTATCACTGTCTTCCTCGCAAAACCTTCACAGTGTTTTGCCCATGATAGTTTGAATATCTGAAGAGTCTTCAAGGTGTTGTTTATTGCCGATCACGTGACTACTGCCTCGGAGAAATTGAATTTTGCCAATCGCTCTTTTTTGCACGTGGCGGAGGAGTGTTGAGTGTGTTGAGAGTGAAGCTTTCTCAAATTAAAGTGTCAAAAAGCGGGAGGTTTGCGGGGCGGGGTGATTAAATATTTACCGACGAATTCTTAGCGATCATTGAGAAAGTTGAGTGAATCACATGTTGATTCAATATTTGTTGCTGAAATCCAAGAGGATCGACGAGAATGATCGCTAAAAGAAGTGGAATCAATCTTCTCTTCGGTGGCATTGGATAGATTGCCCCCGGTAGGTTTCGAAATATTTACAGTCCGATTATTGGAATCCAGACGTAAATATGTTCACGACCGTAGTTCGTCAGTGCGCAAATTTATGATCGTTCGAACGTTTCATTTAAATCCAAGGTATCCCAACAATAAATCCTAATGAAGAATTTTTCTGCGTCCATGAGACACGTTAGTTTGCGTCACTCGTTTCGTTATTGGTTATCGATTACGCAGGGACTACGTACGGCTTACCAATAAAATGCCACGACACGTTGACATTAGAACTCCCAAGAAAGAAAGGGATATTTTAACATTAAATCCATTTTCTTCCTTTCCTTCTTGCGCACGTTCGTTAAACGACTGTCAGGCGTGCAGCGATCGCAAATTCTGATAGCTTCTCGATATGGAACATAAGGATGACATTTCATTTAAATCAGAATTCATTTTGATTTAATGTACAGTCTTCATTCATTTTTCTACTTTCTTTCGTATAAACACCGCCAAATTCAACCCTTTGAGTTTGTAATAATTACCGTGATCAACGAATAGAAAAGATCTGCCATTTGTACGACCTCGATAACGTCGTCGACAAATACGCCGTTTGAACCAGAAATCGCTTGAAAATGGGCAAGAAACCAGATAAATCGATGACAAAACCGACAGCCAACGTTTTTGCGCTTTAAACGCTGACGTTGAAGACGTTTTGCGTATGTTCTGCGCATTCCGCGTGGCATAATCATCGAATTTCACAGTAGTGACCTGATTTAGGCACAATTAACGTGCCGAGCGCCATCATAGTCGCCCGCGGGCACAATCGATTCCTGATAACGACCTGATTCGAACTCCCGGTATGCGGAACAACATGACGATCCAAATATTTGCGGTCTCAATGAACTGGCGGTGACGGCGATGTATAGACGCGGCTCCGAAATACAAATTCTACATCGCTCGGTGACGCTACAATTACATACAGCATACAATACGCACAGAATTTTTGCGTATGCACACATGCGGATTTAAAATAGAAATTCTACATCGAACGATGTTCGCCCGATATGACAATTCACCTATTTGCGAGGTCAATGAAATATCACAGAAACGGATTTAAAATAGAAATTCTACGGCGCCCAATTTTACATGCAACGTATACCAGAAACTTGCACAAGATGCAACATGTAACAGTTACTTTGACAACATGCAGCATATAACAGGAAATGTACACACATTGGGGAAAGAAGAACGTTCGCGGTATCAAAGAAACAGGCGTATTTGATTTGAACTCCTCTCTAATGCCATACTCAACACATACTGGCCATCGAAGGGTTAAAACGTTCCCCATTAAAAGGCAGATGAGAGAGCAAAGTAGCAGGTAGAAATTTTCCGCGGTCCTTCACGCTGGTGCGTTTGCGCATGAAAAAAAGAAACGGCCGATAATTAGCGTTAGTCGAGGCGAAAGAATGGGCCTCGGGACGGAGCCAGCCGTAAGGATGGGAGCTGGTTGAGGGTCAATATTCATGAAACCGCCGTCGAGCGAGGAGAGAGCATAGATATGCGATAAGAAATCATGTTGACGTCGGTAAATCGTAAAGTGCCGCGCGCGGAAATAAATCTAGGCCTGCGTCTATTTGATAATCGAAAGTCGTGGCGGCACGGCGCAAGAAGGGATCTTTCGTGAACGAAAGGGGAGACGAGCGAGGATGAGCAGGGACCGGCCCGGGGATTCGCTTCCTGGAAAGGATACGCGATTAAGCGACTAAGACGGCGCTTTTTGTCGAAAAGGGCCCCGAAACCTGATTCCCTCTCAGCGTAAATAGTCGCCTCTTCCTTTCGCGTCATTCCTCCTCTTCATTTTTTTCTGTTACTCTCTCAGGGCCTCATTTCAACCCTTGTTTCTGTATTAGATATGCTTGATCTTTCAAACGAATTTTTTTTTCTTGCAATACAGTTTTGTGAATCGGGATGTAAAGTATGAAAATAGCGGCAAAAGCAAGAAGGAAATGCCTATTAGGTGTTTGATTTTTTAAACAAACGGTTCTTGCAATGTAGTTGTATAAAATGAGATAAATCCAAAAATGCCGGAAAAAGCAACAGGTAATATATATTAGAAATAATCAAGTTTCTAAACTAATTTTTCTTCCAATACAATTGTACGAACTCATATTGAGTATTTAAAAGTGGCAAGGAAAGCAAGAAACATACGTCTATTTTTTCTTTTACTAGGGTAATATCTTCAGTATAGAAGTTTATTTTCCTTTATAAAGTATCGAGGGATGTTAAATTACCTAAAGCAATAGATCATTATTGGGATTACAATTGTTGCTTAATTATGGTGAGTGTTAGCTGATCTGATAAAAAGTACAGTTTCTGCGACGGCCCACGGTCTATTCCGAAATATCATTTTCTACTTCGTCCGACCGTACCGTCATTCTCTCCTTTCACATCTGCGATTCCTTCCTGTGTGAACGTCGCTTCATCCAATGAACGTAACAAGGACCTTCCTCCTCGTCTGTGGTCCAAATGCGGCGCCTTTTGTTAGGTGATGCCAACTTTTGCCTCAGGCCCTTTTCTGCATCTCACTCCGCCTTTCTTTTCCTTTCTTCTTTACTTCATTTCTCGCCTCTCGCCTCTCGATCAGACATAAGACATAGTCGTCGAAAGAAAGGGACACGAAGTCGTTCTGGCAAATTTCAAACAATGTGTAAGACGGGTGTAAATTTCTGATAGATTACAAATTAGATTACTATTGTGGACATTTATTATATAGTATGAATATATATGTTGGACGTAGAATTTTAAAAGGCTGTGCGATACAGGAACTTGCATTGAAACTATCCGATTATTCGTGACGATCTTTTGAATTCCGCCGCTTTCGCTTATCTACCTCGAAACAACCTTTCATCTCCGATGATCGATCATTAACTTGTGCCTGCACAGATATACGTGTACAGAATGTGCTTTTTCGACTTGGAATTGTTTTATACGCAGATGCGATGTTGGAAAAAATTAAAATTTTTATTCATAGATATTTACTGGTTTTTATTAATACAGTATCAGAAAAGTCTTGTATAAATTGAATTGTGTAATACGAGGTAAATTTCTATTGTATGAGAACCGTTATTGATTTAATCCTAACATCGGTAACAACATGCTTTACTTACTATCCTTCATTTGCGCAAATACGATTGCAAAAGCACGCTTTTGCCATATTGATCACGTTGGCTAATATTTTTCATGCACGTCAAACTTTAACTTTAAAAGCTTAAATTTAAACGGTTCAGCGCAACCACCTATTTATAATCGTATCTTGTTAGCTAATTTTATATTGTACTTTTGCAAGCATTGATTGTAATTATAATCGTGTATTGATATTTCGAATTATTGCTGGTGTTCATAACTCTTCACTATATTTAAATATCTATGCATATATATTGATCATTCGTATGATTATCTTACAAAAATAACAAAACTCGAACTAGCTTGTCGAGTCTCACTTCTGAATCATCGGTAAGTTCGACAACCTTTTCACTTTGAATCTAATAAAACTCGCAGGGTATTCATAAAATAACGGCTAGGTAAATGAAGTAAGCATCATTTATTTGCGTCTGGACTCCAAAATCGAAAGAATATTTGAAATTATTTCCATAATCCACAAAAAATCTTTCAACGGACGTGTACACTCGTTTCACAGTATTTGCGATCGGACGTTGCTCCGGAAAAAAGGAAAAATATCGAAAGAAACAAAAACGCGTTACGAGAAAGAAGTGAACTCGTTCTGCGGAATAAAGCGTGAGTTCGCCTGTGAAAAGCAGTCTAATTCGACGTACACGCGAGAGTGTGTGTGTTTGTGTTCAATTTTCCTGACGGAACACGTGTCTACACGGCTTCTCGACGCCATCATGGATTACCGGCTGCTGTCGAGCAACAACAATGACAACAATTATCCCACTCATCATCGTGAGTATCAAATGGTTAAAAAACTATGGGACGATTATGTTGAGTTTGTCTTACGTTCGCGAATGGAGTTTGAAAGTTCGTAAGGACATGATTAATAGATCGTCGTAATAACGACTGTTCATGTTACTGACATTATGCAACTATGATATTATCACATTTACCGTAGAAGAGTTGTTATTTTTTGCCATTTATAGAAATGTCAAAATTGCGACGTGAAAACATGCAAGAATACAGACAGGTTAAACAGGGAAATGTTAAAACGGAGGAGCGTTGAATAATAAAGTAACCATTAATTAAATAATCGTCGCAGAGACTGACTGATCAGTGATTATTTCAAAATGGGCGCCGACTTTTTCAGTCTGCTCCGATGAAGTAAAAAGATGAAGAAGCATAAAGAATGTTAAAACATCCGGTGCCATGAAAATGATCGAACTCATTGTTTATGTACATCGGAGAAATTGCCTTACATGAATTTTTCTTCTGAGCCGTGAAAACGATCGTTTATCCTGTCGACGTGCGTAATCAGCGAAGCGGAACATTTAGTGTCGCCGTGAAATGAAATAAAGTAACCATTAATTAAATAATGGTCGCAGAGACTGACTAATCAGTGATTATTTCAAAATGGGCGCCGACTTTTTCAGTCTGCTCCGATGAAGTAAAAAGATGAAGAAGCATAAAGAATGCTAAAACATCCGGTGCCATGAAAATGATCGAACTCATTGTTTATGTACATCGGAGAAATTGCCTTACATGAATTTTTCTTCTGAGCCGTGAAAACGATCGTTTATCCTGTCGACGTGCGTAATCAGCGAAGCGGAACATTTAGTGTCGCCGTGAAATGAATGAATCGCGTTCGTTTCAAGATCGAGAGGCTTGTTCGCAGTCCCTCTCTCTCTCGGTCTCTCACTTTCTCGCCTTTCTGTTCTTTCGCTCTTTTGTGAAAGAATGAAATATGGCCCGAAGCTTGGCGGTAACGAACGGAAAAGACTTCTTGCCGAGCTAACGCCCTCGTTAACCAACTGCCCAACAAATTTATCGTCACTTTCTCATTGTTATCTCCTCGGATTAACGAGCAACTTTGCTGTCCTCTTTCAATATTGTTTCCATTTCAACTTTGGAAATAATATAACAGCAACCTTTTAATAGTACATCTACATTTTAGTTTAACGTGATAAATTGTAATCTCATATAATTTCATCTGATAAATGAAAATGCATGGACATATTAATACAATATGTATTATATGTACATATGTATGTATTGTTTTTATCAATTAACTCCAATAATATAACATTACTATTTGTCACGTTAAATTGGGTAAATATAGGTGTATTATTATAAATCTACTATTTCAGTATTTTTTAATTTATATATCTATATAAAGGCGAGGATTTTGGCGAAACCATGTGGTAAAAAACAATTATTCTGTTTCTGTAGACACATTTTTGTCGAAGAAATTAGCCTGTCTCCAGTCATATCATGGGTTTATTCACTTCGCGTATATATGGATATAAGCGACGGTCATATACACATATGAGTAGCACTTGGAGAAAGCGACATTTCTAAAATTAGCGAATAATGCGACGCAGTTCATAGTACAATGGGCATTAGGAAATGTCTCCAACATTCTCGTCTCGCCAAGAATAATTCATGCTGACTGGGTGGCTAAAAATAATTAGAAAGCACTGTCCTAGGCGCCGGTCAACGAGTTAGCAAATCAAATACCACGGAAAAATATATGCTTGCATACCATGAAAAATACAGTCGACTTTTACTTATTATTCATAATTCACTCAATATGAATCGTCTGCAGTATACGTTGATCTTTGCACACGCCCCATGAACATACACGACGCATTGCACCGCAAGTCTGAAACGTAAAATTCTATATACATCTATGATTTTAGAAACTTTCCCGTAAGAATTATCAGCACCAGTATTCTGACAGCAAAGACAAATGACATATATTTATCTACGCTCACTTTTTTCTATACATTGTAATTACACGAATTAGTCGCACTGCTCGTTGAAGAAATTAGCTTAAACGAAACGAGAGATTGCGAATCATCGCAGTGTCACCGTAATAGTTCCTGGCACAGGTGAACAAAACCGATGCTTCAACGATCTTTCGTTCGACTCTTTCGATATTAGGCGCGCGCAAAGTAAGATAATTGATCGAACGAATCAACGGGACATTTGATAAAGACCCCGAGATTCGGGAACTTTTTCACTCTTTTCGGTTATATCGATACACACGCATTCACTTCACCGCACCGTTCTTTACCTTCTGTTCTCTTTCCTTCTTTTGTTATGTAAGTAAAATCATTTGACACGTACACGCAAACTTTACAATGTATATATTTCGAACGGGATTGATCGTTGTGGAAAGAACTCCTTGTGATATATTGACAATGTGGTCCTCGCTGAGTCTTTCGCAAAGATCCGATCCACGGATTTATTTCTGTCTTCATTCTTTCGTATCGTTCTGGTGGGAGGTCAGTATCAACGCTTGTTTCGTCTGTACATTTTATTTCCTACGCATTATGCACTCGAGCGCTTACTTGGTAATAATTCTAATGTCAACAATTAATCATACGCTTTTTGGCTAATTCGTCGAATGATGTATTTTTCAAATAATCCATAATCTTTTTCGTAAAACGAATTGAACGACAAAGACTAGAATTTGACGCTAAACGATACGTTAGCAGTATATAATTAATCGTGGCAAATAGATCCGGTCGGCAGGCAGTTTTGAGTGGATTAAGTATAAGTTGATTATAAAAATGGAGATGGCGTGGGAGGATTATAATGAATGGTATGTAATAACTGAAAATAATAGGGAGCCGACTGTTGCGGCGTAATGAACGATGGAATTATCCGGATAACGCGAACAAAATTTTGCTCAGATAATGGTCGCTCCGATAGAATCGACAGACTCTCGTCCGCGTCCCCGTAGATAATCCGAAATCGGATGGAGTCTGCCAAAGTCTAAATTGGCTAATACAGAACGGGTCCACGTGTCGACTTTGACCTTCTACATTCGACACGTATACATTTTGACATTCTTCCGTCAAAAGACAGCAGAACATAAACTGCTATTGTTTGCATTATCATATTACGCTGACACCGGTTCTCTGATCGCACGTGTAAGCATATATTACTCATATTACTTCTACACCTAATCCTGCATATGCATTATAGCGTCGTTGACCTGTTAATAAATTAATTTCGGCTCTCAGTACATAAAAGAACGAATAACCGTTTGTTGATCAGAACGTTGAAACCGATTACTTCAAATGTTCGCGCGGAATTTTCTTTTTCTTTTGAAAGGAGTCGAAGGTGGGAAATTAATCAAAACGGAAGACACTTCTAGGTATATTGTCCGCATTATCATATTGCGTTGACAGCGGTTCTATAGTCATGCGTATAAGCATTTATTACTCATATTACTTCTACACCTAATCCTGCATATGCATTATAGCGTCGTTGACCTGTTAATAAATTAATTTCGGCTCTCAGTACATAAAAGAACGAATAACCGTTTGTTGATCAGAACGTTGAAACCGATTCCTTCAAATGTTCGCGCGGAATTTTCTTTTTCTTTTGAAAGGAGTCGAAGGTGGGAAATTAATCAAAACGGAAGACACTTCTAAGTATATTGTCCGCATTATCATATTGCGTTGACAGCGGTTCTATAGTCATGCGTATAAGCATTTATTATTCATATTACTTCTGCAGCTAATTCTGCATATGGATTACAGCGCCGTTGACCTGTTAAGAATTAATAGCAATAATAGTATTGTGTGTTCGGCTCTCAGTACATAAACGAACGAATAACTGTTGATCAGAACGTTGAAGTCGATTACCTCAAATGGTCGCGCCGAAATGTTCTTTTTCTGTTTCGAAAGAATTCGAAGATGGGAAATGGTTTGAAACGGAAGACACTCTTAGGTCGAGAAAGTTGTTAAGCACCGCAAACCATGGAGAGTGCTCTGAATCGAAGTTTTCACGTAATACGCCCCTGAGGAACGTGAAACCCTCGAAGGTCGATAAATTCGTTGGATATTCCGAGGTTAAAGTACATTCGTCCCTTTTTCCCAGTTTTTCTCTCATATACGCCGTCCTTCGTCTCCGAACTATTTCATTCGAATCGCGATTAGTATCAAACATTTGACGTTCAACGCTCCACACTTTTTCATCCTCTCATCACTCTTTTCCCAGCGCAGTGATTAAATTCGCGCCGCAGAACAAATATTCGCATGAAGCGAATTTTGGTTCCGCAAGCGTCGGGTTGTGAATAACGAAGTTTAATGGTGGAAAAACCTTTAACGGGGTTAATCAATCGGCGCGGTCGATTCTGTTAAATAAACATATAATTCTTCGCTCGTCTTTTATGCTCTCACCGGGTGTGGATGGGCCGGGCATTTACCAATTTGTGGATTTTTAATTTTGAGTGCATCAGGTTGCGAGTAACGAAGTTTAATGGTGAAAAAACTATTAACCAGGTGAATCATTCGCGCGATCTATTTTGTTAAATAAACATATAATTCTTCGCTCGTCTTTTATGCTCTCAACGGGGGTGGATGGATCGGGCAGTCGCCAATTTGAGGATTTTTAATTTTGAGTGCATCAGGTTGCGAGTAACGAAGTTTAATGGTGAAAAAAACTGTTAACCAGGTGAATCGTTCCGCGCGATCGATTCTATTAAATAAACATATAATTCTTCGCTCGTCTTTTATGCTCTCACCGGGTGTGGATGGGCCGAGCATTTACCAATTTGTGGATTTTTAATTTTGAGTGCATCAGGTTGCGAGTAACGAAGTTTAATGGTGAAAAAAACTGTTAACCAAGAGAATCGTTCGGCGCGGTCGATTCTGTTAAATAAACATATAATTCTTCGCCCGTCTTTTATGCTCTCACCGGGCGTGGATGGGCCGGGCATTTACCAATTTGTGGATTTTTAATTTTGAGTGCATCAGGTTGCGAGTAACGAGGTTTAATGGTGAAAAAAACTGTTAACCAGGTGGATCATTCGCGCGATCGATTCTATTAAATAAACATATAATTCTTCGCTCGTCTTTTATGCTCCCACCGGGTGTGGATGGGCCGGGCATTTACCAATTTGTGGATTTTTAATTTTGAGTGCATTAGGTTGCGAGTAACAAAGTTTAATGGTGAAAAAACTATTAACCAGGTGAATCATTCGCGCGATCGATTCTATTAAATAAACATATAATTCTTTGCTCGTCTTTTATGCTCTCACAGGGTGTGGATGGGCCGGGCATTTACCAATTTGTGGATTTTTAATTTTGAGTGCATCAGGTTGCGAGTAACGAAGTTTAATGGTGAAAAAACTATTAACCAGGAGAATCGTTCGGCGCGATCGATTTTGTTAAATAAATATGTAATTTCTCGCTTGTCTTCTATGCTCTCAGCGGGGGTGGATGGGCCGGGCATTTACCAATTTGTGGATTTTTAATTTTGCGTGCATTAGGTTGCAAGTAACGAGGTTTAATGGTGAAAAAAACTGTTAACCGGGTGAATCATTCGGCGCGATCTATTTTGTTAAATAAACATATAATTCTTCGCTCGTCTTTTATGCTCTCACAGGGTGTGGATGGGCCGGGCATTTACCAATTTGTGGACTTTTAATTTTGAGTGCATCCGGTTGCGAGTAACAAAGTTTAATGGTGAAAAAACTATTAACCAGGAGAATCGTTCGGCGCGATCGATTTTGTTAAATAAATATGTCATTTCTCGCTTGTCTTTTATGCTCTCACAGGGTGTGGATGGGCCGAGCATTTACCAATTTGTGGATTTTTAATTTTGAGTGCATCAGGTTGCGAGTAACGAAGTTTAATGGTGAAAAAAACTGTTAGCCAGGTGAATCATTCGCGCGATCGATTTTGTTAAATAAACATATAATTCTTCGCTCGTCTTTTATGCTCTCACAAGGTGTGGATGGGCCGGGCATTTACCAATTTGTGGATTTTTAATTTTGAGTGCATCAGGTTGCGGGTAACGAAGTTTAATGGTGAAAAAAACTGTTAACCGGGTGAATCATTCGGCGCGATCTATTTTGTTAAATAAACATATAATTCTTCGCTCGTCTTTTATGCTCTCACAGGGTGTGGATGGGCCGGGCATTTACCAATTTGTGGATTTTTAATTTTGAGTGCATCAGGTTGCGGGTAACGAAGTTTAATGGTGAAAAAAACTGTTAACCGGGTGAATCATTCGGCGCGATCTATTTTGTTAAATAAACATATAATTCTTCGCCCGTCTTTTATGCTCTCACAGGGTGTGGATGGGCCGGGCATTTACCAATTTGTGGGTTTTTAATTTTGAGTGCATCAGGTTGCGAGTAACAAAGTTTAGTGGTGAAAAAAACTGTTAACCAGGTGAATCATTCGCGCGATCGATTCTGTTAAATAAACATATAATTCTTCGCTCTTCTTTTATGCTCTCACCGGGTGTGGATGGGCCGGGCATTTACCAATTTGTGGATTTTTAATTTTGAGTGCATCAGGTTGCGAGTAACGAAGTTTAATGGTGAAAAAAACTGTTAACCAGGTGAATCATTCGCGCGATCGATTCTATTAAATAAACATATAATTCTTCGCTCGTCTTTTATGCCCTCACCGGGTGTGGATGGGCCGGGCATTTACCAATTTGAGGATTTTTAATTTTGAGTGCATCAGGTTGCGAGTAACGAAGTTTAATGGTGAAAAAACTGTTAACCAGGTGAATCATTCGCGCGATCGATTTTGTTAAATAAACATATAATTCTTCGCTCGTCTTTTATGCTCTCACAGGGTGTGGATGGGCCGGGCATTTACCAATTTGTGGATTTTTAATTTTGAGTGCATCAGGTTGCGAGTAACGAAGTTTAATGGTGAAAAAACTGTTAACCAGCCGAATCATTCGCGCGATCGATTCTATTAAATAAACATATAATTTTTCGCTCGTCTTTTATGCTCTCACCGGGTGTGGATGGGCCGCGCATTTACCAATTTGTGGATTTTTAATTTTGAGTGCATCAGGTTGCGAGTAACAAAGTTTAATGGTGAAAAAACTATTAACCAGGAGAATCGTTCGGCGCGATCGATTTTGTTAAATAAATATGTAATTTCTCGCTTGTCTTTTATGCTCTCACAGGGTGTGGATGGGCCGGGCATTTACCAATTTGTGGATTTTTAATTTTGAGTGCATCAGGTTGCGAGTAACGAGGTTTAATGGTGAAAAAAACTGTTAACCGGGTGAATCATTCGGCGTGATCTATTTTGTTAAATAAACATATAATTCTTCGCTCGTCTTTTATGCTCTCACAGGGTGTGGATGGGCCGAGCATTTACCAATTTGTGGATTTTTAATTTTGAGTGCATCAGGTTGGGAGTAACGAAGTTTAATGATGAAAAAACTGTTAACCAGGTGAATCATTCGCGCGATCGATTTTGTTAAATAAACATATAATTCTTCGCTCGTCTTTTATGCTCTCACCGGGTGTGGATGGGCCGGGCATTTACCAATTTGTGGATTTTTAATTTTGAGTGCATCAGGTTGCGAGTGACAAAGTTTAATGGTGAAAAAACTATTAACCAGGTGAATCATTCGCGCGATCGATTTTGTTAAATAAACATATAATTCTTCGCTCGTCTTTTATGCCCTCACCGGGTGTGGATGGGCCGGGCATTTACCAATTTGTGGATTTTTAATTTTGGGTGCATCAGGTTGCGAGTAACGAGGTTTAATGGTGAAAAAAACTGTTAACCAGGAGAATCGTTCGGCGCGATCGATTTTGTTAAATAAATATGTAATTTCTCGCTTGTCTTCTATGCTCTCAGCGGGGGTGGATGGATCGGGCAGTCGCCAATTTGAGGATTAGGTGGCTGGCTACGAACTTCCGTGGAATTAATTTGCTTGGCACGCTTCCAAGCCTCGTTCGGATTTCTTTCGCTTTGCCACAGTCAACCGGAACTTCCATTCGGATGTGAACGGTTAGCGATTGTGGACAGCGTCGATCATGCACGTCGTTTTTAATCAGAGTCACGTCCGTTTCGCGGGATTGCGCATAACCCGCGAGGTATTTCACGCTCGATATTCCTCCCTAGCGGAGCGTGCAGGGGCCAGTATTTTGGCCGAATTGTTACGTCGTGTCAGACACGGCTGTAGCTTCTAATGGTCTCGGTTGATTAGCTCTTGACAAATTTCCGCATTCACCGTGAAGCGATAATGATGTGCTCAGCTAACAGATAACGACAATTAATATCGTATTTTATCGAATATGCATATTTTATCTAGCGTCTTATATTTTTGATATTCTAATATAATAACTTTTGGCATTTATTGTGAAGAGATGATAATGTGCTCAGGTGATAACGGCAGTTCATATCGCGCGGATGTATTTTTCCGAAATGTTTAGATTGACTCCGATTATATGTTCTATGATCCAAAGAATATACGCATTAGAGATACTTTACTGGTGTGATATTTTAGGACAGAAAATGCCTCCTTATAAATCATTTTTGTGCTTCGTTGCGACTTTTGAGAGATTTGCCATTTTTCTACAAAGATCAATGAATCATCGTGAACTCTTTACATATCAGTGTGGTGTCCCACGGCCAACTGAGTATGCCACCCTCATAAAAACCATACCCAATTTGTACTGCGCTCTTTTTGCCTAAAAAATTTACGTATCAGGAAGCTACAGGCTGGTAGAAAATCAAAGCAGGTTTAAGAACAGAAACTACTTAGCAAATGTCCGATGACGTATCGGTGACGGAAGTCACCACCTGTTTACGGTTGGCGGCCTCTGCGACGGTTCGTAGGACGACGACGCCGATTTTCAGTCCAGACCCTTTCTGCGACGACGCCTGGCGTCCTGCCAAGCGCCGTTGTTTCGCCTTTAAAATCTGTCGGCGGGAGTTATACGGACTGGGTACACTGTACGATCCTCGAGTGTAACGTATGTCACGGGGATACGTGACGCTGCGTTTTATTGCACGGCACGAAGTGTATAATTTGCAGAAGTGCGATGCAGGTTGTTGCACTGCTGGGATCCGTGTCGCAGGGATTTGTTGTGGATTATATATTAAGAGTGGTACGCGTCAAATTACATAGACGGTTTGTAAAATGTGGGGCCAATTCGCGGTTTGATATTTAAGCGTGGCGGGTATCGTACGGGTTCAGGGTAGTTAATGTAGTTAAATGATCGATCCTACATACATATTATGTTGTTTCATTACATCTGTTGTTCATTCTTTTTTTATACAGTTTCGAATAGTGTAAACTCGGTATTAATTTTATTACGCATGGAAGGGGGTGCAAGTAGACTTGGGAAAATGAAAACCGCAGTCAGAAATTCGAAATAGTTTCCGAGATATAACCTAATTTAGATGGAACAATAAGGAAAACAGCACACGAAAAAACGTGTTTCTTTAAGACCGCCAACTCAAAGACAATTATTCCACTTGAGCCTCGGTACCGGATGAAAGGACATCGAAAGACGCTTGAGAAAACGCAAACCGTATCCCACAATTCGCGATAGTTCGTGAGTTATCTCTAAAAATATGCGGAAAAATAACGAAAAATCAGCAGAAAATAGCGGAAAATATGCTAAAATAGGCGAAAAATGTCAACATTTTTTTTTGTTTCGGACCCATACCATTCGATAGAGGGTAATTTGCCCTGGAGATAGACCATATTCTGCGCGCTGAACTCTTCATAGTTTCCGAGATACGACGATTTTAAGAAAGCGCAAAAAATTTTTTTTCAAAATTCTTGATTACGATTAGTCCCACGTGAAAGTGTGTCCGAAGAGCTTTAAGAAAACCTATATTACTTATAGGTTTCGATCGCTAGTTTAAACGGGACAGGGCCTTGAAGAAATCGCGAAAATCTTAAGGTATACCCCTTGCCATTTTTGCCAAAAAATGATGGGTCACCGATTTGTTTGCTATTTTAACATATCAAAGGGGGTCGAAAATGACTCGGAAAAATGCAAGGCGCACCCCGAAATTCGCAATAGTTCCGGAGATATCACTAAAAATGTGTGAAAAAATCGTGAAAAACGAGCCTGAAAATGGGGTGAAAAATGAAGACTCTACCGATCGACTTGTAATTGTACCATATGAAAAGGGGTATAAAGAGACTCAGAAAAATCGCAACCGCACTGAAAAATTCGAAATAGTTTCCGAGATATGACTAAAAATAGATTGAAAAATCGAGAAAAACATAAGAAAAATACGGGTTTTTCAACAACTACCAACTGAAAGTAAATTATTTGACTTGCTCACCTATATGAAATGAAAAAGGGTCCACAGAGACTCGAAAGAATTCAAACCGCACCCCCATAGTCGAAATATTTCTGGAGACATGGCCAAAAATGTGTGGAAACATCGTGAAGAAATGGAAGGCGCAGCCCGAAATGTGGAACAATTTCCAAGACACGACTAAAAATCGTTGGAAAAATGAAAGTTTTTTTATTGACTTAGATCTTTATTATATAGATGCTAGCACGAAGATGATAAATGAAAGTAGCAACGACGTTGGAAACTCAGAAGAGTTTCCTATATATAGTAAAAAAAAATGGGTAGAAAATAAGAAATGTAGACAGCAGATAAGGAAAGTATGAAGACCGTTATGATCTGATAGCGCATCCGGCGAATGAGGTTGCATGTAACACGGGAATAGTAAGCACGTTCCTGCGGCCCTGAACGATCGGACAAAACAATACATCGTTCGATAAGCTTATCCTTAGATCCCGTTTGTCGCTGGAAGTGTTAAAAGGGCCAGTACGACAAGCGCAAGACCGAGACGCCGGCGTCCGACGATGCATGCCGGATGAATAATTTATTCCGCGGCGCCGGAAAGAGTGCGCCCCCGTAACAGCCGCATTGCGGATGCCCATCCGCACGGAAAGTTCGATGAACGTCCCAAAATGGAACCTCACCGGCGTATAAGCTGGGCCCCCGTTCGCCCCTCCTCGAAAGTATTTGCCCCAATCGACAGTTTCTGCAGCTCTCCACTTCCCTCGAAGCACAACGCTCGCGTGACGACGATCCAAATTATTTTCATGTGGCGCCAGCCGGACAAATGGCTGATCCCTCATTCTCGGCAAATTCGTTCCAAGTCTTTCTTTTAGTCCCTTTCCAGCGGGGGGTGCATGTTCGCCGAGCGAGAGAGTAGGAGAGGGGGAGAGAGAGAGAGCAATGCGCTTAAGTTTGTTTGATTAACCCTTTGCACTCCGAATTTTATTCCAATTTCGTTACCAGCAGCTCCCAACGCTTTTAAATGTTTTATTTGAAATTTACTTTAACTACAAAATAAGGCAATTTAAATAAATGAAGGAAGAAACAAATTCACTTAAATACCAGTTTTATTTACACTATTGTCGTATTTTGACATTTTCAAGCGTATGATATCTTTTGAAACAACTTCCAAGTTGCAACCCTGGGTTTCTTTCGCACGTTTTACAAAAGTAGGTAGTTTTCCCCAAATTCATATTTTGAGCACGATAATCACGAATAAGCATCGACAAAGTCGTTTTGTCAACATTTTTTGTGGGCTATATGTTTTGTTCCTTGTTTTTCTATTTTTTATTTGTATAAAATACACGCGTTTACTATGAAGATTTCAATCCTCAAAAGAAATACTTCCTCCATCACTTGAGTGCTCGACGTAAAAGACAATACAATGTCGCGTATTGGTTCGCTACATCGACATCACTCATATTTTTATTATAATCTGTGATCACATCCGGTTCTTTTATTTCTCTTTGATTACTTGAATGTCTAGGCCATCTAGTGACATTGCGAAAGCGTCGTAACGTGTGCGCCACATTTATTTATTTGGACATGAAAAAATGTCGAGTGGGACTCGACAAAGGAGCTCCTGAGATAAAAACTGATGTCGAGTCACACTCGACATAGGAGTGCAAAGGGTTAAGGTGTGGGAATAATGGCATTACCCAGTATTGGCGATTCTATCAAATAATTCAGGAATATAGAACTTTATTATGGTAATTTTCAAGATGTTTCATGTCTACATAAGAATATGTTATAGATTTCAGTATTACGGATGGTAACTATGTTAGTCATCTTCCATCTTAGCACTTTGCAGATCGCTTCAACTAATTCGGAAACGAGATATTCGGTATTATTCTTTCCTTTCCATAAGGTTTACGTTATGGAAGTTTCTCTGTAGTGACTTCATATAGCGTGAACTGTTTTATTTGGTATTAATTCCCGTGAATTCAGTGTTAATATATGCCCGTGATAATATGTGTAAATAATATAACGTACATTTCATATAGTGACCATGTTTTATATCTATACGATATGTACAGACTGGCGAATTAAGCAGAAAACATTCTGTAAGCAGGATCATAAAATTCCTTATTGAAAATCATGACACGTCGCGTATTCCCTTTTATCGTAAAGATACAACTTGCTGAATTATTTTTTATGTTGCACATTATTCACGGTCAATATTGATATCGAGTATCTGAGGGAAATTGCGGATAGCCGTGCTGCGTGCAGCGCAGTAGAATGAATATATTCAGGGTGTTCGCTTTAGTGTCTGACCTCGAACTACCTGAGCTACTTACCCGATTTGTGATCTGGCAACGATCCGTCCACCCTATAGAACATCGTGCCGACAAGTTTAAACGTTACTTCCGCCCCCGACCTTGCCTTTCACCGCTTTATTAGACGTTGACCTGACACTTCGCCACGAACTTTCTGCCACGCGATCTGCTGATTTACATAAACCTTTCGAGAAACGCGTGTCGAAACCCATAGCCAGTACCGTTAATATGACAAGACTCGTCAGCAATTTCTTTATGTTTATGTTGGCCCCGTTCCACGTAATTCATCCTACGCTTATACTATTCCAGTATCGAATTTTTCGTGAAAAGTCGTCAACGTGGCGCTTGACGCGTTTCAATTAAAAGTATCGCTTATTTTATGAAAAATTTCCTTGGAAAACGGAATACAGGAGTAAAAATAGCGAGCTGGCAGCGGGAATGGGTTATATTCGAATATCCTCGTTTATTGACGATATCGCGAAAATGTGGGTCATGACGTCATCGGGGAAACATTGCACACCATTACGTAGGCACACCGGCCAACGTTGCCTACGAAGTCGGCAGGAGATCTGAATGAGAATACATAGAGTCCTGGGTGAATGTGCAGAACGGAACTTTGACTGTTGCGAGAAGTTAAATGAAACTGTCTCCGTGTCCCTGTTGGATCAAATAACTCTCGCCGGTGTCGCATGTAAATTACGTATCCTGTGGCGAAGGAATCCGTACAATAGAAAGGCCGAGCGAAAAGGTTCAAGTAAATTAATCGGTACTGGTCACGAGTTAGTGGCATTTCATGTAAATTTTCCTTCATTCATTAAGTCATTTTCGGGTGAACAATTTAAAGCGCCAAAATCTGCGAAAGCGACATGCAACAATTGGAAATCATTCCTAAAACAAAATCGGAAGAAAATTTATGTAAAATGGTGAACAACCATTGATTATATTATTAGACAAGACGATTTTATACAATTATATACTATTATATTTTGGATGAAGCGGGATTTAATCTATCGGAGAAATCTCAGTCCTTTCCACTCGGATGTGGGCAGTTCGAGTGAGTCATTGGGTCAAACGGTTGAAATAAGGATCGTAGTGCGCGATCTCCCGACGTATTAACTGAAATCGTAGGCGTTGAAAGATGGATAGCGGAAGTGGTAAAAGACATAAAACGCAGATCTATCGACGAGTCCCCGTTCCTCCCCCGCTTGAATTCCAACGACTTACATGACAACCGAAAAGATTGGGCTGCTACATAGGCTCGTGCATATTTTTTTTCGTAAATATTAAAGATAATACAAATACATAAATTAAACATAAGGTTCGTCGTTAAATTTGCATAGAAATGAATGGCAACAACCGAGAAGTGACGAAAAATATCGTATGTACATGCAGAATACGATTTTCGCCGAAAAACTCGTCGACGGAGCAACCAAAAGCAATGCACTACTCAACGATCATCAGATCGCTAACCCACCTTCCCACCTCTTACATTCACTCTTCGGCGCTTTGACGTTTCAAGTATCCGTAATAGTCCGTCGCTGTACCAACTACATACGAAAAATATCGTATGTACATGCAAAATACGATTTTCGCCGAAAAACTCGTCGACGCAGCAACCAAAAGCAATGCACTACTCAACGATCATCAGATCGCTAACCCACCTTCCCACCTCTTACATTCACTCTTCGGCGCTTTGACGTTTCAAGTATCCGTAATAGTCCGTCTCTTCCCAGCGTGTCGGCAGGCAAAAATCGCAATAACGTTCGGCGCAGCCTTTAACTATCCAGCAACCCGGAGACGCGGAGTATGAATTCCGTCGTCTTAGTGGGTCAAACGAGGGAAATAACGAGACCCCGTAGTCTCGACGCACTTTATTGTCGTATCTTGATGCAGAACCGACAAAGCCAGTCGGCGAACTGTCGTTGAGCACGAGCGAGACGGAAGATAGAGACGGGGCAGGAGCGAAGAGGGCAGCAGAGGAGAGGAGAGAGAGAGAGAAAGAGAAAGAGAGAGAGAGAGGACGGCGAAGAGAACCGATCGGTCGACAGTGATATCGGGTTATGGCTCATGATTACACCTCTCGGACGGGCCATTGCCCTTTATTTATGCAAGCGGTGCGCGATCTAAGTTATAGTGCCGAATATTTTTATAATGTCCCGGCACGGGCGGGTCCTCGTGAAAGCGGAGGCACGGGGAAAGGATTAAACGACGGAGACGGGCACGCGAGGGAAGGAGCGACGGAGAGGGCGGATTAAAAAGAAGCGGGGAGGTGGACGGGAGAAACTTCTTCTTGGACTCCTTACGTCGATGCGTAATTTTCTACGGCGAGACATCGGCATGAGCAACGAGACGAGCACGCCCACCCGACAGATTTATCATAGTCGGCCAATGAAGAGAGAAAAGGTGGATGCTGATGGAGGGTGCCGTCCCGCTTTTCGACGGGAAATTTGGAGTTTCGCGGTGGGCACGGCCGAGTTTTCGATGGCTCACCATGACACAGTGGAACGGTCATGATGAAATATACTTGTGCGGAAATTATATTCTATTGTTTTGGGCCAGATGTTAGAATAGACGGGTCGATAGACGAGGGGTTCGTTATACGTGCATTCTTAATCTATGTTTCACGATTTTTCATTTGCACGTACAGCTAAATATTTGTGCATTCATCGAATTCTATATTTTTGTGGTAGATGTTAATATGGATGACTGCTTATAGGTGTATTTAGTTACACGTGTATGGTTATTGGTCAAGATATAATAAGTTTTAGTATACACGTACAACCAAATACGTATGCATGAATTATATTCTGTTTTATATTATGGATACGATAAATTTTAGCAACTTGTTAGTGGAAAAATCAATGCATGATCGGGGTGGGTAGGGTTCCTTCTTCGTATTTTTTTATGATATTCGCAATAATTCTCTAACTAATTGAACTCTTCTCCGTTATGAGAGGCGATGAAGATTTTCAGTTAAGGTGTGCTTGCACATTCGTGGAATCGCACGAGAGGTCGACCTAGTCAGAGCGAGCTGGCTCCGTTCTTATCGATTCACCGCGAGCCACATAGGCCATCTTTCCTTCTTCTGATTACTGCCCCGGCGGCTTCGATTTTCTCTCCTCTCCACTTTTCCCGCTTTCTTCTCTTTTGCATTTTCTCCGAGCCTCCCGCGTCTACGTCCCGCGTCGCGTTATCCGCTGAAAATGGGAGAGTTCTATTTCGATGGAGAAAACGGAATGGAACGGCGCGAAGTCGATACGAGAGCTCGGTATCGATGAATCTTTCATGACGCGGCAGGAATCTCGTCTCAGTTGCGTAATACGCCGGCAGGACGACTCAAAGGAAATATCGTTTACCGGGAGGTCACTTATGACAATCGGAATAAAAGTCGCGGGCCCTTACGCTTCTGAAAATTACTGACCATCGGAATACGGAACAAGGGGTTGAGAGCTTGGGAAATTGGAAATCAATTCGAAGATGCGCTTTGATTGAATAATCTAACGGACATAGGCGATCGTCAATTTGCTGATTTGAAAACTGTTGCGCCCTTAACCACGTTTTTTAACATTTGCCTATCTAAAGAATAGTATGACAAAACGTATAATATTGCGGCTGTATGCCGGACAACATTTTTTTCTATTTAAACAATTATGTAGAAAACATAAAATTTGACGTTTCGATGCAATTGCAGATTATTTGCAATTTACTAATTAAACTTTTTCCTGTGAACGACAGGCTGTTGTGTATTATTTGCAATTTTGTAATTAGTCTCTTTCTTGGGGATGGCATGTAATTGCGTCGATACGTCGAGCTTTGTGCATTTCTAGAGAATTGGTTAGAAGAACGAATCTGCATAGATGTGTCCAGGATACTGACCCGCTCATCGTGATTTCTTATAGTTCAACAAGTCATTAATTCTATATTGAAAATTATTGTATGAAGCACTTTCTAAAGTATAGTCATTTCCGTATTACATGTGACAATGTGTCTTCATTTAAATGCCACCAGTCCTAAACGTGGAAACTAATCGGACTTTCCGTATCATCGGTGACTATTGATTTACCGGCTCTTCAAGATGAATCTGATTGCCTTTGCGGTTCCGGTCATTAGGTAGCTCTCATTCCTTTTACTGGTCTCTATCGTGCTACTCTCATTTCCGTCCGGTCGTCGTTTTTCATCTTTGTCTCCCACTTCGATTTTATCGTTCCTTCACCTCAGCGCTACTCATCTGCTCAATTCGGACTGCGGGACAGAATTTCTCAGGAGATCCAGCATCGTACTGAAAAATTTCCAGCCGTTATGTACTCTATCGTTTCGCGCCGATGTTACGGATAAAAAAGGAAAAGTGCAACATTTCTGTTGTCCCGTTATTTCGCTTAGAAAATAGCGTTGAGCTGGAGGATGGGATGGGGGACAGGATGAAAAATGGTGAAACGGAACGAAATAGTGTGTTAGTAGGGAGACTCACGATCAACGAGTAGGCCAAGGCTGCAATCGAGGCTGTTTACTTACAGACTTACACCGACTTACCACATGATAGGATGATTATGACATGCCTTCAATCGTGATCTTTCGCGTTACCATTGGCTTACGGCAGCCTACAGACATTCAGAAGTAATTGGACATTTGAAACAGTGCCCGAAAACAGCCCGATGCCGCTTCATTTTATGAGGTCTTCTGCAATCGAAACTAATATATACCGCGTTCTTGCTAAAATATTGCATTCCTGCATATTTAAGAATTTACGTTCTTTCACGTACAAATTTGCGTGAAAAATTCTTTTGCGCGGGAATTTATGTTCTTTCGCTGACGTGCGAAAATTTATTTCCCATGCACATATTTTTTTTAAATGGCAACGATGTTCTCGGCTAGCGCATTAAATGTTCTTGTGTTATCATTTAAGAGATCGTATCTCACGTTATCGTCCGGGAATCGAAGCTAACGCTTAGGAATTGCACAGCGCACGTATTCGGTAGATGGTATGCATCTAAGTCAATAATTTCGCCAATCTACGATGGATATTATTGGATAATTCAAGGCGACTATCGCGCGGCATAAATCGCCGGGAAATGCCAAGTCGCAACTTTGTTCCGTTGATTTATGTCCCTGTAGTTATGAGCGATGAGAAATGATTCTACGCTCGTACGGCTTCCATGGCGTCGTTTTGCATTTTGCCTCGCTACAATGTCCGGTTTGTATGCTGTCAGATCGCGATATGGATGGACTCTCTCTTCCTCTCTCTCTCTCTCTCTTTCTCTCTCTCTGTCTCACAGGCAAACCAAAAGTACGCTCTAAGATTTATCCTTTACGTTCTCTACATTGTGCTGGTCAAGATCTGCTGGGGGTCTGCGTCGATTAATTTTCCATTGCAAACAGCTGTACCGCTTTAATGCGCTCGCAAGCCTAGAAAATTGATGGCAGGCGAACGGTGATGCTATAGAATACTGATGAGAGCGGAATTTACCAAATTGAAATTGATGCTGTGGGCCAGCGATGAAATTGGAAATGGTTGCTGTGGATAATGCATAAAATAGTGAACAATTCACGCCTTCTAGGAGGAATGCTGCTGGTGCGGAGACGACTCGCACGCAATTAAATCGTCGTGTGTGGTTCTAAGTGAAACGTTAGAATGGCAACAGAACGATTTATATTTGAAACGCAGAAAAGCGGGACATAATGATCGTAACGAATATGAATGTATTGTGTTGCTGTTGAACACACAGATCGATCTGGTCTTTACTTCGCACATTGCCTATGCGCGTGTAATATTATTTTAATACAATGTCATAGTAATTCTTTGACATTACCATTTATTGGCGTGATCGCCTCGATAATTGTAAAGGTCAGGTGATACAGATTGTCTGGGCGGCGACGACTACCGCCAGGGGTTGTAGTACGTATCTACTATTTCACGAAACGCAGCAAATAACATTGCCATTGAAAACTATTGAAATTCACATGGATCCTACAGCAATCCTGACATGCGTTAGCCATGATCGAAAAGGTGTTACCAGAAAAACTCGCGATATTCTTTCCGACCGCTTTCGAATTTTTCATGACGATTTATATTTGAAACGCAGAAAAGCGGGACATAATGATCGTAACGAATATGAATGTATTGTGTTGCTGTTGAACACACAGATCGATCTGGTCTTTACTTCGCACATTGCCTATGCGCGTGTAATATTATTTTAATACAATGTCATAGTAATTCTTTGACATTACCATTTATTGGCGTGATCGCCTCGATAATTGTAAAGGTCAGGTGATACAGATTGTCTGGGCGGCGACGACTACCGCCAGGGGTTGTAGTACGCATCTACTATTTCACGAAACGCAGCAAATAACATTGCCATTGAAAACTATTGAAATTCACATGGATCCTACAGCAATCCTGACATGCGTTAGCCATGATCGAAAAGGTGTTACCAGAAAAACTCGCGATATTCTTTCCGACCGCTTTCGAATTTTTCATGACGATTTATATTTGAAACGCAGAAAAGCGGGACATAATGACCGTAACGAATATGAATGTATTGTGTTGCTGTTGAACACACAGATCGATCTGGTCTTTACTTCGCACATTGCCTATGCGCGTGTAATATTATTTTAATACAATGTCATAGTAATTCTTTGACATTACCATTTATTGGCGTGATCGCCTCGATAATTGTAAAGGTCAGGTGATACAGATTGTCTGGGCGGCGACGACTGCCGCCAGGGGTTGTAGTACGTATCTACTATTTCACGAAACGCAGCAAATAACATTGCCATTGAAAACTATTGAAATTCACGTGGATCCTACAGCAATCCTGACATGCGTTAGCCATGATCGAAAAGGTGTTACCAGAAAAACTCGCGATATTCTTTCCGACCGCTTTCGAATTTTTCATGACGATTTATATTTGAAACGCAGAAAAGCGGGACATAATGATCGTAACGAATATGAATGTATTGTGTTGCTGTTGAACACACAGATCGATCTGGTCTTTACTTCGCACATTGCCTATGCGCGTGTAATATTATTTTAATACAATGTCATAGTAATTCTTTGACATTACCATTTATTGGCGTGATCGCCTCGATAATTGTAAAGGTCAGGTGATACAGATTGTCTGGGCGGCGACGACTACCGCCAGGGGTTGTAGTACGTACCAGGTTGCTCAATAAGTTTTGTCGTTCGATAAGAAAAACACAATGTTATGGTTCAAAATACACTTTATTATTCATCAGTATAATCTCCCTGAACATTAATGCACTTGCTCCAACGATCCTCCAATCTGTGGATCCCATCCCTGCAGTGAGATTCCGGAAGGTCTGCAAAATACGCTTCAACAGCCGTTATGACCTCTTCATTTGACGAAAAACGCTTGCCACGCATACATTTTTTGAATTCTGGAAACAAATGGAAGTCGCTGGGGGCCAAATCTGGCGAATACGGCGGATGCTCCAACAATTCGAACTTTAATTCATGGATTTTAGCCATTGTCAAAATGCTCTTGTGACACGGTGTGTTGTCCTGATGAAAAAGGATTTTTTTTGAAATTCTGCAAACCGGGTCTTTTTTCACGAATTTTTTCCTTCAACTGGTCCAAAAGGTTGCAATAATATTCAGAATTAATTGTTTTACCAGTTTGCAAGTAATCCACAAATAAAATTCCTTTCGCATCCCAAAAAACTGATGCCAGAACCTTCTTGGCCGATTTCTGGACACGAACTCGTTTCCATTGAAGCCGAACAACCAGGTTCACACCACTCTTTAGCCTCTTGTTTTGATTTACCGCTTTCGAATTTTTCATGGATCATGGTGATAGACCCAAGTCTCATCCATAGTGATGAATCGACACACAAAATCCACTTTATCCTTTTTAAAACGCTCCAAATGTTGTTGAGAAAGTCGCATTCGAATGTGTTTTTGTTCAATTGTTAGCGAATGCGGCACCCATTGTGCACACAGCTTTTTAAAACTCAAAATTTCATTTAAAATATGACTCACACTGCCTAATGAGATGTGTAGAGCCTCTACTAAATCCCTCTCAGTCAAGAAGAGTGAACCAACAAAACAAAAACAAATTTGGACTAGTAGCAACGCCCTCTCTTTTCGACCGAGAAAACTTATTGAACAACCTGGTATCTACCATTTCACGAAACGCAGCAAATAACATTGCCATTGAAAACTATTGAAATTCACATGGATCCTACAGCAATCCTGACATGCGTTAGCCATGATCGAAAAGGTGTTACCTGAAAAACTCGCGATATTCTTTCCGACCGCTTTCGAATTTTTCCTGACACCAGCTTGATTCGCGAAGATGACGGGACGAAGGCAATCGTGTCCGATATTGATCTGAATATGGAAATTTACACCGAAAGAAGAGATCCCGCGGAGTAAAGGCGTTTCGCACCTGCTAATACGTCGGCGTCTAACCGTAACGTGATACGCGTAAGCACATGTGCGCAGCAGGGGTACATGACTGAGAGAAAAGAGCGAGAGAAAGAGTGAGAGACACGTTACTACGGAGCACGGTACCGGTTGGAATCGGATAAAAATAACGAGGAGAAAGACACAAAGAGAGATTCTGCTTAAGGTCGAGCACCCGCGGAGATTGACTCTTTCAAGAACCTATGCTCTCTTCGTTTGTTACATTTCACAGTTACCCACGTAACGCGCCATTTAATTTCCACGCAAAAATTCTTCATGTGACATGAAGAAATGCGTCTCCCTTTGGTATAAGATTTTCCTGTTTTACTTTTCTTTAATAAAAATTTATTTACTCTATATGTTTTGGAATGATAAAGACATTTGTGTCCTATTTAAAGAGAAAAAACTTCGTATTGTAGAATTAAGTATAAAACCATATAATATATTTAATTTGAGGTATACAGATAGGATTTTGAAGAGTAAACACTGTTCTAAAACATTTGAAGTAAGTAGGTTTTCATTCAAGCAGCATAAGGGACCTTAAAATAATAAAATACTGGGATACATTTTTTTACCACAGAGGAGGGGATAAATAGAATTGCAGAATAAGCACATCAACACTTGTATTTTCTAATTTGCATATTTCCCGCCCGCTTTATTTATCGCCCGAAATCGGTATTAAGTCGATGTGATCTACTTGGTACAGAACTTGCTGGGTGAGATATTTTGTCAACCGTTATATTCTGTTCATTTCACTTCCGATTTAATCGACGATAGCCGAAATACATATTTATACATTTCTATCAATCTGTATACACGTAGAGTTTTTTTTTGTCTGCCAAAAAGTTGTAACTTCCATGAGTTTATTTATATTTAAATACGTACAACGATCAACGATATTTTTTAATGTTGAATATACTTGCGGGAATTTAAGAGTTCTTGATATTGTTATCTTTTGTCAATATCGCGTCGTGCCGCGTTGTTTGTAAATACACGACGACTTTAACGTCACGTACGCGGAACACAGGGAGAAACTCGCGGAGACAAGTTTGTTGAATAATGTTGAATCACGCGGAATAACGTCAAGCGCTTATTGCCGCAATTAATTAGCCGCCAATTAGCTGGCACACGCGGCATGTAAACGACCGATACGCATGCTAATTTCACGCGTTTCACTTCTCTACACTCCCCTGCCGCGTACATATACGTTGAAGTAATCATTGTCGACTATCTCCTCACTTTCACGCAACGACAGACAGCGCGTCTCAGTGCTAGAAGTTTATTCTTATTCGTTCGTTAGGCTCGACAAGGGTATTTAATACACACAGTGCGGAATCGATTAGCAAAAAAATGATCAGATACTTTGTCGCAGGCAATCGATCACAGAAATCAGTTGCAAAAATGATTTGAAATGAGGTAACTGCAGTTTTTTCGACATGGTTATAATACTTCGTTAAATCGCAATGAATGGTAATTAGTGTCAGGGGTTGGCAATATATCAGTGGTTTTATACATTTATTTAACATTTATTATAATAGATTAATGACAGCAAACACACGAAGAAAATAGACGAAAGAGAGCATACAAATGACTCTATCGCTATGTAATAAAACAGTATCCTGCAGAAATGACATACATGTATAATAGACATTGATTTTCGTTTTTACAATTAGTATTGCTCGTATTAATTACGTGAGATAATCGATATGCATCGCTCTTATAATGTGACCACTGACGAAGAAAAATTGGAAGATTTTGCAATCAATCAGTTAAAAAACTTTACAATCAGAATGATATGAAAGTCCGGAAGGAAAACCTTTGGAAAACGCGGATAATTCTACGAACAATATTTGAATTCTCAATATTTTTAATTAAATGTCGAATTTATTCTGTTCCACCAGTGGGATGCAAGCTCATCATAACAGTATATAAATGTTATATCGGCTTATTAATTAAATACAGAAAAAGTAAAAATAGTCCACATAGTTAAATTGATTGATTCCACCGAAGAAGAGCGCTTAGTACTGAAACATTGGATAAAATTTCTTTCTCAAATTCAATATAAAATCATTTGTCCACAGCCCAGTAGTATGATCGCTAGACAGCCAAACCGAAATCTGAATCTTGGTCGAGCTTTTAATGAAAGACAGGAAACTGAAAATGAGCTCATATGAGTGAAAATGATTTGTTGGGATTTGGAAGTATGTGTGAAATAATTTTCTTCTGCGTTTGTTATAACTTCTACTTTATACTTTCAAGAGATGGTACTTTCCCTATAACGTATTGTAATTGATAACAAACAACATGTTTGTTCAACCTTTGTTATTTTGCGTCGCATTGAAATCAAAACACATGCATTCGACGCATTTGTTTTAAAAGATATCTCGAGTTGTCATCTCGATATAAAGTCTGAGGCGTAGCATAAACAGTGCAAAGGAAGGACATTGATTTTTGTCGTATTCCAACATGATTAATAAATGAATTTTCCGACATCCCAACGGTATACCTGCTGTCCAGCCAGAGTCTAACCACTGCCAGGGCCTAACTACTGCCAGGGCCTAAACCATTGATCGAAATTCACGAGAGTCGCGTGGATTTCCGTGTCTACCACTCAGTTACGTCGACGCCTCCGATTTGGCGGTATCACAACATTAGTTGAGTTTTCTCTTTATTATCTTCGTCCTCCTTCGCCCTCGACCCTCTCCCTTTTCTTTACCAAGAAAAACGACGCCATTTCGAGCAAGTCCTGGTTGCCTCCGGGGCATCATCGAGAGGTCTCGAACAATGAAAGATGAAAAGAGCGCGGGAGCAGGCAGGGGTGGGAGCGGACTGAAAAAGTGAGAGAAAGAGAGAGAGAGCGAAGCTGGAAGGACGATGAGAAGGACGGTGAGAAGGACGGCGGGTAGACATAAAGTAAGAGAACGCGCGTGCGAGAGCGAACGAACCGAGAATGATAGGCACGAAGTCGAGCGAGGGTGTGACAGAGAAAGGGAGAACGATGAAACTCTGGCAGGGATAAAGAGGGAGGAGAAGCAGGCTGGCTTCTTTGATGCCCACATTACCTGGTGGACCCCGTAAAAATTTAGCACCGATAATTGCCGGATACACGATATATACGCGCCAGTACCGAACGATCCGATGCAATTTCGCAATCTGCCTCTCCTGCCGTCTCACCCAGACGCTAGCTGCTTCTCCTCTCCCCTTGCATCTCGTATCATTTTATACTCTCTCCCAGCCAGCGTCTGGCATACCGTCTCACAATCGCGTCTCACAACCGCGTCTCACAACCGCGTCGCACGACGTCGTGCACCGTCAACCTTTCATTTCCCGCGCGCCGACAATCGAGTCATTTCATTTCGCCCTTTGCAGTGGGAAACCGGTGAAATCCCATTTCGAGCTAATCTGTTCGATCGATCTAAGCGATCGATGCATTAGGAACCGTACGATAGAATCAGTTGATTCGCTGATATTGTGACTCCTATTTCAGAGCAATTACTTTCTAACTGAAATCACACGAATTTTATATTTATCTGACTTAATAAATTTGCTAAGACAGTTGTTGCCGGTATGCGATTGTAATGTATTGAGAGCCATCGGTTCATTAACAACGGATATTATGTATTATGTATTGTGGGGCGATGTTATATTTACCGGTGTATAGTACATCAAGTGCAAGCCGTATTCGCCGTTAAGATGGAAACGAATTCGACGGTCATAAATATTAATCTAATTTAATCTTCAAGATTTAAGACTTGTCTGGCTATTATTACTCTTACCATTATTCTTGCTTTCCCGCTTGGTACCGTGAACTCGCCTTTTATCGTACCGACTAGAAGATAACACAAGTGCCGCTCGGTATCAATTACAATTAGCTTCATCAGTTACACGATAACATGAATACCCTGTCATATAAGCACAATTTCAACGGGAGTTCGCTTCGTCAGGATTTGTTGGCAACATTGTTAGTGATACCGTTAATAGGTTATCAGCATTACCTCCGAATTCTGTCGTAGCTGTGAGTCAGTAGAATAAAGGGTGAGGATGCGACTCCAATCTGGGAATCAAGTAAACAATTCATGCCTCGTAGGAGTAACGGTGCTCGTTCGAAGACGACTCACATACAATTCAATTATGGTCTATTTGAATAAGTGGAAGACTTTAAAATGGCAACTAAGCAACTC
Source organism: Cryptocheilus praepositus (assembly GCA_033815515.1). Classification (NCBI taxonomy): domain Eukaryota; kingdom Metazoa; phylum Arthropoda; class Insecta; order Hymenoptera; family Pompilidae; genus Cryptocheilus; species Cryptocheilus praepositus. The sequence continues at coordinate 323,315 of JAWWQZ010000011.1, read as the reverse complement.
ATATTTGAAATTTGGTAACACAGAACATATGAACGTTATGTGTCGCCACTGAAGAGCGCCTCGAGCTAAATTTGACGATTCTTCGCGATTTAACCCGACACTCGCGGCATGTGCACCTTTCGATAGAATGGATTTCGCGAGCCCGGATACGGCGCAGACGAGCCGTTATTAAGGCGTTATTCACCGCGTCTTAAGCTCTCCCTACACTGTCTTACGCGGACGTACAGTGGGTCTAGCGGAAATCGCTAGACTTCTCTCTTCGTAGAGAAGACTCGACGAACTAGCCTGGCCGAGCAAACAAGCGTTCCGACCTTCATTTTACCAATTTCAAATTCATTTCACTATATAAGAACATAATTTTCGATTGCGACGATATCGATTGCTATGAGTTGGCTTTTTATCGTAGCGCAGAAGCAAGAGTGCTTAAACGCAATGACCGTCACGCTTTCTGTCACTTGTGCACGAGTAAAATGTGGAAAGGTCTGCCGCATTTTACATTGATCTTTCGCCGTAGCGTCGGAAGCGAGACCGTAATAATGTGCGGCCCGTTGTCAAGTAACGATCAACCGGCGTGCGCTTTTGTTTTAACGACGGTTAACGCTTAGACGGAGCGCCTGAATAAATATTAATGCCAGACATGCTCGGGTGCATAATTACGCGCGCGCCGCATAGCGCGGCGTTCAGATGTTTGTTTTCGATTTTTCGCCGACGTTCATTTTTATTATCGCTAGCGTAGCGCAGTCCGTCTGTCTGTGAACTCTCGGACGTGGACAGTCGAGCCGAAATTCGACTTTTCTCCTGCCCCACTCACGCTTTCCTACCGCACGCCGACGATAGAAGGTTCCGCGCGAAAAGAAGCGCTGGCGTTTTGTGTCTTCGCAGTAGACGCTAGTGCGGCCCAAGTTGTAAAATAGACCTTAGTACATGTGGGCTCGCTCATGCCTAATTACCGGACGACGGCTCTTTCGAAGTAACGCTGAAAATATTTTTGCCGCCTTAACGTGGAAATTGCGATAGCCGGGCTTGTCGGAATCGGACTGATCGTGACCTTTCTTGGCCTTGCAGACTGGTTCCCGAAGATGTGCTCCTGCCTGGATAGCGGCTCGACGTTGCCGGGCAATCGTTCCTCTGGCCACGCCGGAAGTTACGAGAGGCTCGGTTCCGGTCCCACGATATTCGAGCTCGGCAGCATGATGCACAGGGCCAGGAGAAGAGGACATCGCGAGGAGGAGATTGTCGACAGGGAAAGACAGGTGAGTCATTCCCACTACTGCCTTTTCTTCCACTCGGCACCGAACTTTTAGAACACGTTTCACGTCGATTCCTTTATAAACTTCATTCGGTTGCTACTGTAGTCGAAAACAAGCAATATTTTCCTCTCACTTGGTACAAACGTATCGTCGGCATCACTCGTAATACTTCTAAGTTCAACTTCATTTTCTTTACTAAGTTTTCATATTAACACTTTGACTGCCAAGCGTATTTTACTATATTAGAACGGCGATGCTATGAAATACTACAGCGTTCGATTGAATTATGCAAAATGTAAATAATTTGCAGGTATTGAAGACCAAAGGATCGGATCACTATTCTAATAACAACTGCATTTATAAAATAATAATTGCTACTCATTGCGAATATTTTGGAATTTCAGTAAAATCTTTTGCGCCGGTCACCGGCGACCGGCGCAAAAGGTCTCACGAAACATTCAAAAAATATCATTCACTTCTTTGGTCTCCGATACCTTCACATTATTTTCATTTTGCACAATTCAATCATGTTCTGTAGTACGTCATGGTGTGGTTTTAATATAGTAAAATACGTACGGCAGTCAACGTGTTAATTTAATCAAAAACTTGGAGGTATGATCATTGGCTACTTTGTACTACTGACTTATTTCCTGTAATATTGTTCCGTGTTTACGGAAAGGATTTTCTATATTTTGTGTGTTACTCATTTAGGAAGAACTCCGCTTCTACAACGACGATTTATCCTGGACGACAGTCGTCGTTGAGAAGAATCTCCGAACGTTGGATCTCTGCGAGTTGCTTAAGGTGAAGAGAAACGTGAACGGGATCGCGTGGTCCATCGTCGAGACGTGGCCGGAATTAGGAATTGGTACGTAGTCTCATTACTTTACTTTAATGAAAACCTACGATTTTACCATCCAAGCAATTCCAAACATCTGCGCTTGTCAGTCTTCCTAAGTTATAATACATGTACAATTCCGGGTTCTCTGCAGACATATTCATTTTATGTCGGCAAACCGTTATTATTGGCAACTACCGGGTCACTGATAAACGAAACGAAATAAATGTTTTTCAACGTTTCAGCACGGAGTGAATTATTTGACATTAATTAAAAATAATCTCACACATATTTATTTCATACGTGCATATGTATTGCCTTTCAAATGTTTGTGGGATGCGCATGAGTAGCGTTATTTGAATTTCATCGAGACATTGTTCCGGCGTGAATTTTTCGGCTCGGCCATTTGAGTCTCTGGAAGGAAGCGGAGGCGAAGAAAGAGACGGAGGTGAAAAGTCTTCTCGTGCGAGGAAAGAAGACTCTTCCACGCCCACGTCTCCTGTTTCTCGTCGTGCGTAGTAGTACTTTCCGTGCCCCTGTTCGCGCTTGCGCCTTTACGATCTTTGATAAAGGTGCGTTTGCACCGTGCCCTACCAACAAACATATGCAAACGTTCAGTAAAAAAACTGGAAACATACGAAATGGATATACGAAACGCTGTAGGTTGCATAGAGTATTATGTGTAACGATATGCAGGTTGTTTCATACATTACTATGCGAAATAGTGTATTCGATGAGGCAAAAAATGTCATATAGGTGTAGATCCCAAAATGGTTCACGGTATTATCTTTGCACGCCACACTTTCGAACAGCTCATATACGGATACGATTAATTGTGATTAAAGTACGAATAATACTTGCTATTTGTCCGGTCCAGATATTGTCCTACGGTATATTTGTGAATTTTTACGTGAAAATTTATAGTTCTGTAGGAAATTATGTATTTTCTAAATAATAGTTAAAGATAAAGAGATTTTAATCGCTATGCATAGTCAGACATATCTTTTATCACAGGACAGGTATTTTTTCCGTTTGCTCGTTCCTTTGCTAGACTTCGAAGACTACGTAGAGAGCAGTGCGTAGGAGGGTGGAACCCCTTCCATGTCAATGCCGTCACTCGTGTTTACATCCAGACACTACGGTGCACTTTCTAGCGAGAGACTCGACTCGTCTTAACCGTCGCACAACGCTTTTCAACTTTTCTCTGCCGCCATCCCATATTTACTTTCTTGCAACAATAAAGAACGAACATATTACGTAATCGTACGTAATATACTTTCCTGTAACGATGAAGAAAGTATAGAACGTAATTGTTTCTGCAATTGATGGATTTGTTTTATGATCGATGCAGTTGGTACTAAGAGTCCGAACGACTTTACGAATGACTGTGTGTAATATTGATAGGTAGAATGGGGCGAAGAATAGTGTAGTTGAGTTGAAAGGGAAACAGCGAGTCCAATGAAGAGAAACCAAGGATAGCGTGTAGGAATGGAAGAAAATGCGAAAAGCATCGAGAGAAACGGAAAGGAATAGAGGGAGGCGATGGCGTCCCAGAATGTGGCAAATCAATAGCGAACGAGCCTAGAGTTTGGTGCAGGTCAGAGATCCTCCTCCGCGAAACACAGGAGTTGAAGTTACGTTTGCTTTGCTATCTTTCACGCCTCTGTGTCAGAACACAAGCAGAATCGAAAGAAATTGATGCGTCGTTTCAGAGCATATTGATTTCGTAAATAATTATCTTTCACAGAAATCCTACAATTGGAAACTTGAGGACATGCAGTGTTCCTTTGAGGAACTGCAAATTATCAAATAGTACGAAACACGACAGATACATCTGAAATAAATAAATAAATCAATCAATAGCGAACGAGCCTAGAGTTTGGTGCAGGTCAGAGATCCTCCTCCGCGAAACACAGGAGTTGAAGTTACGTTTGCTTTGCTATCTTCAACGCCCCTATGTCAGAAGACGAGCAGAATCGAAAGAAATTGATGCGTCGTTTCAGAGCATATTGATTTCGTAAATAATTATCTTTCACAGAAATCCTACAATTGGAAACTTGAGGACATGCAGTGTTCCTTTGAGAAACTGCAAATTATCAAATAGTACGAAACACGACAGATACATCTGAAATAAATATATAAATAAATCAATAGCGAACGAGCCTAGAGTTTGGTGCAGGTCAGAGATCCTCCTCCGCGAAACACAGGAGTTGAAGTTACGTTTGCTTTACTATCTTTCACGCCTCTGTGTCAGAACACAAGCAGAATCGAAAGAAATTGATGCGTCGTTTCAGAGCATATTGATTTCGTAAATAATTATCTTTCACAGAAATCCTACAATTGGAAACTTGAGGACATGCAGTGTTCCTTTGAGGAACTGCAAATTATCAAATAGTACGAAACACGACAGATACATCTGAAATAAATAAATAAATAAATCAATAGCGAACGAGCCTAGAGTTTGGTGCAGGTCAGAGATCCTCCTCCGCGAAACACAGGAGTTGAAGTTACGTTTGCTTTGCTATCTTTCACGCCTCTGTGTCAGAACACAAGCAGAATCGAAAGAAATTGATGCGTCGTTTCAGAGCATATTGATTTCGTAATTAATTATCTTTCACAGAAATCCTACAATTGGAAACTTGAGGACATGCAGTGTTCCTTTGAGGAACTGCAAATTATCAAATAGTACGAAACACGACAGATACATCTGAAATAAATAAATAAATAAATCAATAGCGAACGAGCCTAGAGTTTGGTGCAGGTCAAAGATCCTCCTCCGCGAAACACAGGAGTTGAAGTTACGTTTGCTTTGCTATCTTTCACGCCTCTGTGTCAGAACACAAGCAGAATCGAAAGAAATTGATGCGTCGTTTCAGAGGATATTGATTTCGTAAATAATTATCTTTCACAGGAATCCTACAATTGGAAACTTGAGGACATGCAGTGTTCCTTTGAGAAACTGCAAATTATCAAATAGTACGAAACACGACAGATACATCTGAAATAAATAAATAAATAAATCAATAGCGAACGAGCCTAGAGTTTGGTGCAGGTCAGAGATCCTCCTCCGCGAAACACAGGAGTTGAAGTTACGTTTGCTTTGCTATCTTTCACGCCTCTCTGTCAGAACACAAGCAGAATCGAATTAAATTGATGCGTCGTTTCAGAGGATATTGATTTCGTAAATAATTATCTTTCACAGGAATCCTACAATTGGAAACTTGAGGACATGCAGTGTTCCTTTGAGGAACTGCAAATTATCAAATAGTACGAAACACGACAGATACATCTGAAATAAATAAATAAATAAATCAATAGCGAACGAGCCTAGAGTTTGGTGCAGGTCAAAGATCCTCCTCCGCGAAACACAGGAGTTGAAGTTACGTTTGCTTTGCTATCTTTCACGCCTCTGTGTCAGAACACAAGCAGAATCGAAAGAAATTGATGCGTCGTTTCAGAGCATATTGATTTCGTAAATAATTATCTTTCACAGAAATCCTACAATTGGAAACTTGAGGACATGCAGTGTTCCTTTGAGGAACTGCAAATTATCAAATAGTACGAAACACGACAGATACATCTGAAATAAATAAATAAATAAATCAATAGCGAACGAGCCTAGAGTTTGGTGCAGGTCAGAGATCCTCCTCCGCGAAACACAGGAGTTGAAGTTACGTTTGCTTTGCTATCTTTCACGCCTCTGTGTCAGAACACAAGCAGAATCGAAAGAAATTGATGCGTCGTTTCAGAGCATATTGATTTCGTAAATAATTATCTTTCACAGGAATCCTACAATTGGAAACTTGAGGACATGCAGTGTTCCTTTGAGGAACTGCAAATTATCAAATAGTACGAAACACGACAGATACATCTGAAATAAATAAATAAATAAATCAATAGCGAACGAGCCTAGAGTTTGGTGCAGGTCAGAGATCCTCCTCCGCGAAACACAGGAGTTGAAGTTACGTTTGCTTTGCTATCTTTCACGCCTCTGTGTCAGAACACAAGCAGAATCGAAAGAAATTGATGCGTCGTTTCAGAGCATATTGATTTCGTAAATAATTATCTTTCACAGAAATCATACAATTGGAAACTTGAGGACATGCAGTGCTCCTTTGAGAATGTCAGAACACAAGCAGAATAAAGAAATTGATGCGTCGTTTCAGAGGATATTGATTTCGTTCCTATTGAACTGCAAATTATCAAATAGTACGAAACACGACAGATACATCTGAAATAAATAAATAAATCAATCAATAGCGAACGAGCCTAGACTTTGGTGCAGGTCAAAGATCCTCCTCCGCGAAACACAGGACTTGAAGTTACGTTTACTTTGCTATCTTCAACGCCCCTATGTCAGAAGACGAGCAGAATCGAAAGAAATTGATGCGTCGTTTCAGAGCATACTAATTTCGTAAATAATTAACTTTCATAGAAATCCTACAATTGGAAACTTGAGGACATGCAGTGTTCCTTTGAGGAACTGCAAATTATCAAATAGTACGAAACACGACAGATACATCTGAAATAAATAAATAAATAAATCAATAGCGAACGAGCCTAGAGTTTGGTGCAGGTCAAAGATCCTCCTCCGCGAAACACAGGAGTTGAAGTTACGTTTGCTTTGCTATCTTCAACGCCCCTATGTCAGAAGACGAGCAGAATCGAAAGAAATTGATGCGTCGTTTCAGAGGATATTGATTTCGTAAATAATTATCTTTCACAGAAATCCTACAATTGGAAACTTGAGGACATGCAGTGTTCCTTTGAGGAACTGCAAATGATCAAATAGTACAAAACACGACAGATACATCTGAAATAAATAAATAAATAAATCAATAGCGGACGAGCCTAGAGTTTGGTGCAGGTCAAAGATCCTCCTCCGCGAAACACAGGAGTTGAAGTTACGTTTGCTTTGCTATCTTTCACGCCTCTGTGTCAGAACACAAGCAGAATCGAAAGAACTTGATGCGTCGTTTCAGAGCATATTGATTTCGTAAATAATTATCTTTCACAGAAATCCTACAATTGGAAACTTGAGGACATGCAGTGTTCCTTTGAGGAACTGCAAATTATCAAATAGTACGAAACACGACAGATACGTCTGAAATAAATAAATACTAAAATGCACGTTTTTTTCAAATGTTAACATCTGGCATAGGAAATGCGCGGTTTTAAACACACGCAAATTTTCTTGTTTGATCTTATTGTCATGTTATTTTGTTCGCGTGTCATTAGCTCGTTCGCTTGGCATGGGTCTCGCCTATTCGCCTGTCTATAATGACAAAACGAGCAACCTGGGAAGCCCTGCGGGGTCTGTTTAGACGACAACGTGTGTTTTACGTGCGGTTTACCGCAGGTGATGTTACACTTTACGCGTGTCGCATCGCGTATACACACGCGACGAATCATTAGTTCGGTGGATTTCTACTTTCGTCATCGACGGGGTTTCATACACTTAGTCCAACGTCATCGTCCTCCACTACCCATAGCACATATCGCTCTACGTCTCAACATAGCATTTCGAATTAGCTCAAACCATTTTCGATAGTTTATCGGTCAATTTTTGCGATGTTTAGGTGACATCGCCTTCGCAATAGAGTAAAAAGGCGGTGAAAATTTGAACATTTTCTTTCTTTCCGGACCTATATCATTCGATAGAGAGTAATTTACCCTGAAAGTAGACCACAATCCGCTCTTTCAATTCCAAATATTTTCGGAGATACAACCATTTACAGAAAGTGCAAACATTTTTTTTTGGATTAGCTTATCGACATTAATCCCACTTGAAAGAGCGTCGAGAAAGCTTAAAAAACACTGTATTTTTTTAAATTTTCGTCCACGGGTTTAGCCACGCGAAGAAACGAGAAAATCTTAAGTTAATTATTGAAACTTGTTAAATTGACACGTAGCAACAGTGAATAAATAGTGACAATGGTTAGATGAACAATTCTAAGATTTACTAGACACACTGTAGAAAAATCAAGGAACAAAAATCGACTCGATTCGAGTAAACCGAAAGCGGAATGGATTCGAACGATATGTTTGCGGAAGCGCAAGCAGACTCGTTAGGGTTTATTAGCGATAATTGGCTATCGGCAATCAACGTTTGCCGAGCGTAAAACGGAAGCTACTCCCTTTTTACAAATACGGCTAATTCCATCATTTTTTTATCCCTCGTCTCCCAATCATTTCATCGTTACTTTGAATATTGTTACATCGCTCTTATTTTTGTTTACAGAACGAACTCTCGAGGATCATGAAGATATCTTGGCTGCGCACAGAGAAATGGAAATGTTCGCTTCACACCATGAAAGAAAATTTTTCTTCCGCCAGGATTTCCTAAAATACGAATTCTTCCTTAACCCAAAGGTGAACTCAAATTCTTTACATTTACATGCATTTTTTCTTCAGTCCCTTTAATTTCGGTAGTTATAATACTGATGTGTGTGATTTGTTATTTGATGCTGATCGCAATTATTATTGATATTCTAATTATTTTTGGCCTATCCGGTTAACTAATCTGTTTAAAACTTTAATCTGATGCTTTGGTACTAGATATCTACCCTTATTTATCGAATAAATGTTCTACACTATTTTACTAAAAGTTCAGGTTTAATGCTAAAACGTCCGGTTACAGTCCCTAATAGATTAATGGCCGGTCATACACGAAGTATCGCAATGCCAATACTAAGAATGTTTCGAGAAACATCAGTCTTCATTTACATAAAACGCAAATTTGAAATAGATTTTATTCGGCACCTAACTTGGATTATACAAATTGCTTCATTTAATGATTTTCAGGCAATATATATAGCTTATTTCTTTGATAATTGTATAAATTTCGTGTCGAAACATCAGGTTACAATGTGAAATGCATCAAATGCGCGTAATTTGTTATTTGATGCTGATCGCAATTATTATTGATATTCTAATTATTTTTGGCCTATCCGGTTAACTAGTCTGTTTAAAACTTTAATCTGATGCTTTGGTACTAGATATCTACGCTTAGTTATCGAATAAATGTTCTACCCTACTTTACTAAAAGTACAGGTTTAATGCTAAAACGTCTGGTTACAGTCCCTAATAGACTAATGGCCGGTCATACACAAATTATCGCAATGTCAATAATAAGAATGTTTCGATAAACATCAGTCTTCATTTACACAAAACGCAAATTTGAAATAGATTTTATTCGGCACCTAACTTGGATTATACAAATTGCTTCATTTAATGATTTTCAGGCAATATATATAGATTATTTCTTTGCTAACAGTATAAATTTAGTGACGAAACATCAGGTTACAATGTAAAATGCATCAAATGCGCGTGATTTGTTATTTGATGCTGATCGCAATTATTATTGATATTCTAATTATTTTTGGCCTATCCGGTTAACTAATCTGTTTAAAACTTTAATCTGATGCTTTGGTACTAGATATCTACGCTTAGTTATCGAATAAATGTTCTACACTACTTTACTAAAAGTACAGGTTTAATGCTAAAACGTCCGGTTACAGTCCCTAATAGACTAATGGCCGGTCATACACAAATTATCGCAATGTCAATAATAAGAATGTTTCGATAAACATCAGTCTTCATTTACACAAAACGCAAATTTGAAATAGATTTTATTCGGCACCTAACTTGGATTATACAAATTGCTTCATTTAATGATTTTCAGGCAATATATATAGTTTATTTCTTTGATAACAGTATAAATTTAGTGACGAAACATCAGGTTACAATGTGAAATGCATCAAATGCGCGTGATTTGTTATTTGATGCTGATCGCAATTATTATTGATATTCTAATTATTTTTGGCCTATCCGGTTAACTAGTCTGTTTAAAACTTTAATCTGATGCTTTGGTACTAGATATCTACGCTTAGTTATCGAATAAATGTTCTACACTACTTTACTAAAAGTACAGGTTTAATGCTAAAACTGGTTACAGTCCCTAATAGACTAGTGGCCGGTCATACACGAATTATCGCAATGTCAATAATAAGAATGTTTCGATACACATCGGTTTTAATTTACACAAAACGCAAAATTGAAATAGATTTCATTCGGCACCTAACTTGGATTATACAAATTGCTTCATTTAATGATTTTCAGGCAATATATATAGCTTATTTCTTTGATAATAGTATAAATTTCGTGACGAAACATCAGGTTACAATGTGAAATGCATCAAATGCGCGTGATTTGTTATTTGATGCTGATCGCAATTATTATTGATATTCTAATTATTTTTGGCCTATCCGGTTAACTAATCTGTTTAAGACTTTAATCTGATGCTTTGGTACTAGATATCTACGCTTAGTTATCGAATAAATGTTCTACACTACTTTACTAAAAGTATAGGTTTAATGCTAAAACTGGTTACAGTCCCTAATAGGCTAGTGGTCGGTCATACACGAATTATCGCAATGTCAATAATAAGAATGTTTCGATAAACATCAGTCTTCATTTACACAAAACGCAAATTTGAAATAGATTTTATTCGGCACCTAACTTGGACTATACAAATTGTTCGTTTGATGATTTTCAGGCAATATGTATAGCTTATTTCTTTGATAATAGTATAAATTTAGTGTCGAAACATCAGGTTACAATGTGAAATGCATCAAATGCGCGTGATTTGTTATTTGATGCTGATCGCAATTATTATTGATATTCTAATTATTTTTGGCCTATTCGGTTAACTAGTCTGTTTAAAACTTTAATCTGATGCTTTGGTACTAGATATCTACGCTTAGTTATCGAATAAATGTTCTACACTACTTTACTAAAAGTACAGGTTTAATGCTAAAACGTCCGGTTACAATCCCTAATAAATTAGTGGCTGGTCATACACGAATTATCGCAATGCCAATACTAAGAATGTTTCAAGAAACATCGGTGTTCTTTTACACAAAATGCAAATTTGAAATAGATTTTATTCGGCACCTAACTTGGTTTATACAAATTGCTTCATTTAATGATTTTCAGGCAATATATATAGTTTATTTCTTTGATAACAGTATAAATTTAGTGACGAAACATCATGTTACATTGTGAAATGCATCAAATGCGCGTGATTTGTTATTTGATGCTGATCGCAATTATTATTGATATTCTAATTATTTTTGGCCTATCCGGTTAACTAATTCGTTTAAAACTTTAATCTGATGCTTTGGTACTAGATATCTACGCTTAGTTATCGAATAAATGTTCTACACTACTTTACTAAAAGTACAGGTTTAATGCTAAAACGTCGGGTTACAGTCCCTAATAGACTAGTGGCCGGTCATACACGAAGTATCGCAATGCCAATACTAAGAATGTTTCGAGAAACATCGGTGTTCTTTTACACAAAACGCAAATTTGAAATAGATTTTATTCGGCACCTAACTTGGATTATACAAATTGCTTCATTTAATGATTTTCAGGCAATATATATAGTTTATTTCTTTGATAACAGTATAAATTTAGTGACGAAACATCAGGTTACAATGTGAAATGCATCAAATGCGCGTGATTTGTTATTTGATGCTGATCGCAATTATTATTGATATTCTAATTATTTTTGGCCTATCCGGTTAACTAGTCTGTTTAAAACTTTAATCTGATGCTTTGGTACTAGATATCTACGCTTAGTTATCGAATAAATGTTCTACACTACTTTACTAAAAGTACAGGTTTAATGCTAAAACTGGTTACAGTCCCTAATAGACTAGTGGCCGGTCATACACAAATTATCGCAATGTCAATAATAAGAATATTTCGATAAACATCAGTCTTCATTTACACAAAACGCAAATTTGAAATAGATTTTATTCGGTACCTAACTTGGTTTATACAAATTGCTTCATTTAATGATTTTCAGTCAATATATATAGCTTATTTCTTTGATAATAGTATAAATTTCGTGTCGAAACATCAGGTTACAATGTGAAATGCATCAAATGCGCGTGATTTGTTATTTGATGCTGATCGCAATTATTATTGATATTCTAATTATTTTTGGCCTATCCGGTTAACTAGTCTGTTTAAAACTTTAATCTGATGCTTTGGTACTAGATATCTGCCCTTAGTTATCGAATAAACGTTCTACACTACTTTACTAAAAGTACAGGTTTAATGCTAAAACTGGTTACAGTCCCTAATAGACTAATGGCCGGTCATACACAAATTATCGCAATGTCAATAATAAGAATGTTTCGATAAACATCAGTCTTCTTTTACACAAAACGCAAATTTGAAATAGATTTTATTCGGCACCTAATTTGGATTATACAACCGCTTCTGATTTTCAATCAATATGTATATAATTTATTTCTTTGATAACAGTATAAATTTAGTGTCGAAACATCAGGTTACAATGTCAAATACATCAGTTGACCGAATCGCGAAAAATAATTGCACATTCATACTAAGAATGTTCTGTGAAACTTCTTTACCAACATCAGCCACCTTCTGAAACCTGCGTTTCTGCAGTCGCCTGCTTTATCATCCTGCAACATTTTCGTTGCCCACTGCAGGATTCTAGTGTACCAACCTTCGGTGATAAGTCGAGAAATTCCGCACAGAGCCACGGTTTAACCTACCAACGACGGTCGGCAGTAGAAGTAAAGTTGCGCGTTAGGTGCAGAGAGTACGCTGGCGTGGAATTTTGTTCCGTGGGCATAAAGCCGATTCAGTCAGTATTGATTGGCCACTCATTCTTGTGGGGTTTTAGTCGGTGTTGCGGCGCAGTGACACTTCAAATAGAATACGTCTGGCTGCAAATGTTAATCAAGCTCGGCGGACAAATACCCCTGACTTCGGGACTTTCCTCATTTCGAATTTACAAGACATTTCCCGTCGTTCCGTTGCATCACTAATTTTTCAGGTTAGAAATGTACATGCATTCCGACGCATGCGAATGCCACGATTACAATTACGATTAAGGTATAACAATAATAACGGATCGTTGCAATAAGAAGTACGCGATACACGGTACCTTATTGGACATTTCGGTAAAGGAACTGCGTTTGAGGTTAGCAATGTTCACGCATTTCGATTGACGCGGATACCGCGATCGCAAGTAAGATATGAGAATGTTGGATCGTTGCAGTAAGCAGCAGGCGATGCACAGAATATTAATAGACATTTGAGTAAATTCATTTCTGCCTTCGTACTTTCACTTCGACGCACACAATCGTTCGGCAGAACGGGCGAGTGAATCTTAGGTTAGCGCGCCGAGACTTTGTTTACGCGGGAAACGTTTTAGCGTAAAAGGACACCTGAGAGGCGTTCGTTAATTTTCTGCTTAACACGTCCCACGCGCGTCGCATTGCATGCCCGTGTGTGACGCTTAAAAGAGAAACATAAATATTTGTATCGACGCCGGTGTCGTGTGTGTTTTGCCATTTTAAAGTCGCAGTTTGGTTAAGGATCGGCTTCCTCGCTCGAGAACCAGTCCTGCCCTCCTCTGCGTCTTTCCGCTCCTTCCTCTTTCTTTCGCGCACGTTTAGTCTGGCTCTCGAATGTTGGACAATATGTTCCCTTGCGTAACGCGTCGCAAACTTCATCTCGCGTTCGTGCGACTGCCTGCTTGTTCTCAGTCGGAATTCTGCTTTCAGCAATTCTTTCCTGCCGACATGGCCTTCTTCCCAAATGACGAGGACCGGTTGTCGATTGCAGCGGACGCCGAAGGTGCCTTGAAAGTGAGTATCTACCAGTGTCATAATCCTTTCAACTAACGACACACCCCCAAAGCAAGCGAATGAATTTTGAAGGTAGTCAAAAATTCTTTTGTCATTTTCATTTTCTCGCTAGGATATCGTTAGAGGTATATCGCTCGAAAAAAGTAAAATGTCATAGTGAAGAGAAATCGTTGGGTACCGCTGTAACACGTACTTAAGAGAATGGAAAAGATAAAGTCGCACGTGATTTATGAGATGGCAGGGGTGTACGGCGATACGTGTGCAACGCCGAGCTAATAATGATATAACGTCGGTATTCTTACTTGTGCGTGTATTTTATATGTACAATATCAAGCTAATAATGCGACGACGTCGTCATTCTCACTTATGCATATGCATTGCCTGTACAATATTAGGCTAATAACGCTAGGCAATCGACGTTCCCACTTACGCATATACTTTGCATGTACAATATCAAACTAATAATGCAACGACGTCGTCATTCTCATTTATGCGTATACGTTATATATACAATATGATGCTAATAACGTCACGACGCCGTCATTCTGACATATGCATATACCTTAGATGTACGTTAGAAATACAATATCAAGGGAAGAGTGTGACGGCGTCGTAAATTTCCACTTATGCACAAACGTTAGATATTCGCTATCAAGCCGGTAACGATACGACGTTATCCTTGCATCGTATCTTTCATTCGGCTTGCGTTTTTCTTCCTTCTTGCGTTTTTATGTTTGTCGCGTTTGCCAGTGATTGCGCGAACATAGCGTAACGGACGCAGCTTGCTTCGGAATTACAGAATTACCTGTCGCGCGACGACGGCGAGTGCCCCCAGGTGTTTAGCTTCGTCTGGATGCGCGGCGACGAGTCCAACGGCTGGCAAAAGACGTACATGCTGCTACGCGGACGGAAGTTATACACCTCCAAAAAGGTGAGCGTCCACACCTTTCATCGCATGTTTTTCTTCGCGCCTTTATGTCGGACAAATCTTCACACTGTCGCAAAAAAAATTGACATATTACCTATTAGAAAAAAATCTCGCCGGAATATGTATTAGATTTACACCGTAGACTTTGGTTTGACGATAACGAACCAGTGTCAGCAGGATTCTCGTAAATAATGCTTTATTAGGCATGGACTATCGTCTTCGATTTAATCGTCGAGTTTCATCGGTAGACAGGATTCTTGCGAAAAGGACCTTCAAAAGTCGGTGGTGTACCAGGTTGCTCAATAAGTTTTGGCGTTCGATAAGAAAAACACAATGTTATGGTTCAAAATACACTTTATTATTCAGTATAATCTCCCTGAACATTAATGCACTTGCTCCAACGATCCTCCAATCTGTGGATCCCATCCCTGAAGTGAGATTCCGGAAGGTCTGCAAAATACGCTTCAACAGCCGTTATGACCTCTTCATTTGACAAAAAACGCTTGCCACGCATACATTTTTTGAGTTCTGGAAACAAATGGAAGTCGCTGGGGGCCAAATCTGGTGAATACGGCGGATGCTCCAACAATTCGAACTTTAATTCATGGATTTTAGCCATTGTCAAAATGCTCTTGTGACACGGTGCGTTGTCCTGATGAAAAAGGATTTTTTTCTTCTGCAAACCGGGTCTTTTTTCACGAATTTTTTCCTTCAACTGGTCCAAAAGGTTGCAATAATATTCAAAATTAATTGTTTTACCAGTTTGCAAGTAATCCACAAATAAAATTCCATTCGCATCCCAAAAAACTGATGCCAGAATCTTCTTGGCCGATTTCTGGACACGAACTCGTTTCGAAGCCGAACAACCAGGTTCACACCACTCTTTAGCCTCTTGTTTTGATTTAGGATCATGGTGATAGACCCAAGTCTCATCCATAGTGATGAATCGACGCACAAAATCCACTTTATCCTTTTTAAAACGCTCCAAATGTTGTTGAGAAAGTCGCATTCGAATGTGTTTTTGTTCAATTGTTAGCGAATGCGGCACCCATTGTGCACACAGCTTTTTAAAACTCAAAATTTCATTTAAAATATGACTTACACTGCCTAATGAGATGTGTAGAGCCTCTACTAAATCCCTCTCAGTCAATCGACGATCTTCCAAAACCATATCCTGTACTTTGGCTACGATTTCTGGTGTTGATGCGGTTTTTGGACGTCCTTCACGTGGATCGTCTTCAAGGCTTGTACGACCACGTTTAAATTCAGCAACCCATCTTTCTACTGTTCTAATTGAAGGTGAACGTTCATTATACACTCTTAACACTTAGCCAACCGCGCGTTCCCAAACGAACTGTACGGTTTGCACCACGCGTTTTTCGCAAGTAACGCGGACTGATATTCACTATTTGAAGTCAAAGAGGTCTGAAAATTATTTAAATGGTCAATTATATCGTGCGGTAACAATTTCGTTTAAAGATTTCAAATATAGTTTATACAAAACATGAAATTAAAAGTATATAACAATTATTTTTTGTAAGTTGTTCCAAAAGTATAGGTAATAAAGTTTGAAAATTAAGAACATTAAAGATGACTAAAAATAAATAGTATGATTCAAGCGTGAAATAAAAGAATAGTAATGTGTTTTAATATTTTCCGACAGTATCGTATCGTTCACAGCATACCAGTTTATACAGTGGATTTTGCATTTTTCAATATTTATTTGCCACACCTCATATCGCTATAACTTTATTTATTAGTCCCAACTGATTCTGTAACTTTTTAAGTGATTTTCACCACTAAACTCCAGACAAAGCTAACCGATAATGACAGAAAAAAGGAAACGCGTCTACGTTCAAAAAGATCTCGATCGGTCGCGCAATATGTGAAATGGGGAGATTTACATCGTCGGCTAAGTGTTAACATTCGTTCGTGAATTTCTTTTGGTGCTACACCTTCAAAAATAAGAATTTTATTACTGCAAATATTCAATTTTTTCCATTGTCGAAAATACTGTGACACGGCGACACTAAATGGCTTGTAAACAAAGAATGAATTGACTGATTGAAATTAACCTTCATACGTTGATAAGAAGAGTGAACCAACAAAACAAAAACAAATTTGGACTAGTAGCAACGCCCTCAACAAAACAAAACTTATTGAACAACCTGGTAGATTAGTCCATTTCTTACCAGGGTATATTCTATTCCGTAGTGTCTATAGTTAGTAGTGTCTAGTGTCTATATATTTGTGTCTTACACGCGCGTTCTTTGCACGGATGTCCTAGGACATAACCGTATAATTGATCTACGATTATCGGCCCGTCGAAATGCGGGCGCTGATTTGCGTGCGCTGATTTGCGTCCGCTGATTTGGGGGCGCTGATTTGCGGCCGCGGCAAATTAACGGCAGGAAACTCAAACTGCAATTTGCCGCTCGGCCGGAGGAGGCAGATGCAAATTGATCTCGTGAGTCGAAGTGCGCGTGTCCCTCCATTTCGATTCGCGTGGGCGTTCCAATTGTCGCGGTCTAAACACGAGATTGCCGTTTGACGGCCCTTTCATGCTTTCACACCGAACTGGAAACTTTTCACCGCGACTTTCATGTCCGTTACTGAGTTTTCGCATCGTTTACGAACTTCCGATATTCGCAGTACTCGATCGGTGTACAGTAGGAATGTTCGAGTATGTACAAATGACGACTATACTTAGACACGTCCCGATTATTTTTGAATATCTTTACTGTCGAAGGTATTCAGGTTTTTACGTCTAAAAATAGTTGCTCTTTTTCTAAAACTCTATTTCTAAAAAGTTTGAAAAAATATGTTGCCCCCTCGGTAGCTTTAGATCCTCGTTTGAAATAAAGAATATAAAGAATTATTCTAATAAAGAAGGAACAATTATCACATACAGTTAAAATTCTATTAACACATTGACCGCCATGGTGGTCATCTATGTTAGACCGCGATGCGTTGAAATATAAATGCAATTAAATCGTCAAAATGAAGGTATTTGCAATCTTGTAAAAGCAAATATTGAACGGTGTTCTAACATCAATACTTTTACAAGATTGCAAAACTCATTGTTTTCTTTTTTGCATTTTTTCTGTAAAATTTTTCGCATCGCGGTCACCAGTGACCACTGTGGCAGTCAAAGTGTTAACACATTGACCGCCATGGTGATCATCGGTGACCGGCGCAAAAGGTTTTACTATAAATGCAATAAAATTCGTCATGAAGCTGATTATGCAAAATGTAAATGAATTGATATTGAAGACCAAAGTATCAATCACTATTCTAACAATAACTGTGTTTATAAAATAATTTTGCTTTAATCATAATATTTTGGATTTCATCGCTTCGCGGTCAACATACCATCATATGCTTGGCAGTCAAAGTGTTAATAGTTGAATAAAGATGTCTGAACGTATGCATCAGTCCAATAGATGCGCGTATATAACAGTCTATAAGGATAATGAAATGAAGAAAATGCGGTATATGTATGATGTTCACATGCCTTTGTTTCGACGTATTGGTCCCAAATCGAAAATGGAGATATAAAAGACGTTGGCATGAGACGTCGAATTGATTACAACGTAGATCTTCATGTGTTTATACACTTGATTCAGATGTCGGTCGTGTTCCAAGATTGAGACATCGAGTGGCTGAGCATCTGTAGATCGTGTTGTCTGTTTCTGTTTCCGCAGATAGAACCAGTCGCCTAGTTGTCTGGTCGCGTAACTCAGTGAACGTATAGATGTGTAGAACCGGGAATATAATTATGTAAATGAATTGGCGTCGGGGCTACTGGGTATTATAATCGTTCATCAAATGAGAAATTGTCGTGAGAAAATTAGGCACACTTTGCAGGCATATAACGGATTTGCAAAGTCAAAACATTTGATCAATATTGAAACTGAGATCTACTCTAAAGATGTAAGTAACTTTGATTGTGGGATAAGGTGTTATCAGTTGCTGTTGTCACGAGTATCTCAAAGTAGTCGAATGTCGATATCAAGATTTTATTTTATAACGAATAATTTTACCACGTATTTTCTCTTTGCAAATATTTGTTATGATCGCATATTCGATAGTGTTTTGACAACAATTTGATAATTGAACTGAAAATAATTTCGTAATATTTGATAAATGGTGTCAGATTGTTACTGTGAATCGATACAGTAGTAAGTAAAAACACATTATTTTTTTTTGTTCACATTTTCTACTTAGAAATCACTTTTGTAAGGACCGACACATAAGAACGTCGAGCCGTACAAGAGCAGCCAGCATCAGTACGTTCGTTATAATACACGCATTCAGAAAATCAGACGAATATTTGCATTAGACGCAATCTACGTGGCAAATCGACATTTGTAACGCTCCGGAACATTAAGCACTCGTTGTCGTCGTCGTCGTCGTCCGGTGGCAGAGTAAATCTAGTCCTCCGACGTGTAAATTTCGAGCCAGCACAAGGGTTCAGTATGCCTAAAAAGTTAACACGATTACCGATGTCATCTGGGCAATAACGCATCCGCGTGTAATTGCGCTCGTTCCTCTCCTCTTGCCATCTTCCTTTCTCTGCGCCTTCCTCGGAACCGGCTCGAAACACGAGTTGATTGGCTTCGGGCCCGGCGCTCACATAAGAACATGATTTAATTATTTCCAGCTTCCCCCCGTCCCTGTCTCCATAGTCTTCTAGAGCTCGCTCGTAGTCTCTCTTTCTATTTCGCTCGATCGCCGTTAGCCGAATTCCTCGACCGAGCGGTGTCTGTAAAATTCTCTTGGCAAATTCTATGTGAAACGGTTATGTAGAAATATTATGAACAGCACGGGTTGCAAGAATTTCGTGGAAAAATGTGTTAATTAATGACGGAAAATATTTTTATCGATGTTCGCGGCATGTAGGTATTTTGACGTGTCACTGCGTTAGTTTGAAAACGTTCAAAACATTCAATTCTCTATTTCACGTATTTATTAATAACGGAAAATATTCGAATTGGTGTTAGGAGTAAGTACGGCTAAAAGGAATTAATCGTTATAGTCACGCGTCACGGGAATCTTATATATTGGTTGCGAAGACCTTCCAAGAGGGCCCATTCAAACATTTTTGTACGTCATCTCACATATTGACTTTGATCACTAGAACCATCCCTGAAACTGTGTCAAAGCTCGTACGAATACATTTACCGATTTCAAAGAAACCGACCAATTACTATACAAAAATTGCGGGACCTTTTCCGAGTCAAAAACCAAAGTAATAATTTGCCACTATTGACACATTAATTCTCCGTAATCTAACCATATTCGACACTTTAACTGACCATAACATAACCGCATTTAACATATTAACTGACTGTAATTGAATCACATTTAACATATTAGCAGATCATAATTCAAACACATTAATTGGTCCTGTACTCCAATTAAATTTGCAACACCATTATTAACACTAGATTGCCCGAGATTTCTTGTATACCTATATTGCCCAAAAACAGTCAAAATGACTGCATTGTGAAAAAATAACAAATATGTAAAGAAATTTGTTTAAAATTAATTTTTAATATTTTTTATGTTATTTACAGTTATATAACAGGTTATTAGTAAATATTAACTGTACATATTGACTGTTTTCAATGAACTTAACCCATATTTCCGAAAGCAAGGCAAATTTATTTGATTGTAGGCGCCTACTGCATTCGGTTCTTTTGTCAAAATGAATAAATCGTAGGATTTGCTTGAACTTTTCTCTGGCCATAGTTTTTCTAAAAGATTCGGGACCCCACTTCGCTGACCATAAATAACTCAATTTAAAATTTGTTGCCTCGTAAGCTCCACGAGCATATAGAATCCCAATAAATGCACGTATTTCCGGTAATGACATTGTCCAACCGTTCCGCAAAATTCGGCGACATTCTTCTGTGCACTTTCTTATATGTTTCATAATATAGTTATCTATTATCGACGATAATGCACTGATAAGATTATCTGCCACAATGTTCCTTTTTGCGTAGCCTGTTGGCCCTTTCACACTCTTGAAAATACAAGCAGATGGTATCCTTCCAGGAATACCACCTTCGTCAATTTTTGTCCACACAGTACCATCAGCAGCTGTTTCGACCTCCTGAAACGTATTTTCAGTTTCTTCATCAGAATCTGAACTAGTTAGCACCCTACACCCTTTCTTGGGCATATTGATGACACTTTCATTTTCATCATTGGTGATCGACTCTTCATCACTATCTTCAGCGTCAGATGTTTCACTTTGAATATAATCCGCTTCATCTTCAGATGATAGTTCAGAATTTGTTGCATTTGATTCTATATCGGAGCACTCTTCACTTATGTTCGTTAGTTTTTCCAAGAACTCATTTCTGTTCGACATTTTTTTCATAAAGTTAGGGCGCAAAAGAAATAAAATAAACAACTTGTTAGAATAACACTTTATAAAGATTTGAATAACTAGTACTACTTTAGCTTATTGAACAACTGACACTTATCAAGTATACGCCCAAATCGACAATTTATCATGCATCATATTTCAATGCAAAGCCGGACAGGTCATATAAGAAATTTATTCAATTCAATAAATAAAAATCTTTTGATTATTTAAAATTTACCAAGCAGTCAAAATGACTGCTTCTGGGCAATATAGGTATAACACATATATATATATACGGAAATAAAGGAGGGCGGAAGTAACTACAATTATTCATAAACCCATTTATATGTTATAGAAAAAGTCACCAAATTCTAAGAAATTGTGTCATCAATTTCATAATTGTTTTTCTAATTGAAATTAAAAAACAGTCAAAATGACTACCTTGGGCAATCTAGTGTTAACAATGGTCGCAGTAAGATATTTTATCACATACTTTATTAGAAATCGTACGTCTACTGCGATGCAGGAATTTCTCGATAACAATACCATTAGTAACAACGATACATACAAGGTATTTTGATGAAGATGTGTTTTCATATCCATGGTTTATACCAAGGTGGACAGTCACCCAGAATTAAGGGAATGAGGCGTGAGATCGTCCGATAGCATTCGGTTGCCGGTGGGTTTTTAGTCGGGCAACTTGGCGGCCTAGCTCCCGGGAAATCGCCTTTAGGCAAAATAGGAGAGCGCTTCCGCTCGTTTGGCGTCTCAATTCGAGCTTATCGATCCTCGATTACAAGCAGCGCCACTCCCGTTGGCCACCTACTTCCGCAGCTTCTTGCAAATCGGATTTTCTCCATGGGTACGGGACCCTCCTTCCAATTCCCTCCAAATAATCCGCCCTTTTATCTCGCCACTCCAGGTGCGTTCGCTCTTTTCTCTTCACGTTCAGCGCAACGACGACCGCTGACAACTGGCGAATGCGTGAGTAGCGATGCTCTAGCGACTCCAACTTCTTCGCTCGCGACTCTTTTGAGGCCGACGTGTGCCTGAGATTTTCGGCAAGAAGAATCGGCACTTGCAATTTTTCCAATGCAACGATTACGCGTTGTCTAACAATTCTATTTGTATCAGGGCAACAATCAGCATGAACGCACGTTATCATTCGATCTTAGTATACGATAGCCATAAACATGTATCCAAATTCATTTCTTCGTCAATCTGATAACTTTCGAATTCTGTACCCCTCACGTCTATACATTCCTTCGGATAATATGGTACACTTACCTATTTCTCAGTAAATCTAGTGTTAGCAATGGTCATATGTTAAGTATAATTCGAACTTAGATGCCACAGCCTAGAATTATAGAAACGTATTTATGCAATATCGGAAGAAATATGTGAGCAGAGTTAGAATTACGACACGCATATTAGCAGAGACAACAATTTATCGCCACTCAAAGAACGTTGAGTGGATTTGAAATGCTAGCATGCACACCACTTGAAGGCTACCAGTTTGTCCGAAGTTCGAAATCTACGGTTGTTGTTTCGCGAAGAATTCGCAGTACGCAGAAAGCATTTTCATAATGGAAAAGTGTTAATCCGTAAGAGCTAATTGCGCACTATGTACCCGCCCGCCTCGTATATTTCCCGAGTGCGGACTTCTTTAGAAAGTTCCCTATGCAAGAGCGTGCATTTTTTCTCGTCTTCCCCGTACCTCTTTGAACGAACAAGTAAAACGACTCGCGATACGTTCGCAATTACCGTCTTCTCTCCCCTCTTTCTCCGCCTCTCTATTTATATACAGGGTGTGGCAAAAATCGTCTTGCATGGACTGCCTTGTTCTACTTGCACACATCTTCCGCGAGTAAATAATTAGACTCAACTGAGACGTATACTTTCATTTTTTTCGAAATTACAATTTTTAGTTAACACATTGTATATACCGGTCACGAGTTAACTCGTGTTTTCATGAGAAAACGTTAACTGACCGGTCACGAGTTTAACTCGTTTTATTCACTTGCGTCGGCTATTTTAATTTTTTAAACGCAGGGCAATATAGAATATAGCAAAATTTTGTTTATTGTGTTCAACATCGTCTGCTTTATTATAAAAAAGTATACTTTTCTTTTTACTGAGGCTTTTTTATTAATAACCGTTTCAGTATATAGAAATTTTCAAGAATTTTTACGGAAAATCGTGAACGATGAAGCATATTTCAATAAATTATACGTAAATGCTTCATACAGTTGCCCGAGTGATTTTTAAATAAGTTGCAGTCATTTAGAAAATCATTATTGAAAATGAAATAACAAATAACACAACGAAACAAGATATATGTGCAAAACCTCCTATTTATATGTACGCGTAAATGACTGCTATACAATTAATCATATTTTTACGAAAAAATATTAAAAGTTACATAAAATTGATGTCCAAAGTTCTGTTTTAATTCATTATGCACGAACAAACTTTATTGAAGATTATTTACATCGTTTCACTTCAATGTTCAATTACGAAATAATAGCCGGTGACTTGAGACAACTTTTGCCGAAAATTGCCGGTCAACAATGTGTTAACACTTGGCATGCGGGCAACGTATTTTTACGTTTTTTGTAGTCTGTCACTGGAGCGCGGGTCACGTAAAAATACGTATTTAGTTGATTTGGTGTTGTTAGTGGATATCCACCACAAATCTACTAAATATGTATAATTACATGAATGTGTGACATTATATGCGTGTTATTTGCGTTGCTAGGCAACGCTTTGCATTTTTTTTCCCATAAGTTATGATTGTTGAGTTACTCGATCTTTTGCTGAGTTATTTCGTCTTCAATCGAATTCTTAGCTTCAGAACGTGTTTTATCAATTTGAAGCTTGATTTTTTATTATTGATTACAAAATTGATCAAATGAGCCGTTGTGACAAAGATAGTGACGAAGAAATATGCGCTGACAAATTATCGGACTTTTCGTATGATAGTGTGGAAAACTTTAAAAATCGCTTATTTTTATGATTTCGTGAAAATATCGTTGGTTTTTTGTTAAATAATCATACAGTATATATTTAAGTGTGAAATAAAAAAAGTTTCGTTCATGAAAACGAAGTAGTTTTCGATTTACAGCGATTTTTCTGAATAACCAAACTTCCGCGCGATTCAAGAAAAAACGCCCGCTGCACGCGAAATTCGGCGGCGAAGTATGCCCGCACGCCAAGTGTTAACACGTTGACTGCCACGGTGGTCACCGGTGACCGGCGCAAAAGATTTTACCATAAATGCAAAAAAATTCGCTATGAAGCCTATTTGCAATCTTGTAGAAGCAATTGATATTGGAATGGGGCTTCAATACTTTGGCTTCTAACAACTCTGCGTTACCTCCATTTTGCACGGTTTAATCATATTCTGCAGTATTTCATCGCATCGCGGTTCTAACATAGCAAAATACGCTTGGCAGTCAAAGTGTTAATAACCGTTTCAGCTATATAAGCTTACATTTTTCAAAGTCATTATTTTTACGAGAAAATCAGTTGCCAACGAGGGTGTTACATGTCCATTAAATTCGGTTCACTAAATATTCGCTCGATACAGTGGCTAGTGGAAACGCTTTATACACTGTGAGTGTAATAGTATTGCTACAGTGGTATTTAGTTATTGTTTATCGTTTATTAAATTATTTCGACAAGTTCTGACCAATATTTTTGAAGCATCCTGTGTATAATTCCTTCTTCTTTGTTTCCCACACAGGTGTAATTATGCTTCGCGTTAGAGTGTGCGTAGGAACGGTCGGCCGGCACGCAAAAACTTTTTTCCGACAATTCCCTCTCTTTTCATTTCCCTCCCTCGATTTCCGGCTTAGTTCCCTTTCTCACTTACCGCGAGCATGAAGTAATTTCTCTCTTTCGCCTTAATTCGCGCTCACGAGAACCTGGCGTTTCTTTCCTTCGCGTTTTACCTACTCGCTCCCACTGTTAGACATTGTATGTATATTTTGCGCGTAATAATCGTAATCATAAATTGGCTCTATGAGATTTTTAACGTCGAGTAACGAGGTGTAATTTCAGGCTTGACGCATGTTCGCGCACCTTCGTGTTCGCTCATTTCTAGCAAATTCAAGCGGTCGACGTTTCCGATTTTTACATTAGCACACTTCAGTTTGAGTACGGGCTTCTGCAGTTGCCGAATTTAATTTTATTGCCACCTTTTTTCTTCTTTTACGTTGGGTCTTTGGACATGACACTTTTCTTCTATAAATGATACGATCAAATCATACTTTTATGAATTTGGATAAGGTGTTGACTTTCGGATTAATGCCCTCTGTGAATTCAACATTGTGTCTCTTTTTAAACTGTAACAAAATTCTTAACCTTTCTATCTAGGCACGGGCCTTATCGTGTTTAACCGCCATCTAATTTTTTTTTGGACACGCTATCGAATACTCCGTGTATCCCTAAGAAAGCACATTTAACGCTAGATTTGCCGAAAAATATCTCGGTATACGATACAGAATTTGAAAATTAGATAGAAATTCTTTGTGAAATTACATTTTATTTATGGAATGCCACCCATTCCAATTTTTACTATTTATATTTTTTCCATTATTTTTTACCATTTTTATATATTCATTCATACATCTAGTATTAATGATAGTGGCGACTTATAGAAATGTGCTTCGGTCGCAGACAACATATATTTTGCTCATGGAATGACAGAAAGCATTAGTATTATTTTCTGTATTGAACTTTTTCTGACTTTCATTCATGAGATGACACGCATATCGATATAAATTAATTTCCCCACCAGGCTTCTAATTCTCAAGTTCTATATGGCATATACTTACATATTTATCCGTATATCTAGTATTGGCGATAATGGCAATATACGAGCGTTTTTAAAAATACCCGAAAAATCAGTTCTTTTGGGGAACCCTCTTGATTTTTCTTCCACGGTAAACCATCCATCTTGTTCTCGGCGCAAATTCGTGAGGAGTGTCAACCGTTGACATATCCAAGTATCCGGTTCTCCGGGCAAAGCTGGGTATAGCGCGTTAGTTTATAAGCTTTTACGCGGAACAACAACGTATCAACTCTCGCTCGGAGGTCTGAGAAATCACAAAAGCTCGTGCGCGCACTCCCTTCCGTTTCTCGTTAATTATGTG
The DNA here is from genome assembly GCA_033815515.1 of Cryptocheilus praepositus. Classification (NCBI taxonomy): domain Eukaryota; kingdom Metazoa; phylum Arthropoda; class Insecta; order Hymenoptera; family Pompilidae; genus Cryptocheilus; species Cryptocheilus praepositus. Next base: position 297,071 of record JAWWQZ010000011.1, on the reverse strand, counting down.
CACCTCCTGTTCGCCTCCAGTACGCTCGGCACATAATTCCGCGTTGAAGGATCACTCGTTGTTGCCTCACCTAACCGATCGATCTTGATGCGCGATAATCTTGATGGCGTGCGCAAATCCGCAAGCTTAGCAGAACCTATGAAAACCGCCGCACGCATAGAGTTGCTCACAAAATCGCGCGCCCGCATATCGTACCCGACATACAATTTGTTACATGCGCCGTGCCTACCAGAATAGGAGACGCGAGTTGAAAAACGAGACAGAATGTACATAATTTCCTTCGAAGAGGAAAGGCTCCTGCTTTTTAAACTCGCGAAGCAAAGAATTATTTTAATAAAAATCATATAACTGATGAAAGGTTTTCAGTTTTGTTATATAAATATATATTATGATAATATAATTATACAGCTATATACCAGGTTCTTCAATAAGTTTTGTCGTTCGATAAGAAAAACACAATGTTATGGTTCAAAATACACTTTATTATTCAGTATAATCTCCCTGAACATTAATGCACTTGCTCCAACGATCCTCCAATCTGTGGATCCCATCCCTGAAGTGAGATTCCGGAAGGTCTGCAAAATACGCTTCAACAGCCGTTATGACCTCTTCATTTGATGAAAAACGCTTGCCACGCATACATTTTTTGAGTTCTGGAAACAAATGAAAGTCGCTGGGGGCCAAATCTGGTGAATACGGCGGATGCTCCAACAATTCGAACTTTAATTCATGGATTTTAGCCATTGTCAAAATGCTCTTGTGACACGGTGCGTTGTCCTGATGAAAAAGGATTTTTTTCTTCGGCAAACCGGGTCTTTTTTCACGAATTTTTTCCTTCAACTGGTCCAAAAGGTTGCAATAATATTCAGAATTAATTGTTTTACCAGTTTGCAAGTAATCCACAAATAAAATTCCTTTCGCATCCCAAAAAACTGATGCCAGAACCTTCTTGGCCGATTTCTGGACACGAACTCGTTTCGAAGCCGAACAACCAGGTTCACACCACTCTTTAGCCTCTTGTTTTAATTTAGGACCATGGTGATAGACCCAAGTCTCATCCATAGTGATGAATCGTCGCACAAAATTCACTTTATCCTTTTTAAAACGCTCCAAATGTTGTTGAGAAAGTCGCATTCGGATGTGTTTTTGTTCAATTGTTAGCGAATGCGGCACCCATTGTGCACACAGCTTTTTAAAACTCAAAATTTCATTTAAAATATGATTCACACTGCCTAATGAGATGTGTAGAGCCTCTACTAAATCCCTCTTAGTCAATCGACGATCTTCCAAAATCATATCCTGTACTTTGGCTACGATTTCTGGTGTTGATGCGGTTTTTGGACGTCCTTCACGTGGATCGTCTTCAAGGCTTGTACGACCACGTTTAAATTCAGCAACCCATCTTTCTACTGTTTTAATTGAAGGTGAACGTTCATTATACACTCTTAACATTCGTTCGTGAATTTCTTTTGGTACTACACCTTCCAAAAATAAGAATTTTATCACTGCACGATATTCAATTTTTTCCATTGTCGAAAATACTGTGACACGGCGACACTAAATGGCTTGTAAACAAAGAATGAATTGACTGATTGAAATTAACCTTCACATACGTTGATAAGAAGAGTGAACGAACAAAACAAAAACAAAAATTTAACTGATGACTTTTGTTATATAAATATATATTATGATAATATAATTATACGCCCTCAACAAAACAAAACAAAACTTATTGAACAACGTAAATGTACAATATTATATCAGTAACTTAACACATTGTTGACCGGTCACGAGTTCGATTTTAATTTTTTAATTGCAGAGGAATATAGCTCAATTTTATTCATTGTGTTCTTTTTTATAACTCGCGAAGCAAAGAATTATTTTAATAAAAATCATATAACTAATGAAAGGTTTTCAGTATATTGTTACATATAATTATACGAAAAAATATATATATATTATGATTTATTGAAGGTTATTTACATCTTTCAATATTCAATAATAGCCGGTGATTATACAAAATTGCTATATAGTCATGTCGACGGTTTAATAAAATATTATTAAATATAGTTTGCATGTTTCGCTGAATCGTGAACACATAGAGATACACGGTGCGTGGATAAACAAAGTCAACCAAGAAAATTGTTATAGCTGCAATCGGAATAAATCGTATTTACCGTAGAATTAAATGTAATATTCAATTCTGAGCGAACGTAATTTTCGGGATAATGCCTTGTAATGCGTTATCACATATTTCATGTGTATGTGAGGCTGCTGGCTGTAGGCATTATACCGTAAGTAACTTCGGCGCGTGTGGACTCTGGCATCACCATTTTTCATATACGCCCCATGGCAAGTGATCGTGTTCTCTTCTTTCACAAAACTAATTTTCCTTCCGACCCTTTTCAAATGCATTTGTACAATCCATACGTTGACACGCTGATCGCCCGACATAAATTAGGTATGTTTCCCGCGAGGCACATTTCGCCAAAGCGCCGGTAGATGAGCTGTTCATATCAGTTTCTCTGTGATATGATCAACGACACATTGAAGTCAAGAAATTTAAGGAACCTTTTATTACAGAATTATCCTTTCCTCAAAGCAACGATTGCAGTATGCTATCCAGCATAACTCACAATTTGGTAGTTAAATAAAGTCAAAAACAATTAGGTGCATGTTTATCTTTCGTTGCAAGATGTCGAAAAATCGTTTTGAAGTGCATCACAAAAAGCAACTGCAATGTACGTTTTGTACGTATAAATTACCTATATTTGAAATAATACTTCTTTTTGTGGTTGAAATCCAGAAATCGCTGTCCCGCGACATGTCAAGCCAACAAATAAAATTCAACGTTTCAACCCGAAAAAGGCGTACCATTTCAAACAATTTAAAAGAACGAAGTACACATTGAAATGTACTAAACTGTCTGTAATCACTTACTTGCAGTTGTGGGTATTGCCATTACTGTATAACTCCGTTATTCTAAAAAATTCTTCTATGTGTATAGTTTCCATTTTATTGTAATTTTCTTAAATAATGAAGGAATATAGAGCCCTTTTTTGGGTTGAAAATGCTGACTATAGAAATTCATTACTATAACTCAATCTGATTCGGGGCAGCTAGTACCCGCTCTTCAGGATTCTAAAAAATTTGTTTCAAGCTTACGGATTTTGTGAATCACTCTTCCATCTCCTTATCTTGTTGCAAGATGTCGATCTTTCGTTGCAAGATGTCGAAAAATCGTTTTGAAGTGCATTTCAAAAAGCAACTGCAATGTACATTTTGTACGTATAAATTACCTATATTTGAAATAATACTCCTTTTTGTGATTAAAATGTAGAAATCGTCGTCCCGCAACATGTCAAGCCAACAAATAAAATTCAACGTTTCAACCCGAAAAAGGCGTACCATTTCAAACAATTTAAAAGAACGAAGTACACATTGAAATGAACTAAACTGTCTGTAATCACTTACATGCAGTTGTGGGTATTGCCATTACTGTATAACTCCGTTATTCTAAAAAATTCTTCTATGTGTATAATTTCCATTTTATTGTAATTTTCTTAAATAATGAAGGAATATAGAGCCCTTTTTTGGGTTGAAAATGCTGACTATAGAAATTCATTACTATAACTCAATCTGATTCAGGGCAGCTAGTACCCGCTCTTCAGGATTCTAAAAAATTTGTTCCAAGCTTTCGGATTTTGTGAATCACTCTTCCATCTCCGTATCTTGCACATTTCCGGTGTTATCTTGAAGTATACTAAAAAAATAATGGAATGCTATTACTCTCAACACTAGATTGCCCAAGGCAGTCATTTTGACTGTTTTTTAATTTCAATTAGAAAAACAATTATGAAATTGATGACATAATTTCTTAGAATTTGGTGACTTTTTCTATAACATATAAATGGGTTTATGAATAATTGTAGTTACTTCCGTCCTCCTTTATATCCGTATATATATATGTGTTATACCTATATTGCCCAGAAGCAGTCATTTTGACTGCTTGATACATTTTAAATAATCAAAAGATTTTTATTTATTGAATTGAGTAAATTTCTTATATGACCTGTCCGACTTTGTATTGAAATATGATTACGCATGATAAAAATTGTCGATTTGGGCGTATACTTGATAAGTGTCAGTTGCTCAATAAGCTAAAGTAGTACTAGTTATTCGAATCTTTATAAAGTGTTGGTCTAACAAGTTGTTTATTTTATTTCTTTTGCGCCCTAACTTTATGAAAAATATGTCGAACAGAAATGAGTTATTGGAAAAACTAACGAACATAAGTGAAGAGTGCTCCGATATAGAATCAAATGCAACAAATTCTGAACTATCATCTGAAGATGAAGCGGATTATATTCAAAGTGAAACATCTGATGCTGAAGATAGTGATGAAGAGTCGATCACCAATGATGAAAATGAAAGTGTCATCAATATGCCCAGGAAAAGGTGTAGGGTGCTAACTAGTTCAGATTCTGATGAAGAAACTGAAAATACGTTTCAGGAGGTCGAAACAGCTGCTGATGGTACTGTGTGGACAAGAAATTTCTAGAATTTTCTTAAACAAAAATAATTTTTGAAATGTGGTTAATACCACAGAAATATTAAAAATTAATTTCAAACAAATTTCTTTACATATTTGTTATTTTTTCACAGTGCACTCATTTTGACTGTTTTTGGGCAATATAGGTATACAAGAAATCTCGGGCAATCTAGTGTTAAATACCACCACCTCTTAAATACCTATGTTGCTGACCGTATCAAAGGACAGGGATTCTTGAGGTACACATGTGGCAAATTAAACTATAGATGCGTATGTTGTTACTCTACATCCGTCACCCATGTCTGGGTGACATGACGCGGAACATGTCAGAATACACGAATAACTGGATGTTAGGTATTTCGGCCCGTTCCGTCGAAGAACTGAAAAGTTTACGAAGCTTTCGAATCGGCAGGGAGCGAAAAACACGAGAGCAAAAGGAATGCGGAGATGGCGGAAAAGGTGTGGAAGGAGAAAGGCGAAGGAGACGTCAGGAAGCGCGCCGCTACTAATAATACGGCTTTGGGAAGACCGTAAATAATCCGCGCAGTCGTGCTCTCTCGCCCGTTATCCGAGGTCCGCGAATAATTTACGAACTTACCCGGCCTTATCTCGCCCGCAAACAGAGAGAAGAGACGATCTTCGCCGTTTCCTTCGTTATCTCACCCTCTCGTCGCCTTTTGTTTCGTCGCTGCCGCCGACGCCGCCACCGCCACCGCCTTCCTTCTGCAGCCGTTGTAGAAACAGCACTCTCGAACCTGCCAGAAGGCAACGCATCCGCCCAATACCGTGAGAATCCTCAGACTCATCAAACTGCCACTATCTGTCTAATATAACATCGGTCTAATATAAAATCTGCCTAATCGCGCTATCCGTCTAATGTCAGATCTGCCTAATCAGTCTGTACAACGTCACATCGTGATATTGTTGTCGCGGATTAGGTACTCGACGCGATGGATCCTTGCCGTGAGGGAATCGGATTGTTCTAGAACACGCAAAAATAGCAGAGCCGGCTAATATATACCGGATATCCGCTAATAATAAAATCTTGCCTCCGTTTGACTAAACGGTTGATGCAACGAAGTTCACTTAATTGCACGATTGCCACTTCATGCCTTGAATTGATTCAATTTCGTTAGGATCAACAGTGACCGGTATTCGCCAATAATAAACCCTCGCGTTTATTTAACGTCTAGACTAGATCCAACGTTTTCAACTGGAATTGCATCAGGTACAAGAGTGGCCGACGTTTACCGTTAAGTGGAAGAATAGCGAATGAGCGTTTTCCATCTTGGAACAATAATGTTGCGTAACGCTACGGCGATATATATCAGACCAGACGTTTTCCGCTGTCGCAAGACCAGTTTAGTGTCATTGCTGGGCGGCGAACCTTGACGCTGTCATTCTCGATTTACTCGCAACGCCATCCGAGAGAACGAAACTCGCGTGCCGATAGATAATTTCGATCGGCAGATAAACGGCGATCAGCCGGGGCGAATTCGAATCAAGGTGAGGAATGACCACGATATGCACGTGTAAATTTATTCACACCTCGGCAGGTCGACACACTCCTGCGGATATATGAGTAACCGGTCCTGGGCAGAATTGATGTAACGAAGATAGTGATTTATCGCGCGATCGATAGATCTATGCACGCACGCGGATGTACGCACTGTCGTTCCTTTCATTTAGGCATATTGGTTAAGTTATGAATATATACCATTCATATTTCCGAGTTAAATGCCTACCGATGTCGACGAAATTAGAAGAATTACCGTATGCATATTGGCCGTCTTCGCGGATCTCAACAATTTCTTTATAATTACGTAATTCCACGATCATTTCGTGAAAACGCCTGTCGTAAGAAATTTATGATGGGCAAAGATTCATTCGGTAGCTGGTTGATCAGCGTGCTGCCTTTTTTAACCGTTTGCACTCGGACATGTTTCTTCACGAAGTAGCGAAAAGCGCAACATTTCGTTTCAAATGGTATAGTTTTGAAAAAAATACTCTGCTCAAACCATGTTTTGCATACAACTTTGCTGATACATTTATGTTGAAACAAAATTGAAATTTTATAGCCTATTATTTTCGGATGCGTCATGGTTCATTCACCAATGTGCATTGCGCGTTTATTCAAACACATATCGCAGTGATAACTTGTTTATGATCTTCCACGCGTCATTTTTTCTTCCGAGGATATAAAATGTTTGTACAATAACTTGCAGGTTATCATACAGCCTATTGCAGGAATATATAGAAGGTTATTCCTGCAGTCGCTAGAATTCTCCTCTCAGTTTATTGACCGCGAATTTACTAAATATCAAATAGCACACAGATTATTATTACCGTCTTAGTGCCTTAACTTGTAACTCCCCGCAAAAATCTTAAGGAAACAAATATTTGAACAAACGTTTTCTGTACATACATTTTCCTCAGTAATAACACGAAGTATCTTCGTGTCCCCTCAGAAAGCAATTATGAAAGCAAAATTTTATTATTGCCGAATACCGGCCACTGGAAAAAAGAAAACCCAATTAAATGGTTAATCGGTTAAGACGAGAGAAAGGAATAAATCATCCTTACCTAATTCTCATATATATATAATATACAATAGTTACGATAACTTTCTTGAACACCACAGATTCGAAATATCGCATGGTTCGTCGATTTATTTATTTTTTTCCATTTTCTTCCGTACGCCAGTACAAAGTATGACGTATGACGTGTGGGCGTAATATGGTTAGGGATGGTGCGCGCATATCATATTTAATTCCTCCGCTGCGGGCACATTCTCCTGCCTATTATATACGCGTACACGTTCCACGAAGTGAAGCCTCGGTGCACGAGACACTTTGAGACGGTGTCCTGTGTCCTGTATCCTATGTCCTGTGTCTTGTGTTCTGCGTCCCGTTTCTATTGTTCTCTTTATCGTCTCGACCGTCACCATCTCCAGAACCAGTGCACCTTTCCCTCTGCGCTGCTTTCTTACTTGTCTTTCCGCAACTCTCTCACTCATTCTCTGCCTTACAGCAACGTCATTTAAAAACTTCGTCTCACAGGACCCGTGTTGACCTTTTAACTCTAGAGTTAACCTAGTAACTCTGGTAACTTCTAGCAACTCTAGTAACTTCTAGTAACTCTGGTAACTTCTAGTAACTTTAGTAAATCCAGTAACTTCTAGTAACTCTAGTAACTCTTCGAGTCGAGTCGAGTCGAGTCGTCGTCGTCGTCGTCGTCTACGTAACTCTAGTAACTTACTCCAGGAGTTACTAGTAACTTCTAGTAACTTCTAGCAACTCTAGTAACTCTAGTAACTTCTGGTAACTCTAGTAACTTCTAGTTACTAGAGTTACTAGAGTTACACTTATGTTCACATAGGAATCCCACGTTTGATTAGCCTACAGCTAATTTACTTCTAAACGTTTAGTCAGCTAACCATCGTATACATTTTTCTATTCCAAGCATATGAGATTCTATAGATTCGTATCTTTTTGTATTGGCTGTTTGGTTTTGATGAAAACAATGCTTATCTACCGCAGAAATTCTTCACCTATCGGGCTGGTTTGTCATTTACGCCAGGGTAAATGTCGAGGATCGAAAGTCGTGGGTTTCCACGCCGGTTGAGAGACTTGGAAACTCGCGGCGAATTGTGGGAAATGATGGGAAATGGTGGCAAATCGTGGGAGCAGGTTTCGCTCTCTCAGCAGCAACAGCTGCGTCTCATTGTTGCGTAGCACGCGACAAGCACGCGTCAGCTGTCAGCAGGACTATTCGCAATGAGAAGTCAGTCGGTAGGTTTCCTCACCCTCCGAGTGTCATCGCCGAAAGGATAACCATTCGGTCGAGCGTTCCCTCAAACGTTTGCGAAACGCTCGAAACGCTCGAAACGTTCGTTAGGGTATGAACGGATCTGTGTACGTCTGCTGACGCAGGAACCCTGAATTATCCAGAAAGTTGGACGGCTGCGTATTGCTGCCTGCGCGGCGGTTAAGTGGACGGGGTTGGGTTAATGTTCAACATATTGCGGTCGGAATTAATTCGCGGTCGTATTTGCACGATATTAAACCGCAGTGAAGGATCGGTACGTAATGTATGCGGTCGAAACCGGTGAGGCAGCGTTGCGCTAAAGTTGAACATTGGAACCTGTGAAGGTATTTTTATGGCTGCGGCAGTGCGCCGAAGAATATTCGGCCGGTTTGCGTTTAGTAGGTTGTGTCGCGGCGTCGTATTTTGTGTCTCTTCAACTGAAATTCCGTGGTCGCTGAAAAATCTCTCGGTATGCCCTTACAAATTCTACTATAGCCATATTCGGGAATTAATATACACTCTCACGTAGTTATTTTAGACAAGGAGAGATAGTCGAAACCCCTAAACACAATTTTCTTATTGTCGACTTACGGTCAAAAATAGGCGAAAAATGTCAAATTTTTTTTTTGTTTCGGACCGATACCATTCGATAGAGAGTAATTTGCCCTGAAGATAGACCACTTTCCGCGCGTTGAACTCTTCATAGTTGTCGAGATACAACGATTTTAAGAAAGTGAAAAAAAATTTTTTTAAAAATTGCTGATCGCGACTGGTCCCACGCGAAAGTGTGTCCAAAGAGCTTTAAGAAAACCTATATTAGTTATAAGTTTCGTTCACTAGTTTAGACGGGACAGGGACTTGAAGAAATCGCGAAAATCTTAAGGTATACCCCTTGCCATTTTTGCCAAAAAATGATGGGTCACCGATTTTATTGCCCTTTTAACATATCAAAGGGGGTCCAAAATGACTCCGAAAAATGCAAGGCGCACCCCGAAATTCGCAATAGTTTTGGAGATATCGCCAAAAATGTGTAGAAAATCGTGAAAAACGAGCCTGAAAACAGGGTCAAAAATTAAAACTCTACCGATCGACTTGTAATTGTGCCGGATGAAAGGGGGTAAAAAATGAGGTAAAAAATGAGCGTATATTGATTGGCTTGCCATTTCAGAAAGTGAAGTATAATGTAATAAGGATGTAAAAATCGTAATCAGATCTTTAATTGGATTAGGGAAATAATAAAGAAGGTATTCCTCGGGCATGGTAAATCGTGTATTCATAGAGTAACGTATGGTGGAAATTCTCGATGAACAGAAGAATCCACTTTAAAGTGCCCGCCATAGTTTTTCCGTCTAAAAAGTCTTGGAAAATAATCCGAGCTCCTGGAAGGAGCGGGTGAATGATACGTGAGTTCTGGGATCGATCATTAACCACCGGCGTCGCTCCGTCCGGTTGTTTTCCACCGATGCGCCCGAGATTACGAAAGTTCCTTCCCGAAAATTTCCATAAACGAGGCACAATCGCGACTCGTGACTTACTGTCGCTCGATAATTCGTCTCGACTACTCTTTGGTCTGTTCCCGCGACAGTCGAAGTTCCTTTTCAGCAGAGTAACGCTCTTTAAATGCTTCGATGCTTCCCAGACAATGCTCGGTTATTACTGCTACTAAAGTTTTACACATATCTTTACGGCCAGGTTTGCAGAACGCAAAAATACTTTTTTTTGGGGGAACTCAGGCGAAAAAATACAGGACCCGCGAATTTCTTTCGATCAGCCTTAGACAGTGTATATAACCGATAATCTCACACGGAGTATATTTTCACTGGTATGCATCTGGAGAAAGCGCCGTGAATACATATTGTAACATAGGCATATCAATATATGTACACATCTGTGGAGGGCCATATGATACTTTTATCACCAGCTTTATTTTATCTGGCGACGTGCCCCGCGAACATTTTAGATTCGGAACGTGTTAAGAAACAACAAGCAGCGAGTCATTTCTGGCCTAGAGCCGATGCGTAAAAATGCTATCGTGAGAAAACTGGTAGAAACGGAAAATGGCCTGTGCCGAAATCTGCGAGGAGATTTTCGTGGAGACTTTGGTGGAGTTTGCGCGAAATTCTTTTGTGCGAGAAATCTATGCGGCTATATGCCCATGTCCGTCGACGTCTCCGAGACTTGCCTTCTCACTCCTTTCATTGGTCCCCCTTCCGTTCACCCCTTTCAGCCCTCCTGCCCGATCCTTCGCTTAACTTATCACGCTTCGGCCACGGATCATCAGTCACGGTTGTTTGCCGAGCAAAACTGTCAGTCATCTCGGTGCAGGCTGGATTTTAAGCTCTATGCATCGCGGCAGTTCTTGTTTTGCTGAGCGATCGAAGGGTTATGGAATGCAAGATGGGGTGATTGGCTAACGAGCCGTGCTGAACGGTACTGTTCGCTTGTTCTTCCCTTGTCGGTTCCCCCTGTCTTTCTCCTTTGCTTTTCCCTTGTTCCGCGCTTGTTCTTCCGTCATCGATCGCCGATGTCGGCGCCGGTGGACGGGGATTAATCGAATAATCGCGCTCTTACGTGCACGCTAAACTCCGTCAACTGTCAATATTTAAGTATGCGAACATTTTATATTCTTCTTTCAGAAAATATTAACACGTTGACTGCCACGGTGGTCACCGGTGACCGGCGCAAAAGATTTGACTAAAAATGCAAAAAATTTGCAATAAAGCCCATTTGCAGTCTTGTGAAAGCAATTAATATTGAAACGGTGCTTCAATACTTTAGCTTTTAGCAACTCCGCGTTACCTTTATTTTGCACGATTTAATTATACTCTGGACTATTTCATCGTATCGTGGTTCTAACATAGCAAAATACGCGGTGACCGGTGCAAAAGATTTTACTAAAAATGCAAAAAATCCGCAATGAAGCCTATTTGCAATCTTGTAAAAGCAATTGATATTAGAATGGTGCTTCAATACTTTAGCTTTTAGCAACTCCGCGTTACCTTTATTTTGCACGATTTAATTATACTCTGCACTATTTTATCGTATCGCGGTTCTAACATAGCAAAATACGCGGTGACCGGCGCAAAAAATTGTATTAAAAATGCAAAAAATTCGCAATGAAATCTGTTTGCAATCTTGTAAAAGCAATTGATATTGGAACGGTGCTTCAATACTTTGGCTTCTAACCATTCTGCGTTACCTTCATTTTGCACGATTTAATTATACTCTACAGTATTTCGTTGCATCGCGGTTCTAATATAGCTAAATACGCGCTGACCGGCGCAAAAAATTGTATTAAAAATGCAAAAAATTCGCAATGAAATCTGTTTGCAATCTTGTAAAAGAAATTGATATTGAAACGGTGCTTCAATACTTTAGCTTTTAGTAACTCCGCGTTACCTTTATTTTGCACGATTTAATTATACTCTGCACTATTTCATCGTATCGCGGTTCTAACATAGTAAAATACGCGGTGACCGGTGCAAAAGATTTTACTAAAAATGCAAAAAATTCGCAATGAAGCCTACTTGCAATCTTGTAAAAGCAATTGATATTAGAATGGTGCTTCAATACTTTGGCTTCTAACCATTCTGCGTTACCTTCATTTTGCACGATTTAATTATACTCTACAGTATTTCGTTGCATCGCGGTTCTAATATAGCAAAATACGCGGTGACCGGTGTAAAAGATTTTACTAAAAATGCAAAAAATCCGCAATGAAGCCTATTTGCAATCTTGTAAAAGCAATTGATATTAGAATGGTGCTTCAATACTTTGGCTTCTAACAATTCTGCGTTACTTTCATTTTGCACGATTTAATTATACTCTGCACTATTTCATCGTATCGCGGTTCTAACATAGCAAAATACGCGCTTACCGGCGCAAAAAATTGTATTAAAAATGCAAAAAATTCGCAATGATATCTGTTTGCAATCTTGTAAAAGCAATTGATATTGAAACGGTGCTTCAATACTTTAGCTTTTAGCAACTCCGCGTTACCTTTATTTTGCACGATTTAATTATACTCTGCACTATTTCATCGTATCGCGGTTCTAACATAGCAAAATACGCGGTGACCGGTGCAAAAGATTTTACTAAAAATGCAAAAAATTCGCAATGAAGCCTACTTGCAATCTTGCAAAAGCAATTGATATTGAAACGGTGCTTCAATACTTTAGCTTTTAGCAACTCCGCGTTACCTTTATTTTGCACGATTTAATTATACTCTGCACTATTTCATCGTATCGCGGTTCTAACATAGCAAAATACGCGCTGACCGGCGCAAAAAATTGTATTAAAAATGCAAAAAATTTACAATGAAGCCTGTTTGCAATCTTGTAAAAGCAATTGATATTAGAATGGTGCTTCAATACTTTGGCTTCTAACAATTCTGCGTTACTTTCATTTTGCACGATTTAATTATACTCTACAGTATTTCGTTGCATCGCGATTTTAACATAGCAAAATACGCGGTGACCGGCGCAAAAAATTGTATTAAAAATGCAAATAATTTACAATGAAGCCTGTTTGCAATCTTGTAAAAGCAATTGATATTGAAACGGTGCTTCAATACTTTAGCTTTTAGCAACTCCGCGTTACCTTTATTTTGCGCGATTTAATTATACTCTGCACTATTTCATCGTATCGCGGTTCTAACATAGCAAAATACGCGGTGACCGGTGCAAAAGATTTTACTAAAAATGCAAAAAATCCGCAATGAAGCCTATTTGCAATCCCATATAAGCAATTGATATTGAAACGGTGCTTCAATACTTTAGCTTTTAGCAACTCCGCGTTACCTTTATTTTGCACGATTTAATTATACTCTGCACTATTTCATCGTATCGCGGTTCTAACATAGCAAAATACGCGGTGACCGGTGCAAAAGATTTTACTAAAAATGCAAAAAATCCGCAATGAAGCCTATTTGCAATCTTGTAAAAGCAATTGATATTAGAATGGTGCTTCAATACTTTGGCTTCCAACAATTCTACGTTACCTTCATTTTGCACGATTTAATCATACTCTGCAGTATTTCAACGCATCGCAGTTCTAACATAGCAAAATACGCGCTGACCGGCGCAAAAAATTGTATTAAAAATGCAAAAAATTCGCAATGAAGCCTGTTTGCAATCTTGTAAAAGCAATTGATATTGGACCGGTGCTTCAATACTTTGGCTTCCAACAATTCTGCGTTACCTTAATTTTTCACGATTTAATTATACTCTAGAGTATTTCACTGCATCGCGGTTCTAACATAGCAAAATACGGTTGGCAGTCAAAGTGTTAAATACGTTAGAAGTTTTTTGTTGCACAAGACAAATTTTCCAAAGTGTATTTTATATTTGAATACTGAACTGACAAAAGGACCAGTTTACCTTTTTCATAGAAAAACGAGAAGAATATCTGTTAGAAAGTTAGAAAGGATCAGTTGACAAAGACAGTTTCATAGGAAAGCCTTGAAGAGGCCAGGACGTATCGATTTTTATCTCCCGCCCTGACGTCGGCAGAAGAAAAGAAGCGATCCGAGGTTTGACGTGCACTGGTAAGAATCGAAAATCCCCGTACACGCAGCGTGGAGAAGGTCGTCTCGCGAAACAGGATTAGCTCGTCCCGCTTCGTAATTCGTGCGCATTTGCGAGGACGCAAAGAAAGGCTACACGCGGCATGGCGTGGCAAGAAAACGTCATCGCCGCACACTGGTGGCACGCCCAACACGCCGAAGCACGCTCGCACGCGTGCAGACGTTAAAGCGACCTGCAGCTTTTTCGTCCCGTCGCGCATATAAGCGACGCCATGTACACGCGGTCATTAGTCTTTTCCACGGTCGGCAGCTTTGCCTGAAAAGCTCCGCGGAACGAAAGGACGAAAAGGACGAAAGGGGCTGGCGACCTAAGAACCTCCCAAATAAAGATCTTCTTAAGATCACAGCGACCAAAGCCCAAGGGAGCAGCCATTAACGTAATTAAACTCCATGATCGATGTTCCTCGCTCGTGCTACCGTGCCTTCTTCCCTCTCTCGCGAAAAATTCTTTACCGCCAATCTCCTAGCTTCCTCTCTGGCCACCGCATCTCCACTTCCGGTTGTTATTTTGAGGATTCTCCTAACGATGATTTACAGACGGGCTGGCTAGTAGGAACTTTGGCCTACTTGTAAATTTGTGGATTGATCACGGGAGGAGAAGTTCGTCGTTGTAGGTGTGTATAGATAGGCGCGAGGAACCGTTTCTGTAATCTGCTAATAATTATTTTTCAAATAATTAAGGATTTGCTTTTCTGGAATTAAATGTCTTTCTCCAGCTTAATTTCAGTGCAGTTGCAATTCCACCATAGATGTGGCATTTTAACCCTTTGTAGGCTCGACTTATCGGACTGCCCACGCGCCCGAGTAGTTTTGAAGTCTTAAACCCAGCGACGCTGGTACAACGCTATGTGATTTTTTAAGTGGATGTGTATATATTTCTTTGTTCCTAAATGCTTTTAAAGTAGTTGTAAAGTGTTTGCCGAATTTGGCCGAAATCGTCTCGAGTTGCTGCTTCGCGCAAGCAAAAATGGCCTCGAGTGCAAAGGGTTAATAATGTTTTCATAAAAAGTGAAGTCCTTTATGCTAATTGTTTGGCATTTATTAAAATAATTTCTTTCTCTAGATGTTTCAGAGCCTTGAGGGCTTCCTTTTCAGGAGCTAACTTCTATTCATATTACCTAATTTCAATGCAGGCGAAATTTGACAATAACTGTAGCATTTTGATAAAATTGATTTCTTGATAAAGTGTGCCGCTTCGCTCAGTTTCACGGTAGTGATAGCATTTCTACAGTATTTTAACAAAAACCACACAACCGGCATAAAAGGGCTTCAGTTTTATCGAATGTACCAAAAATACCGACACTCGTAAATTGTTCTGGTACTCAATGGATTTTTCGGTTTCGCACTAACGTTTTCACATATTTCTGCAACTCGCGCGCAATATAGCAGATATAAAAAAAGGATGAGTAAATTTGCGGCGCAAATTTGATTTCGCCAACATTTCAACCATCCCAAATTCGCAAAACTCCGGCGATACCCGCGAAAGTTAATCATGGCCGAAGCGAGTGGTCGAAGGGCCGAGAAGTCGGAGACTTTTCGCGAGGCCAAGAGTTAATAGTGCAAGAAGGGTCGTCGCAGGGAAGCATTAAGAGAAAAAGAGCTCTATTAAAGGCAGGTTTAGCGGGGCGAAACGACTTTAAGTGCCCGCTTAACCGTACCTGCGTCAGTTGTTAAGTCAGCAGTTAAACCTTTCGCGTCGCCGAATGGGAAACAGCAAAGAAAAACGACGGGGGTTAGATGGGAATGTTAGAACATGAGAGATCAGTTAGAATGTTACATAGAAGATGCACTGTGACTTCAATATTCGTCGTATATGCGTATCCTCCTACAATATGATAAAAAAATCTATTAAAATATTCGCATGATATGACGAGAAAGTGGTGGTATAAATTCAATATTAATAATGAGGTTATTCTTTTCGTCGGACTTATGGAACTTAATAGTATGCTTTGTTCTGGAATTGTATATATAATATGCAATGTACATGCCGTTGTACAAAGATTCATCTAATCTCAATTTGATTAACATCTAGTTTTTAACAACACGTACTATTTTTTCTCGCGGACGATGGCATTAAAACGCCAAATTATTTGCAATTACAAGGCTTCGATTTCAGTATCACATATAATACAGGAAATGCCGGTATTTATTATACTTAACCTGGGTAATCTATAATAAAATCTCAATATATCTACCTTGCACGCGTTTGGTAATATAAAAAACATTATTATCAGTGAGATTACGAAATTCTTCAAAATTACGACAGCTATTTTATTACTGTATACATTTCATTACATAATAGAGAATACGAAAGTGTGGACTCAAACTTGATAATTGTACCGTTTGTACATTTAACAGTACATAAACAACAACTAAATCCCAAAGTCTTTGCTTTCCAGACTTTAACATAAAAGACATACCTGTTATCGGTTAGAACGTCAAATTCTTTATAATTAGCACGTACCGTTTTCAATATTACACATAACAGAGAAAAGAAGAGTATTGGTAAAGGAGAGATAACTGTCCCGTTTGCACGTTTAACCGTATATAAATAATAATGAAATCTCGATATCTCCGCTTTCCACACGTTTGTTAATATAAAAAGGGCGAGTGCGAGCCATTGGCACGAGTAAATTACCCGCGACTATCAGTTTACGGAAGTAGCGGCAGCTGTCTTACTTAAACCGATTTCAACATGCCGCCACGTTTAGTTTTGCGGAATGGCGCTCATTAGCGATTAATTATTGCAAAACGATCGAGTCGGTCAGTGGAGTTGCAGTGTGTCGGGCGAGTTCTGTCTGCATATTGGCCGCACCCCATTCGAAATCCCTCGACACATCTACAAATCGCCGAGGACGCCGAGCGGAACCGAGCAGTGCGTAATTGTTGATTTATTAATAATCGCCGACGTCGATAGTTCTGCGTTTCAATTACGTGCGAGCCGCCGGTTGCATATTAAACACCGCGGGGCTAGGCCTCCTAATGGACAGGAGGAGAGGCTCATATTTAGTTTGTCGAAGAGAGTGCTGCACGAAGATGGATGAATAGATTGCCACGCGAACTGAATCTATAGAAAGTTCATCCGACGCGTGTAACAGAATTAATTCGATATGACGCTTTCCTCTTCATGTTTTTTCTGCCGCTTCTATTTTATTACTGAAATATTTGATGAAGGTTGCGTTAGGTGTAAAAGTTTTGGAATGTTTTTTTTTAGTATTATTTTATTTGGTCGAAGTAAATATTTGACCGATGGCAGGGTGTACCGTGTATGAATATTAGATTCACGGGCAAATATGTAGATACGTGGCGGAGAGAATTTGAAAATTAGGAGCCTGGGACAGAAATGAATTTGCATCTATATTGTCATTTTGATTCGTGAAATCCGATTTTGGTCCCGTAAATCTAACGTGAATATTTCAAAATCGATGCAGGAGAGAAAAGTTTGCCTGCGTTGTTTCGTGCCAAGTTGCGGATAGTGCTTTCACTGGGGTAGTTCTATTCGTTATCAGTTGAAATATGTAACAAAGTAGGTGATGTGCTCTCCTGAGTTATGACTCCGGAGTTAGTCAATCTCGTCCGAAGAATGTAGCATTTCACAAGGCGTTGTGCAGCACAGAATGCCATATAGACAAAAAGGAGTACGTAATTGCACACACTTCCATGTATGACTCGGCTGAGTGGCAAGAAAGTCGCGTATTGGCCATTCAGTTCTTGGCCAGGCAAAATCGCTAATTTTGTAATAATTCCGCTTGCCTACCGAACGAACGATAATTATTAGCGAGGCTGGCCGTAAATCACCGGCGGAGACGACGTGGCGCGACGTTTTATTGCTAATATTTTTCCGGGCGTGAAGCGAACGCGACAGACTAATAGGCACTTTCGCGTCGGCCGGAAATAATGACAAGCGGAAAAATGGAGAACGACCGTTTGCATCGTAAAAGCCGACGGGACCACCTTTTCCTCCCCCTCCGCTCCCGCTCTCTTCCTTTTCCGTTTCAAGTAAAAATAGTCCAGGTGTCGGTGCTTCCACTTTCCAGCGCATAGATATTCGGATTAATCGATAACTAGACCCCTCGCTCGCCTATGCATACCGATATCCAGCCGCGTGCAGGTGTTCAACCCTACCGCTCCACACTTACATTTCCCATTCACCAATTTCCATCGTATCTCGACGACGCCGGATTATCCGCATTGCACTCAGATTATTCCGCTCTTCGCCGTTTTCTGACAGCCCGGCGTGCCGATGCTCAATGTCAGTTAACTCTTCCGATCCGGTCTACTTAGTCTTTATATACTTTGTCGAATCTCCTGCAACTGGACAGGGCAGTCGATGTCGTTAACTATCTATCGAGTCAACAGCTATTATAATCATCTGCAGTATGGAAATGGCTAAAAACTGAAATGTTCCGCGTGTATATCAGAAGTACTTTTAGTCAGCCCGTTATTCCTTTCACGGGAGTAACAATAGTCAGCCCGTAATACGAAAAGGATTAACCACTTGCGCTATAAAGACGTGCCACGCACGTCGAGATGCTTTTATTCCAAATATAAGCTATAAATAAAAATAAATAAATAACAGCTATAAAAAATAGCTGCTACTAGGCTTTATGGCGAATTTTTTGCATTTATACTAAAATCTTTTGCGCCGGCATGTTATATTGTAGAGCGCAGCAGCCGAAAATGAAATCGTAGCGCAAGTGGTTAACAACGTTTTCATAAAAAGAGAAGTTCGTCTTTATGCTAATCGTTTGGCATTTATTAAAATAATTTCTTTCTCTAGATGTTGCAGAACCTTGAGGTCTTCCTTTTCAGGAGCTAAATCCTATTCCTATTAACTAATTTCAATACAGGCGAGATTTGACAATATTTATAGCATTTTGATAAAATTGATTTCTTGATAAAGTGCGCTGCTTTGCTCAATTTCACGATAGTGATAGATTTCTACAGTATTTTACCAAAACATTACCAAAATGATTTCTACAGTATTTTAACAAAAACTACACAACCGGCATAAAATCTTTTGTTTTGCGGCATCAAGGTAACGCCTTACCGCATGTTATATTGTAGAGCGCAGCAGCCGAAAATGAAATCGTAGCGCAAGTGGTTAACAATGTTTTCATAAAAAGAGAAGTCCTTCTTTATGCCAATCGTTTGGCATTTATTAAAATAATTTCTTTCTCTAGATGTTGCAGAACCTTGAGGTCTTCCTTTTCAGGAGCTAAATCCTATTCCTATTAACTACTTTCAATACAGGCGAAATTTGACAATAATTGTAGCGTTTTGATAAAATTGATTTCTTGATAAACTGCGCCGCTTTGCTCAATTTCACGATAGTGATAGCATTTCTACAGTATTTTAACAAAAACCACGCAACCGGCATAAAATCTTTTGTGCGGCATCAAGGTAACGCCTTGCCGCATGTTATATTGTAGAGCGCAGCAGCCGAGAATTAATCCTAGCGCAAGTGGTTAACAATGTTTTCATAAAAAGAGAAGTCCTTCTTTATGCCAATCGTTTGGCATTTATTAAAATAATTTCTTTCTCTAGATGTTGCAGAACCTTGAGGTCTTCCTTTTCAGGAACTAAATCCTATTCCTATTAACTAATTTCAATACAGGCGAAATTTGACAATAATTGTACCATTTTGATAAAATTGATTTCTTGATAAAGTGCGCCGCTTTGCTCAATTTCACGATAGTGATAGATTTCTACAGTATTTTACCAAAACATTACCAAAATGATTTCTACAGTATTCTAACAAAAACTACACAACCGGCATAAAATCTTTTGTTGCGGCATCAAGGTAACGCCTTACCGCATGTTATATTGTAGAGCGCAGCAGCCGAAAATGAAATCGTAGCGCAAGTGGTTAACAATGTTTTCATAAAAAGAGAAGTCCTTCTTTATGCCAATCGTTTGGCATTTATTAAAATAATTTCTTTCTCTAGATGTTGCAGAACCTTGAGGTCTTCCTTTTCAGGAGCTAAATTCTATTCCTATTAACTAATTTCAATACAGGCGAGTTTTGA
Source organism: Cryptocheilus praepositus (assembly GCA_033815515.1). Classification (NCBI taxonomy): domain Eukaryota; kingdom Metazoa; phylum Arthropoda; class Insecta; order Hymenoptera; family Pompilidae; genus Cryptocheilus; species Cryptocheilus praepositus. The sequence continues at coordinate 277,099 of JAWWQZ010000011.1, read as the reverse complement.
CAATAATTGTAGCATTTTGATAAAATTGATTTCTTGATAAAGTGCGCCGCTTTGCTCAATTTCACGATAGTGATAGATTTCTACAGTATTTTACCAAAACATTACCAAAATGATTTCTACAGTATTTTAACAAAAACTACACAACCGGCATAAAATCTTTTGTTGCGGCATCAAGGTAACGCCTTACCGCACGTTATATTGTAGAGCGCAGCAGCCGAAAATGAAATCGTAGCGCAAGTGGTTAACAACGTTTTCATAAAAAGAGAAGTCCTTCTTTATGCCAATCGTTTGGCATTTATTAAAATAATTTCTTTCTCTAGATGTTGCAGAACCTTGAGGTCTTCCTTTTCAGGAGCTAAATCCTATTCCTATTAACTAATTTCAATACAGGCGAAATTTGGCAATAATTGTAGCATTTTGATAAAATTGATATCTTGATAAAGTGCGCCGCTTTGCTCAATTTTACGATAGTGATAGATTTCTACAGTATTTTACCAAAACATTACCAAAATGATTTCTACAGTATTTTAACAAAAACTACACAACCGGCATAATATCTTTTGTTGCGGCATCAAGGTAACGCCTTACCGCTTGTTATATTGTAGAGCGCAGCAGCCGAAAATGAAATCGTAGCGCAAGTGGTTAACAACGTTTTCATAAAAAGAAAGTCCTTCTTTATGCCAATCGTTTGGCATTTATTAAAATAATTCCTTTCTCTAGATGTTGCAGAACCTTGAGGTCTTCCTTTTCAGGAGCTAAATCCTATTCCTATTAACTAATTTCAATATAGGCGAAATTTGACAATAATTGTAGCATTTTGATAAAATTGATTTCTTGATAAAGTGCGCCGCTTTGCTCAATTTCACGATAGTGATAGATTTCTACAGTATTTTACCAAAACATTACCAAAATGATTTCTACAGTATTTTAACAAAAACTACACAACCGGCATAAAATCTTTTGTTGCGGCATCAAGGTAACGCCTTACCGCATGTTATATTGTAGAGCGCAGCAGCCGAAAATGAAATCGTAGCGCAAGTGGTTAACAATGTTTTCATAAAAAGAGAAGTCCTTCTTTATGCCAATCGTTTGGCATTTATTAAAATAATTTCTTTCTCTAGATGTTGCAGAACCTTGAGGTCTTCCTTTTCAGGAGCTAAATTCTATTCCTATTAACTAATTTCAATACAGGCGAGTTTTGACAATAATTGTAGCATTTTGATAAAATTGATTTCTTGATAAAGTGCGCCGCTTTGCTCAATTTCACGATAGTGATAGATTTCTACAGTATTTTACCAAAACATTACCAAAATGATTTCTACAGTATTTTAACAAAAACTACACAACCGGCATAAAATCTTTTGTTGCGGCATCAAGGTAACGCCTTACCGCACGTTATATTGTAGAGCGCAGCAGCCGAAAATGAAATCGTAGCGCAAGTGGTTAACAACGTTTTCATAAAAAGAGAAGTCCTTCTTTATGCCAATCGTTTGGCATTTATTAAAATAATTTCTTTCTCTAGATGTTGCAGAACCTTGAGGTCTTCCTTTTCAGGAGCTAAATCCTATTCCTATTAACTAATTTCAATACAGGCGAAATTTGGCAATAATTGTAGCATTTTGATAAAATTGATATCTTGATAAAGTGCGCCGCTTTGCTCAATTTTACGATAGTGATAGATTTCTACAGTATTTTACCAAAACATTACCAAAATGATTTCTACAGTATTTTAACAAAAACTACACAACCGGCATAATATCTTTTGTTGCGGCATCAAGGTAACGCCTTACCGCATGTTATATTGTAGAGCGCAGCAGCCGAAAATGAAATCGTAGCGCAAGTGGTTAACAACGTTTTCATAAAAAGAGAAGTCCTTCTTTATGCCAATCGTTTGGCATTTATTAAAATAATTCCTTTCTCTAGATGTTGCAGAACCTTGAGGTCTTCCTTTTCAGGAGCTAAATCCTATTCCTATTAACTAATTTCAATATAGGCGAAATTTGACAATAATTGTAGCATTTTGATAAAATTGATTTCTTGATAAAGTGCGCCGCTTTGCTCAATTTCACGATAGTGATAGATTTCTACAGTATTTTACCAAAACATTACCAAAATGATTTCTACAGTATTTTAACAAAAACTACACAACCGGCATAAAATCTTTTGTTGCGGCATCAAGGTAACGCCTTACCGCATGTTATATTGTAGAGCGCAGCAGCCGAGAATTAAATCCTAGCGCAAGTGGTTAACAACGTTTTCATAAAAAGAGAAGTCCTTCTTTATGCCAATCGTTTGGCATTTATTAAAATAATTTCTTTCTCTAGATGTTGCAGAACCTTGAGGTCTTCCTTTTCAGGAGCTAAATCCTATTCCTATTAACTAATTTCAATACAGGCGAAATTTGACAATAATTGCAGCATTTTGATAATATTGATTTCTTGATAAAGTGCGCCGCTTTGCTCAATTTCACGATAGTCATAACATTTCTACAGTATTTTAACAAAAACCACACAACCGCCATAAAATCTTTTGTGCGGCATCAAGGTAACGCCTTACCGCATGTTATATTGTAGAGCGCAGCAGTCGAGAATTAAATCCTAGCGCAAGTGGTTAAGAACGTGAATATTCGGGGTGCATATCAGAAATGCTTTTTCTCGGAATTTCGGAGGGCTTGCAGGACTGTCAGGGGATGTCGCAGGGCAAGTTCGGTGAACCCCTTTCGGGCGCGAGTATCGAGAGGGCAATGTGGGCAGCTGACACGTGAGGCAGCGTGAAGGCAGCGTGAGGCAGCGTGAGGCAGCGTGAAGCAACGTGAGCCAACAACGTGTCGGCATTATAGCTCGACTGCGCGGGGCTTTACGTATCGGTCATTGTGCGTGTGCCGCTGTCAGCTGCCGTTCACAATGGACGTTCCGCCAAAAACGGTGCCCATTGTTGGCCCCTAATTGGCGAGCGCAATCCACGACAATGGCTCGCGCTCTCCATATTCCTGTGTCTCTCTCCCACTCGCCCTCTTATTTCACCTAATTCCCTGTCCGTCTCTATTGGCCTCTATCTATTTGCTCTTGATAACCGTTCAATGTCCGCCGCCTCTGAGCAGACACGATAATCATCCTCGAAATAGGAGATCAAAGGGTACGGAGGGAGGCTCTTCAGGATGATCATTTCACTTAGTTGTAGAATAATGCACTCGGCTAACGCTTTTCAGGAGAATGTCTAATAGTTAAGTGTAAATTTATAGAGTTTCGGAATATTCGTGTGGTGTTAAGTAGAGAGTAGCTGTCGAGGGCGATCATTTCACTTAGTTCGAACGGATAAAAGTTAGGTGCAAATTTGTGGAAATTGGGTTTACTCAAATAGCGATCATTTCACTTAGTTCGAAATAATGCACACATAAAATGCCTTTTGAAGAGAATAAATGATAATGGCAAATTTGTATCATCAGGATTATTTGTATATTGTATTTGTGCTGTGCCTTTAAGGAGGTGCGTGGTAATTACTGTTCAAATGAAATATTTGTGCATCTCTGTCCCAATCGCCCTCTTATTTTACCTGACTCCGTCTCGATCTCTATAGACCTCTATCTACTAGAGTTGATTATTTGTAATTTGCCTGTTGTGCTCTTAAGTAAATAGTCGGTAGTTAGCCGGCAATTTGATATTTCATTTGTGATGGTAATTTGTACCTCATTCATCTTCCAAGCCATTTATTCCTGGCAGTACAGTGAAAAGGGGTAAAAAAGCATGCCGCGTATAATCGGCGTGAGCGCGTTACGACCGAAAAAAGCCGTGGAACGGCTAAAAAGCGCAAAAAGCGTGAAAAAATCGTAAAAACTCGGGAAAAAAGGCTGGTCGCCAGTGCCGACGATGGGCCGAAAATGTTTGTCGGATCAAAGGAAACTATGTTTTGCCACGTGTGCGGAACGCGAGACAGCAAGATTTCCTTTGTTCGGCTGGCGAGCGTAGAGTGCCGCGCGTATTCGGAAACACAGTGGATCGATTGCAAGCCACCCCCGTTCGTTAAAAGCAGAAAGAGCGATGGACAGAGACAACCCTGAAAATCACACAAATTTGAAAAGTCGACAAAGTTAGAGATGATCCGTCAGATTTAATTGTTCATTTGCGAATTGCCAGCCCAATCGACACCGATTTTTTTCTTATTCAAGTTTAACGTGCTTTTTCACGAGTACCTTAGATTATACAATAGTTTATAGCGAGACGTGGTAATTGAGCAAGTAAAGCGTTTGCAGAAAAACTTCAGAACACATAGATTTGTATTTGTAAAATAAAAGCATATGTGTATTTTTGTTTACAATGCTGAACACGTCTAAAATATCTAAACGCGATCGGCACACTCTGATGTTCGACGTGGATTTCATTTTAAGTTTGAGTGTGTTGCTATTTGTGGCAAAAGACGTGTCTAATATTTTCGGCTAGAGGTCTGTGCAATGTTTGAAAAAATGCTGTTTGTGGATCGATTGCAAGCCACCCCCGTTCGTTAAAAGCAGAAAGAGCGATGGACGGAGACAACCCTGAAAATCACACAAATTTGAAAAGTCGACAAAGTTAGAGATGATCCGTCTGATTTAATTGTTCATTTGCGAATTGCCATCCCAATCGACACCGATTTTTTTCTTTTTCAAGTTTCGCGTGCTTTTTTACGAATACCTTAGATTATACAATAGTTTATATCGAGACGTGGCAACTGAGCAAGTAAAGCGTTTGCAGAAAAACTTCATAACACACAGATTTGTATTTATAAAATAAAAGCATATGTGTATCTTCGTTTTCAATGCTGAACACGTCTAAAATATCTGAACTCTGATGTTCGACATTCATTTCATCTTAAGTTGGGGTGTGTTGCCATTTGTCGCAAAATACGTGTTCAATATTTTCGGCTAAAGGTCTGTGCAAAGTTTAAAAAAATTGGTGACACACACTTTTGTACCTCCTTGCATTAGTCTCTTGTGAACACCTCTCATCTGAGGTCAATCGAATGCAGCGCGATATGTCTATCAAGAATACTATAAAATGTGCCGAAAACCATTTGGCACAAAATGAAACTTAGAACTTGTAATCTCGAAACATGTTGAATTACGAAATGAAGTCCACGTTTCAGCCATAAAAAGGCGCATCGTTTGAACTCATTTGAAATGGTTGAAAAAGCATGAAGAGGTTTTTCGAGCACACCTTCCCTTCTTTCCCTACAACGTAGCCGCCTTCACTCGTCCATTTGCTATCCGGCAAGCAGAATAATCTATCAGGTAATGCGATCCCATGTAATCGGAGCTCTGCCATTTGCATATTCCTTTCGTACCTGTACCGTGTCTGTACAAATTCTCACCCTCCGCTGTTCCGCTTCTGGTTGTGTTCTTCTGCATCTCCTGCTCTCGGCTCACGCCTGTCTCAGCTGGCGAAAGCCGAGGGTGTTGCAAAGGAAACCTGTTTTTTGCTCCAGCGTTAGTGGTTAGAGGATGACGCTGCTGGTGCTAATCGTTTAACCGGATTCGATGCAAAACGAGAATAGCGATGCGCGTCACTTTTTGCGCGGGCCGTTTGATGAACCGGAAATTCTGGAGTTGTCGGATTTAACGTTGCGATGCGATGGAATTAAAGTTACGGGCCTAACTGCGTGCACTATCAATTCTGAATTTATTCAACCGTGATATCGGGATTTATGCAATTTGTCATGCAACTGTCATAAATAGAGGTGTGATTCCTCTTATTTCGACTAGAAGGGAATTGCTCTGAACGTAAGCCTCGCTTCGTCCCACAATACATAATGTTATCAAGCCATGATATTAGTCTATGTCTTGCATAACATATCATAATAAGTCATTTAAACTCATAATATCAATGAATCAATTGTTTATATCCGTGAGCAGGGAAATCGAAATGTATTGTATATATATGTCGTTTCTGTAGAATATTGTTTTATCGTGTATCTAAAGAGCTGTTTATATCCTCTCATTGATCTTCTTCATGGGGTTGTACTGTTAAATCTCATTTTATCAAGATGTTTGTTTGTTCTGTCATAATAAGTGTTTAGTCAACACGATGAACGCCATGTCGCCCAAACGTGGATGACGGACAAGTTACCTCACAGTTTGAAGAGTTTTTAATAAATAGAGGTGTGATTCCTCTTATTTCGACTAGAAGGGAATTGCTCTGAACGTAAGCCTCGCTTCGTCCACAATACATAATGTTACCAAGCCATGATATTAGTCTATGTCTTGCATAACGTATCATAATAAGTCATTTAAACTCATAATATCAATGAATCAATTGTTTATATCCGTGAGCAGGGAAATCGAAATGTATTGTACATATATGTCGTTTCTGTAGAATATTGTTTTATCGTGTATCTAAAGAGCTGTTTATATCCTCTCATTGATCTTCCTCATGGGGTTGTACTGTTAAATCTCATTTTATCAAGATGTTTGTTCGTTCTGTCATAATAAGTGTTTAGTCAACACGATAAACGCCATGTCGCCCAAACATGGATGGCGGACAAGTTACCTCACAGTTTGAAGAGTTTTTAATAAATAGAGGTGTGATTCCTCTTATTTCGACTAGAAGGGAATTGCTCTGAACGTAAGCCTCGCTTCGTCCCACAATACATAATGTTATCAAGCCATGATATTAGTCTATGTCTTGCATAACATATCATAATGAGTCATTTAAACTCATAATATCAATGAATCAATTGTTTATATCCGTGAGCAGGGAAATCGAAATGTATTGTACATATATGTCGTTTCTGTAGAATATTGTTTTATCGTGTATCTAAAGAGCTGTTTATATCCTCTCATTGATCTTCTTCATGGGGTTGTACTGTTAAATCTCATTTTATCAAGATGTTTGTTTGTTCTGTCATAATAAGTGTTTAGTCAACACGATGAACGCCATGTCGCCCAAACATGGATGACGGACAAGTTACCTCACAGTTTGAAGAGTTTTTAATAAATAGAGGTGTGATTCCTCTTATTTCGACTAGAAGGGAATTGCTCTGAACGTAAGCCTCGCTTCGTCCCACAATATATAATGTTATCAAGCCATGATATTAGTCTATGTCTTGCATAACATATCATAATAAGTCATTTAAACTCATAATATCAATGAATCAATTGTTTATATCCGTGAGCAGGGAAATCGAAATGTATTGTACATATATGTCGTTTCTGTAGAATATTGTTTTATCGTGTATCTAAAGAGCTGTTTATATCCTCTCATTGATCTTCTTCATGGGGTTGTTCTGTTAAATCTCATTTTATCAAGATGTTTGTTTGTTCTGTCATAATAAGTGTTTAGTCAACGCGATGAACGCCATGTCGCCCAAACATGGATGACGGACAAGTTACCTCACAGTTTGAAGAGTTTTTAATAAATAGAGGTGTGATTCCTCTTATTTCGACTAGAAGGGAATTGCTCTGAACGTAAGCCTCGCTTCGTCCCACAATACGTAATGTTATCAAGCCATGATATTAGTCTATGTCTTGCATAACATATCATAATAAGTCATTTAAACTCATAATATCAATGAATCAATTGTTTATATCCGTGAGCAGGGAAATCGAAATGTATTGTAGATATATGTCGGTTCTGTAGAATATTGTTTTATCGTGTATCTAAAGAGCTGTTTATATCCGTGAGCAGGGAAATCGAAATGTATTGTAGATATATGTCGGTTCTGTAGAATATTGTTTTATCGTGTATCTAAAGAGCTGTTTATATCCTCTCATTGATCTTCTTCATGGGGTTGTACTGTTAAATCTCATTTTATCAAGATGTTTGTTTGTTCTGTCATAATAAGGGTTTAGTTAACACGTTGAACGCCATGTCGACCAAACATGGATGACGGACAAGTTACCTCACAGTTTGAAGAGTTTTTAATAAATAGAGGTGTGATTCCTCTTATTTCGACTAGAAGGGAATTGCTCTGAACGTAAGCCTCGCTGCGTCCCACAATACATAATGTTATCAAGCCATGATATTAGTCTATGTCTTGCATAACATATCATAATAAGTCATTTGAACTCATAATATCAATGAATCAATTGTTTATATCCGTGAGCAGGGAAATTGAAATGTATTGTACATATATGTCGTTTCTGTAGAATATTCTTTTATCGTGTATCTAAAGAGCTGTTTATATCCTCTCATTGATCTTCTTCATGGGGTTGTACTGTTAAATCTCATTTTATCAAGATGTTTGTTTGTTCTGTCATAATAAGTGTTTAGTCAACGCGATGAACGCCATGTCGCCCAAACATGGATGACGGACAAGTTACCTCACAGTTTGAAGAGTTTTTAATAAATAGAGGTGTGATTCCTCTTATTTCGACTAGAAGGGAATTGCTCTGAACGTAAGCCTCGCTTCGTCCCACAATACATAATGTTATCAAGCCATGATATTAGTCTATGTCTTGCATAACATATCATAATAAGTCATTTAAACTCATAATATCAATGAATCAATTGTTTATATCCGTGAGCAGGGAAATCGAAATGTATTGTACATATATGTCGTTTCTGTAGAATATTGTTTTATCGTGTATCTAAAGAGCTGTTTATATCCTCTCATTGATCTTCTTCATGGGGTTGTACTGTTAAATCTCATTTTATCAAGATGTTTGTTTGTTCTGTCATAATAAGTGTTTAGTCAACACGATGAACGCCATGTCGCCCAAACATGGATGACGAACAAGTTACCTCACAGTTTGAAGAGTTTTTAATAAATAGAGGTGTGATTCCTCTTATTTCGACTAGAAGGGAATTGCTCTGAACGTAAGCCTCGCTTCGTCCCACAATACGTAATGTTATCAAGCCATGATATTAGTCTATGTCTTGCATAACATATCATAATAAGTCATTTAAACTCATAATATCAATGAATCAATTGTTTATATCCGTGAGCAGGGAAATCGAAATGTATTGTAGATATATGTCGGTTCTGTAGAATATTGTTTTATCGTGTATCTAAAGAGCTGTTTATATCCGTGAGCAGGGAAATCGAAATGTATTGTAGATATATGTCGGTTCTGTAGAATATTGTTTTATCGTGTATCTAAAGAGCTGTTTATATCCTCTCATTGATCTTCTTCATGGGGTTGTACTGTTAAATCTCATTTTATCAAGATGTTTGTTTGTTCTGTCATAATAAGGGTTTAGTTAACACGTTGAACGCCATGTCGACCAAACATGGATGACGGACAAGTTACCTCACAGTTTGAAGAGTTTTTAATAAATAGAGGTGTGATTCCTCTTATTTCGACTAGAAGGGAATTGCTCTGAACGTAAGCCTCGCTGCGTCCCACAATACATAATGTTATCAAGCCATGATATTAGTCTATGTCTTGCATAACATATCATAATAAGTCATTTGAACTCATAATATCAATGAATCAATTGTTTATATCCGTGAGCAGGGAAATTGAAATGTATTGTACATATATGTCGTTTCTGTAGAATATTCTTTTATCGTGTATCTAAAGAGCTGTTTATATCCTCTCATTGATCTTCTTCATGGGATTGTACTGTTAAATCTCATTTTATCAAGATGTTTGTTTGTTCTGTCATAATAAGTGTTTAGTCAACGCGATGAACGCCATGTCGCCCAAACATGGATGACGGACAAGTTACCTCACAGTTTGAAGAGTTTTTAATAAATAGAGGTGTGATTGCTCTTATTTCGACTAGAAGGGAATTGCTCTGAACGTAAGCCTCGCTTCGTCCCACAATACATAATGTTATCAAGCCATGATATTAGTTTATGTCTTGCATAACATATCATAATAAGTCATTTAAACTCATAATATCAATGAATCAATTGTTTATATCCGTGAGCAGGGAAATCGAAATGTATTGTACATATATGTCGTTTCTGTAGAATATTGTTTTATCGTGTATCTAAAGAGCTGTTTATATCCTCTCATTGATCTTCTTCATGGGGTTGTACTGTTAGATCTCATTTTATGAAGATGTTTGTTTGTTCTGTCATAATAAGTGTTTAGTCAACACGATGACCGCCATGTCGCCCAAACATGGATGACGGACAAGTTACCTCACAGTTTGAAGAGTTTTTAATAAATAGAGGTGTGATTCCTCTTATTTCGACTAGAAGGGAATTGCTCTGAACGTAAGCCTCGCTTCGTCGCACAATACATAACGTTATCAAGCCATGATATTAGTCTATGTCTTGCATAACATATCATAATAAGTAATTTAAACTCATAATATCAATGAATCAATTGTTTATATCCGTGAGCAGGGAAATCGAAATGTATTGTACATATATGTCGTTTCTGTAGAATATTGTTTTATCGTGTATCTAAAGAGCTGTTTATATCCTCTCATTGATCTTCTTCATGGGGTTGTACTGTTAAATCTCATTTTATCAAGATGTTTGTTTGTTCTGTCATAATAAGTGTTTAGTCAACACGATGAACGCGATGTCGCCCAAACATGGATGACGGACAAGTTACCTCACAGTTTGAAGAGTTTTTAATAAATAGAGGTGTGATTCCTCTTATTTCGACTAGAAGGCAATTGCTCTGAACGTAAGCCTCGCTTCGTCCACAATACATAATGTTATCAAGCCAGGATATTAGTCTATGTCTTGCATAACATATCATAATAAGTCATTTAAACTCATAATATCAATGAATCAATTGTTTATATCCGTGAGCAGGGAAATCGAAATGTATTGTACATATATGTCGTTTCTGTAGAATATTGTTTTATCGTGTATCTAAAGAGCTGTTTATATCCTCTCATTGATCTTCTTCATGGGGTTGTACTGTTAAATCTCATTTTATCAAGATGTTTGTTTGTTCTGTCATAATAAGTGTTTAGTTAACACGTTGAACGCCATGTCGCCCAAACATGGATGACGGACAAGTTACCTCACAGTTTGAAGAGTTTTTAATAGTAACGTAGGTATCTAGTAGTAACAACATTAGACAATTGTACATAAGTCCTTGTAAAGTGCACACTCGTCTAATTGAATTCCGCAAGCTAAAATTCCATAAATGTTCTGAATGTCCTGTTTCCACGCGGCTTTAACACGTTGACTGCCAAGCGTATTTTACTATATTAGAACGGCGATGCTATAAAATACTACAGCGTTCGACTGAATTATGCAAAATGTAAATAATGTGCAGGTATTGCAGACCGAAGGATCAAATCACTATTCTAATAACAACTGCATTTATAAAATAATAATTGCTACCCATTGCGAATATTTTGGATCTTCAGTCAAATTTCTTGCGTTGGTCACCGGTGACCATCATGGCAGTCAAAGTGTTAAACATATTGGAAACACAGATACATTATTATTAGTCGTTTATCTAGTAGCAAGTTCACGAATTGGCCCTCGTTGGAAACATACGGAATTTATGCTGAGCGATCAACGTGTTAATATGCAAACCATCGGTGTAATGTAAACCTTTTGCAAGAAGTCTATAGTGTGTAGCCAACGTTCAGACGTCCTCGTGGACATTTCAGATGGGATGCTCAAATCGCATTCTCCTTGATCCGTGAAAACGAATCAATTCTTGTTATCAAATGTTGCCGTTTTTCAAAGCCAAACAGGCAGAAATCGAAGGGGACCTGTACATCTGTAGATGTAAAAGGACACGCGACACGTTAAAATAATCCAGTTTATCACTTCCGCATACGCGATATTCATGTAGGGGCAAGTGGTCCCGCGGGACTGTTTCACGCTGAACGAACAAAGTTGAAATTTCGAACTAAATGGCACAGGCGCGGTCCAATCGAATGAACCAGACGCGACCAACTCATCTCTGTCGCTCTTCGCTAACGCAGTGACCGAACGTTCCATTCAAATTCAATGCGACTTCCTGATCCATGACTGAGATATTTTGAACCCGCCTGGATAACATTCCCCACTTAATAAACTCGCCCACACCGCACGTTCAACTTCCGCACTCAACCATAAAACGGAAGTTTATCTCAATTTCCACTAAAAAATTCCGAAGCGCCTTCCTCGCTTCATTCACGTCAATTACTCCAATTCTCAACGTTATTTCTCGCCGAACGCGAGGCGTTCGCTTCGACCTCGGATCAACGATTCAAAGTTCACTTTATTTGCTAAGAAAAAAGTTGTGACGCGAAGAAAAGAAGTATGCCTTCCGTTTCGTTTAACTATGTAGAAAATTTCTATTATAATATTCAATGCAATTAAATACATTCAATATTCAATTAAAGTGTAAGCAAGTACAATCAAGAGCATCAGGGTTTCCTCTTCGGGTGTTCTATATAAAACAATTTAATTATAATATTCAATACGATTGAATATAATCAAAACACAACTGCAGTATAAATTTAAATATTTTCTAAATGTCATTTTTTTAATATTACATTTGTATTGGAAAATTTAATCTTTATTATATATAGCTCCCGAAAAGGAGATCCTGGTAGTTTTGAAGCATGCGGCGCAGAGAATTAAGAAAGATTTAATTTCAATGAAAACGAAAAATGAATTAACAAGGTGCTCTAGTTTTATCAGTTTTTAATACATTACGTAAACGATTGTTTTGAATATATTACGTAACTTTGACTGCTCAAATGCTGAAAATTACTCTCGGTAGCGCCGCCAAGAAATTATTCATGATACACATTCTTCACCGTTGATCTTTTCGGTAACGACGCTAATTGATTTTCTGCCCCAACGGAATTCGGGGAAAATTGAGGAAAAAACGGTGCGAGGGTGGAAGAAGAAGAGCATGGCCGCGAAGTTCGGGGAAATGAAATGGGCGAGCAGCTTAGAAAGGCGGAAAACTCAGAGATTGATGGCGGCGCACCGACAACGCTGTTCGAAGCCAGTGTTTGAAAATCAATGGCACCGCGTGCTACGAAAAAATGACGAGAACGCGCCCGAGTGTCGTGAACGGAAGGAAAGAGGGAAAGAATTCGTGGCGTAGGAAAACGGGGATGCCCAAGTGGAAAGGAAGACGTCTTTTCCTACGCCGAATGTCCTTTTGATGTCGCGCAATTCCTCGAGACTTACGCGGGCAGGAGCAGATCTGTGGATCACCGCTTTTCTGCTGGTTTCGCATAGTGCTTCTATGGCAAAAGATATTAAACACGTATCTTATACAATTTATATAGTTTTTATCGAAGCGCGCCGACTGTGTAAGCAAGATCACTAGTGTTAGATCAAGGGTTCGCATCTGATGCTAATTATTTTGCATTTATAAAATGTGGAAAGTCTTTTAGTATGAAAACCTTTGACTGTTCCTGATGCTCCTACATGTTTGGGGACAGTTGGTGATTGACGATTGAACATAGAAACCGCTTGATTACTGAATATACCGGCCCAAACATAGACGTTCAAATAAAAGTGCCCGATCATTTCCGATTTTCATCGAAAACAGGGCTTATTATCTGATTATGCACCATTACTCTTAACACGTTGACTGCCGTGCATATTTTGCTGTATTAGAACGACGATGCTATGAAATACTATAGCGTTTAACGGAATTATGCAAAATCTAAATAAGACGCAGGTATTGGAGACCAAAGGATCGCATCACTATTTTAACAATAACTGCATTTATAAAATAATTATTGCTACCCATTGCGAATATTTTGGATCTTCAGTAAAATCTCTTGCGCCGGTCACCTGTGACCATCATGGCAGTCAAAGTGTTAAAGTCGACACTAACACACCATTCAAGAGTCAAGACGTTACGGAGTATAGTAGGCATCGATATTGTAGAAATATCCCTTTGAATAGAGACGGTCGCACCTATGTTTTTACTTTTACTAGAAGAGTAGTTCCTCATTACGCTATAACTTAGTATCTGATTATCCACTATTACTCTTAAGGTTGAAACTAACACGCCATTCAAGAGTCAAGACGTTACGGAGTATAGTAGGCATCGATATTGTAGAAATATCCCTTTGAATAGAGACGGCCGTACCTATATTTTTACTTTTACTAGAAGAGTGGTTCCTCATTGCGCTATAACTTAGTATTTGATTATCCACTATTACTCTTAAGGTTGAAACTAACACGCCATTCAAGAGTCGAGACGTTACGGAGTATAATAGGCATCGATATTGTAGAAATATCCCTTTGAATAGAGACGGTCGTAGCAATATTTTTACTTTTACTAGAAGAGTGGTTCCTCATTACGCTATAACTTAGTATCTGATTATCCACTATTACTCTTAAGGTTGAAACTAACACACCATTCAAGAGTCAAGACGTTACGGAGTATAATAGGCATCGATATTGCAGAAATATCCCTTTGAATAGAGACGGCCGTAGCAATATTTTTACTTTTACTAGAAGAGTGGTTCCTCGTTACGCTATAACTTAGTATCTGATTATCCACTATTACTCTTAAGGTTGAAACTAACACGCCATTCAAGAGTCGAGACGTTACGGAGTATAATAGGCATCGATATTGCAGAAATATCCCTTTGAATAGAGACGGTCGTAGCAATATTTTTACTTTTACTAGAAGAGTGGTTCCTCATTACGCTATAACTTAGTATCTGATTATCCACTATTACTCTTAAGGTTGAAACTAACACGCCATTCAAGAGTCAAGACGTTACGGAGTATAATAGGCATCGATATTGTAGAAATATCCCTTTGAATAGAGACGGTCGTAGCAATATATTTACTTTTACTAGAAGAGTGGTTCCTCATTACGCTATAACTTAGTATCTGATTATCCACTATTACTCTTAAGGTTGAAACTAACACACCATTCAAGAGTCAAGACGTTACGGAGTATAATAGGCATCGATATTGTAGAAATATCCCTTTGAATAGAGACGGTCGTAGCAATATTTTTACTTTTACTAGAAGAGTGGTTCCTCATTACGCTATAACTTAGTATCTGATTATCCACTATTACTCTTAAGGTTGAAACTAACACACCATTCAAAAGTCGAGACGTTACGGAGTATAATAGGCATCGATATTGTAGAAATATCCCTTTGAATAGAGACGGTCGTACCTATATTTTTACTTTTACTAGAAGAGTGGTTCCTCATTACGCTATAACTTAGTATCTGATTATCCACTATTACTCTTAAGGTTGAAACTAACACGTCATTCAAGAGTCGAGACGTTACGGAGTATAATAGGCATCGATATTGCAGAAATATCCTTTTGAATAGAGACGGTCGTAGCAATATTTTTACTTTTACTAGAAGAGTGGTTCCTCATTACGCTATAACTTAGTATCTGATTATCCACTATTACTCTTAAGGTTGAAACTAACACGCCATTCAAGAGTTGAGACGTTACGGAGTATAATAGGCATCGATATTGTAGAAATATCCCTTTGAATAGAGACAGTCGTAGCAATATTTTTACTTTTACTAGAAGAGTGGTTCCTCATTACGCTATAACTTAGTATCTGATTATCCACTATTACTCTTAAGGTTGAAACTAACACGCCATTCAAGAGTCGAGACGTTACGGAGTATAGTAGGCATCGATATTGTAGAAATATCCCTTTGAATAGAGACGGTCGTAGCAATATTTTTACTTTTACTATAAGAGTGGTTCCTCATTACGCTATAACTTAGTATCTGATTATCCACTATTACTCTTAAGGTTGAAACTCACACACCATTCAAGAGTCAAGACGTTACGGAGTATAATAGGCATCGATATTGCAGAAATATCCTTTTGAATAGAGACGGTCGTACCTATATTTTTACTTTTACTAGAAGAGTGGTTCCTCATTACGCTATAACTTAGTATCTGATTATCCACTATTACTCTTAAGGTTGAAACTAACACACCATTCAAGAGTCAAGACGTTACGGAGTATAATAGGCATCGATATTGTAGAAATATCCCTTTGAATACGGTCGTAGAAATATTTTTACTTTTACTATAAGAGTGGTTCCTCATTACGCTAAAACTTAGTATCTGATTATCCACTATTACTCTTAAGGTTGAAACTAACACGCCATTCAAGAGTCGAGACGTTACGGAGTATAGTAGGCATCGATATTGCAGAAATATCCTTTTGAATAGAGACGGCCGTAGCAATATTTTTACTTTTACTAGAAGAGTGGTTCCTCATTACGCTATAACTTAGTATCTGATTATCCACTATTACTCTTAAGGTTGAAACTAACACGCCATTCAAGAGTCGAGACGTTACGGAGTATAATAGGCATCGATATTGCAGAAATATCCTTTTAAATAGAGACGGTCGTACCTATATTTTTACTTTTACTAGAAGAGTGGTTCCTCATTACGCTATAACTTAGTATCTGATTATCCACTATTACTCTTAAGGTTGAAACTAACACACCATTCAAGAGTCGAGACGTTACGGAGTATAATAGGCATCGATATTGCAGAAATATCCTTTTGAATAGAGACGGTCGTATCTATATTTTTACTTTTACTATAAGAGTGGTTCCTCATTACGCTATAACTTAGTATCTGATTATCCACTATTACTCTTAAGGTTAAAACTAACACACCATTCAAGAGTCAAGACGTTACGGAGTATAATAGGCATCGATATTGCAGAAATATCCTTTTGAATAGAGACGGTCGTAGCAATATTTTTACTTTTACTAGAAGAGTGGTTCCTCATTACGCTATAACTTAGTATCTGATTATCCACTGTTACTCTTAAGGTTGAAACTAACACACCATTCAAGAGTCAAGACGTTACGGAGTATAATAGGCATCGATATTGCAGAAATATCCTTTTGAATAGAGACGGTCGTAGCAATATTTTTACTTTTACTAGAAGAGTGGTTCCTCATTACGCTATAACTTAGTATCTGATTATCCACTATTACTCTTAAGGTTGAAACTAACACGCCATTCAAGAGTCAAGACGTTACGGAGTATGACAGGCATCGATATTATAGAAATATCCCTTTGAATACGGTCGTACAAATATTTTTACTTTTACTAGAAGAGTGGTTCCTCATTACGCTATAACTTAGTATCTGATTATCCACTATTACTCTTAAGGTTGAAACTAACACGCCATTCAAGAGTCGAGACGTTACGGAGTATAATAGGCATCGATATTGTAGAAATATCCCTTTGAATACGATCGTAGAAATATTTTTACTTTTACTAGAAGAGTGGTACCTCGTTACGCTATAACTGTAAGCACGTCAATGACGAAGATAGGCTCAAAAGTGCGAGGGGGATGGAACAACATGAGGCAAGATGAAGGGGCAACGGGGCTCGAAGGGATGGAGCGAAACGGTCGCTTCCACGAGTTTCTAATTCAGGAGATTCGCGACAAAGGACCAGCGCTGGCAGCTGACAGGGAGACATCGGTCAGACAGGTCTTCTGCGCTTGACAGGCTCGAGCTACTTACGCCCGGGTGCGCTCGTTCATTCGCTCGATTAATTACACAATTACTCGTCCTCGTTCTTCCCTGCGCTTACTTCGTCTTCGCGCGAACATCCGGACCGCGGCTTCACTCCTAGTAACAACCAAACCAATTCCAAGACGCCAAATGATCATCCTCCGAGGCTTAACCTCTTTTCCTAGTGGCAACCAAACGAATTTCAAGACGCCAAGTGATGATCCTTGGAGGCTTATGCCTCATCATGCGCTCTTCAGATGTCGTGCAAAAAATGCTCCTTTGCTAGTGACAATCAAACCAAGGTGAACACGCCAAGACGCTGCTTAAAAATTTGATTATTGCTGTGAGATTTGCCATCTTCTTTATTGCAATTTTCTTGCCGTTTGAGACTACGTGAAAGCACAGAAAAATGCTTTCGTTTGTCTTTACAATTCATCCGCAGTTCCACACTTCAAAAATTCATCCATTAATTCTTGTCTAAGCCGCAAGGTACAAGCACTGTTCTTAGGCAGTCTGCATTTGCATATAACTGGAGCGCAAAAATTTAGTTGCCGATAAAATAACAAATAGAAAATTCTTTTTATCTAACAGAAGTGAAGAATTCGATTCACACGCGAAGAATTGACCACTCTTATCAGAGTGAAACAATTTGCGAAATTAATTTTGCGGAAAGCAAAGTGCTGATACCGGCTATACGAAATGAGGGCGGTCTTACGTTAAAAACGTTTACGATGTGAAGCGGAAATGCTCGATGCGTTTCGAGTCCGCTGAACAGCGCGAGGCATTCCGCAAGTTGGCAGCATTTGCCTCGGGTCTGAGGGAGTCCCGGTAATTCGTCGTAATTCATCGATGAGAACAAAAGGCTCTCGCTGGAAGGCTTTTTCCACGGCGGGGACTCGTAGCCGGGCTCCACAGAAGGAAACTCCTGGCAGCGGCGTAAACAGGAAAAGTGACACTTCCTGCCGGGCGAAATACTCGAGTTTCCGCTTCGTCCACTTCCGTTCGCCGGAGTCGTTCGTTTCGCGCGGACTACGGCAGGATGGAAAAACGCGAAGGCGTGAAGTTGGCATCGCGCTCTATATACATACCGCGGCGACCCGATATACATTGACAGCGGGACGAACTTTTCGCCAGACTCGCGTCTCAATTTCGACGAATTCGCGCGACCCGCGAGCTCAAAGCCAACTTCGGTTGATACGCTTCCAACAAACTTGCATTCGAAAATCACCCATTTTTCCTACCGCCGAAGACTAATTGTGCCCATAATTATGAAAGTGGTCTAAGTCATATATTTCTTGTTTTGAGATATTTAATGAATTGCATTTGAATAAATTAAAAAAATATTTTTACATTATGCGACATTTTAATTTATAATTTTATTAGTCTTAATTAATGGAAATTTACTATGAATATGAAATTTTGTGTGAATTTTATACGATAATATTATTTTTAAAGATTGAATTGACTTAGACCATTTTCAAAATTAACTGAATGTCCTATAAATGACTTAAAGCAATAAAGAACTTTGAGTTTTATTTGAAACAATAATTTGATTGAAATAATTCGTGAACATTTATTATATTTATTAATTATTTTTAAACAGTAATCCATTTTTATCATTATTTCGAGTATTTAAGATTCTTAAAATGTTCCTGAAAAACTGGAGGGATGTACGGTAGTAAACTCATAATATCTTTATGTTTTTCTTCCGATACTGGTCTAATGGTGGTGTATAATGGAAGTAATTTAACATTTCCGTATATTTTTGGTCTTCCTTTTTTAGGTGAAAGATCCAAAACGTGAAATTTAGAATCATCTAAAGATGTTTTATAGAACATTTTATAAGGTTCATTTTTCAAGAATCTCATCCATTGAGTTTGTAGCCAAGAGACAGATTCACCCGCGGTATTTTTTACTCTTTTTGTTATTGATTAGATAAACCGGAATGAAGTTGTCGTTATTATTAAAATTTGATTGTCATTTATTTTATTATGTAGTTCAGAAACGCGTCAAAGAAGGCCATGTGCCATTTTCAAGTTGTTTATATAATTAATTTAAATTTTTGACTTAGACCACTTTCATAATTAAAACTAAACGAATTCCATATAATGTTGAAATTACAACCACTATCTAATGGTTCATTTTTGACAATTTCGTAAAAATTACATTGAATAAATTTAGTTAAAAATAATGTGCTATGAAATAACTGATAAACTCATTTTTTTTTTAATTTTGACTTAGACCACTTTCATAATTATGGGCACATATATACTGTATGATTATTTAACAAAAAACCAAACGATATTTTCACGAAATCATAAAAATAAGCGATTTTTTAAATTTTCCACACTATCATACGAAAAGTCCGATAATTTGCCAGCGCTTATTTCTTCATCACTATCTTTGTCACAACGGCTCATTTGATCAATTTTGTAATTAATAATAAAAAGTCAAGCTTCAAATTGATAAAACACGTTCTGGAGCTAAGAATTCGATTGAAGACGAAATAACTCAGCAAAAGATCGAGTAACTCAACAATCATAACTTATGGGAAAAAAATGCAAAGCGTTGCCTAGCAACGCAAATAACACGCATATAATGTCACACATTCATGTAATTATACGTATTTAGTAGATTTGTGATGGATATCCACTAACAACACCAAATCAACTAAATACGTATTTTTACGTGACCCGCGCTCCAGTGACAGACTACAAAAAACGTAAAAATACGTTGCCCGCATGCCAAGTGTTAAATATATCTAAGAAAACACGGAATGCATCAGCAGGGCACTTTAGAAAGCACAAAATCCGCGTAATTTTCAAGCCACAGCAGAATAGCGCACGCATACTCTTAAACCCAAAAGACCAAAACCACCCTTCAGTGTTCTGGTCGTATATAAATGTTCATAACATGTAGAGCAAGAATTGTAACTACCCGAAAAATGTGTATCAATTTTCCATATGAAATCTGAAGAGCGTGTTACTCAAACAGTTAAAACGCTGCTACCTTGACAGTTTAGCGTCTAGAAGTTTAGTTTCAATATTTAAACGTCCGAGCTTTTGGAAATTCGCGTAGTTTGGCGCTACGTATTCGAACGTTTCAATATATTTCTGCTCTGCCATTCAGACACTTTCGTCTAGACACGCGATCATTTAGAATTCTGCATTTTACACACCCCGGTCATTCACGAACGTTCTTCACCCAAGCACCCTAATGTCGAGATTCAATTAATGATTCGCGTTGGTTAGCGCGCCAATTTTGACAGGAGTCGATTCCCATTAAAACTTCCCCGTTTCCATTGGCATAAATAAAGGCCATATGCTAAATGACGTTTCTTGCCCCGCGCAAAGAAGAGTTCGCTGCATAGGAATGATTTGTAACGTTCCACACCTCAACCAACCCTCTCCCTTTCTCTCTATCACCCTCTTCATCCCTCTTTTGCCCGGGGCTCGCACATATGGTCGGGCGACACAATTAAAATTTCAAATAGTCCAGCGATATATGCTAATGCCGGATCGATCACCCACGCATGCCCATATACGTGTGTATATCTGCATCTGTACATACTGGGTGATCCCATAGCTAATAAACTGCTTATAGCATTTCAGTTATAAGACGTGCAAAAACAAAATGTCAAATCGGCTTGAATGTCAAGTATGATGTAACATCCGGTTTATCTGTCACATTCTGCAAGTATTCATTTTATTTTCGGCCATAACATTCCACAAAAATAATAAAGGTGGACTAAGCTTTGTTTTTTTTTTATTATTTATTCGTTAGCATCTCAATTATACGACGCGCAAAGAAAAATGTTAAATTGCCTTGAACGTTGAATATTGTTGTAGCGTTAATTTTATATATCGCGTTCTGTGATTATTTAATTAATTATATTTTTCACTAGTAACATTGCAGGAAAATAATAAATGTGCAACGGGCTTTATTATTTTTTTTACTGTTTATTCATTAGCATCTCGATTAAATTACTCGCAAGTAAAAAATGTTAATTTGGCTTGAACGTAAAGTATGATGTAACATCCGGTTTATCTGTCACATTCTGCAAGTATTCATTTTATTTTCGGCCATAACATTCCACAAAAATAATAAAGGTGGACTAAGCTTTGTTTTTTTTTTTATTATTTATTCGTTAGCATCTCAATTATACGACGCGCAAAGAAAAATGTTAAATTGCCTTGAACGTTAAATATTGTTGTAGCGTCAATTTTATATATCACGTTCTGTAATTATTTGATTAATTATATTTTTCACTAGTAACATTGCAGGAAAATAATAAATGTGCAACGGGCTTTATTATTTTTTTTACTGTTTATTCATTAGCATCTCAATTAAATTACTCGCAAGTAAAAAATGTTAATTTGGCTTGAACGTAAAGTATGATGTAACATCCGGTTTATCTGTCACATTCTGCAAGTATTCATTTTATTTTCGGCCATAACATTCCACAAAAATAATAAAGGTGGACTAAGCTTTGTTTTTTTTTATTATTTATTCGTTAGCATCTCAATTATACGACGCGCAAAGAAAAATGTTAAATTGCCTGGAACGTTAAATATTGTTGTTGCGTCAATTTTATATATCACGTTCTGTAATTATTTAATTAATTATATTTTTCACTAGTAACATTGCAGGAAAATAATAAATGTGCAACGGGCTTTATTATTTTTTTTACTGTTTATTCATTAGCATCTCAATTAAATTACTCGGAAGTAAAAAATGTTAATTTGGCTTGAACGTAAAGTATGATGTAACATCCGGTTTATCTGTCACATTCTGCAAGTATTCATTTTATTTTCGGCCATAACATTGCACAAAAATAATAAATGTGGACTAAGCTTTGTTTTTTTTTTTATTATTTATTCGTTAGCATCTGAATTATACGACGCGCAAAGAAAAATGTTAAATTGCCTTGAACGTTAAATATTGTTGTAGCGTCAATTTTATATATCACGTTCTGTAATTATTTAATTAATTATATTTTTCACTAGTAACATTGCAGGAAAATAATAAATGTGCAACGGGCTTTATTATTTTTTTTACTGTTCATTCATTAGCATCTCAATTAAATTACTCGCAAGTAAAAAATGTTAATTTGGCTTGAACGTAAAGTATGATGTAACATCCGGTTTATCTGTCACATTCTGCAAGTATTTATTTTATTTTCGGCCATAACATTCCACAAAAATAATAAAGGTGGACTAAGCTTTGTTTTTTTTTGATTATTTATTCGTTAGCATCTCAATTATACGACGCGCAAAGAAAAATGTGAAATTGCCTTGAACGTTAAATATTGTTGTAGCGTCAATTTTATATATCACGTTCTGTGATTATTTAATTAATTATATTTTTCACTAGTAACATTGCAGGAAAATAATAAATGTGCAACGGGCTTTATTATTTTTTTTACTGTTTATTCATTAGCATCTCAATTAAATTACTCGCAAGTAAAAAATGTTAATTTGGCTTGAACGTAAAATATTATTTCAGCATCAGTTTTATTTATCACATTGCGAAATAATATATATCGTTCATTGGTAACATTGCAAGAAAATCATAAATGTGGAACACCCTCAGTTATTTCTTTCACTATATATTCATTAGCCCTTGCTACTTTTTCATGTATTTATTCTGAACTTAGGAACTGACGTTTCTTAACTTCAAGTTATTTATTTAGCACTGAGCAGACGACAAAAATAAAATTCATATTTGTGCCCATAATTATGAAAGTGGTCTAAGTCATATATTTCTTGTTTCGAGATATTTAATGAATTGCATTTGAATAAATTAAAAAATATTTTTACATTATGCGACATTTTAATTTATAATTTTATTAGTCTTAATTAATGGAAATTTACTATGAATATGAAATTTTGTGTGAATTTTATACGATAATATTATTTTTAAAGATTGAATTGACTTAGACCATTTTCAAAATTAACTGAATGTCCTATAAATGACTTAAAGCAATAAAGAACTTTGAGTTTTATTTGAAACAATAATTTGATTGAAATAATTCGTGAACATTTATTACATTTATTAATTATTTTTAAACAGTAATCCATTTTTATCATTATTTCGAGTATTTAAGATTCTTAAAATGTTCCTGAAAAACTGGAGGGATGTACGGTAGTAAACTCATAATATCTTTATGTTTTTCTTCCGATACTGGTCTAATGGTGGTGTATAATGGAAGTAATTTAATATTTCCGTATATTTTTGGTCTTCCTTTTTTAGGTGAAAGATCCAAAACGTGAAATTTAGAATCATCTAAAGATGTTTTATAGAACATTTTATAAGGTTCATTTTTCAAGAATCTCATCCATTGAATTTGTAGCCAAGAGACAGATTCACCCGCGGTATTTTTTACTCTTCTTGTTATTGATTCTTCTAGTAATGAAGTTGTCGTTATTATTAAAATTTGATTGTCATTTATTTTATTATGTAGTTCAGAAACGCGTCAAAGAAGGCCACGTTTCAAGTTGTTTATATAATTTATTAAAATTTTTGACTTAGACCACTTTCATAATTAAAACTAAATGAATTCCATATAATGTTGAAATTACAACCACTATCTAATGGTTCATTTTTGACAATTTCGTAAAAATTACATTGAATAAATTTAGTTAAAAATAATGTGGTATGAAATAACTGATAAACTCATTTTTTTTAAATTTTGACTTAGACCACTTTCATAATTATGGGCACATATAAGAAGTCATATGAGCTGATAGTTTCGATGACGCCGATTGTAATGAAAATTATTGAAACACCCTGGACGCGTATGTAGGGTATGCGGACGTGTGTTGAGGTATGTTTGTATGGATATGTGTGCGCAATATTTTCGTCCCTCTCGCATCGCCGATGTTGTATAAATTAATCTGCTCTTATGCTAATCCCATTGCCCCGGGTGCGCAAGCTACAACGCGTCGTGTTTATACTAGCCCACGTAGACCTTCGTTCGTTTGCACGTACACTGAACATATCCGGCTGTGTCGAAACACGTGAGCCGTGGATACCGATAACGTTAAAATTGCGGATAAGAAAAATTTTCTCTCGTTCTTCAGTTCACTCCCTCCCACAATATGTATCGGTAAAACACATTACAGGCGCTGCACTTCGCTTTAAACGTTGTGATTTTAAATTACAACTGGTACACATGCCTTTTTTCTATGCAACTAGATTAACAACAATTCAAGATTTTGTTTTCTTATAATAACTAAAATGTTGCCATTTGCACAGTTACTGTTTCTAGATAGAATAGTTGACGTAGATAATATTTTGCACATTTAAGTACATAACATATATCCCGTGAATTTTACAATACTAATCACAGCTTAGTATAATGAATAACAAACAGTCATTCACCTAGCAAACACTTTTCTACAATTTAACTTCCACCTCTCATTAAACCTCTTAGCAGTGTTTGAATACATTTTTCATTAGCTGTTTTTATTCTATAATTAACTTCACTTAACGAATAACCATATTTTTCGACACATGTCAATTCGGCCAGACTCCACGACACTTCCTGCAACATACGATTTGCATATCGTATTGTAAGAGGTATCGCGATATATATTACGATTGCCTATTCGTGTTCCCGTCTGTGATCTTCCGAAAGCGAAAGAACGAGAGAGACAAGAACAGAAGACAGGCTGGAAAGGAAGAGAGTATGTCGTATGCTAAACAGCCTAGTGGTTGCACTCGGTTCTACATAATATCTACATGATGCTTCGCAGTATGCTAAACGCGTGAGATCACACATCGAAGGGGCAGGTGGGCGAAGAAAAGCACGACGCGAGGTCAAATTGTGGCTTCGTAGGTGCGGCTAGATGCGGCTAGATGCGGCTAGATGTGGCTAGATGCGACTGGATGCGGCTGGATGCTGCTATATGCACATTCATGCAGTGCATGCACTACATGCAGTTTTGCCCGCTGCTGATACACCGATTTCCACTATATCTATATTATTCAAATCCATGTGTCACTGTTTTCCAAGAAATTCACGTCCTGGCGCTGGTCAGAATGGTCAACGTATCGGCATATGGCAGAGGTTGCCCTTAGAAACTTCCACAGTACCAGGTTGCTCAATAAGTTTTGTCGTTCGATAAGAAAAACACAATGTTATGGTTCAAAATACACTTTATTATTCATCAGTATAATCTCCCTGAACATTAATGCACTTGCTCCAACGATCCTCCAATCTGTGGATCCCATCCCTGAAGTGAGATTCCGGAAGGTCTGCAAAATACGCTTCAACAGCCGTTATGACCCCTTCATTTGACGAAAAACGCTTGCCACGCATAAATTTTTTGAGTTCTGGAAACAAATGGAAGTCGCTGGGGGCCAAATCTGGTGAATACGGCGGATGCTCCAGCAATTCGAACTTTAATTCATGGATTTTAGCCATTGTCAAAATGCTCTTGTGACACGGTGCGTTGTCCTGATGAAAAAGGATTTTTTTCTTCTGCAAACCGGGTCTTTTTTCACGAATTTTTTCCTTCAATTGGTCCAAAAGGTTGCAATAATATTCAGAATTAATTGTTTTACCAGTTTGCAAGTAATCCACAAATAAAATTCCTTTCGCATCCCAAAAAACTGATGCCAGAACCTTCTTGGCCGATTTCTGGACACGAACTCGTTTCGAAGTCGAACAACCAGGTTTACACCACTCTTTAGCCTCTTGTTTTGATTTAGGATCATGGTGATAGACCCAAGTCTCATCCATAGTGATGAATGTTGTTGAGAAAGTCGCATTCGAATGTGTTTTTGTTCAATTGTAGCGAATGCGGCACCCATTGTGCACACAGCTTTTTAAAACTCAAAATTTCATTTAAAATATGACTCACACTGCCTAATGAGATGTGTAGAGCCTCTACTAAATCCCTCTCAGTCAAGAAGAGTGAACCAGCAAAACAAAAACAAATTTGGACTAGTAGCAACGCCCTCTCTTATCGACCGAGAAAACTTATTGAACAACCTGGTATGTTATTAACATTACAAATTTACATTGTTGACCATCAATTTTATGCAGAAACTATCGTATGATACTGGCTATTTCCTAATTCTACATCGAGGTGAAAGAATCTAAATAACTAAAAACTTCACTAAGTTTTAGCAGAGTTTTTATAAAATTATTTCATTTGGCTGTGGTATAAATTGGTTTGAGAAACAGCTAAGTTAAATCAATTCGTATTCGAAAGTAAATCCGTTACTTCACTGATGTATTCGTTGCATCACTAAGTTCGATAGTTACACTCGAAAAATTTTCGACAAGTTTGCAACATTCGCTTATCAATGTACCAATTTAAATGACAACACTCTCATTTTGTGCTGGTCAGAATGGTCCGCGTATCGGCATATGGCAGAGGTTGCCCTTAGAAACTTCCATAGTATGTTATTGACATTACAAATTTACATTGTTGACCATCAATTTTATGCAGAAACTATCGTATGATACTGGCTATTTCCTAATTCTACATCGAGGTGAAAGAATCTAAATAACTAAAAACTTCACTAAGTTTTAGCAGAGTTTTTATAAAATTATTTCATTTGGCTGTGGTATAAATTGGTTTGAGAAACAGCTAAGTCAAATCAATTCGTATTCGAAAGTAAATCCGTTACTTCACTGATGTATTCGTTGCATCACTAAGTTCGATAGTTACACTCGCAAAATTTTCGACAAGTTTGCAACATCCGCTTATCAATGTACCAATTTAAATGGCAACACTCTCATTTTGTTAGGCAAAGTCAATTTATCTGAATATCTAATCATCTTAACGTCTACTAATCCGAAGCAGAGTCCCCTTTTCTCATTCTCGCTAAGATGTCAAGTCTGCCAGGAAAGAGGCCTTCTTCGTAAACGCGTCTGCGAGTTAGAGAATTTATTTCGAAGGCGCCAGGCAAACGTGATAACGCCAGCAACTTGCTATTTCTCAGATACAAACCAGCTAGCTCCTATCTATCTCGCGCAAAGAGATGCACACACATACGCAGAATCGTGCACACATGCGATTGATTTTCGTGAAAGACGACAAATAGACCCGGGGTCACCACCCACACGCAGATATGATTTTAGGGTCTTTTTATATTGTCGTAAAAAAGTTTCGTCGGATATATTCGGTGATAAAATAAAGTTCCCGCTTGACCGCGTCCCGTTCGACTCCTTTCCCCGTTAAGTTCATATCGAGATGCAAGGCTGTTCTTTCTCTTTTTCCCTTCGACTGCCTTCCGCAGTTTTACGGGGTGTTCGCTTTTCCACAGTCAGGAGTTTCCGCTGGAGAATACGTAAGAAAATTTGTTGCAGGGCATATAGAAGGGAGTGTGACTTTGTTCATTAGTAACTGCGTTGTTCGTGTCAACGGTTCACCGAATTAATTTCAGATGTGATACGCGTGTGAAAGTTTTTTCATGGTCTACGGTACAAACGCATGCAGTTTGTTGCATGTAAGGAATCACATTACTCCTCAAATAATTTTCTTCCGGAGACATTGAAGTTTCCACAGGTTTTACCGTTTCTTACATGTTTGGTTTCATGCTTTATCCACCTAGGTCTGCCGAAAATTCGAAAATTAACGTTGACGGAAGGTGACTTGTATGCTTTTTTCACGAGCTTTTCAAACAACGCCCCCTTTAAACTCTTCAAGTAAAACGCATGCTGGACGAAGAGCACTAAACCGTCCAGGCTTTTTTCTCTTTTTGCCTGGCAGGTCGCGGACCTTTGGCTGGCATAAAAGTCGAAGGACCAACCCCTTATCTCAGCCAATCCTCTTTTTACCAGCTCCACCACTTGCCTCACCCTTTCATAGCTGGCCTTTCGTTCTTTTTTTCAAATAGCCCAGGTCATCTGTACACGTGTTTCGGTTCTTTCAAAATGAACCGGGGTCAAACAGAAAATGAAGCAGGTTTAACCCTTTGCGGACAAGAGCTTTCTCGGTGCAGTTATGGACAAAGCAAAAATATTTTCTGCATTCGACGAAATTGTGTGTTTTATCCGCGAATTGAAAAAAGGGCAGAAATGCAATGCAAGGTTCAAAACATGCACACACACGCTGAATTCCGAAACGCGTAGAGCTCCTACAGCATCAAATAAGATCACAGTAACATTAACGCAAGTGCAAAATACAGTATGATCAGAAAGTACCCGGAATTTGTAACTAAAACACATTATTTTTAATTTTCAGATAAATATATCTTGTCGCCTTCGAAATAACATCCATCTGAAGCGACACACATATGCCAATGCTTAACCCAGTCCTCCATACCCTTTTCATAAACCGATGAAGAGATTGCCTTCAGCTCCTTCGTCGCATTTTGTTTAATGTGTTCTACAGTCTCAAATCTCTTTCCTCGAAGAGGTAATTTGAGTCTAGGAAAAAGAAAAAAGTGACATGATGCCAAATCTGGCGAATACGGTGCTTGTTCGATGGTATTTGTTCGATGTTTGGCCAAATAATCCAGCACAATGCGTGCTTTGTGAGACGGCGCGTTATCGTGGTGCAACATCCACGAATTGTCTTCCCATAAATCCGGTCGTTTTTTACGCACAGCATCCCTCAAATGCTTCGAAACGGATAGGTAATACCCGTTGTTGACTGTTCAACCCTCTGGCAAGAACTCATAGTGAACTACACCTCGATAATCGAAGAAAACTGTGAGCATGACTTTGATTTTGGACCGACTTTGGCGCGGTTTTTTGGCTTTCGGCTCATTTTCCAGGCGCCATTCGGACGACTGTTGGCTTGTTTGCACGTCATACTCGTAAACCCACGTCTCATCGCCGGTAATTATCCGTTTCATGAAGGTTGGATCATTTCTTGCCTCAGAAATCAGCTCTTCCGCCACTTTCTTGCAATGCTCTTTTTGAACGAAATTCAGCTCTTTTGGCACAAGCCACGCTGCAACGCGTCTCATGCCTAAAATATCCACTACAATGTGCTGAGCGGTTCCATATGAAATGTTGAGTACAATTTTTTTCACTTAATCCACATTTTCTTCGGTATTTGATGTCGAAGGGCGTCCAGAACGAGGCAAATCTTCGCAATATCACGTCCACTCTTGAATAACTTATACCATTCGTATGTCTGTGTTTTTGAGAGAGCAGACTCCCCAAATGATTTTTCCAACATCTTCAACGATTCGGCACATGAAATTTCGTTGGAAACACAAAACTTCAAACAAATTCTTTGTTCGATAGAATTAGCCATTATAAAAACGACGAAGCACAAAAACTTGCTCGATGTAAACAAATGCCAAACAAATACTAGTGATCAGAATCTTTTGAAACTTGGCACAGATATCTCTCACAGGTGTACCAATTTCAGAAAAAAAAATATACTGGGTACGTCAACGGCGGTTCTTTTAAATTACAAATTCCGGGTACTTTCTGATCATACTGTAGCTCTGTTGCGAGGCACCAGATGAAATTTTCTTTATTCCCCTGAGCGTCCGAAAACGATAAATACCGGGTTCATTTATGCATGACGTGGACCGATTACATTGCACACTTGACACGTCTAGGATTCCAGGTACCCACTTAACAATCGAGCCGTAATCTAATTCAGCCGCCTCCCCCTTTTAGCCCGACTACCATCCTCTTCCCAGTGGCGCATCTCTCGTGCCTGACTCTGGAATTGGAGGCGTGCACGTTAAAAGACGGCAGAGCACGCTAGCACGCGAGTTTCGTGACGAGCGTGGCGAGTAAAGGGCGAGTATAGGGCGAGTATAGGGCGAGTATAGGGCGAGTGTAGGGCGAGTAGAGCGTGCACGTAAGAGTGGTGCCGCACGTACACCTGTCCGTCTGTCGGTCTGTCCATCAGTCATTTAGCGAGCTGCAGGAAGATTAATGGCTGGCCCATGCAAATGACTAACAGAGCCCAGGAACCGTCGTACACCGTGCAAACTCTTGCCCACCTTCCATCCTCTTCGCACCGCGTCGCTGTCCACGATTACGGTTTACGTCTTCTGTCTCGGTGCTTCCTTTTTCCGTCGGCTCTTTCGCGTGTTTCGTCCGCAATTTTTCTCCTCGTTCGCTCTGCGCCGTGGCTTGTCTCCCTCACCTTTTCTCCGCTGCTCTTCTGCGCACATGTCTTTTGTCTTTCGGCGATTTTCTACTGCGTTCACTTTACACATTCACTGCCGGCAGTATTTTGCTATGTTAGGATCGCTATATTAACACTTTGACTGCCATGGTGGTCATCGGTGACCGGCGTAAACGGTCACACGAAAAACTCAAAAAATACCCAATCGGTCGCATTTATAATTTTGTAAATGCAATTAATATTGGACAGCGATTCAATTCTTTGGTCTCCGATACCTTCACATTATTTTCACTTTGCACAATTCAATCGTATTCTGTAGTACTTCATTCCGTTGCAGTTTTAATATAGTAAAATACATACAAAAAGCATATTTTGCTATATTAGAACTGCGATGCGATAGAATTCTGCAGAGTGTGATTAAATCGCGCAAAATGAAGATAACGCAGAGTTATTAGAAGTCAAAGTATTGAAGCGTCATTCCAATATCAATGCCTTTTACAAGATTGCAAATAGGCTTCATGGCGAAATTTTTTGCATTTATAGTAAAATCTTGTGCGCCAGTCACCGGTGACCACTGTGGCAGTCAACGTGTTAAAATCAAATCACGCAGTCAGTTTGCCTGTACACGTTGACGAATTAACAGTTTTCGGCAGTGGAGAAGCTCTCAAACGCTTTTCCTTTCAACCACCCTCGGTCACCTCTTGTCGTCGTCCGTGCGATCGATGGCATGGCATCCTTTCGCGATATCGGCAGCTATTAAAGCCTCTTCCGAACGGCACCTCGGTGTCTTTTATGGTTCCCGGTATCGATGACCTCGTTTTCGAGTGATCAGAGTTAGAGCTCCCCCCGAGATACTTTAATCCGGAATTTTTTATGGTCTCTAGAGTAAGCGTATAATCAGACAACGTATGCGAATGTTATATCGACCGCTTAATCGAAAGTGGGACAAGCTTTTATTTTTGACGTGCACCGGTCAATGAATAAACCGATTTCAATGAATTGAAAAGTTGGATATTGGGAGGAATAACAAAATAATTGAGAAACCAGTAAGTCACTGGTGTTTCTACTTTAGAGTGTCATGAAAAATGTAAGAGAACACCCTGAAATTGTTGTTGTTGAGAATGCGCGGTACTGCATATGTCCGTTATTTCAATGTTGCGAAGCTTGAAGCGCATATTGACCGTATACGCCAATTAAATTTGCAACACCATACTTATTCTATCTATAGTTTACTATCGAAGTGGCGAGGCGAGATGGGTAGTCGAGGCTTTGGCAAGCTAGAAACTAGAAAGAAGGACACGGCACGTTCACCGAGCATCATTTATTGCCAAGCAATGCCTAAGTTGCACGCGTCATTTATGTCGGTCGTTACCCTGAGCCGTTTGCTTAACTCAGTCAAACGTTTCTCCATCCAGGCAAGGTATAAGGACGAAAGAAATGAAAGAAAGCAAAAGAAGAAGGGAAACAGTTCTGTTCTCGTGGAGGGGAAAGAGAAAGAGGGCCTCGAAGGAGATTCGATTTTACGATCGACCGTTATATAGGCCGTCCTGAACTGTTCCGCTCTTTTTATTATACATCAACTTTCCTTCACACCCCTCTGACTTTTCTTTCCGACCCCTTACGTCGCGTTTAACCCTTCTGCCGTTTTCCACACCGAACGGCGCCGTTTCGTAGATTGAACGTCAACTCAGTTCAGTTAAGATCGTTCAGTTATTATTTCTGGGTTAATTCCGTTCTACAAACCAGTTTAGAAATTCGTTGATCGCCATTTGGGGAGTTTCCAATTTTGGCAGAATGTAATTTCGCGAACGTTAGGAGTGTTTGTCGTTCGGCAAATTGCATGGTCGCTAAGTAATTTGACGATTGACGGGTCGGTTTATACTTCCACGGACGTCGGATTTTATCGAATCAGTAATTCATTATTAGTAATTCATTTCTCTCTCAAAGATGACTCGGAATTGTATCGAAACATCAAATCTCAGGGTTTTCTAGATAATTCTTTGAATGTAAAACAATCTTGACCGATATATAGCACAAACGGCCATACGCAAACGCTGATATACATTTGTCATATTAATTTTCACTTCAATTAAATTCCACTTCTGATCAAATCCGTCCCATGAAAAACAGCCAAATTTTTCGGTAGACCTAATGTTTTGTCACACTAAATACACAAACGATCATACGCATTCATTACATTAATTTTCACTCCTATCAGAAATCTAATATTTTGTCACACCAAATTCTCAAACGGTCCTGTAGATTCATCGCAATAATTTTCAACGGCCATACGCAAACGCTGATATACATTTGTCATATTAATTTTCACTTCAATTAAATTCCACTTCTGATCAAATCCGTCCCATGAAAAACAGCCAAATTTTTCGGTAGACCTAATGTTTTGTCACACTGAATACACAAACGATCATACGCATTCATTACATTAATTTTCACTCCTATCAGAAATCTAATATTTTGTCACACCAAATTCTCAAACGGTCCTGTAGATTCATCGCAATAATTTTCAACGGCCATACGCAAACGCTGATATACATTTGTCATATTAATTTTCACTTCAATTAAATTCCACTTCTGATCAAATCCGTCCCATGAAAAACAGCCAAACTTTTCGGTAGACCTAATGTTTTGTCACACTAAATACACAAACGATCATACGCATTCATTACATTAATTTTCACTCCTATCAGAAATCTAATATTTTGTCACACGAAATTCTCAAACGGTCCTGTAGATTCATCGCAATCATTTTCAACGTCTCCAATGAAATTCCATCATATTCACAAACGGACATATAGATTCGAGCGTTTAGAGGTAACACCAACATTCAGTTCCGATTATACCACCTAATCTGACATGTCGTCATATGAAGTTCACAAACGGTCATGCACATTCACATTAATTTTCGCTCGAGTGAAATTCCAACGTTTACGAGCAACTGCGCGCCAACATTCACTTCCGATCAATTCGCAGACCGGCAAGATCGCCATCAGGCACTTCTACATTCACCAATTCGTCCAATGTCAGAGCTCTTGCGCACACTTCATCCCACAGTAAAGGCTAAAAATCTGCCATCAGGTAAAATAGCCTCTCCCTATGTTCGTCCGGTAGAAAAAGAAAAACGTTCGCTTCGCCTCGCTCGATCGTAGTCTCGCTCAACTAACCGTCGGTCTATTTCTATCCGGCATCGAGCGGATAGGGGCAACGTTTACAGGCGTGTGCAGTTCGTAGGCAAGCGAGCAAGCAAGCGGACGAGTACACTGTCTGACCTCGATGGCGTTCGTCGCTCTCAGAGTCTGTCTATGCAGTCTACATTACACGCCAGGTTACAGTACTCACCAACGCCAGTTCATTGTGTGTAATGTAGACGGGTTTGCACAACCGGCAAACAATCTGATGTGTGCACTGCATTATGTAGACTCGGTTCTGTATATTGCGCCGCGCGGTAATTTCATCGGGGCAATTTGGTTATAGGAGCCATTAGTGCTGCCAACGTCTGGATCTTTCGGTCAGAAGGTGAAGAACGCTTTTTCTTTCGGCATCAACTGGCGGGAGAGTGCAGATATTTCTGCTTTTGAGGCGATTATGTGTTAAGGTTCTCTCGGCAAATGGCCTGCGTTAATTCATCTGAATCTTTAGCACGAATGGTCAGTAGATGAATGATTCATCGGCGCCAGTTAGCGGTTTCTGGGAATTTAATCGAATATTAATGTTAGTATAAGCTTTTCGACAGATATCGATTATGCGTTAAGGCTCCCGCGAGAGACTGAGCAGTTTCGAAAGTCTGAACTGTGTCAATTGACCTGAATCTGTAACAGGAATGGTAGGACGTGAAAAATTGTACGCCAGTAGGTAAAGGATTCATTAATTGAGTTTTTTTCGACATTTAGCCTAATATTAATGTTACAACGAGATTTTCGAGAAGCACGGAATTTAATATTATTTTGACCAGGGCATCTAGAGTGACTTATATAACATTACAGGTCAAAATTCAAATTTCTTTATTAAGTCCAATTGCTATTTCTCTACTAGCTAACAATTTCACGATCTTAACACAAGGTAGAATGTAGAAAAACGAATGATACTACACGCACGCGGTTCTTCACTGCGAAGAAAAAGATGATCGATGACATAAAAGGCGGTTTATTCATATGGATGAAAGGGGCTGAATAATAGTTTAACTTAACGTATCGATTAATGTCAGTACGTCGCTCTACCTGACGTCACAAAAAAGTACTTAGGTAAAATGATGAAAAAGCAGTGACACCACATCCGTATGATTGTTCTCTGCGAAGAATACGATCGATGACACAGTAGAGGCTCTATTGATATTGATAAAAGGGGATGAACAATAGTTCCTAGTTGGCCACTATTCATTGCCGGCATTGTACTCTAAGCGATCTCGCATTGCACCTAGCCAACAACGAGCGACCAACCAACAAACCAACCAACCGACCAACCTTCGCGAATTGACTAGCGACCATTGGAACCATTGGCTCGCTCGCTCGTAAAAGCGAGAAACGAGGACTCGTTTAATGATGCCGTTCTGCAACGCTTCATTTTTCATCGGGCGTCACGTCAAGCATGAAAATTGACGAGTGCCATTGCCTCTTCGGCGTTTGCCCCGTTATCTTTGAACTTCAGGTTTTGGCGAAAAACGCGAAAGTTGCCAATAATACCACCCCTCCTTCAACTTTTCGGCCCAAGCCGGCAAAAAAAAAAATGTTCGATAATCGCACCGGTCTTTTTGCGAGTGCTAGTAGACTCAAAACCATTACGAACGCAACCTCCCGGACCGTTCTAAGTCGTTTAGTTCGCGAGAAAAGAGGATTCAAAGTTTGAAGCGAAATCGCGAAAAATCGCCAGATTTCCGGCCTTCGCCAGCGGCGTAATTTTAGAGTAAGACAATCGCCCTTATAGCCTGTTATAGTACATCCGAAGCGCTTTAAAATGAGCCCTCGCGGACGTCTCTAGCTTGTCTAGTATCGGAGATATCGCACTTTTAAGATTTTGGCGAAAAACGCGAAAGTTGTCAATACCCCCCCACCTTCAACTTTTCGGCCCAAATCGGCAAAAAAAAAATTTTCGATAATCGCACCGGTCTTTTTGCCAGTGCTAGTAGACTCAAAACCATCACGAACGCAACCTCCCGGACCGTTCTAAGTCGTTTAGTTCGCGAGGAAATTGGATTGAAAGTTTAAAATCGCGAAAAATGACCAAACTTCCGGCCTTCGCAAGCGGCGTAATTTTCGAGTAAGACAATCGCCCTTATAGCATGTTATAGTACACCCGAAGCGCTTTAAAATGAGCCCTTGCGGACCTCTCTAGCTTATCTAGTATCGGAGATATCGCACTTTCAAGATTTTGGCGAAAAACGCGAAAGTTGTCAATACCCCCCCACGTCCAACTTTTCGGCCCAAATCGGCAAAAAAAAAATCTTCGATAATCGCACCGGTCTTTTTGCCAGTGCTAGTAGACTCAAAACCATCACGAACGCAACTTCCCGGACCGTTCTAAGTCGTTTAGTTCGCGAGGAAAGTGGATTCAAAGTTCGAAGCGAAATCGCGAAAAATGGCCAAATTTCCGGCCTTCGCCAGCGGCGTAATTTTCGAGTTGGACAATCGCCCTTATAGTATGTTATAGTACACCGGAAGCGCTTTAAACTGAGCCCCCGCGGACCTCTCTAGCTTGTCTAGTATCGGAGGTATCGCACTTTTAAGATTTTGGCGAAAAACGCGAAAGTTGTCAATACCCCCCCCCACGTCCAACTTTTCGGCCCAAATCGGCAAAAAAAAAAATCTTCGATAATCGCACCGGTCTTTTGCCAGTACTAGTAGACTCAAAACCATCACGAACGCAACCTCCCGGACCGTTCTAAGTCGTTTAGTTCGCGAGGAAATTGAATTGAAAGTTTAAAATCGCGAAAAATGACCAAACTTCCGGCCTTCGCCAGCGGCGTAATTTTCGAGTAAGACAATCGCCCTTATAGCCTGTCATAGTACACCCGAAGCGCTTTAAAATGGGCCTTCGCGGACCTCTCTAGCTTGTCTAGTATCGGAGATATCGCACTTTTAAGATTTTGGCGAAAAACGCGAAAGTTGTCAATACCCCCCACCTTCAACTTTTCGGCCCAAGTCGGCAAAAAAAAATTTTCGATAATCGCACCGGTCTTTTTGCCAGTGCTAGTAGACTCAAAATCATCACGAACGCAACCTCCCGGACCGTTCTAAGTCGTTTAGTTCGCGAGGAAATTGGATTGAAAGTTTAAAATCGCGAAAAATGGCCAAACTTCCGGCCTTCGCTAGCGGCGTAATTTTCGAGTAAGACAATCGCCCTTATAGCATGTTATAGTACACCCGAAGCGCTTTAAAATGAGCCCTCGCGGACCTCTTTAGCTTATATAGTATCGGAGATATCGCACTTTAAAGATTTTGGCGAAAAACGCGAAAGTTGCCAATAATACCACCCCACCTTCAACTTTTCGGCCCAAATCGGCAAAAAAAAAATGTTCGATAATCGCACCGGTCTTTTTGCCAGTGCTAGTAGACTCAAAACCATCACGAACGCAACTTCCCGGACCGTTCTAAGTCGTTTAGTTCGCGAGGAAAGTGGATTCAAAGTTTGAGAAGCGAAATCGCGAAAAATGGCCAAACTTCCGGCCTTCGCCAGCGGCGTAATTTTCGAGTAAGACAATCGCCCTTATAGCATGTTATAGTACACCCGAAGCGCTTAAAAATGAGCCCTCGCGGACCTCCCTAGCTTCTATAGTATCGGAGATATCGCACTTTAAAGATTTTGGCGAAAAACGCGAAAGTTCGAAAATGAATTCAAAGTCTTTTTATTCCATTGTTAATAGATGTTTCATCAGCACATAAGCAGTCGGAGAAGATTAGACACTGGTGTCTAATTTATTGGAGTGACGGGACAACGGCTGTGAGGACGTTTTCATAGGATTTATATAATGACTTGATTATCTCATTCATATATATGTTCCTTTTCTTGTATATTTTATCATTTCTAGGAGCTCTTCATTTTTAGAAGTATTTGTGTTATTTTTAGAAGTATCCCTGTGTTATTTCCCAGTTGGTTTTTTTTAGCACCTTTATGTGGCACTGCGTTAACATGTACAGTGTCCACTTTTTTCTCAGCAGGGTTCACGATGTATAATGGTAATGTTTCTGTTCTTTGGAATAGAGTCTACCTGTTTTACGGGGCAAAATGTTCCTGTTCCTTGGAATGGATTGCTTCTGACGCTGATCCTGACCTGATCCCGATTTTGCGTTCATACTGACATGAACACTGAGTGAACATTTTTCCTATTCCTGAATTCAGTCCTATGCTCTGCATCCAAAACATCAATCTCCACTGATCATTGCACCGTAAAGGTAAATTCACATCATTTCACATTAATTTGTTCGCTCAATTTTGTTGTCATGTTTATGGTCCATTGTTAGGATTTTGTACATTATAACTTCACCACGTCATTTAATGGTCAAAAATACCTCAATATCAATAAGAATGATATGAATTAAGGAAATAAGGGGAATTAAACACTGTGTGTTTAGTTATACAAATTTAGTGGTACTGTTCCTGTTCCTTGGAATGGATTGCTTCTGACGCTGATCCTGACCTGATCCTGATTCTGCGTTCATACTAACATGAACACTGAGTGAACATTTTTCCCATTCCTGAATTCAGTCCTATGCTCTGCATCCAAAACATCAATCTCCACTGATCATTGCACCGTAAAGGTAAATTCACATCATTTCACATTAATTTGTTCGTTCAATTTTGTTGTCATGTTTATGGTCCATTGTTAGGATTTTGTACATTATAACTTCACCACGTCATTTAATGGTCAAAAATACCTCAATATCAATAAGAATGATATGAATTAAGGAAATAAGGGGAATTAAACACTGTGTGTTTAGTTATACAAATTTAGTGGTACTGTTCCTGTTCCTTGGAATGGATTGCTTCTGACGCTGATCCTGACCTGATCCTGATTCTGCGTTCATACTGACATGAACACTGAGTGAACATTTTTCCCATTCCTGAATTCAGTCCTATGCTCTGCATCCAAAACATCAATCTCCACTGATCATTGCACCGTAAAGGTAAATTCACATCATTTCACATTAATTTGTTCGTTCAATTTTGTTGTCATGTTTATGGTCCATTGTTAGGATTTTGTACATTATAACTTCACCACGTCATTTAATGGTCAAAAATACTTCAATATCAATAAGAATGATGTGAATTAAGGAAATAAGGGGAATTAAACACTGTGTGTTTAGTTATACAAATTTAGTGGTACTGTTCCTGTTCCTTGGAATGGATTGCTTCTGACGCTGATCCTGACCTGATCCTGATTCTGCGTTCATACTGACATGAACGCTGAGTGAACATTTTTCCCATTCCTGAATTCAGTCCTATGCTCTGCATCCAAAACATCAATCTCCACTGATCATTGCACCGTAAAGGTAAATTCACATCATTTCACATTAATTTGTTCGTTCAATTTTATTGTCATGTTTATGGTCCATTGTTAGGATTTTGTACATTATAACTTCACCACGTCATTTAATGGTCAAAAATACCTCAATATCAATAAGAATGATATGAATTAAGGAAATAAGGGGAATTAAACACTGTGTGTTTAGTTATACAAATTTAGTGGTACTGTTCCTGTTCCTTGGAATGGATTGCTTCTGACGCTGATCCTGACCTGATCCTGATTCTGCGTTCATACTGACATGAACACTGAGTGAACATTTTTCCCATTCCTGAATTCAGTCCTATGCTCTGCATCCAAAACATCAATCTCCACTGATCATTGCATCGTAAAGGTAAATTCACATAATTTCACATTAATTTGTTCGTTCAATTTTGTTGTCATGTTTATGGTCCATTGTTAGGATTTTGTACATTATAACTTCACCACGTCATTTAATGGTCAAAAATACCTCAATATCAATAAGAATGATATGAATTAAGGAAATAAGGGGAATTAAACACTGTGTGTTTAGTTATACAAATTTAGTGGTACTAGTGTTATTTATGGTAGGTAGGTTAGGCACATACCAGACAATTCTGATTCTATGCATTTTCAAGTTAGATTTTTTAAGGTTATATACATACGGTATAAATAGATACAGGGCTTATACGCAGCTATTAAATACATGATTTAGACTCATACATGAGATTAGATTCGGAAATGTGTGCATTCCTAATTCCACAAAATTAAAATATCGCAAATAACAAAATTAGTAATGGTACACATTTTTTAGATATATCAAGTCGTTTATTATTAAATATACATATGTATATTAACATTTTAATGTTTTCACTACTGACCACTTTAACATACTTAATTGTGAGAAGTCAAAAAAATCTTATTAACCCTTTGCACTCCGAATTTTATTTCAATTTCGTTACCAGCAGCTCCCAACGCTTTTAAGTGTTTTATTTGAAATTTACTTTAACTAAAAATATAAAGCAATTTAAATAAATAAAGGAAGAAACAAATTCACTTAAATACCAATTTTATTTACAGTATTGTCGTATATTGAAATTTTCAAGGGTATGATATCTTTTGAAAGAACTTGCAAGATGTAACCCTGATTTTCTTTCACACGTTTCACAAAAATAGGTGGTTTCTCTTTTTCCTCCAGATGTTTTTCTATTCGAGTAAACTGCACAGTCTTTGTGTTTTCCTTCGGGATGTAGGAAGATTAAATGAGGCTTTCCATCTAAGCGATCGTGTTTATCATGTGTTCCAGGCCTCCCCAATTTCATATTTGGATGACGACAATCACGAATTAGCATTGACAAAATCTTTTCGCGAAATTTTTTGTGGGCTATAGGTTCTGTTCCTTGGTTTTTTGTTTTTTCTTTATATAAAATATACGCATTTACCATGGAGATTTCTAATCCCCAAAAGAAATATTCCCTCCACCACTTGAGTGCTCGACGTAAAAAACAGTAAGATGTCGCGTATTGGTTCGCCATATCGACACCATCTATATTTTTATTATAATCTGTGATCACATCCAGTTCTTTAATTTCTCTTCGATTACCTGAATGTCTAACCCTTCTAGTGACATTGCGAGAGCGTCGATAACGTGTGCACGATATCTATTTATTTAGACATGAAAAAATGTCGAGTGGAGCTCGACAAAGGAGCTCCTGCCATAAAAACTGATGTCGAGTCACACTCGACATAGGAGTGCAAAGGGTTAATACTTCGGTTGGCATGCATACATACATGATCGTATAAGTCGTCTTACAACAACGTAAGCACAAATAGGGAAATGACCGGAAAACTTTATCTACCATAGTATGCACAATGCCGCAGACTAATTCTACAATTCGTCTGCAAAACAAATTAATCTCCGTGGTGGAAGTCGGAACTTCCGTTCGCATTTCGCAGTCTCGCAAATCTGGGATTCATTTGAATTTCGAGTCTAGCAGAGAATAAGTTTGATGCCTCTGTGTGCGTGTGTCTTGGGAGTTGGAAGGTGAATGAAGTTATGCTATAGATAACGCGAAATATGAAACAGTATCTTTATAGCGAGAGAAAAGAGTGAAATATGGCAAATAATGGTGGGCATACAATACGTTTTCTTGAAATCCTTCAATTAATTGTTAGTTTTATTTTGAATCGGTTCGAATATTATTTAACTTTCCAAAATTTCAGTAATTTTGCATTACACCGTATGATTAAACGTTACAATTATATTTAGGTTACAACTGTTATTCATAGGTTATGAATTTCGAAAACATGTTAAATTCGAGCTCTTATTTTATCGGAATTATGTACATTGCTAAAAGAAGCATGGTAAATAATTGCAAAAAGAAATGTGGTCCTTCAATCAGTTCAGTTAGCGTTACTCCGAATCGGCTCGAATATTATAAAAATTCTCAAAATCTTCACTACTTTGCACCGTACCGTGTGATTGAATACGAGAATATTCAGTTTGCAACTATTATCGTAGGTTAATGTACAACGTAGATTATGTATTGCAAAAATGTGAGTGACTCGAACTCTTATTCTATTCGAACTACGTATATCGCTAAAAGCCGGAAGGGAATATTCCACGAT
The DNA here is from genome assembly GCA_033815515.1 of Cryptocheilus praepositus. Taxonomy (NCBI): domain Eukaryota; kingdom Metazoa; phylum Arthropoda; class Insecta; order Hymenoptera; family Pompilidae; genus Cryptocheilus; species Cryptocheilus praepositus. The sequence continues at coordinate 235,577 of JAWWQZ010000011.1, read as the reverse complement.
AAAAATCGATCTCAACAGACAGAAATAGGTTAAAAAATAGAACGGTCAATAAAATCTCGATGTCTATCAGGACTATCAATATGCTCGGGCATCGAATAATATCCGTAGCGCTTCGAAGGCCTTTGAAATCTATCACTAGGGGCATGTGAGCGAAGTGGCAGAAAAACCTGTTGGCAGTCACGCAGATGACTTCATCGCGTGACCGTTTATATTTAGTTGTAATGCGATTAGCTGTAACGCGCTGAAGTTATATACCGCCTATATCGTAGTTCATAAGGAAATGCGTTCGGGGAATAATGAGGGTGGTCGGCTCGGTGGTTCATGCACGCGCCTATTCTCCTTTTCGACAGAAAGCGAACTCTCATCGATCGTCTGGTACCTTATCTTTCTGTTAACACATTGCGGACCGAGCATTCTATTGCTAATCGCACCCAGTGGCCGGGTATTCTTTTGCGTCAAATATTTTTAAATTAGTGATGATTTAGTAGTAGTTAAAAATCATAGTCGCGTGAAATATTTATTTCAACAACATTAAAAATAAATGATTCTTTAATATTATTCAATAAGTAAAAATCTGTACAAACGAAACAGTTTTCAAAGTATGATATTTCGTAAAACGTGACACTCAGTGAAGTGGAACACCAGAAAGCTTGCAAATATTTCTGTAATATTAAAGTACGTATTTGATCTATACAAAACCAGAGAAAGGCATTCGAGAATTATATGTGCCCATAATTATGAAAGTGGTCTAAGTCAAAATTTTAAAAAAATGAGTTTATCAGTTATTTCATACCACATTATTTTTAACAAAATTTATTCAATTTAAATTTTACGAAATTTTCAAAAATGAACCATTAGATATTTGTTGTAATTTCAACATTATATGGAATTAATTTAGTTTTAATTATGAAAGTGGTCTAAGTCAAAAATTTAAATAAATTATATAAACAACTTGAAAATGGCACGTGGCCTTTGACGCGTTTCTGAACTACATAATAAAATAAATGACAATCAAATTTTAATAATAACGACAACTTCATTTCGGTTTATAATCAATAACAAGAAGAGTAAAAAATACCGCGGGTGAATCTGTCTCTTGGCTACAAATTCAATGGATGAGATTCTTGAAAAATGAACCTTATAAAATGTTCTATAAAACATCTTTAGATGATTCTAAATTTCACGTTTTGGATCTTTCACCTAAAAAAGGAAGACCAAAAATATACGGAAATATTAAATTACTTCCATTATACACCACCATTAGACCAGTATCGGAAGAAAAACATAAAGATATTATGAGTTTACTACCGAACATCCCTCCAGTTTTTCAGGAACATTTTAAGAATCTTAAATACTCGAAATAATGATAAAAATGGATTACTGTTTAAAAATAATTAATAAATGTAATAAATGTTCACGAATTATTTCAATCAAATTATTGTTTCAAATAAAACTCAAAGTTCTTTATTGCTTTAAGCCATTTATAGGACATTCAGTTAATTTTGAAAATGGTCTAAGTCAATTCAATCTTTAAAAATAATATTATCGTATAAAATTCACACAAAATTTCATATTCATAGTAAATTTCCATTAATTAAGACTAATAAAATTATAAATTAAAATGTCGCATAATGTAAAAATATTTTTTAATTTATTCAAATGCAATTCATTAAATATCTCGAAACAAGAAATATATGACTTAGACCATTTTCATAATTATGGGCACATATTACATATTATTTGTCTGCTTTGAATCACTTCGCAAAGAACAGAACTAAGCAAAGTATGATATTTCGTAAAACACGACACTCAGTGAAGTGGAACACCAGAAAGCTTGCAAATATTTCTGTAATATTGCTAATCGTTTTGTCGCTATCCATATTTCAGGGCTTCGAATAATTAATTCGCAATACAAATTACGAAAAACTGCCGCTGACAATCACGTAGCAACTGTGTGGTGTCTCGTCACCTGTCCCGAACGACAGAATATGCATGACGATATATCTCGTCAACGGCCCCGAACGACGAAATAAGAATGACGAGATATCTCGTCATCCGTCCGCAATGTGTTAACATATGCGATAAAACTGAAGCCCCTCTTTTCTATTGGTACTTTTCTTATTTAAATCATTTGCACTGCGTCTTTCGAAACCACGAGAGTGTCCACTTGAGGGGTTCTATATATAAATGGTAAATTTTACAATGGAAAACTTGCGCGTGGTGTGTGTTATTTACATTTATTTAAATAAAAACCATATAAGCAGCGAAAGGGCTTCAAATTTGTCGAATATGTTGCACGAACGGTTGGTTTGAAATATATTTCGCAAATTTTTAGCGTCGCGCAGGGATTCGCCTCTTCAGAAGCTTAGTGGGTTCACGTTGTGTAATTTCGGTGTAGTATTGCGAGCATATATTTCAATGATTTTCATAATTGTACTGATACATTACAGGTATTATACATTACAATTATTTTTACAATTAACCAAATGACGTTTAATCAAATGTAGTAAAATGATTTCTAACGTCCGCATATCCCAGTCACTGGCAATCAAAGTGAAGTTAGGTTAATTCAAAGCTCCAAAATTGAGAACCAAGTTTTATTTTACTCTACGTTTCGCCATTACGCGTGTACTCTCTTCGGAGGAATGAATAATTTTAATTTGCCGTGTACCGCGTATACATTAAGTACAGTACATTTTTACGACCGATTGTAGTTTAACGCAATTTTTACGGGAATTCAAGCCTTAGCGCACGTTTCCGATGCATACTGTATTGTAATATATATAAATATATTACAATCATTTTTACAATTATAAGAATTACAGAACTTACGTGACTGTTATATTGAATTGAAGTTAATTAAAAAGTTAAAAATCGGAAACCGAACGCCACTAGGTGCCGTCTTCAGAGGAATTAATAATTTTAACTTACCGTCTACCGGGTATTCATCAAGTACAGTAGGCGACCGAACATTTTTACGGTCGATTGTAGTTTAACGCAATTTTTATGGGAATTCAAGCCTTAGCGCGCATTGGCGATGCATACTTATATATATTACATTTTGATATATATATATTACAATCATTTTCACAGTTATAAGAATTACAGAACTTACGTGACTGTTATATTGAATTGAAGTTAATTAAAAAGTTAAAAATCGGAAACCGAACGCCACTAGGTGCTGTCTTCAGAGGAATTAATAATTTTAACTTATCGTCTACCGGGTATTCCTCAAGTACAGTAGGCGACCGAACATTTTTACGACCGATTGTAGTTTAACGCAATTTTTACGGGAATTCAAGCCTTAGCGCGCATTGGCGATGCATACTTATATATATTACAATCATTTTCACAGTTATAAGAATTACAGAACTTACGTGACTGTTATATTGAATTTAACTTAATTAAAAAGTTAAAAATCGGAAACCAAACGCCACTAGGTGCTCTCTTTAGAGAAATTAATAATTTTAACTTACTGTCTACCGGGTATTCCTCAAGTACAGTATGCGACCGAACATTTTTACGGCCGATTGTAGTTTAACGCAACTTTTACGGGAATTCAAGCCTTAGCGCGCATTGGCGATGCATACTTATATATATTACAATCATTTTCACAGTTATAAGAATTACAGAACTTACGTGACTGTTATATTGAATTTAACTTAATTAAAAAGTTAAAAATCAGGAACCGAACGCCAGTAGGTGCTCTCTTTAGAGAAATTCATAATTTTAACTTACTGTCTACCAGGTATTCCTCAAGTACAGTATGCGACCGAACATTTTTACGGCCGATTGTAGTTTAACGCAACTTTTACTGAAATTCCATTATTTGCGCCCGTTCGCGATGCATACCGCCCCATCGAATTGAAGTGAATAAAAAAGTTCGAAATGGAGAATGAAATTTTTCATATCCAGCGTTTCGTCACTAGGTGCTCTCTTGAAAGGAATGAATAATTTTAAGTTACCGTCTACCGCGTATATGTGAGGTAGAGTAGGCGGGCGAACCTTTTTAACGGCCGACCGTAGGTTAACGCAACTTTTACGGGAATTCCATCCTTCGCGTTCGCGATGCATACCGTTCGATATCGACACCGCTTTTACGACGTGCGACGTAATAAACTCTTAGGTGTGTGACGCAACGAGGACGCAAGGAGGACGCGGGGGTCCTTGAATGTGCCGAAAAACGTTGATCGCGTCGCGTTCAACAACGAAAGCAGGCAACGGCTTGCTCCGACGACGTGCACAACCTCGTATTATCCCGTGCGATACGTCCGGCGTTTCGCTTGCGCTAACCTTCAGGCGATTTTCACTTTTGTTTGCTTTTATTGCGTCTCGCGAGAGAGGAGGCGAACAGCGAGCGGATTATTTGTCTTTCGCTCGAACTTCGCGCGTCTCTGGGTTCCTGTGTCCTCAAAAACGGACGGCTCCGAGGAGCGCGGAAAAAATCTCGCCGCCGGCGAATTGTCGAACCGCGAATTCCATTGGGTCTTATCGGCTTTTCGTCTTTGACCGCGAGATATGCGTTTCGGCGAGGAATGTTTCGCGCTGATAAATATGATACGCCATTATGTCGCGTATATGGGGATAGCGTACTGGGGAATGTCTGTTTTGGGAATGTGTATTCATAAAGTTTTTTTTATGTTCGTTACTTCTACCCCATATGCAAATTTCTTCTTGGTAGTAATCGAGTAGTCGCAAACCGTTCTATGTTACCAAATGCAGCGTAGTAATTAGTGCGTCAATAGAATATGAGAAATACAGATTAGCAAGAGATTAGTCATCCACTTTTCCTCGAAGTTTATCGCGACCCATGTACATCTATCATATTATTCTGGCGTGGAAGATGCGAAAAGGCACGAAACGCGGATTAAACGCGAATTGCATTAGGAAGCGGCGGACCGCAATGATTAAAATTTTATCGTGCCGTAACGACGTCACGCTCTAAAAATAACGCGGCTAATGCGCCTAGCTAAGGTAACGTGTGTTTCGTTGATTTCTTCGACATCCACCCCCGCTCATACATACATCCCTTCGCAAACGCACATTTTTGGTCCTTTGTTGTGTCAGAAATGATTTGAAGAAGGAACAATTGAGAATTGAGTGTCATCATATAGGGTAAATGTACCAATACTATAGATGTAGCAGCTGTGATTTTGTTGTGTGACATATAACGCATTGCTATGATTTCGTGACAATAATTTTTCTTAACTTTATTACTTTTTTCAGTTGCCAAATCGATTAACTCCATCAGTCATATAAAAAACTGTAACATTACTGACGATTGTTTGTTGGCTATTCTTATATCTGCAATTATGCATTCCACATTATATATTTGAATTCATAATATCAGAGGAATTTTTAAAAACAATATACATTACATCATCGCGTTTCTCAACTTTTCGTTTTATGGAGTTAATCGCTGTGTGCACTGAGCGGCTCATATCATGTTCCGTCCGCATTACTTGAGTGAGGAGTCAAAGAGAGTGTCAACATATAGGGTAAATGTACCAATACTACAGATGTAGCAGTTGTGATTTTGTTGTGTGACATATTATAACGTATTGCTACGATTTCGTGACAATAATTTTTCTTATAATTTCGATGCAAAACAGAATTAACATCCTAAAGAGAATAGAAATTTTAATAGTATAGGTATTATAGTTGAAATAGTTTAAGAAGCGTGATAGATTTAGCCGTTAGGAAAAATTCTATATGATATCATGTTCCGTCCGCGGTACTTCAGTGAGGAGTCAAAGAGAGTGTCAACATATAGGGTAAATGTACCAATACTACAGATGTAGCAGTTGTGATTTCGTTGTGTGACATATTATAACGCATTGCTATGATTTCGTGACAATAATTTTTCTTATCATTTCGATGCATTCGGCTCCGCAGCATCACAGAATTAACATCCTCCGAGGGGGGCTTTCATAAAGGAAGCCTTTGTCACAAAATCCTAAAGAGAATAGAAGTTTTAATAGTATAGGTATTATAGTTGAAATAGTTTAAGAAGCGTGATAGATTTAGCCGTTAGGAAAAATTCTATATGATATCATGTTCCGTCCGCGGTACTTCAGTGAGGAGTCAAAGAGAGTGTCAACATATAAGGTAAATGTACCAATACTACAGATGTAGCAGTTGTGATTTCGTTGTGTGACATATTATAACGCATTACTATGATTTCGTGACAATCGTTTTTCTTATAATTCCGATGCACTCCACTCTGCAGCATCAAAGAATTAACATCCTCCGAGAGGGGCTTTCATAAAGGAAGCCTTTATCACAAAATCCTAAAGAGAATAGAAGTTTTAATAGTATAGGTATTATAGTTGAAATAGTTTAAGAAGCGTGATAGATTTAGCCGTTAGGAAAAATTCTATATGATATCATGTTCCGTCCGCGGTACTTGAGCGAGGAGTCAAAGAGAGTGTCAACATATAGGGTAAATGTACCAATACTACAGATGTAGCAGTTGTGATTTCATTGTGTGACATATTATAACGTATTGCTATGATTTCGTGACAATCGTTTTTCTTATCATTTCGATGCATTCGGCTCCGTAGCATCACAGAATTAACATCCTCTGAGAGGGACTGTCGTAAAGGAAGCCTTTATCACAAGATCGTAAAGAGAATAGAAGTTTTAATAGTATAGGTATTATACTTGAAATAGTTTAAAAAGCGTGATAGATTTAGCCGTTAGGAAAAATTCTATATGATATCATGTTCCGTCCGCGTTACTTGAGCGAGGAGTCAAAGAGAGTGTCAACATATAGGGTAAATGTACCAATACTACAGATGTAGCAGTTGTGATTTTGTTGTGTGACATATTATAACGTATTGCTATGATTTCGTGACAATCGTTTTTCTTATTATTTCGGTATATTTAGCTCCGCAGCATCACAGAATTAACATCCTCCGAGGGGGGCTTTCATAAAGGAAGCCTTTATCACAAAATCCTAAAGAGAATAGAAATTTTAATAGTATAGGTATTATAGTTCAAATAGTTTAAGAAGCGTGATAGATTTAGCCGTTAGGAAAAATTCTATATGATATCATGTTCCGTCCGCGGTACTTCAGTGAGGAGTCAAAGAGAAGTCTTGTTCTTTTCGACCGCGAATCGTACCTTGCGCGTTTATCATGACTGACGCACTCATCGGGATAATGGAAGGGCTTGCGTGATAAGGAATTAAAGAGCGTAAACGCAGAAAGAAAAGAGGATTCGAGATGGAGGAGAAAAGAAAGCGTGCTGATGCATTTTAAAACGCTTGCACTACGCGTGCACCGTATATACATGCCTAGACTGATGAACGAGCGAGCTTGCCTGCCCGCGAGGGGCCCTAATGCGAATATAATTATCATTAGACGAGAGGCGGAGGTGGAGAAGGTTGGGTCGGTGACCCCAGATACACCGCGATTTAACGCGAATCCACGATGCAACTAGTCTTTATCGTCGGATCATACGGATCGAGGGGTGGCCGAGTTCTTAGGATTTCGAGTGTAGCCTCGCGCTTTAATGGGCTGGCGTGTCGAATCGACAAGATTTTTCATTTCTCCGCTTTCTTCCTCTTCATTTAACCGCCTTCCGAAACCGGCAATTATGCCGAACAATTTACGTACTTTGCTTTTGCGGTTACGGGCTGAAACTTTCTTCATTTACCGGTCCCGTGAACGCCACATTTGAAGCTCCGCAGTTTGATGGGATTACGTAGAGTGGAAGAACGGTGTTGACGGTGTGTGCCTCAATGCTTTGCGATCGTATGGCGGGAGGGACGATATTTAATATTCACCGGCTCTAAATCCATAATAATACGTGCGTCCCAGTACTCTGTGAATGCTTGACAATATTCGACTAATACTAGGATAGAAGCGGCAAATTAACCCTTTTCGGACGCATGTCTGCTCTCAGACACCATAGCCTCAGACACCAAAACATAAAACCGTACTAATCATATATAATACTGTATTCATCCATGTATCAGTTTACAATTTATGTGCACAAATATAAATATCTCATGGATCTATACACGAACTCATGCGACCTATTCAAGAATTCTTATCATTTGGAGATAATGTTGCGAAGACGTAGGAAGTAAAGGTTGTGCTGTATGTTCTAATAGAAAAATTAAGGGCGGAAGACGTCAAACAAATTATTTTTGCAGTACTTGCAGTCGAAAACCAGGACTGCACATTGGAGACTGTTTTGAAAAATTCCACACATTGCAGTACTATAAAATATAATTTTTACAAAAAAAAAACATTAAAACATATTATTTTATAAACATATAAATAAGGTTATCATAAGAATTAATAAATCTTATTTATTCTTCATAATCCTGCATGTTATGTATCACTGCGCTTTCAGCGGAAATTAATTCCGACCAGTACGATACCCATGTCCAAATTAAATACGTCCAAAAAGGGTTAATTCGAAAGGGTTAAAGTCGAAAACCAGGACTGCACATTGGAGACTGTTTTGAAAAATTCCACACATTGCAGTACTATAAAATATAATTTTTACAAAAAAAAAAAAACATTAAAACATATTATTCTATAAACATATAAATAAGGTTATCATAAGAATTAATAAATCTTATTTATTCTTCATAATCCTGCATGTTATGTATCACTGCGCTTTCAGCGGAAATTAATTCCGACCAGTACGATACCCATGTCCAAATTAAATACGTCCAAAAAGGGTTAATTCGGCTGACAAAGGCTTCAATTTGCTAGCTGGAACGAGAGCTAATTTTTGCGGTCACGGCGTGTTCCAACGTCGAGTAGCGCGGCAAGGAGATGCCGGAAGGGAAACGATGGGGGAGGTTAACGAGAGGTCGAATTGAATCAATAAAAAGTAGGAGTAGGAGTGATCCACGGCGATCCTGAGTCGCCTCGTGAGTCACTCCGTCCGCATTCGTTTGTTTCGTGACTCACGGAAGCGGCGAAGGCCAAGGTCGGGATATCGTTAAATTGAAAATATACGAGCGCTTTTCAGCGGAGAGAAGCGATCGCGCTGATCGCCTGGACTTCTTCGAAACTTGATCGCGCTCGCCCGAATGGCCAAGCGACAAAATTCAACTGCGCCCGATCCGCGGAAATTAATTTCGCCCGCGGTAGATTTATCGCGCGCGCGCATTTAGATTTATACGATCGATCGATCGGCGCGCTTGATGAATTCTCGGCTCGACGAGAGTTTACGCGGTCGGGCAGATTTTTACGCGCTCCGATTTACGTGCGCCGATTTACGCGCCCGCAACCGGACTTTATGTATCTATGAATTTCCATGCGCACGGATTTTATTATCCATTATTTCACGTGCCCGCCGATTTATGCAGTTGCGCGTGTCTGCGCGCAGACTTTTACACTCGCGGATTCATAGATCGGCCTGCCGCGCTCGTGCTTTCACGTTCGTTCGAATTTTCTACGTCCGCCGACGTTCGTTCGGCCGTGAATTTCGAAATCCTCGAATTTACTCGGACTCCCGCTATTTTCTAGACTGCGCCCCGTCCGTAAATTGGCCGTATCAATAAATTTACGATTCCACGTTTGAGACTTGCGCGGCTGTGATTCTGCAAATTGTTCGTTTCCGGATGATTGCCGCGTCTTTTTTCAGGAGGCTGCCGACGTATCGCAGACGTCACAGTCTGCATCATCAGAGCACGGTTGGTCCGGTACTGTAGCTAACTAACCGTCAAATCCACTAATTCCAGTATTTGCCGTAAATTTAAATAATTAATTGCAGCGAATTGCCGTAATTGTAGTATTTACAGCAAATTGGAACAATCAATTTCAGTAAATGCAGTGTTCGCAGTAAATTGAAAGAATGAATTGTAATAAATTGCAGGGATTTCGAGTAAAGTGAAACTGTAATAATTGTTGTAAATAGAAAGAATCGGTTGCAGTAAATCTGCGAATTGTCGAATAACCGTCAAATCCACTAATTCCAGTATTTGCCGTAAATTTAAATAATTAATTGCAGCGAATTGCCGTAATTGTAGTATTTACAGCAAATTGGAACAATCAATTTCAGTAAATGCAGTGTTCGCAGTAAATTGAAAGAATGAATTGTAATAAATTGCAGGGATTTCGAGTAAAGTGAAACTGTAATAATTGTTGTAAATAGAAAGAATCGGTTGCAGTAAATCTGCGAATTCGCCAGCGTAGCGTTTCGTTTTCATAAATTCGCGCGCATCCGTCAATCCGCCAATCCATTTAGCCGAGCGTGCAGGGCGCTTAGCCGAAAGAGCGAAGAATTTGGCGAGTGGCGCGATTTAAAGAATTTATTAGCCGGTCCTTCGCCGCGCTTGAAGGAATAATCGCGTCTCCTCGGCGCCTCGTAAAGTCTCCTTCGACCTCAGACGCCGCAGCAATCTTGATCCTTCCATTCGACCCTGGGGATGTATCACGATGTCCTTTTTCTCGACCTCTCCGAACGATCGCGAGATCGATCGTGCGCGGTTTTCTGCCGTCTCGTAAAAGTGACATACGGACGGATCGTCCATAAAAATTCGGCCGATTCGACGACGTCTTCTACTTAAGTAACGAGGTCCGTAAAGCGACGCGTTCTCCTTGCAGATCGAAATAACTCGGCTCCGGCTGGATTTACGGGCCGCGCGTTCCTGTATGGGTTCCGGTGCGCGCCTGTGTACGCGGACGATTCTCTTCATATTTTAGTTATGCATATATGTGAGACGGCGTGGCTGAGATTACTATAGTTTTACGTCCTCGTATAGTACGTGATAGGTGTACGCACATGCTCCGGCCTATTTGCATTTACTTCATACAGCTACTTCATACTTGTGTGTAGACGTGGAACTGCGCTCCAACTACCGGCAGGTTGTCGGTATATGCCCCATTCGGTGTAGGTATGTAAAGCGACGGATCTACATGTATATATACGGGATCTGCCGGGAGAAAAATCATTTTTAGCCGGTGCAACATTTTTAAGTTATACCCCCTTTAATCGTTTCACCATGTTTGTCGGTTTCGAGGCTTACACGAGCCGCGAGTGCCGCGGCACACAATTATATCCCGGGATTGCAACGTGACTTTTTTCGATAATCATCTTTTTCGGACCGTTACGGCGAATGGAGATCGTTTACATGACGCCGCTACAATGTTGAATGAGAAATTGAGGTTCGTCTTAAAAATTGCATTTCGAGGTTCGGCCGTGTTTCTTCGACGGGGCACTCGGACGGGCCTTAATATACGTAGAGAATTTTTATCTCGCGAGGGTAATGAGCATTTTTAACGGTACATAAGTGGTCGGTAGCAGAAATGTGGTCAGTGAAATTTTCGAGATTGCCGAGAATTAGCTTTTTGCGAAGGCATCGCCCATCCCACACGCCCATTGATTAAGAATGGTAATTCATTACATATTTTGTGCCGCATATTAAAAACGCAGTATAGCACCGCGCGGGTATTCGCAATTTACCCAGAAAGTTCAATATTCTGCCGGGAAATATGTAGTGTAGCGATCGTTTCCACAAAATCCAATACTCTGTCATTAAATAACTAGTATAGCAACTTTTCTACAAAATCCAATATTCCGCCCGCGAACAAGTGGTATAGCAATTTTTCCACAAAGTCTAATACTCTGTCAGTAAATAACTAATGCAAACATTTTTTCACACAATCCAATATTCTGCTAGCAAATAAGTATTATACATCATTTGTACCCGTATAGAACGCTTTTTCACTGTTACTTGGCAACGTTCGCAAATTCGCCTTTATATATACAAACCCACAAACTATTGATATCCTGAACTCATATACATGAGTATATACATTTGCAAATTTCACCTTTGCCAATTCAGGAATTCATGCCTTTGGAAAGAGGACTTAATAAAACGGCGCTTCTTATAGATACACTCGTCTATCCATACATACATGTATATATCTACACTTGCATTTGCTCGGGGTACATACGTGAATACATACTCGCACACCCATACGCACAATCGGTTAATATATACATATAGATTCCAGTGAAAAATGGCCGGCATAGAAAAATCTCTGAATGTTCCATCATTAGCCATAACTCACCGTTCGTAACACCAATGATTTTTATTTCACCCCCTCGCCTGTATAATGTCCATGTGTAAAGCGTCTACATTCCCTTTCTGCGAACTATTTTCTTTTGTCGTCTCTGTTAGAGGAACGAAGGATAAGTGCCGCGGATGTGCATGGAGATAAAGATGAGGATAAAGATGAAAGAGATGAAAGAGAATGACGGTAGATCTATTGCTGCAGGCTTTATTGGTTAACGACGCCGGCCTCCTACTTCTACTGATACTTTCTACTTCTACGGATTCTAGAAGACGCAGGCGTATAAATTTGAATAATGTGCTTATGAGAATTATTCTTCAATATGTTTCATTTATGAACTTCATTCCAGACATGTAGTAGTAACTCTAATCAATTACGTAGATGAAAGTACGGTATAATATTATTTCAAACAGCAACATATGAAAATAATAATTAACACGTTGACTGCCAAGCTTATTTTACTATATTAGAACGGCGAAGCTATGAAATAATACAGCGTTCGACTGAATTATGCAAAATGTAAATAATGTGCAGGTATTGAAGACCAAAGTATCGCATCACTATTCTAATAACAACTGCATTTATAAAATAATATGCTTACTTTTCCTGAAAGGTACATATTCTGTGGGTGTATATCGCTTAAAATTTCTTTCTCAATATTGGATGAATTCGTGAGCCATTCATTTTTTTTTGTTCTTATCACTATATATATATATATATGTATATATGTTTCAAAAACTGGTGATACGTGGGCGATGACGAATGGGCAAGTATTGACGACTATTCGATAGCCGGCTAAATCCTTGGCCGAAATTGCGTTTGACTGAATTATGCAAAATGTAAATAAAGTGCAAGTATTGGAGACCAACGAATCGCATCACTATTCTAATAACAACTGCATTTATAAAATAATAATTGCTACCCATTGCAAATATTTTGGATCTTCAGTCGTGGCAGTCAGAGTGTTAAAATAATTATTTTCGCATGACATTTCCACTGAAGAAAGAAATGCCGACCGGTAAATATCATAAAATGAGAAACAATAAGTCTTAGCCGTCGCTATTAACCATTCGTAGTAGGTACAGCAGTAAATATTAAACGGAAAAGAAAAATACGTAACTTCTCAAGCAGTAGCAAGACAGAATCGAAAAATGTATAAGTTACGAATCTCGTTGAAAGGCTTGCTTACGCCCCTCACTTCCATCAATCTTTGCATAGTCCCGACGATGCTAATTTATTTATAAACGCTCTCGTATGCGGAGGCACAGGACGCGTATCAAAAATGTCGACCCTTAACAACCATTCCGCGCGCGTACAACTTATAAACGTATAACGTTGCTATTATTCAACAGTTTCCGCTGACGTACCAGTGCCGGTAGAGAGAGAGAAGCGATGAGAACGGGCGAGAGACTCTCCTTGTGTGCCCCGCGAGGAAATCCAGTTTAATTATAAGTTTCATCTGCGTACCTTTGCATAAACTCGGCGAAAGTTCAGTTCATACGCCGCCCGCCGCGTATTAAGGGATTAACGGGAATTAACCCCTTTACGGGAGAACTTTATCCACTACGGCAAGGCTCGTATTTACGCTCTTGCCTCCGTTTCCATACTCAGAGACGTCGGGGTTTTTGAAATTTCGCGTCCCTTGCTTTAAATCCGTTGTACAAGTCCGTAGATAACTGTATGCATTTCTATTGTCGTAGTTTATGCATATTGTAATTGACGCTAGATTTGCGGTACCAAACAATTTGACCACAGAAAGGTGTTCGATTAACCCTTTGCACTCCGAATTTTATTTCAATTTCGTTACCAGCAGCTCCCAACGCTTTTAAGTGTTTTATTTGAAATTTACTTTAACTAAAAATATAAAGCAATTTAAATAAATAAAGGAAGAAACAAATTCACTTAAATACCAATTTTATTTACAGTATTGTCGTATATTGAAATTTTCAAGGGTATGATATCTTTTGAAAGAACTTGCAAGATGTAACCCTGATTTTCTTTCACACGTTTCACAAAAATAGGTGGTTTCTCTTTTTCCTCCAGATGTTTTTCTATTTGAGTAAACTGCACAGTCTTTGTGTTTTCCTTCGGGATGTAGGAAGATTAAATGAGGCTTTCCATCTAAGCGATCGTGTTTATCATGTGTTCCAGGCCTCCCCAATTTCATATTTGGATCACGACAATCACGAATTAGCATTGACAAAATCTTTTCGCGAAATTTTTTGTGGGCTATAGGTTCTGTTCCTTGGTTTTTTGTTTTTTCTTTGTATAAAATATACGCATTTACCATGGAGATTTCTAATCCCCAAAAGAAATATTCCCTCCACCACTTGAGTGCTCGACGTAAAAAACAGTAAGATGTCGCGTATTGGTTCGCCATATCGACACCATCTATATTTTTATTATAATCTGTGATCACATCCAGTTCTTTTATTTCTCTTCGATTACCTGAATGTCTAACCCTTCTAGTGACATTGCGAGAGCGTCGATAACGTGTGCACGATATCTATTGGGTTGTTCGGAAAATCATTTCGTTTTTTTTTGGGGAACATGAAAGACAGTTTTCGTATAATGAATAAATATTTTATTAAATTATATATTGGCCATTCTGGTCCAACACCTTTTGCCATCTTTCTGGCAGTAACATAATTCCCCTCTCATAAAAGTTTTGGTCCTTGCTGGCAAAAAACTGGTTCAGGTGGTTTTTGACATCTTCATTTGAGGTAAAGGTTTTGCCATCCAAAAAATTTTGCAGGGACCGGAACAAATAGTAGTCGGAAGGCGCCAGATCTGGAGAATATGGTGGATGTTGCAGTACGTCCCATTCAAGCTGTAAAAGTTTTTGGCGAGTGAGCAAACTTGTGTGAGGTCTCGCATTATCCTGGTGGAACACTACACCCTTCCTGTTGATTAATTCGGGCCTCTTCTCTTTAAGTGAATCATTCAATTTGTCCAGCTGATGACAATAGACTTCTGAATTAATCGTTGTATTGTCCGGAAAAAGCTCAAAAAAAAACGATTCCTTTGACATCCCACCAAACGGAGAGCATCACCTTTTTTGGTGAATGTTGGCTTTTGACACGCTTTGAGCCGGTTCATCTTTTCTGCTCCATGACCTCTTGCGTTTAACATTGTTGTATACAACCCATTTTTCGTCCCCAGTAATAATCCGCTTCAAAAATGGGTCATTTTCTTGACGTTTGAGGAGCGAATCACACGCGTCAACGCGACGACACAAATTTCGCTCCGTAAGGACATGGGGCACCCACACATCGAGCTTCGAGGTTAAGCCCATGCCTTTCAAATGGCCATAAACAGTCGAATTCGACAAATTTAATCTCTCACCGATCTCTCGTGTGGCTATTCGCCGAGTTGCATCAACTAATGCCTTTATCGCATCTTTGTCTGCTTCGACCGGCCTTCCAGACCGTGGTGCATCTTCGACATCAAAATTGCCGGATCGAAATTTTGCAAACCAGTTCTGGCACTGGCGTACTGTTAACACGCCTTCTCCATACACATCCGTCCATTTTTTTCTCGCTTGGACAGCATTTTTACCTTTTCTGAAGTAAAAAAGTAAAATATGACGAAAATGCTGCTTATTGCTCTCCATATTTAATAGGGCACCAACCAAAAACTACTGTGTAGAATTAATAGAACTTTTTCACACACAAGCCTTGCAATATCAGCTCTCAAGACATATAATGGTTATGCGGCTTAAGTGTGAAGTTGGTTTCGAAAAAACGTAATTAAGTCCTCTGACGGGAAAAAACGAAATTACTTTCCGAACAACCCAATATTTATTTAGACATGAAAAAATGTCGAGTGGAGCTCGACAAAGGAGCTCCTGCCATAAAAACTGATGTCGAGTCACACTCGACATAGGAGTGCAAAGGGTTAATAAAAGGAAGTGACAGTTATAGAGGAATATCTGAAGACGTTACATTTGAATTGGCCTTAATTGCCGTAAACGAGTTTCATTGTCCCATTCGTAAGATACCTCGTTTTTCACTTTACGGGAGATTCGTCTACTAAGACGTTAACACGTAGAATGACATGCTCTCCTACCGATGTATCTGCAATGTAGTGCCAGTTTCGTACAAGACACGGTATAACGTCATCACAATTACACCGCACAGCTCTCTAAATAACGATTTAAAACGCAATATGTTTAACGGCACCTACTTTCTAATTTATGAAGACAAGCGCTGTGCTCGTCTGAATTCGCGAAAACCTCGAGACGTTAACAACAACCAATTTGTCCGTTCCGTATCGTGATCGAATCGAGCGTTTCTTTTTCTGTCGAACCAGCTAGCTCGCGAGTAACGATCGTAATTTAGATTTTACCGATGAAAAAGGAGGGACATTAACCACCGGCGAGAGCCAATCAGCGGGTTAAACTCACGCCTGAGCAATAATGGCTAGTAATAATGAACGCTGAGGAGAAATCGCTCGATTCAGCGGCAGTGGAAGTCAATAATCGCATCGGCGGCATTATCTAGTATTTCTGCTACACCATGGCCTGCCAGCCTGTTAACATTATCGCTTCCTCGTTTTCGTTAAGTCGACAGCCCGTTATTACCTTGAAAAATTGACGAACTTGCGATATTAATGACGGCCCCATGATGTTTGCAAGAAAACTGAGCCTGCGTTTTCCTCTTATTCCTTGGTAGTCAACCACTTGATACGCAGTCAGTGAAAGTGCACCGATTATTCTCTTTGGTTTCTTCTTTTCTAGGGTGTCTTTCTTCTAAGTCGCAAGGAACAATGTCATTTGGAAGATATTACTACTAATTTCTACGTTGCGTCACGTATAGACGCGCCGCGTATTGATAAAGAATATATAGAACAATAGTTTTCGCGTTTATTCTTTGCCGTTGTCTGAAGAAATCTCGATTGTCGTGGCGCTCGTCGAAACTTACCTGATTCATTCCTTGCGTGAACTTTCCGAGAAGGCAGTTTATTGTCGACCGACTGTCCGACAGATTTGCTTCCTGGCTCGCTTCCAACATTATGTTCCAATCGGCTTGTCGATTGCGTATACAGCTGGCGTCCATCGCGGCAAATCGTTCGTCTCTTTTCAACTCTTGCCGACTCTTTTCAAGCGAGATAAAAGTACCACGCGTTCGTAATAATAATACGAAACCTGTCAGCCCGGCAACTATTTTAATAGCCATTGCACGCAGGAATCGGTATTCTGCCATTTTTGTATTGTAATAATAACACAGAGCGTGTCAGTCTAGCAACTATTTTAATAGCCACTATATACAAGAGTCGGTGTTCTGCAATTTTTATATTTTAATAATAAGACGAAGCCTGTCAGTCGGTAATCAGAGATATTATAAATGTGCATATTTCTTTTGCAAACGCTTACCATTCATTGTTCAGTGCTGGAGCAGCAATATTCGCTAACACATAGTCATAATTCTCATAGTTAATAGGTTTATGCAGCAGACTGTTCGGTATTGAGCCACTATATACAAGAGTCGGTGTTCTGCAATTTTTATATTTTAATAATAAGACGAAGCCTGTCAGTCAGTAGTCAGAGATATTATAAATGTACATATTTCTTTTGCAAACGCTTACCATTCATTGTTCAGTACTGGAGCAGCAATATTCGCTAACACATAGTCATAATTCTCATAGTTAATAGGTTTATGCAGCAGACTGTTCGGTATTGAGCCACTATATACAAGAGTCGGTGTTCTGCAATTTTTATATTTTAATAATAAGACGAAGCCTGTCAGTCAGTAATCAGAGGTATTATAAATGTGCATATTTCTTTTGCAAACGCTTACCATTCATTGCTCAGTGCTAGACCAGCAATATTCGCTAACACATAGTCATAATTCTCATAGTTAATAGGTTTATGCAGCAGACTGTTCGGTATTGAGCCACTATATACAAGAGTCGGTGTTCTGCAATTTTTATATTTTAATAATAAGACGAAGCCTGTCAGTCGGTAATCAGAGATATTATAAATGTGCATATTTCTTTTGCAAACGCTTACCATTCATTGTTCAGTGCTGGAGCAGCAATATTCGCTAACACATAGTCATAATTCTCATAGTTAATAGGTTTATGCAGCAGACTGTTCGGTATTGAGCCACTATATACAAGAGTCGGTGTTCTGCAATTTTTATATTTTAATAATAAGACGAAGCCTGTCAGTCGGTAATCAGAAATATTATAAATGTGCATATTTCTTTTGCAAACGCTTACCATTCATTGTTCAGTGCTGGAGCAGCAATATTCGCTAACACATAGTCATAATTCTCATAGTTAATAGGTTTATGCAGCAGACTGTTCGGTATTGAGCCACTATATACCAGAGTCGGTGTTCTGCAATTTTTATATTTTAATAATAAGACGAAGCCTGTCAGTCGGTAATCAGAGATATTATAAATGTGCATATTTCTTTCGCAAACGCTTACCATTCATTGTTCAGTGCTGGAGCAGCAATATTCGCTAACACATAGTCATAATTCTCATAGTTAATAGGTTTATGCAGCAGACTGTTCGGTATTGAGCCACTATATACAAGAGTCGGTGTTCTGCAATTTTTATATTTTAATAATAAGACGAAGCCTGTCAGTCAGTAATCAGAGATATTATAAATGTGCATATTTCTTTTGCAAACGCTTACTATTCATTGTTCAATGCTGGAGCAGCAATATTCGCTAACACATAGTCATAATTCTCATAGTTAATAGGTTTATGCAGCAGACTGTTCGGTATTGAGCCACTATATACAAGAGTCGGTGTTCTGCAATTTTTATATTTTAATAATAAGACGAAGCCTGTCAGTCGGTAATCAGAGATATTATAAATGTGCATATTTCTTTTGCAAACGCTTACCATTCATTGTTCAGTGCTGGAGCAGCAATATTCGCTAACACATAGTCATAATTCTCATAGTTAATAGGTTTATGCAGCAGACTGTTCGGTATTGAGCCACTATATACAAGAGTCGGTGTTCTGCAATTTTTATATTTTAGTAATAAGACGAAGCCTGTCAGTCAGTAATCAGAGATATTATACATGTGCATATTTCTTTTGCAAACGCTTACCATTCATTGTTCAGTGCTGGAGCAGCAATATTCGCTAACACATAGTCATAATTCTCATAGTTAATAGGTTTATGCAGCAGACTGTTCGGTATTGATCAATTTCGCAAAACCATTAAGCGTTCTGCGCCCAAACGCTGAGAATACATCTATCCGGTTTTCCTTGACGACCGTCGCAATAACATCTGGCGAATTCTATTTTGACCGTTCGGCGCTGCAGCATTTCTTCCATCTGCTTCGCGTTCGCACGGCTAAATCAGGCGCAGATCCACGGGGCAACGCCAAATCCCATAAAGTATCTCCAAAATTCGAACGGCAACCGTCAAATATGTATCGTTCGTCAGAATTTACGCTAAACTCTTAAAATTCTTAAACCAACATCCGACGCGGCTAACTCATTACAGTAAAACCTCTCACATTATTCGTAGTAACGTTAATTTTTAAGAAAACTATGGATTTTTTATCGGTTTCTCCCGGAAAATGCTCATTCTCTGATTTGTTTTATTTAGAATTGACTTTAATGTCATCGTTTTCTTTTTCGGTGCCCTTATTCCATTTTGGTCACAATAATACAGTACATCATTAAAATTTACGTAGAGAAGACTTAATACTAGATTTACAAAGAAATATCTTAGTATTGTGAGTTTTCTTTTTCGGTACCCTTATTCCATTTTGATCACAATAATATAGTACATCATTAAAATTTACGTAGAGAAAACTTAATACTAGATTTACAAAGAAATATCTTAGTATTGTGAGTTTGAAAATAATAAGCCTAAGGCGGAAATTAATTTGAATATGTATTCGTGTAGTGTAATTGGTAAAAGTCAACAAAAATGGCTAGAAAATAATAGCAATGCTTTCAGTAATTTTTCTTGTAAAATCTGATACCCGTAAAATCGACAGGTCGCGTAAATATAGTGAAAGAGGGCATTGACGAAAATTTCAGCTCCGACCGTACTTGTGATATAATTGGCCACAAAGCTCTCATAACTTGAGTTGTTCAGGATAAATTGTATGCAATATCATTTCTTTTTCTTCAATAATGCAAAGCTTACATATATAGTGGTATATATACAAAAATTGTTGGGACACCTTGGTTATAGCATTGATGCTTTTCTCAAACTGTCCCAGTTCGACTCTGACCGGTAGGACAATGTGAGAAATTTGATCGTATCAGGGATAAAAGAAGCCGCGACTCACATTATAACGACCCGACGTGTGTTCAAGGAAGTAGAAATATCAATGCTACCGTCTCACTCTCCTCGCCTATCGTCTGGCATCTATACATTTACCGAGCGTGTAGTGAATCTAACGATTCCTTTCTTTTCCACGCGGTTGCCTTCTTTAACGAAGATCGAAGAAAGTCCGTAACACTACATTTACGCTGACCTATACCAACTTCTTCTTATCCTCCTTCACTTCCACTCGCGCCTTGTACTTCAGCTCCCAGCGTCGCGCTGTTCAGTTCAGTTACGTCAGAACTATTCAGTGCACGCTGCCTCGTCATTGTCGTACCAGCGGGCAAGCCTTGAAAATTTTCCAACCGCTACACGTTCTTCCTTTCCTTTTTACACGGAAGCTAGAAGGTTGTAACGAAGATTATACACTGGCCAGCCGTTGCGATGACTGCTTAGAATAAAATATCGGCACTATCGGCGATTGGGAGTGAAATTGAACTCCTTCCTTTATCTTCTTTTGTTCTATTGCGGTTTGGCTTGTTCTCATGAACGCCTTCTGCTCTTTGGTATATTTTATTCTTTAATGCTTCTCTCTACGTGCCGAAGCCAGGAGTCTACGTAATGCAGAGTGCTAAAAATGTGTACGTTTTCCATTTTTCTCATACACTACAGACACATTACACTAAAGTAGACTAAATAATAATACGTAACAAAGTTGTAAAATTGATTTCACATTTTTTCACAGGCAGTGAATTCTCGCAAAGTAACGGTATTTACAAATTACTCGAAAAACTTAAAGCCCTTCGTCCGTTGTTTGGCTTCTATTAAAATAATATCTATTAAAATAATATTGCGATGACTGCTTAGAATAAAATATCGGCACTATCAGCGATTGGGAGTGAAATTGAATTCCTTTCTTTATCTTCTTTTGTTCTATTGCGGTTTGGCTTGTTCTCATAAACGCCTTCTGCTCTTTGGTATATTTTATTCTTTAATGCTTCTCTCTACGTGCCGAAGCCAGGAGTCTACGTAATGCAGAGTGCTAAAAATGTGTACGTTTTCCATTTTTCTCATACACTACAGACACATTACACTAAGGTAGACTAAACAATAATACGTAACAAAGTTGCAGAATTGATTGCACTTTTTTTCACAGACATCAATCGGTGAATTCTCGCAAAGTAACGGTATTTACAAATTACTCGAAAAACTTAAAGCCCTTCGTCCGTTGTTTGGCTTCTATTAAAATAATATCTATTAAAATAATATTGCGATGACTGCTTAGAATAAAATATCGGCACTATCAGCGATTGGGAGTGAAATTGAATTCCTTTCTTTATCTTCTTTTGTTCTATTGCGGTTTGGCTTGTTCTCATAAACGCCTTCTGCTCTTTGGTATATTTTATTCTTTAATGCTTCTCTCTACGTGCCGAAGCCAGGAGTCTACGTAATGCAGAGTGCTAAAAATGTGTACGTTTTCCATTTTTCTCATACACTACAGACACATTACACTAAGGTAGACTAAACAATAATACGTAACAAAGTTGCAAAATTGATTGCACTTTTTTTCACAGACATCAATCGGTGAATTCTCGCAAAGTAACGGTATTTACAAATTACTCGAAAAACTTAAAGCCCTTCGTCCGTTGTTTGGCTTCTATTAAAATAATATCTATTAAAATAATATTGCGATGACTGCTTAGAATAAAATATCGGCACTATCAGCGATTGGGAGTGAAATTGAACTCCTTTCTTTATCTTCTTTTGTTCTATTGCGGTTTGGCTTGTTCTCATGAACGCCTTCTGCTCTTTGGTATATTTTATTCTTTAATGCTTCTCTCTACGTGCCGAAGCCAGGAGTCTATGTAATGCAGAGTGCTAAAAATGTGTACGTTTTCCATTTTTCTCATACACTACAGACACATTACACTAAGGCAGACTAAACAATAATACGTAACAAAGTTGCAAAATTGATTGCACTTTTTTTCACAGACATCAATCGGTGAATTCTCGCAAAGTAACGGTGTTTACAAATTACTCGAAAAAATTAAAGCCCTTCGTCCGTTGTTTGGCTTCTATTAAAATAATATCTATTAAAATAATATTGCGATGACTGCTTAGAATAAAATATCGGCACTACCAGCGATTGGGAGTGAAATTGAACTCCTTTCTTTATCTTCTTTTGTTCGATTGCGGTTTGGCTTGTTCTCATGAACGCCTTCTGCTCTTTGGTATATTTTATTCTTTAATGCTTCTCTCTACGTGCCGAAGCCAGGAGTCTACGTAATGCAGAGTGCTAAAAATGTGTACGTTTTCCATTTTTCTCATACACTACAGACACATTACATTAAGGTACCTTAAATAATAATACGTAACAAAGTTGCAAAATTGATTTCACATTTTTTCACAGGCATCAATCAGTGAATTCTCGCAAAGTAACGGTATTTACAAATTACTCGATAAAATTAAAGCCCTTCGTCCGTTGTTTGGCTTCTATTAGAATAATATCTATTAAAATAATATTGCGATGACTGCTTAGAATAAAATATCGGCACTATCGGCGATTGGGAGTGAAATTGAACTCCTTTCTTTATCTTCTTCTGTTCTATTGCGGTTTGGCTTGTTCTCATGAACGCCTTCTGCTCTTTGGTATATTTTATTCTTTAATGCTTCTCTCTACGTGCCGAAGCCAGGAGTCTACGTAATGCAGAGTGCTAAAAATGTGTACGTTTTCCATTTTTCTCGTACACTACAGACACATTACACTAAGGTAGACTAAACAATAATACGTAACAAAGTTGCAAAATTGATTGCACTTTTTTTCACAGACATCAATCGGTGAATTCTCGCAAAGTAACGGTATTTACAAATTACTCGATAAAATTAAAGCCCTTCGTCCGTTGTTTGGCTTCTATTAAAATAATATCTATTAAAATAATATTGCGATGACTGCTTAGAATAAAATATCGGCACTATCAGCAATTGGGAGTGAAATTGAACTCCTTTCTTTATCTTCTTTTGTTCTATTGCGGTTTGGCTTGTTCTCATGAACGCCTTCTGCTCTTTGGTATATTTTATTCTTTAATGCTTCTCTCTACGTGCCGAAGCCAGGAGTCTACGTAATGCAGAGTGCTAAAAATGTGTACGTTTTCCATTTTTCTCATACACTACAGACACATTACACTAAAGTAGACTAAACAATAATACGTAACAAAGTTGTAAAATTGATTTCACATTTTTTCACAGGCATCAATCAGTGAATTCTCGCAAAGTAACGGTATTTACAAATTACTCGATAAAATTAAAGCCCTTCGTCCGTTGTTTGGCTTCTATTAAAATAATATCTATTAAAATAATATTGCGATGACTGCTTAGAATAAAATATCGGCACTATCGGCGATTGGGAGTGAAATTGAACTCCTTTCTTTATCTTCTTTTGTTCTATTGCGGTTTGGCTTGTTCTCATGAACGCCTTCTGCTCTTTGGTATATTTTATTCTTTAATGCTTCTCTCTACGTGCCGAAGCCAGGAGTCTATGTAATGCAGAGTGATGAAAATATGTATGTTTTCCATCTTTCTCGTACACTACAGACACATTACACTAAGGTAGACTAAACAATAATACGTAACAAAGTTGCAAAATTGATTGCACTTTTTTCACAGACATCAATCGGTGAATTCTCGCAAAGTAACGGTATTTACAAATTACTCGAAAAACTTAAAGCCCTTCGTCCGTTGTTTGGCTTCTATTAAAATAATATTGCGATGACTACTTAGAATAAAATATCGGCACTATCGGCGATTGGGAGTGAAATTGAACTCCTTTCTTTATCTTCTTTTGTTCTATTGCGGTTTGGCTTGTTCTCATGAACGCCTTCTGCTCTTTGGTATATTTTATTCTTTAATGCTTCTCTCTACGTGCCGAAGCCAGGAGTCTACGTAATGCAGAGTGCTAAAAATGTGTACGTTTTCCATTTTTCTCATACACTACAGACACATTACACTAAGGTAGACTAAACAATAATACGTAACAAAGTTGCAAAATTGATTGCACTTTTTTTCACAGACATCAATCGGTGAATTCTCGCAAAGTAACGGTATTTACAAATTACTCGAAAAACTTAAAGCCCTTCTTCCGTTGTTTGGCTTCTATTAAAATAATATCTATTAAAATAATATTGCGATGACTGCTTAGAACAAAATATCGGCACTATCAGCGATTGGGAGTGAAATTGAACTCCTTTCTTTATCTTCTTTTGTTCTATTGCGGTTTGGCTTGTTCTCATGAACGCCTTCTGCTCTTTGGTATATTTTATTCTTTAATGCTTCTCTCTACGTGCCGAAGCCAGGAGTCTATGTAATGCAGAGTGGTAAAAATGTGTACGTTTTCCATTTTTCTCATACACTACAGACACATTACACTAAGGTAGACTAAACAATAATACGTAACAAAGTTGCAAAATTGATTGCACATTTTTTCACAGGCATCAATCAGTGAATTCTCGCAAAGTAACGGTATTTACAAATTACTCGATAAAATTAAAGCCCTTCGTCCGTTGTTTGGCTTCTATTAAAATAATATTTTACTCTACATGTTTTAAAAGCATAAGAGTTTCCTCCTCAAGAGCTTTATACCGAAAACTTGAATGTTATAATAGAAGGCTGACAAGCGTGCAATTGCAATTATTTAAATTTGTTTCAATAAAAGCCAAACAACCAATAAAAGTACTTCAGTTTAATCGATCTCGCAAAGTAACGGTATTTACAAATTACTCGAAAAACTTAAAGCCCTTCGCCCGTTGTTTGGCTTCTATTAAAATAATATTTTACTTTACATATTTTAAAAGCGTAAGAGTTTCCTCCTCAAGAGCTTTATACCGAAAACTTGAATGTTATAATAGAAGGCTGACAAGCATGCAATTGCAATTATTTAAATTTGTTTCAATAAAAGCCAAATAACCAATAAAAGTACTTCAGTTTAATCGATCTCGCAAAGTAACGGTATTTACAAATTACTCGAAAAACTTAAAGCCCTTCGTCCGTTGTTTGGCTTCTATTACAATAACATTTTACTCTACATGTTTTAAAAGCATAAGAGTTTCCTCCTCAAGAGCTTTATACCGAAAACTTGAATGTTATAATAGAAGGCTGACAAGCGTGCAATTGCAATTATTTAAATTTGTTTCAATAAAAGCCAAATAACCAATAAAAGTACTTCAGTTTAATCGATTACATTACACAAACAGTTACTTTTTAAAGACCCTTCGCAAATGATTGGCGTCGCGCAAATACCTACCTCCCCTAGACACGCCGTTTGTTCGTCAATTTTTGCTTCCTCATCTCGATGCCTAGAGTCCGCAGTCTCATTTATTTCGTAGCATATATTTGCGCGTTACATCGCGTGTCGGCGGTGGCCGAGCGCAATCCGAAAGATACCTGGAAAAGGAGTGCGCGAGTACGGAGAGAGGTATAATAGGGGAAAAAAGGAAAGAGAGGAGTCGAATTTTTCCGCTTTCAGCGTTCCTTTCCGCGAAATCGCATGACGGCTCCGTACGGCAGAAGCGTCCTTCTTTCTTCCGCGGAGCACGGTAATTGCCCACCGGCATTGGTTAACCGCTGTCATTAGCCACCGGTGACCGGTCGCTCGTAAATTGATACGTGAAATAATTACATGCGCGCGACAGGTGGGCGGGCTGGAAAGGAATAGAGCAGGAGAGAGCGAGAAAGAGCGCGAAAAGGCGAGGAGGAGGAGGGGGAGGTGCACGTAACCTTAATTAGATCCCATGGTAGCACTACCAATGACAGTTTCATTAAAGCGTTTTCACGTCTAGCGAGACGCGAGAAGACAACCGATCCTTTGCCTCCGGGGAGATACTCATCCTCTGATTATACAAAGTAAACCAGAGGATGAGGAATTAGGGAAAGATAAGAAAGAAAAATAAAGAGTGACTAATAATTGGGCCAATCCCTCTTCCATCTCAGCACTACTTTGCACATCACTTATACAAGTTTTGAGAATTACTATTTGCCAAATTTATATGATAACTTGACAACAGACAGAAGAAGAAATATATTATAGTAATTTGCATTGTGCCTGCACCACATCTCGGTGCTTGTTTTTCAAAGTTTCGCACCTAACGGTCGTGTATAAACTACCAATGACAGTTTCATTAAAGCGTTTTCACGTCTAGCGAGACGCGAGAAGACAACCGATCCTTTGCCTCCGGGGAGATACTCATCCTCTGATTATACAAAGTAAACCAGAGGATGAGGAATTAGGGAAAGATAAGAAAGAAAAATAAGGAGTGACTAATAATTGGGCCAATCCCTCTTCCATCTCAGCACTACTTTGCATATCACTTATACCAGTTTTGAGAATTACTATTTTTGAAATTTATATGATAACTCGACAACAAACAGAAAAATAAATATATTATAGTACTTTGCATTGTACCTACGCCACACCCCGGTGTCTGTTTTTCGAAATTTCGCACCTAACGGTCGTGTATAAACTACCAATGACAGTTTCATTAAAGCGTTTTCACGTCTAGCGAGACGCGAGAAGACAACCGATCCTTTGCCTCCGGGGAGATACTCATCCTCTGATTATACAAAGTAAACCAGAGGATGAGGAATTAGTGAGAGATAAGAAAGAAAAATAAAGAGTGACTAATAATTGTGCCAATCCCTCTTCCATCTCAGCACTACTTTGCACATCACTTATACCAGTTTTGAGAATTACTATTTGTCAAATTTATATGATAACTTGACAACAGGCAGAAAAAGAAATATATTATAGTAATTTGCATTGTGCCTGCACCACACCTCGGGGTCTGTTTTTCGCAATTTCGCACCTAACGGTCGTGTATAAACTACCAATGACAGTTTCATTAAAGCGTTTTCACGTCTAGCGAGACGCGAGAAGACAACCGATCCTTTGCCTCCGGGGAGATACTCATCCTCTGATTATACAAAGTAAACCAGAGGATGAGGAATTAGGGAAAGATAAGAAAGAAAAATAAGGAGTGACTAATAATTGGGCCAATCCCTCTTCCATCTCAGCACTACTTTGCACATCACTTATACCAGTTTTGAGAATTACTATTTGTCAAATTTATATGATAACTTGACAACAGACAGAAGAAGAAATATATTATAGTAATTTGCATTGTACGCCACACCTCGGTGTCTGTTTTTCGAAATTTCGCACCTAACGGTCGTGTATAAACTACCAATGACAGTTTCATTAAAGCGTTTTCACGTCTAGCGAGACGCGAGAAGACAACCGATCCTTTGCCCCCGGGGAGATACTCATCCTCTGATTATACAAAGTAAACCAGAGGATGAGGAATTAGGGAAAGATAAGAAAGAAAAATAAGGAGTGACTAATAATTGTGCCAATCCCTCTTCCATCTCAGCACTACTTTGCATATCACTTATATCACATTTGAGAATTACTATTTTTAAAATTTATATAATAGCTTGACAACAGACAGAAGAAGAAATATATTATAGTAATTTGCATTGTGCCTACGCCACACCTCGGTGTCTGTTTTTCGAAAGTTTCACACCTAACGGTCGTGTATAAACTACCAATGACAGTTTCATTAAAGCGTTTTCACGTCTAGCGAGACGCGAGAAGACAACCGATCCTTTGCCCCCGGGGAGATACTCATCCTCTGATTATACAAAGTAAACCAGAGGATGAGGAATTAGGGAAAGATAAGAAAGAAAAATAAAGAGTGACTAATAATTGGGCCAATCCCTCTTCCATCTCAGTACTACTTTGCACATCACTTATACCAGTTTTGAGAATTACTATTTTTGAAATTTATATAATAACTTGACAACAGACAGAAGAAGAAATATATTATAGTAATTTGCATTGTACCTACGCCACACCTCGGTGTCTGTTTTTCGAAGTTCTGCATCTACCGATCGTGTATAAACTTATCTACCGCCGCGAATGCATGTATTATCATTCAAAGGGTGCATATACATTTTTAGCGGCTAGAATATATTGCTAGTGCATATCCATTAATGTTCGCTACAAGTAAATTTTCGTGAATATGCATACGCGCCACCTGAGACACGCGACGAATAAGCATTTTCCCGGCACAGAACTTTCTCCCTCGTCTCTTTCGTCGTTTACCGACGAGAAGGCGAGAGAACAAACGACGCAACGCACCTGTTGCTAGGCGCAATTCCCAGACGGCCCGAAAACGAGCCCCGACGAATCGAGATCTCATCAATTTCACCCGCATAGCCGACCCAACGTTTCCTCTGGGACAAAAATTCCTATTTAACTATTCCAAGTTGTCCATCTAGGCGCGATTCGACGTTCTGTCTAATGTTCAATTTTGTCTAATGGTAGTGCATGGGAGATTGACCTGCACGTATTGACACTAGGTTTATGGGGAGGTATGTAGGTACATGAAATTATCCAGAGAAATATGTGGGTATACGGTATATAGAATTAGAAAATTTGAAGACTGGGAGGGGGGGATAAATTGGATATATATTCGTATCATATTGATAAAAATCGGCAAGGGTTACTAGATTTACGGTGAAATACATAGATATACGATATTATCCAAAAAATATGTATTTTCATATTATTCCATTAACAGAAGTCAGCAAAAGTTGTTAGTTACGTAGTGGTAATAGTTTCTCGCATTTTGCTTCTGACTTCGCCATGTGTGGCAGGATCGGTTAGAAAATGTGGCATACATTTCTTTATTGAATGCAGATTCACAGTGATGCATCGGTTAATAATAATCGAATTGAATAATGCAGAAACAGATCCCGTGCAACATTTGAAGCTTCTTAATTTCTATATCTGCAACATTAATTCTGAAGCTTCATATTTGCCGAACCACATACGGATCTTTAGGAATTGGTTAAAACGTCATATCAAATGTCCGCCAATCTGATCTTTTCAAACGTCACATCGAAATATTGAGAACCGGGAGCAGACCCGTTACTAAGACCCGAAACCCTAAATTCAGTGATGATGGCGTAATTCTTTCCGGAGGGTTCAGAATAGTGCAATATTGTTCTTGTCATTTCGACGTTTCGACATTTATTTTAAAACTTCTTATACATCCATACCTAAAAATATTATTTCTCGGAGAAACATGCAATTGAAATTAAATGTTTAATTTTCATAGTACCGCCTTAATGTTCATGCTAAGCTCCGTTTGAATACATTTTTTCTTTACCCGCCATATACCTCACGATAACAATGTGCAGCATCTTGAATGATACGTTCAAAATTTGCAAAGCTTTCGTCATTCGGGTCTACTTTTATTTATTTCTTTTCTGTATTCGTAAGTCGCATAGGTCGTAAGTCGAGAAGGTCTATTGGAGTGGAAACGGGTTGCGCAGCTAGCGATTGTTGAGAGCATTGAACGGAAGTAGAAATTGGGAGACACTGGTCAGCCGGCGACGTCGGTCGCAGTGGAAAAAGGATCGCCTCAGTCAATGGTGGTGAATCGGTGAAAGCGCCGGTGGCTGACCTGCGCAATATACTTATGTACGCAGGCACGCACGCGCGCATTCATACCAACATTAACGCACACAAACTCTCTACTTACGTGAATTTACACACCTGTACAAACTAGCGTTGCCATACAGATTTATGCACACACGTGCGTGTGTAGGTATATAGATACATTGGGTACGGCATACCTGCATGCGTGATATTGTGTGGAGACCCGTGTACCGATACAAATATTCTAATCTATTGACACGTGAACGCAGGGACGAAGTTTATTACGCGGATGTGTGCGTGTACTTAACTAACATAGGTAGGTGCGCATGAAAGTCTACCCGACGTACGTATTGTAAGAGTACGTGTCGGCCAATGTGCGTGGATTCTTAAAGAAGCCGAAGAGCAGTCTGCTGCGCTCACGTACTTCTTTCGTACGTGGTCAAGCACACGTTTGCAGAATCACGCGGGCACATCCGTGCCTCGCCCAGCACGCGAGAAACAGGTACTGAACTGAGCGCACGAAGGTGCGAATCCACTCTACATTTCAACGAAAACGCTTTTTCGTTCAAGCTTCTTCTCAAATTTATTCCTCGTTTCCTCCGAAAACTGACTAAACTTTAGAAACGAAAACGGATACGTCGTTACGTAAAATAAAGAGTAGCGAGTGGACACGTATTTTCATAATTCGTATAAGTGCTTACATGATCGCCATGTTGTAACAGATGTCATTTTTGGGTTTCCGGATGCTCAGGCAATTTTTAGAAACAAAAAGAAGTACGTCGTTACACAAACTGAAAGTGCCTTTTTAATCGAATCTTTTCAACACCCACGCGTATCATATGCTGTCAATTCTAGACGGACTTTATTAATAGAGTCACATCGGATCTCTCGAGGTTTCTCGCTCGAGCCGTCGGTACTTCAGTCACTAATTTCTCAATCTTTTTCGGCGGCACATGTGGCAGATTGTTGTCGGTTTCTCGTGCCTCGTTAAAACGCGACGCGAAAGAAACGACGTGTTTTTGCCAAGCACGATTTGCAATCTGTCTTCTGTCGGATCTCTTCACTTTTTTGTGTTTTCCGACGCCTACGCGAAATTTGTTCGAGTGGTTCGAAACGTCGGGACGCATGAAAGCTGTCCTTCGCCAATTACCAGTCGAAAATAATCATGACGACTGACTAATTCAGAATTTCGCGGTTCGCGCTATTTGAAATTCGTCACTTCGACAAAAAGCAATATTTCGCCATCACAATATGTCGGCAGCTGAAGCTTAACACTTTGACTGCCAAGCGTATTTTGCTATGTTAGAACAACGATGCGATTAAATACTGCAGAGTGTAATTAAATCGTGCAAAATAAAGGCAACGCAGAGTTATTAGAAGCCAAAATATTGAAGCACCGTCCCACTATCAATTGCTTTTACAAGATTGCAAATGGACTTCATTGCGAATTTTTTGCATTTTTAGTAAAATCTTTTGCTCCGGTCACCGGTGACCACCGTGGCAGTCAAAGTGTTAACGCCGCGGTACAAATCACCTGTCCTCGCCATCGCGCGTTAGAGAAATTTCCGAGAAGAAAAGCTAATGAGAAGCAGGGCCATTTCATTCAGCGGGAACTTTCTCGCGTGGCATCCCGACGCGTTGCGATCTTTATACGGACAACAAACGACATGCAATTCTCAAAGTGCACACTTCACGTTTCCGGCGAACGATAAACGCGTTGCATTTCGTCCGCGCGCGCATTAATCTAGATATAAAATTCCGAAGACGCGTACGTTGACGATTGTAGTGCAATTTCCGGCGCACCCTGTATATGCAGGCCTCATAAGTAACGATATTAAGAGGACAGCGGGTTTGCTGGTTGAATGGCGGCATTGTACCGACTCTCTCTCCTTCGCCATTGTTTCGAGGCACGTGTTACTTGCACACAATGCGGTCCAGCGGCTCTCATCTTAAACCTATTATTTAGAAATCGTAACGTCTAAAAGCCCGCGTCTAACTAGGAACCTCAGCGTAGGAGTCTATCTACCTATATCTTTACCTAATTGAAAGTCCCTGTGTAAACGCAAATAGTATCGGGAAAATTAGGCATCTTTGAACGAAATTAATTTTTATAAATATTCGTGTGATTTCATTAACAAAAGGCAGCAAAAGTTGGTAGAAAATAGTGCACTTTAGCTTTATATCCATGTTAATAACTGTTTTGTTTAATAATTGCATAGAGGTAGATGTCTTGCTTATTTAAAACTAGGTTTTCCGACAAATACATAGGTATACGATATTCAGAATATGAAAGTTAAAAGCCTGTGGAGTCAACATATGCCGGTAGAAAATAATTGTAATAGTTTCTCCCATTTTGCTTGTGAAATCCGTATCTGCTAAATTGACGCGTTCTGTAGATCTGTTAAGAGAAAACTGATCAACGAGTGTTCTAACATTCTATCACGCTACAACTGAATGTGTTCGAAATTCATTGTATAGTGGGACTCGTGTGTGGCAGGATCAGTTAGAAAGCATGGCATACGTTTGTCCGTTGGATGTAGATTCATAATGACATGTTCGTTAATCGTATCCGGGAAAATGAGTGATCAACCTTCATATTCTTGGAATGACATACGGTTCTTTAGGAATCGGTTAAAACGTGCTATCAGATACTGTCCGTCAATCTGACGATCCTTCCGAACGTCACATCCAAATATTGCCCCTGCTCTCATGAAATCGGGGAACTATCGGGAATCAGTAGCGGAGCCGTTACTAAAATTTATGAATCGTGCTCAGACAACAAGCGGGAGTCGAGGAAATCACGAAGGCGCAGGCGACACGAAAGGAGGTAGGAAAGAAAGAGAGAGAGTTCTCTCTAGTCGAAGTCGTTCGCGGGATATGTCTCGATAGCTGGAAGCGAAACTGAACGAGATCTCTCGCTCGGGGGCATTATACGACGTCGTTAGAGACCATGACAAACAAGAGAGCCGGACGATTGGAAAATCGATTTGCACAGTTCGCTCGTTAGGCAAGTATAAACTTCCGCCTCGTAAAAGCGGCTACGAAAATAGACTCCTCTCTCTCTCTCATACTTTCGCATGCCAGCGTTATCCACTCATATTCCGTCGGTCTTATCTTTTCGGTCTTTACGGCGATCTTCTTAAAATATACGCTGATCGCACATGTTCTTTAGAGATTTTGCGACGACGCTAGTGTTCGCGTCTGCAGCCGAGTCGGTGATTACGCGCTAAGGTTCCTCTCCGCGGCGCACATCAGAAGGTACGTCTGCCGATGACCCCATTCCCTCGCATCTAGAACAGACATCTAGTCATCTGCATATGACAATCGCTCGTCTAGACACGTCTGGCTCCGAATTTTCATTTTTTCTCCTCGCCGCGCCGACCTTCCGAACGCACGCGCCGCACTTTTTGCTCCCGCCGACGAGCGAATTAAGAAAAGAATCGCTCGCGCATCAGCAATTTCCGCGCCTTTCGGCGGGAGTCACCCACAAAAGTCTCGCAGGCAAGATTCACATCCCGGAAATGGCCGGGGTGAGCAGGGAACGATGGGGATGAATGGCCAGAAAGAGAAGGACGTGTAAGTGTGCACGCAGACACGGACATTGGGGACGAGCGTCGCAAATTTATGGCGCAAGCGCTTCCGTGAAATTTTATTGGTCGCCGTTAAGTCCATTTCCAGAGCTCGTCCGGAGTTACGATCGTGAATTTAAGTATCGGGGCTTGAGGCCGATCGCGTGTAAACTCGTCTCCTTCCTTATCCTCTTCCTTCCACTTTTTTATTTCTTTCGGCCTTCCGCGGACCGTTTCCTTACTTTTCATTCTTCGCGGCTCTCACGGAGACAGGAAAAAAAGTATCGCGTTTAAGGGACAGGGAAACTTTCCAATCCGTAAAAGTAGATTTTTTTTCAGACCCCGGCAGATCTGATAAAATGATACTTGGGACTTTTTCGAATGTTCTTATCGATATTTCAACATTATACATGATTCTTTTTTCAATTTGTAATCATGTTGATGTCGCTTGCCACTGATGTTACAGTTATAGGAAAAACATGGCCCTAAACTCGTCCACTTCCTTTAACTTTTTATATTTTTTTCAGCCTACCGACGACCGTTTCCTTACTTTTCATTCTTCGCGGCTCTCACGGAGACAGGAAAAAAAGTATCGCGTTTAAGGGACAGGGAAACTTTCCAATCCGTAAAAGTAGATTTTTTTTCAGACCCCGGCAGATCTGATAAAATGATACTTGGGACTTTTTCGAATGTTCTTATCGATATTTCAACATTATACCTGATTCTTTTTTCAATTTATAATCATGTTGATGTCGCTTGCCACTGATGCCACAGTTATAGGAAAAACATGGCCCTAAACTCGTCCACTTCCTTTCACTTTTTATATTTTTTTCAGCCTACCGACGACTGTTTCCTTACTTTTCATTTGTCGCGTCCCTCGGAGTCATGGAAAGGTATAGTGTTTAAGGGACAGGGAACCATTACAATCCGTACAAGTAGGTTTTTTGAGAGGATTGAGCTGAAAGAGCAAGACACTTTGGAGATGAGGTCAAAACTTTTTCGAATTATATTCATGATTTTTTCTGGAGTTCTAATCATGTTGATGTAACTTGTCACTGATGATGCAGCTGCAGGAAAAACATGACCGTAAACTCCTCTACTTTCTTATCCTCTCTCTCTCCCACGTTTTTTATGCCTTTCATCCTTCTGCGACCGTTTCCTTACTTTTCATTTTTCCTGCCTCTGTCCATAAGAGTACGTTTTTCAGAGGCGGAAATTGAGTTAAAAAGATATCGGAGATATCAAGACAATCAAGTTTTTGAAGTGTTCTTATTCAGACTTTAGGATCGTTCATGTGTTTGCCTGAGTTTATAATTCCTTCGAACTCATATACCATTATTGACACAGCTGTAAAACAAATATGACCGATTGACAAGCTGCTTTCTCTCATATAGTTTTGAAACAAGATACACGCACCCAGAATTATCACAAATAAAATTATACGGCTAATTGCAGAAAAAGAATGCATTCAATTGTTTCTTGCTATTTTCTTTTCTGAAAACTCTTCCTTACGCAAGCATTCCTCCGTTCCTCTGTGCCATCAGCTTTGGCCACCAAGTATTTGTAGTGCACGACTGTTGCAACATAATTCTTACAATAAGTAACTTTAGCGCTAGATTTACGGACCCAGCCAATTTAACGGGTTTTTTCTTAGAAACTTACGCCATGCTTTCTAACCGGTCCTAGCACATACGATTGCTATTATACGATGACATTCGAACACATTCAATTGTAACGTAACAGCGTACCCGTACCCTCGTGTTCACTTGTGATCCGGACTTCACAAGCAAAATCCGAGAAACGATTACTATTATCATCCAGCAACGTTCGCTGATGATTAATGAAGTCATCCGAATATCGAAACGCATTTCCTCAGGTTTGCTCATTTTCAAATCCTGGTTGTCATGTACTTAAACATTTACCCCCGCGATATCCTGCACAGAACTACGTAAATCAACTGTCAACTAAATCTTTCCCATTGACAATTATTCTTCGCGCCCATCCAGCCCGACTTCTCTACGCACCGGCTTTTTTTGAGATTCGCGCGCTGCTCGTATCATTCAGCAAGGAGAGCATACGTAACGCCGATTAGCCGTAGTCCGTGCAATTTTGTTTATTTCCACTAGCCCGACACGAGTCACACGAACATCGAACTTCATTTCCTCAAGTTTGCTCATTTTCAAATCCTGGTTGTTATGTACTTTTACATTTACCCCCGCGATATCCTGCACAGAAATACCTTTGTAAATCAACTGTCAACTAAATCTTTTCCATTGACAATTATTCTTCGCACCCATCCAGCCCGACTTCTCTACGCACCGGCTTTTTTTGAGATTCGCGCGCTGCTCGTATCATTCAGCAAGGAGAGCATACGAAACGCCGATTAGCCGTAGTCCGTGCAATTTTGTTTATTTCCACTAGCCCGACACGAGTCACACGAACATCGAACTTCATTTCCTCAAGTTTGCTCATTTTCAAATCCTGCTTATCATGTACTTAAACATTTACCCCGCGACATCCTGCACAGAAATACCTACGTAAATCGACTATCAACTAAATTTTTCCCATTGACAATTATTCTTCGCGCCCATCCAGCCCGACTTCTCTGCGCTGGCTTTTTTTGACATTCGCGCACTGCTCGTATCATTCAGCAAGGAGAGCATACGTAACGCCGATTAGCCGTAGCCCGTGCAATTTTGTTTATTTCCACTAGCCCGACACGATGACCCGCCGTAGTTCGTCGTTGGTTGGCATAAACGGGAAGAGGGAAGGTGGAGAGGAAAAGAGAGAGTCGGAAAGGCACGAGTGCCAAGAGAGAGGGCGAGCGAGGAAGAGGGACAGGGTCGACGACCCGGTGAGCAGCACTGTTCCTAGCAGAATAGCTCTTTTGCCAGCGAATGTGTGTCACGTGTGGCACACTCGCCGCTTGTGAAACGCGAATGCACTTCTCTCTCTCTCTGTCTCTCTCTCTCTCTCATACATGCACCGTCTTTACATATGATTGCACGTGCGTGTACACGTGTGTGCATACATGTGCTCAAGCGTGTCAGGACAGTGTACGTACTTCTCCTGCTCTATGCAAGCTACACCTACACGTTATGTCGCTTTATGTATTTCTCTATAATGCAGAACGTAGATGTTACATATGTATGCTTTGCGCTGACTGTAACTATCGCGTATCGGTATATATTTTCATACATATTTCTCTATGGTACATATGGAGATGCACATATGCGTAGCTAGTGTACTTGCGTCGTCTATACCTATCGCGTATGTACGGATACGTATTTTTGTACAGTGCAGATGTAGATACAACTTACGTCTGTCTACCCCCCTAAATATGGCCTAGATATATTTATCTATGACACATGTGCTGAACCGTTTCAGCACCGTGCGTCTACTGACCCATCTGCATCTACGCAGAACGTAGATGTTACATATGTATGCTTTGCGCTGACTATAACTATCGCGTATCGGTATATATTTTCATACATATTTCTCTATGGTACATATGTAGATGCACATATGCGTAGCTAGTGTACTTGCGTCGTCTATACCTATCGCGTATGTTCGTATACGTATTTTTGTATGGTGCAGATGTAGATACAACTTACGTCTGCCTACCCCCCCTAAATATGGCCTAGATATATTTATCTATGACACTTGTGCTGAACCGTTTCAGCACCGTGCGTCTACTGACCCATCTGCATCTACGCAGAACGTAGATGTTACATATGTATGTTTTGTGCTGACTATAACTATCGCGTATCGGTATATATTTTCATACAAATTTCTCTATGGTACATATGTAGATGCACATATGCGTAGCTAGTGTACTTGCGTCGTCTATACCTATCGCGTATGTTCGTATACGTATCTTTGTATGGTGCAGATATAGATACAACTTACGTCTGCTTACCCCCCTAAATATCGCCTAGGTATGTTTCTCTATGACACATGTGCTGATCCGTTTCAGCACCGTGCGTCTACTGACCCATCTGCATCTACGCAGAACGTAGATGTTACATATGTATGTTTTGTGCTGACTATAACTATCGCGTATCAGTATATATTTTCATACAAATTTCTCTATGGTACATATGTAGATGCACATATGCGTAGCTAGTGTACTTGCGTCGTCTATACCTATCGCGTATGTTCGTATACGTATTTTTGTACGGTGCAGATGTAGATGCAACTTACGTCTGCCTACCCCCCTAAATATCGCCTAGGTATGTTTCTCTATGACACATGTGCTGAACCGTTTCAGCACCGTGCGTCTACTGACCCATCTGCATCTACGCAAAACGTAGATGTTACATATGTATGTTTTGTGCTGACTATAACTATCGCGTATCGGTATATATTTTCATACATATTTCTCTATGGTACATATGTAGATGCACATATGCGTAGCTAGTGTACTTGCGTCGCTATACCTATCGCGTATGTACGGATACGTATTTTTGTACGGTGCAGATGTAGATATAACTTACGTCTGCCTACCCCCCTAAATATCGCCTAGGTATGTTTCTCTATGACACATGTGCTGAACCGTTTTAGCACCGTGCGTCTACTGACCCATCTGCATCTACGCAGAACGTAGATGTTACATATGTATGCTTTGCGCTGACTATAACTATCGCGTATCGGTATATATTTTCATACATATTTCTCTATGGTACATATGTAGATGCACATATGCGTAGCTAGTGTACTTGCGTCGTCTATACCTATCGCGTATGTTCGTATACGTATTTTTGTATGGTGCAGATGTAGATACAACTTACGTCTGCTTACCCCCCTAAATATCGCCTAGGTATGTTTCTCTATGACACATGTGCTGAACCGTTTCAGCACCGTGCGTCTACTGACCCATCTGCATCTACGCACAACGTAGATGTTACATATGCATGTTTTGTGCTGACTATAACTATCGCGTATCGGTATATATTTTCATACATATTTCTCTACGGTACATATGTAGATGCACATATGCGTAGCTAGTGTACTTGCGTCGTCTATACCTATCGCGTATGTTCGTATACGTATTTTTGTATGGTGCAGATGTAGATGCAACTTACGTCTGCCTACCCCCCTAAATATCGCCTATGTATATTTCTCTATGACACATGTGCTGAACCGTGTCAGCACTGTACGTTTACTGACCCATCTGCATCTACGCAGAACGTAGATGTTACATATGTATGCTTTGCGCTGACTATAACTATCGCGTATCGGTATATATTTTCATACATATTTCTCTATGGTACATATATAGATGCATATATGCGTAGCTAGTGTACTTGCGTCGTCTATACCTATCGCGTATGTTCGTATACGTATTTTTGTATGGTGCAGATGTAGATACAACTTACGTCTGCCTACCCCCCCAAATATCGCCTAGGTATGTTTCTCTATGACACATGTGCTGAACCGTTTCAGCACTGTACGTTTACTGACCCATCTGCATGCAGGCTACACCTACATATTATGTACGTCGGTTTATGTTTTTCTATATCTATGGCTTGCATCGTCTATACCTATCGCGTATGTTGATATACATGTTTCCGTATGATGCAGTTGTAGATGCAACATATGAGCGTCCAGTACACCATCGCACGTACATATTTTTGTACGAGACCTCCATTAGAGTATGTTCCTATACAAGCGACAATGTAGACGCACACAATGTGAACATGTGTCGATATTCTAATAGACGCATGTTTATTATGACGGTGATTGATAAGTCATCTAATGCGCAATGCACATGCTTTGCATAGGTAGGCCCGAATGTGTGTCAAATCTGATGTCAAATTTTTATGGCGGTTGCGGGGAGAAACATGTCTCTCTGTGGTCACTCCTCATTCACTTACCGTATTTTGCTTTATATTTTTCATTCATCTGTCCTCTCTGTTCCGAATTGCTTGCCTTTTCCCTCTTGTTTCTGCTTTTCACGCATAACTTGCCTGTCCCGCAAATGCACCGACGTAATGAAAATATCTCTGCCAGGGTACCCCTCGTAGGGGAAAAACGCCGCATTTTTCGAGTGACTGCACGCGTTCCTTGGGATAATTACGTGGAGAGCGGACGGAACGATTAAGCTGGAGACTTTTTCGGGGATTTTGAGGGAATTTTTTCGGGCGTGCAAAGGTCGAGGTATTCGGAAAAGGAATGCTGCGGCATAACGAGTCGCTTCGGGTTATTAAACGCTAACCCTCTGAGGCCTCGCTTAAAGAATTATTATAGGCTGATACGTAGTTTTCGGAAAGCATTTTACAAAATCAACAGTTTTGCGCTTTGTTACTTCCTCTTTATCGCGTCTCCGAAATTGTCACACTTAGGACAGTGCACTTGCAATTTTTATTTCAATTCTTTAGTACCCTTTTTTTATAACTGAAAACATCTCGATTTGTGGTCTTAATAAAAGAACTGTTGCAATTTTCGGGGTGCGATATGCATTTTTCCAAGTCTCTTTGCGCTCTCTTTCATGTGGCACAATCACAAGTCGATCGGTCGAGTTTTAATTTTTGACCCCATTTTCAGGCTCGTTTTTCACGATTTTTCCACACATTTTTAGCGATATCTCCGGAACTATTGCGAATTTCGAAGTGCGCCTTGCATTTTTCCGAGTCATTTTGGACCCCCTTTGATATGTTACAAGAGCAATACAATCGGCGACCCATCATTTTTTCGCCAAAATGGCAAGGGTATTATAATTTTCTCGATTTCTTTAAAGCCCTGTCCCGTCTCAACTAGTGATGAAAACCTGTAACTAATATAGATTTTCTTAAAGCTCTTTGGACGTACTTTCACGTGGGATTGATCGCGATCAGCAATTTTGAAAAAAATTTTTTTTGCTTTCTTAAAATCGTCGTATCTCGGAAACTATGAAGAGTTCAGCGCGCGGAAAGTGGTCTATCTTCAGGGCAAAATACCCTCTATCGAATGGTATAGGTCCGAAACAAAAGAAAAATTTCACATTTTTCGCCTATTTTGACCAATATCAGTCAATACCGTTTCCAGCGATTTGTGTTTTCAATGTTCGTATATCGTCTTCAACACGATATTTTCGAAATTCAAAGTCCTTTATCTTCATTTAGTGTGTCACTGAACGAAGAGTTGTAAGAATCTACAACGTCCACAGTCGGTGGTTTCGAAATGAGACGCCTTTTCAATAGGTCGTCGGTGACGTCATGTCTTAGAAGCTGGGCAGATGACGTTGGGTGATATGCGTTATCATTGAATCAGTCCGTACAAAACGAAGAAGCGCTCTAGTATCCTGTTTTCTTTGTGTCTTCTGGTCGTCGCACTGAATCAATTTGTGTCGACCGGAAGGACTTAAAAACTGCGGGTCTTATTTCATACGCCGGACATCAAATTTCCAACCGATTGATTTCTTGCCTCTGTTAAAACGACTTCCTTGTCTCATTCTTGGTATATTCTGTCAGATTCGACACACTTATTCATTTTTCCTTTGGCTATAGCGTATTTAACTTCACGTATGCATTAAAAGTGGATTATAAAGGGAAAAGTCAAAATAACCTGCAATTTTGTTGTTGGGAACAGTACGCGTCACTCAGTATACACATTACATAATGATGTGACAAAATTAGAATAACGAATGGCTGATTGCTGCTGATTCATCAAGCGTATTGACCGTCGATACATAACGCTTTGCAATAAGTTTTGCATTAAACACCGGTTTATGTAAAAGCGTTCCGATCGTACAACGAAAATGATGAGCAATAAAACGCTGCGTCGTGAACAGGACGGAAAATTATGATCGCGATACAACGTGGTCAGTTTGCCAATCGTTGATCGCCGGAAGCATAAATGGCCTTCGGAGAAACGGGACGAAACAGTAACAAGCCTGTCTCCCAACCATTACCAAACACACCGCACATGTATACGAACCTTGCGGAATTATGTACACGCTCCTATACACGCAGGATGAAGTGTTCGGTAATCGTTACTGACACAGTCTTCGACACTTTTTATTGATTTAGCTTAAAATGGAGATTCTGGTTTCAATATTGTCCCATTTACAATTCTCGATACAAACTTGGACCCGCCTTGTGACATGTAAATCAGTCTACAAGACACCAGCTTTGGTATTTTTTGATTGAAAATATCGGCACACTAGGAGTCGAAACATTTATTATTAATTCTGGCGAAAAATGTCAGGATTTGTTATCTCTGATGCACCAACACAGGAACACTTCGCATTATTCAGCGGTACACGATTCGACTACTTTCATGCCGAGCACGCTAGGTAGACTCTTTTCAAAGACATCCTCAGCAACCATTTCCTAAGCAGTGCCGGCCGAAATACGTGGGCAGTCCGATAAGTACTTAGCCTACAAAACAAAAACGAAAATTTTGGAAAATTGACGATTTATTTTTCAACATAGTCTCTTTTTAACTCGATATACTTGATCCAGCGATGCTCCAACTTTCTCAACTCGTCTGAAAAATACGTTTTCTGGACATCTGCAAAGTAGACCTCCGCGGCGGCGATAACCTTCTCATTCGACTCAAATTTCTGCCCAGCGAGTGACTTTTTCAAGTTTGGGAACAAAAAGAAGTCACACGGGGCCAAATCTGGAGAATACGGTGGATGGGGCAGCTGTTCGTAGCCTAATTCAACCAATTTGGCTATAGCTTGGGCAGAGGTGTGAGCCGGTGCGTTATCGTGGTGAAAGAGAACTTTTTCCTTCGCCAAATGGGGCCGTTTTTTCCTTAATTCGGTGTCGAATTGGCTCAATAGTTCGGCATAGTACAGCCCTGTGACTATTTTGCCCTTCTCCAGGTAGTCTATGTAGATCACACCTTGTGAATCCCAGAACACGGTGGCCATCACCTTTCCGGCCGATAGGACAGTCTTCGGCTTCTTCGGAGCACATTCGCCTGGCACAGTCCACTGTTTCGACTGTTCCTTGGTCTCTGATGTGTACCAGTGGATCTACGTTTCGTCGACAGTCACAAAACGACGTAGAAACTCTTTCGGATTGCACTTAAACAGTGTCAAACACTACTCTGAAGTGGTCTCACGGATGCGCTTGTTATCCGGAGTGAGCAAACGCGGCACCCATCGAGTAGAAAGCTTTCTCATGCCCAATATTTCATGCAGGATATGCCCAGATTTCATCGCTGGATCAAGTGTATTGAGTTAAAAGGAGACTATGTTGAAAAATAAATGGTAAATTTTCCAAAATTTTCGTTTTTCTTTTGTAGGCTAAGTACTTATCGGACTGCCCTCGTACAGGCCCGTTCGAAAGGTACTCGGCCTTACGCGACATAGCGACGTAATTCGTGAGTTTTTTCGTGCAGCACGGGATGAAGATTCGGTCGGAAAGAGATCGGACACAGGCCGTGTACGTTCGCCGCATACACGCATATATCCGAGCTCGTCATGCACCGCGACCGCGAACAATGACATGGATGCAGCGGACGTGGTAATGTTATGCATTGCGAAAATATATTGTGTTTGCCCGGTGCAGGGACGGCGCAGGGACGGTGCCGTAGGAAGGGCGGGGGAAAAATGTGAGAAATAAAGAAAGAGACACGCTCGTGTAGGCGCACACGGGCTGTTGCCGTTGGAGGATGGAAGGGAAGAGCGTGGCATGGACCCACCGTTATGGTGACAGCGCGAGAGGGAGGAAGAGCGACAAGGAGGGAAAATCGTGCGTGGCGAGTAATTGCAAAGCGCAATGCCGCGAGGACAATAGTAACGGGAGAGGAATAAGGAAGCGAGAATGACTGTTGAACGGGCAGAGGTGGAACGAACGGAATAAGGAGGGTGGCCTGCGTGTCCGTTTTTCGACGTTTTCGGTTCACGAACCTACGGGGCAGAACAAAAGAGACCAGGGAGACCGTGAAAAAGCATTGAAATGTTGTCATTTTCATGTGCGCGCCTCTACGCCTGTGGGTGTATCGACGTCAGTGGCGCTTCTGCAAATTCTGGCATCTGTCAAATCCCCCGAGACGCGCTTCATTTGTCTATTAAAACGGCATTCAGATCTTTGAGAAGTTTACTTTTACTCTTCTGCTGTTAGCAGCGGTCGTGTCAATTCTGGCATCTGTCAAATCTTCTGGGGGTGCCCTTAATTTCTGCATTCAAATAGCATTCGGATATCTGCACTAAATATCTGCACTAAAATACCATTTGCATTTTCGAGAAACTTACTTTTTTCAATTATACTTTACGCCTCTACGCCTGTGGGTGTATCGACGTCAGTGGCGCTTCTGCAAATTCTGGCATCTGTCAAATCCCCCGAGACGCGCTTCATTTGTCTATTAAAACGGCATTCAAATCTTTGAGAAGTTCACTTTTACTCTTCTGTTGTTAGCAGCGGTCGTGTCAATTCTGGCATCTGTCAAATCTCCTGGAAATGCCCTTAATTTCTGCATTCAAATAGCATTCGGATCTTCGAGTAACCACATTTGCACGCCAATGGCGTGTACGGCATATTCCAATCGCCGCCCTTAATATCTGTATTAAAATACCATTTGCATTTTCGAGAAACTTACTTTTTCCAATTATACTTTACGCCTCTACGCATGTGGGTGTATCGACGTCAGTGGCGCTTCTGCAAATTCTGGCATCTGTCAAACCCCCCGAGACGCGCTTCATTTGTCTATTAAAACGGCATTCAAATCTTTGAGAAGTTCACTTTTACTCTTCTGCTGTTAGCAGCGGTCGTGTCAATTCTGGCATCTGTCAAATCTCCTGGAGATGCCCTTAATTTCTGCATTCAAATAGCATTCGGATCTTCGAGTAACCACATTTGTACGCCAATGGCGTGTACGGCATATTCCAATCGCCGCCCTTAACATCTGCACTAAAATACCATTTGCATTTTCGAGAAACTTACTTTTTCCAATTATACTTTACGCCTCTACGCCTGTGGGTGTATCGACGTCAGTGGCGCTTCTGCAAATTCTGGCATCTGTCAAATCTGCTGGAGATGCCCTTAATTTCTGCATTCAAATAGCATTCGGATCTTCGAGTAACCACATTTGCACGCCAATGGCGTGTACGGCATACTCCAATCGCCGCCCTTAATATCTGCACTAAAGTACCATTTGCATTTTCGAGAAACTTACTTTTTCCAATTATACTTTACGCCTCTACGCCTG
Source organism: Cryptocheilus praepositus (assembly GCA_033815515.1). NCBI lineage: Eukaryota > Metazoa > Arthropoda > Insecta > Hymenoptera > Pompilidae > Cryptocheilus > Cryptocheilus praepositus. Next base: position 191,078 of record JAWWQZ010000011.1, on the reverse strand, counting down.
TGGGTGTATCGACGTCAGTGGCGCTTCTGCAAATTCTGGCATCTGTCTATTCCCCCGAGACGCGCTTCTTTTGTCTATTAAAACGGCATTCAGATCTTTGAGAAGTTCACTTTTACTCTTCTGCTGTTAGCAGCGGTCGTGTCAATTCTGGCATCTGTCAAATCTCCTGGAGATACCCTTAATTTCTGCATTCAAATAGCATTCGGATCTTCGAGTAACGACATTTGTACGCCAATGGCGTGTACGACATATTCCAATCGCCGCCCTTAATATCTGCACTAAAATACCATTTGCATTTTCGAGAAACTTACTTTTTCCAATTATACTTTACGCCTCTACGCCTGTGGGTGTATCGACGTCAGTGGCGCTTCTGCAAATTCTGGCATCTGTCAAACCCCCCGAGACGCGCTTCATTTGTCTATTAAAACGGCATTCAGATCTTTGAGAAGTTCACTTTTACTCTTCTGCTGTTAGCAGCGGTCGTGTCAATTCTGGCATCTGTCAAATCTCCTGGAGATGCCCTTAATTTCTGCATTCAAATAGCATTCGGATCTTCGAGTAACCACATTTGCACGCCAATGGCGTGTACGGCATATTCCAATCGCCGCCCTTAATATCTGCACTAAAATACCATTTGCATTTTCGAGAAACTTACTTTTTCCAATTATACTTTTTATACTTTTCTCTACTGATACGTATGTCAGATCGCAAATCAGAAATATAGCTGGAATATGATATGACAGGGTATAACCATGTGACTATATACCGGTAAAAATATCTTTCCATTTAAATGATAATCTAGAAAACAGGAAACTCGACGTTTCGACATAATCGCGTGCGATCAGCTGAGGTATACTGCTTTGCGCATCTACTCACACTTTCTTCGCCTCTCGTCCACAATCATCTGCACACAAATGATACAACGAAATATTGACATTTTGGCGAGTAACTGATTCCGTTAACACTTTGACTGCCATGATGGTCACCGGTGACCAACGCAAGAGATTTTACTGAAGATTCAAAATATTCGCAGTGGGTAGCAATTATTATTTTATAAATTCAGTTGTTAGTAGAATAGTGATGCGATCCTTTGGTCTCCAATACCTGCACATTATTTACATTTTGCATGATTTAGTCAAACGCTGTAATATTTCATAGCATCACCGTTCTAATATAATAGGTGTACAACTTTGCTCCCGCCGTTTTTTGCATTGGACGAAAGGGAAAAAACGGCGGGAGCAAACTTGTGTACCTATTAGTAAAATACGCTTGGCAGTCAACGTGTTAATCATTCACCATTCTCAGTTTGAATTTGCGCTTTGAATACTTTCCACAGAAACAAAGAATTCCATACCATCATCTCTCGATTATAATACCTGCACATTATTTACATTTTGGATGATTTAGTCAAACGCTGTAATATTTCATAGCATCACCGTTCTAATATAGTAAAATACGCTTGGCAGTCAACGTGTTAATCATTCACCATTCTCAGTTTGAATTTGCGCTTTGAATACTTTCCACAGAAACAAAGAATTCCATACCATCATCTCTCGATTACGTTCCCCATCTTTTCGAATTCATGTTGACTTTTCTGAATAGACCCTATCATGCACGAACATCAAACAGCTACACGTAATCCAGAGAAGATTTTTGATTGAGAATTTTGAGAGGGCCGGAAAGAAAAATGGAAGGCACGCGTATGATGTGTGCGTATGATGTGTGCGAAGAGTTACGTCCGGCTGTCGGTGAAAAGCGTCGTTCTGGAACCGGGCGTTTCGTACTGTGCCCCAGAGGTCAAAGCCGCCGACAGTGTGTCGGCGCAGGTGTGATTTACCTGATGGACTACACTGTTACCAGGCCGCACACGACTTCCTGGCTACCGGGGACGGGAGACGAACAAAGACAAATTTTATGTGCCCAAAGACGGAGAGCGGCCGTGCGTCTTTTCTTTGTCTCTTCGCATACGCTGCCCGACTTTTCCGTTGACGCTTACGGTACGCTGGAAGTTTGAACAATTCTGGGATACGTCGGGTTTCGCGGCGCCTTCAAGTAAATAACGGACATGATCAAATATATGTTAACTCGCTTGACAGCACCGCTAACAATTTCTATATGTTTAACTAAAGTTCGAACAATTCTGGGATGCGTCGGGTTTCGCGGCGCTTTCAAGTAAATAACGGACATGATCAAATATATGTTAACTCGCTTGAAAGCACCGCTAACAATTTCTGTATGTTTAACTAAAGTTCGAACAATTCTGGGATACGACAGGTTCCGCGGCGCTTTCAAGTAAATAACGGACATGATCAAATATATATTAACTCACTTGACAGCACCGCTAACAATTTCTATATGTTTAACCAAAGTTCGAACGATTCTGGGATACGACAGGTTCCGGAGCGCTTTCAAGTAAATAACGGACATGATCAAATATATATTAACTCACTTGAAAGCACCGCTAACAATTTCTATATGTTTAACCAAAGTTCGAACAATTCTGGGATACGACAGGTTCCGCAGCGCTTGCAAGTAAATAACGGACATGATCAAATATAATTTAACTCACTTGACAGCACCGCTAACAATTTCTATATGTTTAACTAAAGTTCGAACAATTCTGGGATACGACAGATTCCGCGGCGCTTTCAAGTAAATAACGGACATGATCAAATATATATTAACTCACTTGAAAGCACCGCTAACAATTTCTATATGTTTAACTAAAGTTCGAACAATTCTGGGATACGACAGGTTCCGCGGCGCTTTCAAGTAAATAACGGACATGATCAAATATATATTAACTCACTTGAAAGCACCGCTAACAATTTCTATATGTTTAACTAAAGTTCGAACAATTCTGGGATACGTCAGGTTCCGCGGCACTTTCAAGTAAATAACGGACATGATCGAATATATGTTAATTCGCTTGAAAGCACCGCTAACAATTTCTATATATTTCACTAATTTTCTGAACTGATTATATATTATATTATATATGAATGAAATGATTATATATTATTATATACGTCAGGTTCCGCGGCGCTATATATTAACTCACTTGAAAGCACCGCTAACAATTTCTATATATTTCACTAATTTTCAGAAATTATTATATATTATATTATATATGAAATTGTTATATATTATTATATACATCAGGTTCCGCAGCGCTTTCAAGTAAATAACGGACATGACCAAATATAAGTTAACTCACTTGAGAGCACCGCTAACAATTTCTATATGTTTAACTAAAGTTCGAACAATTCTGGGATACGACAGGTTCCGTGGCCCTTTCAAGTAAATAGCGGACATGATAAAATATATATTAACTCACTTGAAAGCACCGCTAACAATTTCTATATATTTAACTAAATTGCTGAAACTATTTGTCGTTATGTACCGGTAAACGTTTCTTTACATTTCAACAGTTATTATAAAATAACAAAACTCGACGTTACGTGTCATCCTCAGAAGATGAATTAGTAGATTAATTAAGAAATTTGAACAATTTCGAAACAATTTAATTCAAAAGCGCTCACACATATTTGTCACGTTAAACATCAAATGTACGAAGTTACACTGGTGATAAGCAAGTTCACTTTTTCAGTTTCAATTTTTACTGTGACAGAGCAGTTGACTTTATCGTACGTTCAATCTGTTAATGACTCTAGATTAATGTCTTATAGCACGACTTTTTTATAGATATGTTTGTAGAAATATTATCAGTGCAGTCACATCATAAAATTTTGCTGCCTGTTAGTCAGCCATTCCATAGTAAATAATTTAGAATCGAATTTTCATTTTCTCGTTAGTAAAAATAATTAGTAGTAACAAAATTAAATGGGTGCATATGGGATAGTGTGCTTGAAAAAGTTAAAGTCGTTTCGCGAAGTACTGTTTGAAATCGGCTGAAATGCTTTTTCTCATTCATGAAACGGCTTAATAATTGTCTATTATTCTCATTACGCGTCGTATTTTTTATGTTAACGAACATATGATGTATTCTATTGTATTTGACTAACACATTATTCGGTACAGTTGCTAATTGCGTGTAAATATTATATACTGGTACCAGAATCAGATCATACTGTAATACTATTCTCAGAAAAAGTCTAACATGCAACCTGCTAAATTGTCGTAAAATGGACGACTATGCACTCGCTCAAAGATTCGAATAATGATTTGAAGAGAATTTACTGGAAATTTACCGACACCCAATTGACTCTTCCATGTTCGAAACCAGTGTGTTGGAACGATCTGTAAGGTATTATTTTCTTCTCCATTTTTAATTTAGAGTAATCCCTTTTTCCGTTAGCCCAAGAAGAGAACGATCTCTCCTGCGTGACACGATGAACCTAATAGCTCTTCAGTTACATAATTGCATAATTGGCACTTGACTCCTGACGGACTAGAGCAATTCCGAGAATCCTCGGCCGGCCCGTTCGGAATTAATGAATTAATTGGAGTGTGCCTCTGCGACGCGCTGCAACACAATTCTGTTTCTTCTTAAGTTTGTCTTTTTTTTCTTCACAGTATGAACGTCACGCGCTTAAATGGAAAGAATGGGCAACAGACGCTATTGCAATTCAAACCATTATTTGTTTTTTTCTTAAAAAATAGGGCGGGTCCGGATAATATTCGTGCTACTCGTGAAAATCGTGGGCGCCATCGTAACTTCATATCAAGATAAAAGCTGTACGTTCTGTAGATTCCCGGAAATATTTTTACGCTGAAAATCTATATTCCATCGCGACAACAAACCTCCGATTCTGTCCTTCCCACCTCATGCATTATTCAGGGAGGTGGCGATCATTGTCAGAGATCGTCGCTTTTTGTCCGTCAGAAATATCGCCGATAATTGCTTCCACGATATTGGTCCGTTTACTAAAAAAAAAATAATGAAAAAATACAGAACGTAAATAATTGATGTTTATTCCTTTTCGTGATTCATGCTGATTATAGAACTTTGGGAATCTGGTTGAAGTTGGACAAATTCGATGGACTAATTCACAGTATACAGGTAACCCTCCTATAACACGGTATCTTATAACACGGTTTCGCTATAACACGATTCGTAAATTGCGGGAACACTCCTACAACACGGCATCCTATAACACGGTTGTTCCTCTTATCGGGGCCTGTGTCCCCCGTAGGACATTGGGGACATATCTTTGTCGCTGAAAGAAATAAAAACATCAATCTTAAATGCGTGTTGGAAGAAGATATGGCCCTCTTCAGTTGAAACAGAAATCATGCGTGAAACATCAGAAAATTAAATTGGTGCCATATTAGAAGTCGCTAAATCAATCGGAGGCGAAGATTTTGTGGATATGGCTACCAAAGACATTCAAGATTTATTAGTGGAAGAAGAAGTTGATGAAGCGGATTTGATGGAAATGGCATCCCTAGATGCAAATCAAATCGATTTTGAGGACGCTAGCTCTGATGAAGATTGTGCAGTTAAGAATTTAACATTAAAAAAAATACGAGAAGGCCTATGCTTAGCGGAAAATCTCGAGTCATTTTTCTTGAATACAGACCCTTCCACGGAAAGAAGTCGAAGATTCAAAAGGGAGCTGCAAAAGTGTTTAGCTCCATACCGCGAAATTTACAATGACCTACTAAGAATCAGCAAGCAAAGTTCGATTACAGATTTTTTTAAGAGGGGAAAACATACAAAAACTTTAAATAGAGAAAAATGTTCTGAAAGTGAAGGCGTTATCGTTCCACCGAAAAAACGTTCTCGGTTGATTATACTGAGTAGTGACGACGAATAAATTCATTAAATTATGGTTGCGGTAGATTAAATTTTTTTTTTTACTTTGTGTTGTACATACATTTATATTTTTAATAAATATTAAGTTGTTTATGTCGAATTAAAAAAAAATTTGTTTTTAATAAGTTTTTGGAACGTAACCCCCCTTTTTGTACTGGCTCTGGGTCTCATGCAACACGGTTTCACACAACACGACATTTTCTAGGAACCTAACTACCGTGTTATAGGAGGGTTGACTGTACCATGAAACGTTACGTTAACGACACTAACAAAGAATTGGCACAATGGTACCGTCTAAGGTATTCTTCATTTCATTTCCTAGAGTGCATCGGTATCTACATTTCTCATTTCCAACATGTTCCACGTGTTCATCATCGTGTGTATTTCGCGATGCCAAAAATGCTCCTGCACTCTCCGGCAGTTACGCCGAATACATGGGAAGCGCCGAAAATTTGGGCGCTCTACGTTTTTACGCTTTGTGCCCGTTGAACGGAATTCAACCATTGATTACAGGAAACTGAATTCTTCACGGTCTCGCGCACGAAACGAAGCGTCGGTTAATACCTCGAGTAAAACACAGGGAGAGGACGCTAAATACACTGACGATTCCCAATAGGCTAATCCTTCCGGGCCGATGATCGAACGCAACTAGCGTTATGCAATGTGCAAGAGAGACGGCAGTTGGGGGTGGCAAGTGCGGAAGGGGCCAACGTTGCACAGTCGCAGCTGTGCGACGCATCGATTTTCGATAGAGCCCCGAGTTTAACCCTTAAGAGGGGGTACGCTTTGCAACCCATAAAGATTGGATTTTTACGAATTGAAAAAAATACTTGAAAAACTTGAAACTTTACGGTTCCTGTTACAGCTGTGTTACGACATAATATTGATACGCTCGAGTAGTAGTGCCCGAACTTTTTTAGCCATGCCCTACCTAAGTACCTCTAACCTCCTATTGCTCTGTTCTGCCATATTGTTCATATTATTCAAAACGTTAACTCCTACTTACGTGGAGCAAGCTTAAATGATACATTTAATCTTAACAAACTTCCAGAAGACATGATACCCATGAAAGTGTAAAATAAAACAGCCAAAGAACAGTTGAAATACTGAAGAAGAAATTATACACCGTTAATAACTAATTTCCGAAATGCCTCCTTTAAAAATCAAACAAAAAAAAAAACAAAGAACCTAATTCCAACTCTGCTATTAAACGTAAAAAATACTTGATAAATGATAGTTGAATATCTTTCTGTTTAAAGTTCAGTAATTTTTAGAAGGATAGTACACGTTGTATATATTGGTGTAAATTATTGAAGGGATTCCTATTTATCTGGAGCAAGCTTAAATGATTCATTTAATGTTAACAAATTTCCAGAAGACATGGCACCCATGAAAGTGTAAAATAAAAAAACCAAAGGACAGTTGAAGTACCGAAGAAGAAATTATACACCGTTAATAACTAATTTCCGAAATGTCCCCTTTAAAAATCAAACAAAAAAAAAAAAAAACGAAGAACCTAATTCCAACTCTGCTATTAAACGTAAAAAATACTTGATAAATGGTAGTTGAATATCTTTCTGTTTAAAGTTCAGTAATTTTTAGAAGGGTGGTACATGTTGTATACATTGGTGTAAATTATTGAAGGGGTTCCTAATTTACCTGGAGCAAGCTTAAATGATTCATTTAATGTTAACAAACTTCCAGAAGACATGGCACCCATGAAAGTGTAAAATAAAAAAACCAAAGGACAGTTGAAGTACCGAAGAAGAAATTATACACCGTTAATAACTAATTTCCGAAATGTCCCCTTTAAAAATCAAACAAAAAAAAAAAAACGAAGAACCTAATTCCAACTCTGCTATTAAACGTAAAAAATACTTGATAAATGGTAGTTGAATATCTTTCTGTTTAAAGTTCAGTGATTTTTAGAAGGATGGTACATGTATACATTGGTGTAAATTATTGAAGGGGTTCCTATTTACCTGGAGCAAGCTTAAATGATTCATTTAATCTTAACAAACTTCGAGATGACATGGCACCCATGAAAGTGTGAAATAAAACAACCAAAGCACAGTTGAAGTACTGAAGAAGAAATTATGCACCGTTAATAACTAATTTCCGAAATGCCTCCTTCAAAAATCAAACAAAAAAAAAAACAAAGAACCTGATTCCAACTGTGCTATTAAACGTAAAAAATACTTGATAAAATGATAGGTGAATACCTTTTTGTTTAAAGTTCAGTAATTTTTAGAAGGGTGGTACATGTTGTATACTTTGGTTTAAATTATTGAAAGAGTTCCTATTTACCTGAAGCAAGCTTAAATGATTCATTTAATCTTAACAAACTTCGAGATGACATGGCACCCATGAAAGTGTGAAATAAAACAACCAAAGCACAGTTGAAGTACTGAAGAAGAAATTATACACCGTTAATAACTCATTTCCGAAATGCCTCCTTTGAGAATCAAACAAAAAAAAAACAAAGAACCTGATTCCAACTCTGCTATTAAACGTAAAAAATACTTGATAAAATGATAGGTGAATATCTTTTTGTTTAAAGTTCAGTAATTTTTAGAAGGATAGTAGACGTTGTATATATTGGTGTAAATTATTGAAGGGATTCTTATTTACCTGGAGCAAGCTTAAATGATTCATTTAATGTTAACAAACTTCCAGAAGACATGGCACCCATGAAAGTGTAAAATAAAAAAACCAAAGGACAGTTGAAGTACTGAAGAAGAAATTATACACCGTTAACCCATTGACTGCCACGCAAATTTAGCGCGTCTTTCTCTGGGTGTCACAGTTTTATTTAAAAGAAGACATAAAGTTTTACAAAATATAATAATATCAAGTTACTGATATAATACTGTAATTGTAAAATTGTATGGCATTTACAGTATTTTTATTGAAATAAAAACACTTTTGGTATAGACGCTTACTACGGGATATCTCGTAGTTAGCAGTCAATGGGTTAATAACTTATTTCCGAAATGCCTCCTTTAAAAATCAAACAAAAAAAACCAAAGAACCTAATTCCAACTCTGCTATTAAACGTAAAAAATATTTGATAAAATGATAGTTGAATATCTTTTTGTTTAAAGTTCAGTCATTTTTAGAAGGGTGGTACATGTTGTATACATTGGTGTAAATTATTGAAGGTGTAGTATCAGCGATGGGAACGTTGAGACTCCTGGTATTTCGGGATATTTCGTGATAATTCATGATAAGTAACGCACAGATAGCGGAAACAGCCGAAATGGTCGGCGCAATGCCATGGCTGTGAGTAGGAGAGCGACGACAGTGGTAATAGTAATTGCGCCGCGTCGCTAATAACGTTTCAACCCCCTTTTCATCGTTCACCCCGTTCACTCCTTCGCAAACCCTTGTTGACGAGCATTCCTCCCGATGCGCACTAATTACTTTGACCCAGAGTTACGAGTTGCGGTGGGCTTTGGCAAGAATCGCCATGTCGATGCACAGGAATGAGTAAGGATACAGTCGAGGGTGTAGCAAAAATCCAGCCCATGCTGTGATCATTTAAATATAATTTAATTCGCAAAATTGTGTCGATAGTAAATGAATTTATGCAGACAGTTTATACGCATGACAGATGTGTGATATGCCAATGTTATTCTTGTTATTGCTCGGCGCATTGACGTGACAGAAGTAGCTTTTTCTCTATAAAAAAGAAAGAGTGAGGATGAACAAGGGGATGTCATTTAAAACTCGCGAGTTTTTGAAAAATGCAGAATTATTTCTTTGTTTATCGATTTAAAATAATGCGGAGAAAATGCCTTCTTCACGGTATAAGATTTTAAGCTTACCTTGCCCTTATCTTAAATTATTGCCTTAAAACCTCATACTAAAAAAGTTGAGCATTTGACAGTTTCACTATTATTCTATATATGCCCAAAAATAATCGAACCACACATGATACCGTAGCATACCTCCAACATGTGTGAACATCACACAAAAACAATAGGATCAAAATTAATTAAAATAAAAAAACTGAAAAGCTTAACATTTCATAACAAGAAGACGGCATCTATAAATTTCGGTTTGTATCGATTTAACGCTTTGTTCCGCTGTTCTGTTATTCCGTTAGGAAATTTGCTTCCGGCGTGTTAAATACATTGAACACCCGGTACGTTAAATGCGATATCCGTCTTTTTCCCCTTTCATCTCTCGTTCTGTCCCCTCGTCAGGCATTGTTCATGATGCACTTTCTCGCGTGGCACAGCTGCCATGCCGTAGTTGCAGTTTACGTCGACTAATGAGAATCGTGCGTTAGCCGCGAGAGCTGGTTAATGATTCCGATAACTCGACTTCTCGTGTTAAATGTGACAGTGACACGGTCCAATTCGTTGTTCACACAGAGACCGGTGTAGCCCTTAACAGTATTGCCTAACAAAGCATACGCATACGGTGTATATGCAGGCAACGTTGCATTATTTCAGATAATACGGTAACAGGTTGCACGAAACCAAAGCAAAAACTATGGTGCAAACCCAAAAATATTTTTTCCAATGGCCAGTAACTTTTGGGGAAATTGCATAGAACTATTTCTCATTTAACCCATTCGAGACGACGATTCTTTGCGAACACGCTCCCCACGAGCGAAATTTTTTTTTCTTAATATTGTTCATTTTTAATTTTTGGTACACAGTAAAACCAATGCCAAATTTTGTTTTCCTGTACTGTACAGATTTCATTAGTTCAAGAAAAATCTTATTTTGACCGCTAGTTTACTCAGAATAACTGATAATTGCACATTACTGTTATTGCACACACGGTGTGCGATCCGTCTCGAATGGGTTAAAACACTCTGTCGCTTGGTACTTTCTTTCATTGACTTAGAAACTTACACATAATGAAGCATAAAATCTCTTTGAGCAATTTTCGCAAAAACTATGGTGCAAACCCAAAAATATTTTTTCCAATGGCCAGTAACTTTCGGGGAAATTGCATAGAACTATTTCTCATTTAACCCATTCGAGACGACGATTTTTTTCGAACACGCTCCCCACGAGCGAAATTTTTTTTTTCTTTATATTGTTCATTTTTAATTTTTGGTACACAGTAAAACCAATGCCAAATTTTGTTTTCCTGTACTGTACAGATTTCATTAGTTCAAGAAAAATCTTATTTTGACCGCTAGTTTACTCAGAATAACTGATAATGCGATCCACACGTCTCCGTCTCGAATGGGTTAAAACACTCTGTCGCTTGGTACTTTCTTTCATTGACTTAGAAAATTACACATAATGAAGCATAAAATCTCTTTGAGCAATTTTCGCAAAAACTATATAGTAAACTGTGGGTAGAGTTAGGTCTGGGTAAAACTTTCTTAAAAACTACTGACCATTGTAAAACCATATTTTAGGTGCTTCATGTGTTTTAGGAGGTGGGCTAGTAAATGAGCCCCATATCAGAAAGCTGGTTTTCACCACTGTGGATGCATCAAATTGCCACTTAATTACCAAAGCAAACTCCATTACAGGAATATCTCGGAACAATAGAAAATTACTTTGTGCAATTTTCTTAAAATCTACCGATCACCGGAAAAACACATTTTGCGTATTTCACATGTTTTAGGGGGTGCATTAATATGTCAGCGCCATACCTCGAAACGCGTACACAAAATTACTATGTAATTTCAAAAGCAAACTCTATAACGATAATATCCCGGCGCAATTGAAAATCACTCTGTACAATTTTCATGAAATTGGCGCATTGTAAAAACATATTTTAGGTATTTCATGGGTCTTAGATACTGGGCCAATATAGGTATGAGACCGTAGACTCTCCTTGCAGGAGCTGGTGCGCTTAACGATCCGCATATAAAATCATTATTTAATTTCGAAAGCAAACTCCATCGCGGTAATATCCCGGAACAATAGACATTCCCGCGCGACGTTTCTATCGTCGTTGTCCCTCCGGGTGTTACGGCTGCCTGACTCGGCGTCTCATAATCGACAGCCGTAAACTCGTTTTCATGGTTTCGCAGACGAGCTAGACGGAGAGAGTTAGCGCACGGTAGACGATCCGAAACGATCTGGACGACGAAACCGGGGGGTGGCTGGCCGGGGAATGGACGATAACTTATCTTAATTGTTCGCCGTGTACGACACGTCGCAGGTGCACTGATTTCGAGGTGTACAACGCGATCGATGCCGGAGATCCGATGACGAGAGAGAATCGCCGGGCTTTAATAACGGCCGCGTAAATATACGCCCCTGAACTTTATGCCCCTATTAAAAGCTCCTTCGCCATCCTCTATCCACCCTCGCACCTTCTCTCTCGCGCTTCCGTACTTTACGTCCCCGCTATTCTGCGCTTAGAACCGGTAACAGTAGTTTAGTTCGCTTAACGGCCACCGGGAAATTCGATGCTTCAAGACATACTGTCAGCGGAGCGTTCGTATATCGGAACTCTTTTCTTTTCTCAAACTTACGATTAAGTGAACTCCGAATCAAATGAATCGAATCATTCTTCAAAATTAAGGGAAAATAGTTGGTGAAGGAACTTGAAACTTTTTTGCCAGTTCATATCCATAGTCACATTAACGTGAGCAAATGCTGAAGATACGCCACCAAAAACCAAACATCTAAGAGTAATTTTATTATATAATAATTAAATAAAGACCGGGAATTTGGATGGTTCAAGACATACCGTTAGTGACGCGTTCGTATTTCGAAATTTTCTTCTTTTCTCGCACTCATGATACGTGATTAAGATTGACAAGATTAACAAGATGTTTGACAAAACAGCTTGACATTTTTTAAAGTATTCTGTTAGTGCTGTTTTGTGCATTTTTGTCAGTTGTGTCATTGGTTACATTGCGCTAACCAGTGTAGACAGAACAGCAAAGAAACCAAGCACGGCCTATTAACAGGACTTCCCCCGTTTTATTCCGTATACTTTAATTACTCCTCCACATGATCCGCGCAGTCGATTTCAGAGATCGGTAGAACGTCGCAACATGAGAAATGTTCGAATTAACAGGCCAGGAGGCGGGTATCGTGGGTGGAATCTGAAAGGATGGAACAAGGAAGCATGAGTGAACTCCGAAACATATGAATCGAATCATTCTTCAAAATTAAGGGAAAATATTTGGTGGAGGAACTTGAAACTTTTTTGACAGTTCATATCCATAGTCAAATTAACGTCAGAAAATGTTGAAGACACGCCACCAAAAACCAAACATCTAAGAGTAATTTAGTTCGTCTAACGGCGACCGGGAATTTCAATGGTTCAAGACATATGAGCCGTTTATTTTGAAAGTGACCTAACTCCGTTTTTCAATATTTTCCGGTTACCATGGTTACATGTACAAATTCATGTTATTTATCAGTAAATGTTATTTATCTCGATTTGAAGATAAATGGAGTTAGGTCACTTTCAAAATAAACGGCTCATTTTGTTAGTGACGCGTTCGTATTTTGGAACTTTCTTCTTTTTTAGAGTAATTTCTTAGTGCTGTTTGATGATAATTAATGCATTTTTATCAGTTGTGTCCTTCGTCATATTGACTGCGCTAACCAGTGTAGACAGAACAGCAAAGAAACCAAGCACGGCCTATTAACAGGACTTCCCCCGTTTTATTCCAAAAAAAACCAAACATCTAAGAGTAATTTTATTATATAATAATTAAATAAAGCCCGGGAATTTGGATGGTTCAAGATATACTGTTAGTGACGTGTTCGTATTTAGGGACTTTCTTCTTTTCTCACACTCACGATACGTAATTAAGATTGACAAGATTTATTTTGAAAGTGGCAAGATGTTTGGTTACAAAAATTCATTTTATTTATCAGTAAATGTTATTTATCTCGATTTGAAGATAAATGGAGTTAGGCCACTATAAACGGCTCTTTTAGTGCGCGTTCGTGTTTTGGAACTTTCTTCTTTTTTGTAATTTCTTAGTGCTGTTTGATTTTTTTATCAGTTGTGTCATTGGTCATACATTGCGCTAACCAGTGTAGACAGAACAGCAAAGAAACCAAGCACGGCCTATTAGCAGGACTTCCCCCGTTTTATTCTGCATACTTTTACTCACTCCTCCACATGATCCGCGCAGTCGATTTCAGAGATCGGTAGAACGTCGCAACATGAGAAATGTTCGAATTAACAGGTCAGGAGCCGGGTATCGTGGGTGGAATATGAAAGGACGGAACAAGGAAGCATGAGGAATTGAACATGCTCGTCGTCTGTGTCGTCTGGTCGTGTTTCCTCGAAACTCCCGATTTTCTTCCCCCCGAGGGCTTTCGTAAACAAGACGCGTCCTGCGAAACCGTTGCCGATTCTATTCTGGAGTCCCGCTACACGCGAAATATTCTTCAGTCCTCCTAACGGCGAGGAAGTGACTGCACCTGCCCGCTGGCTCGCTGCTTCTCTGGCTCTCCGATTCTTTGGCTCGCTTCCAGAATTCTGCCGTCGCTCGTCTTCTCGACGCACAAGAAAAATATCGGGAAAATCGAGACGTAACTCCGCGCGCCTTTTCTTTCGCCTGGAACCTCGCGTGTCGTTCTGAAACATTCACTCGTACTTTATATATAAAGCCCAAGTTAGCTGCGATCAATTCGCGCAAGTCCTTTCCGTACGTCGAATCACCACGGGACGCTGAACGATTTAATTTGGCGCTTGGATGACCGTTCGATTTTTTTTAACCTGTATTTTAATCACCGTCGGTAGTTGCGTTAGAATTTCATTCTTCAAAATTGTCTTTCGGGTGATTTCATTTAAGAGCGCTTAACATTTCTTATATAATTCAACAATTATCTAGACATGACGTAAATTTTTTTAATAAATAATTTTAACGATTTAATTTGGCGTTTGGATGACCGTTCGATTTTTTTTAACCCGTATTTTAATCACCGTCGGTAGTTGCGTTAGAATTTCATCCTTCAAAATTGTCTTTCGGGTGATTTCATTTAAGAGCGCTTAACATTTCTTATATAATTCAACAATTATCTAGACATAACGTAAATTTTTTTAATAAATAATTTTAACGATTTAATTTGGCGTTTGGATGACCGTTCGATTTTTTTTAACCCGTATTTTAATCACCGTCGGTAGTTGCGTTAGAATTTCATTCTTCAAAATTGTCTTTCGGGTGATTTCATTTAAGAGCGCTTAACATTTCTTATATAATTCAACAATTATCTAGACATAACGTAAATTTTTTTAATAAATAATTTTAACGATTTAATTTGGCGCTTGGATGACCGTTCGATTTTTTTTAACCCGTATTTTAATCACCGTCGGTAGTTGCGTTAGAATTTCATTCTCCAAAATTGTCTTTCAGGTGATTTCATTTAAGAGCGCTTAACATTTCTTATATAATTCAACAATTATCTAGACATAACGTAAATTTTTTTAATAAATAATTTTAACGATTTCATTTGGCGTTTGGATGACCGTTCGATTTTTTTTAACCCGTATTTTAATCACCGTCGGTAGTTGCGTTAGAATTTCATTCTTCAAAATTGTCTTTCGGGTGATTTCATTTAAGAGCGCTTAACATTTCTTATATAATTCAACAATTATCTAGACATAACGTAAATTTCGTTCGCATTAAACATTTCACAAATAATTACGCACAATATTATTCGTAAAAGAGAATTTCTGTAAAATAAATCCAAACAGTCACTATAGTTAAATATTAGTTTTCAATAAGAAACCAGCCTACAAAGGTGTGTCAATGGTTTTTCTATTTAATCTCGCAGAATTTTCTGAAAGATGAAACCAAAGCTCTTTGTGTTTCCCAGGGTTTCTAAGGAAAAGCGCGTGCGGTTCACTCTTTATTGGTCGACCGACTCGGATTTCGCGACCGTTAGCATGCTTTGGCCTGGTTTTCGATCGACAAGCCCCTCCTTGATCTCTCCTTGTAAAAGGAGACCGACAATTCCGTCCACCTTTCGAAAATCGACTTTGCCACAGGATCATGGGCATAGAAAAAATGTATTAATATATGAGTAGTTTCCATAATTTAATTTAACGGGAAACTCGCTTAACGCCTAGTCATTTTCCATTTCTACATCTTCCATCTATGAAACTTCTATTTGACATTTCCAAGCAGGGCATTTTTTTATGAATATTTTTATATTTTCAACTGCATAACAGAGACAAGTATTATCAGTGTAGCCGCACCATAAAATGTTCATTTTTGTTGCTGAAAGATTCTATAATGAATATACGATTTCAAGTGACTTTTAGGAATATGGTTTTTCGATCGACAAGCCCCTCCTTGATCTCTCCTTGTAAAAGGAGACCGACAATTCCGTCCACCTTTCGAAAATCGACTTTGCCACAGGATCATGGGCATAGAAAAAATGTATTAATATATGAGTACTTTCCATAATTTAATTTAACGGGAAACTCGTTTAACGCCTAGTCATTTTCCATTTATACATCTTCCATCTATGAAACTTCTATTTCACATTTCCAAGCAGGGCATTTTTTTATGAATATTTTTATATTTTCAACTGCATAACAGAGACAAGTATTATCAGTGTAGCCGCACCATAAAATGTTCATTTTTGTTGCTGAAAGATTCTATAATGAATATACGATTTCAAGTGACTTTTAGGAATATGGTTTTTCGATCGACAAGCCCCTCCTTGATCTCTCCTTGTAAAAGGAGACCGACAATTCCGTCCACCTTTCGAAAATCGACTTTGCCACAGGATCATAGGCATAGAAAAAATGTATTAATATATGAGTAGTTTCCATAATTTAATTTAACGGGAAACTCGTTTAACGCCTAGTCATTTTCCATTTCTACGTCTTCCATCTATGAAACTTCTATTTGACATTTCCAAGCAGGGCATTTTTTTATGAATATTTTTATATTTTCAACTGCCCAGCAGAGACAAGTATTATCAGTGTAGCCGCATCATAAAATTTTCGCTTTTATTGCTGAAAGATTCTATAATGAATATATGATTTTTAAATGACTTTTAGGAATAGGGGTTTTTCAGTGAAGTACGTATACTGAAGTGAACATATGAATGTTTTTACAAATACTTAGACATTTTGAAATGTGTAACAACGACATGCAGCTGCATGATAAAAGTTTGGTTTTCTTTGCTGAGAAATTGCATAGAGAATACTTTACCACCATATTTTTATTTTTTCTTCTCAATGAAAATAATTATATTTTAAAGAAAGTGAACGTGCACATTCATGCCAGTGCTCCTAGAGATTAACAGTTGCTCCGAAATTTTGTCTCTCTTTCACACACGTTCCCGCGTTCTCAATCTCAACTTTCGAGAACGTGTGTATCGTTTGTGTTTAGCCAGCAGATGTCGATGCGGAGTAAAACATCCTGTTACCAATTAAAGAAGGCCTCCTGTCCTCTCGAGACTTAGACGGGAACCGCTCGTTATTTGATGGATTCCCAGTTTCGACGTGGTCCCCCATCGAGGCATCGTCTATCTTTAGTCTCCTTTGTCGCTAAAAAGCATAAGGCGCGTGCCTCTTTTCTTCTCTCCTCAAAAGCGTAAACCATATGCAGTGCCGGTGAAACCGTTCTCGTCAATCAATAGAAGTTTCCGGAGAGTCTTCTTTCGTTGCATTCGCCAATATTTTGTGGCAAAGCGTTAACACATTGTTGACCGGCAATTTTCGGCAAAAGCTCTTTAAACATGGAAGTGAAACCTTTCAATTAAGCTCAAACATTTTTCTGTTAATATTACGACTCTTCGTCAACATTTTGCATCATTTTCAATAATCATTTTCCAAATGACTTTTAAAAATCGTATATAAAGCTAACGTACAATTCAATCAGTTTTACGGCGACTACAACTTATTTAAAAATCTTGACACTTTCTGATACCGTCACGTTCCGTCGTTCTTGACACTTTCTGATACTAGAATTCTAATAAAAGCCTCAGTACCAAGAAAAGTATACCTTTTTATAATAACGCACACGCGATTGAACACAATGAACAAAATTTTGCTATATTCAACATTGCCCTGTGTTTCAAAAATTGAAATAGCCGACGCAAGGGGTCAACAACATTTTGCATCAGCTTTTATCGGCGTTGGGAACAATCTACTAACAGTTTCTTTGTTGTGTGTTATTACTACAGCGATCGATATTCACCAATTATACAATTTTGTTGGATGTGACTAAACGGTCGATGTGATATTCATATGCGCCCATAATTATGAAAGTGGTCTAAGTCATATATTTCTTGTTTCGATATATTTAATGAATTACATTTGAATAAATTAAAAAATATTTTTACATTATGCGACATTTTAATTTATAATTTTATTAGTCTTAATTAATGGAAATTTACTATGAATATGAAATTTTGTGTGAATTTTATACGATAATATTATTTTTAAAGATTGAATTGACTTAGACCGTTTTCAAAATTAACTGAATGTCCTATAAATGACTTAAAGCAATAAAGAACTTTGAGTTTTATTTGAAACAATAATTTGATTGAAATAATTCGTGAACATTTATTACATTTATTAATTATTTTTAAACAGTAATCCATTTTTATCATTATTTCGAGTATTTAAGATTCTTAAAATGTTCCTGAAAAACTGGAGGGATGTACGGTAGTAAACTCATAATATCTTTATGTTTTTCTTCCGATACTGGTCTAATGGTGGTGTATAATGGAAGTAATTTAATATTTCCGTATATTTTTGGTCTTCCTTTTTTAGGTGAAAGATCCAAAACGTGAAATTTAGAATCATCTAAAGATGTTTTATAGAACATTTTATAAGGTTCATTTTTCAAGAATCTCATCCATTGAATTTGTAGCTAAGAGACAGATTCACCCGCGGTATTTTTTACTCTTCTTGTTATTGATAATGAAGTTGTCGTTATTATTAAAATTTGATTGTCATTTATTTTATTATGTAGTTCAGAAACGCGTCAAAGAAGGTCACGTGCCATTTTCAAGTTGTTTATATAATTTATTTAAATTTTTGACTTAGACCACTTTCATAATTAAAACTAAATGAATTCCATATAATGTTGAAATTACAACCACTATCTAATGGTTCATTTTTGACAATTTCGTAAAAATTACATTGAATAAATTTAGTTAAAAATAATGTGGTATGAAATAACTGATAAACTCATTTTTTTTAAATTTTGACTTAGACCACTTTCATAATTATGGGCACATATATACAGCTTGACAATTTGAAGAGACAAATCTAGTAATTTAAAAAGTAATCTTTGCCGCAAAATGTAGGCAATAATATGCATAAGTTTCTTCTGTCCTTGATTATTAGCGACGAGTATACGCCACCAGTAAACAATTTTTCGTATATTAACGATTAACTTAATTTTTCGTTTTCTCGCTGAAGGGATTTTTGTTTGTATCATAACGTATGTGCTGTGGTCGGGCACTTGACGCGGGTTATATTCCTTTTGCTCGCAGAATCTGGAATGTGTCTACGCTCGTCGCAATAAAGCATTCACCGCGGCGCCTTCGCCCTCGTCCTCCCTTATCGTCAATCTTTTATAGCCACCTCGGCTTATCTATGAGACTCCACTGACTGATTCCATTCATTCCGTCTCTTCACTCTCCGCTATTTAAACTGCGACTGTTTGAACGTCTCATTGCCATTGCCCCATCTCCCATGAGTGTTGTTGGTTGCGCATATCATTTCCACTTTACACTTTACTATTCTATCATACCGATTATTTTCACAATTTCGACGGCTTTTCATACTTACAATATAGGAAATGGAATTCGTATAAGGCAGTAAATATATTGTGACGAGTTTCTTCGTGTAGCGCAATTAATTTTGGACGCACTATACAGAGTATTTCCAAAAATGTCGGCATATCCTCGAGGATAGATTTAGTTCACGATAATATAGGAAGAAAACTTTATATGAACATGTGCCCCAAATGATTCTCTTTCCGAATTACAGCCGTTGTTATGTGAAACCTGTCTATTCTACAGGAATCCATGTAGAAATACATAATAAGGTATAGAATATATTTTTGGCCACCATTATAAATTAAAATGGTGTATCGACGTATGAAAGATCCGCTGGGGAGAAATCTGGTACGGAGCTGACTGTTGGAAAATAGGCAGTGCACAAAAATGGGGCTCGTAGCGCTCGGTATGATCGAGAGGTGATACGGATCTATGAATCTCTGGCTGGAAGAATTACGCCGTGTTTCATATTTATAGTTTATAATGTTTATATGAGTTTATAAAACTTTATATGAACATGAATGCATGTAGAAATACATTATACGCAATAGAATATATTTTTGGCCATAATTATAAATTAAAATGGTGTATCGACGTATGAAAGATCCGCTGAGGAGAAATCTGGTACGGATGCTGACTGTTGGAAAATAGGCTGTGCACAAAAATGGGGCTCGTAGCGCTCGGTATGATCGAGAGGTGATACGGATCTATGAATCTCAGGCTGGAAGAATTACGACGTGTTTCATATTTATAGTTATCGCCTTTTAAGGCATATTTTCTGGCCGCCGGAACGACCGCGTTGAAAATTTAATGCTCACCCCGTGTCAGCCCTCTCCTACAACCCCTCTGCCACTCGTTTTCCCCACTGAACGGCACTTTCGAGGGTGGCTACGATACGAACACAGAATCATTAAGTATAACTTCACGTCAATATTTTTATTTAATACTTTTTATAGAAAAGCTTCAAAATAAGGTTTCTGTTGTAACAATTGACATAATAGCAACAGTGGCAATAATGTTAATTCACGGATTCAACAAACAGCTATTCGAAATCGACGGCGCACTTTGAAAAATCACATCCACGCACAGACACAAAAGAAACTTATCGTTTCGCTTCACTATTTGTATATTTCTATAGGCAGAGATCGACTGACTATCATTGTACTTTACGCTTTACTATTCTATCATACCGATTATTTTCACAATTTCGACGGCTTTTCATACTTACAGTATAGGATATAGAATTCATACAAGGCAATAAATATAAGGGAGAGTAGCCTAATTTGGATTCATTTTAGTATTTTATCAAATATAAGAAGGACGAAAGAAGTGCCAATAAAAATTAAGTAGTAGAAAATAAACTCACCAAGTGTACCTTCAAAATAGAACCATTTATTAAGTTTTTAAAATTATTTATAACAGTGAAAAATTAATTAAAAAAAATCGTGCATCGGTTCAATTTAGAAACCGGTTTCCTTATTTGGACCGCTAGTTTCCTAAATTGAATAACAGAATTACAGCAAAAGAATCTTTTAATTTCAGTCACTATTTTTATTTAATACTTTTTATAGAAAAGCTTTAAAATAAGGTTTCTGTTGTAACAACTGACATAATAGCAACAGTGGCAATAATGTTAATTCACGGATTCAACAAAACAGCTATTCGAAATCGACGGCGCACTTTGAAAAATCACATCCACGCACAGACACAAAGGAAACTTATCGTTTCGCTTCACTATTTGTATATTTCTATAGGCAGAGATCGACTGACTATCATTGTACTTTACGCTTTACTATTCTATCATACCGATTATTTTCACAATTTCGACGGCTTTTCATACTTACAGTATAGGATATAGAATTCATACAAGGCAATAAATATAGGGGAGAGTAGCCTAATTTGGATTCATTTTAGTATTTTATCAAATATAAGAAGGACGAAAGAAGTGCCAATAAAAATTAAGTAGTAGAAAATAAACTCACCAAGTGTACCTTCAAAATAGAACCATTTATTAAGTTTTTAAAATTATTTATAACAGTGAAAAATGAATTAAAAAAAATCGTGTCATCGGTTCAATTTAGGAAACCGGTTTCCTTATTTGGACCGCTAGTTTCCTAAATTGGGCCATGAGCTTTCTTAACGGCAATTACAGCAAAAGAATCTTTTAATTGCAGTACTAACTCCAGTAATACTTTTTATAGAAAAGCTTTAAAATAAGGTTTCTGTTGTAACAACTGACATAATAGCAACAGTGGCAATAATGTTAATTCACGGATTCAACAAAACAGCTATTCGAAATCGACGGCGCACTTTGAAAAATCACATCCACGCACGGACACAAAGGAAACTTATCGTTTCGCTTCACTATTTGTATATTTCTATAGGCAGAGATCGACTGACGATCATTAGACGCAAGAGTCAACTACCCTTCACGGGAGCAAACCCCTGCCGTTCTTATTATTCGAGAGTATCGAATTTCGTTCTATCTACCCCTGACGATCGGCCGGAAAATATTGTATTTCGAGACTTTTCAATTTTTGTCCGCCCGACCACCCTGCAGGAGTCTGATCCTCGAGCGTGCAGCTGTTAAGGGTGGCTCGCTTTTCAAGGTCTCGCGTTCAGTAACCCTTTTCCGAACCTTTTCACCGTCGAAATCAAAAGGTTCCATTGACTGGGGCCAATCGGTCGTAACGTAAACATCGATAATGATCGAAACCCGTTCGAACGTAAGCGTCTCTACCGACGCGTTCGTCGGTACAAATCAAATATACCGTACAATAAATGGCGACACAATAACGTGCGCTTTTATCAGAACAAAACGGGCCCGTCAATTGAATTTTCCCGTAAACAGAGCGGCCGGGTAGTTAGTCGGCGACATTTTTTCGCATCGATTTTTTCTCACTCATTTTTTCGCACCGATTTTTTCTCACTGATTTTTTTCGCACCAGTTATCGTACCTTTTCGTAAGCCCCTCCTATATATTCTTCACCTTTTTTTGGCTAGAAATTTACTGCCTGACCCGAATTCCTCGTCGACACACAAAGAAGTGCTCAGCTCACGTCGGGGTCGTCGCACTCTGAGTTTTTCAAAATACCCTCTCTCTCGTCCACACTCTCCCACTCTCTTTCTCTTTGTTTCTTCTCAGCGTTCGCGATTTTGCGAACGCCCGTTTCGTCTACGTTTCGATGTTTACGGGACAGATCACGTTTGCTGCTTTGCAGGTTTCCACGTTACAGGGCACGTTTGTTCTCCTTACGATTTCTCGCATGTTTCGACATTCACGTGCACTCAGAGTGCAGTACGTTCCGTTAGACAATGTACAACTGATTCCACGATGCAACTCTGTTACGTGAGAACATCTATATGTTACGACACTCTAGTAAATTTAATTTTCAACGTTTCACGTTATATGCGTAACGCTTGAGACAGGAACACCTCATTCAGCTTTATTTATAATAGTGGATAATGGGACAAAAGCTCCGTTTTGGTTGAATGATTTATTATTTATTAATAAGATTGAAATAACGCATCACTCAATATTTACCCCTACACAGCCCTACACAGCACATTATTTATTAATAAGATTGAAATAACGCATCACTCAATATTTACCCCTACACAGCTGAAGTGATGCAGTCTCAATTTCTGATACATCAGATGGCCAGCACATACGGTGCAACAGTCTGAAAAATATTTAGTTAATTTTTACCCAAACAGAAAAGACTTGCTAACCTCATCGTACAAAAATCTTTTCTTCTACATGCATTCAAAGGGCAATTTTTAGACATAAGACAAGAACAAGCGCAGACTCTTAAATTCTTCCAAAAAGTATTTTCGAATTAACGAAATCACTGATTATACACAATAATATATTAGAATTTTATCCCATTATTCACTCATTTCAAGCATATGATCTTTACGAACCAAGAATTTAATGTACCAAATCCTAACACACGACACACACCAGACAACTACATAGTTAACAGCAACACTTAACTTCCTTAACCTTTTTTTTTTTAAAAGACGTTTTTAACCTTTTGCACTCGGACATGTTTCTTCACGAAGTAGCGAATAGCACAACATTTCGTTTAAAATGGTATAGTTTCGAAAAAAATACTCTGCTCAAATCATGTTATGCATACAACATTGCTGATACATTTATGTTGAAACAAAATTGTATTTTTATAGCCTATTCTTTTCGAATGCGTCATAGTTTATTCAGCAATGTGCATTGCGGGTTTATTCAAACCCATATCGCAGTGATAACTTGTTTAGGATCTTTCACGTGTCATTTTTTCTTTCGAGCATAGACAATGTTTATACAATAACTTGCAGTTTATCATTCAGCCTATTGCAGGAATATATAGAAGGTTATTCTTGCAGTCGCTATAATTCTCCTCTCAGTTTATTGACCACGAATTTACTAAATATTAAATATTACACAGATTATTAATTCTATATCATTACCTTAACTTGTAACTCCCCGGAAAAATGTTAACACTATAACTAATGACAATTCAGCAAACCTACTTCTACCAAAACCAGTCAAAATGACTGGTCTTAAAAAAATACTTAATAATAGAATATTTTTAAATTTGTTGCTTCATTACTTTCTTACAAAAGGAAATCTATGTTTTATGTAATACATTTTTGGTATTATTAACTTATTTAATGAGTTAGGATTATCCCTTACGCATTAGTGAACACAATGCTCCTCGCACATGGTTCCGTCTGCAGCAATTTCATTTTGTGATTCTAGTAAAATACCTTCATTAGAATCTTCAGAACTTGAAAACACTCGAACACATCTACTTTTACGTAAATTCGAATTATTTTCACATTCGCTTTCTGAAGATTTCTGAACATATTCTTTGTCTAAATCATCATTGTCACTTCTGTCACTATCAACAAGATTATCGTGAATACCCCACGATTAAATATCATTTTCTTCTCGTTCATCTTCACAGTCATAAAGTTCACCATCTTCTATATCAGAGCATTCCATTGGTATATCATTCAATTTTTGCAATAGGTACTTCACAAGTTTTCAATCGTTTTGCCATTTTCAGGGCTTAGAAAGACTAGAACAAAACTATTTATTATAAAAATGAGTATATAATATTTGTATTTATTTTCTCATCTTACACTAATTGAAATAATATGTCGTATCCTGAATATATTGTTATATGAACAAGAGCATGATGATCTTCCAGCGGCTGTTATAAACGCACTGATTGAATGCAGTAACTTCTCTGTTTGATGGTTGTTTTTACAATGTTGCCTGATATAATACTGTGATGTGGCAAGCGAGCAAATTCCAAAACAAAACAATAACACATTCCTAACAGAATCTTCAAATGTTTTACGACTTCAGATCTAAATGAACGCTTTAAGGGGACATCTACTTTCTCGGGTCGAAAAAATCGATTTTTTTTTATTGCCTTATTCGAAAGTATATACTTTCAAGATTATGTCCTTAAATTTGCAGCGATAAATTCCAAAAATTGGGAAAGTTATAGGCCTCGCATCTAACCCACCTCGCGCAGATAGAAGGGCCGTTTTTCTCTTTCGGCGATCTTTATTTATTCTAAGAAATTATCTAATTCTGGAAACGATTTAAAACAGAATATCACCCAAATGTAAACATTGCATTGGTAAACATTAATAGCATTAATAGCATCTAAAGTAGCATCTAAATATCATCTTACCCTTGACCTTGACGATGTCTGTTATGTTTATTGCTTTCTGAACATGCATTCAGTATTCAAACAGTTTTCAAAAGAGACGTATCGTTTTAATATGGATCGAAAACAAAGTAAATTTGTCAATTCGAGACGCTGTCGTTCGCGAAAGAGAAAGTTTATTGGAAATCAGCATACAAGTGCATGCAGTTTAGAGTACGCTAGTACATCGGCAGAGAAATTAAAAGAAAATGCTGATCTGCATGTAAACATTGATCCGGCTATGAATTATTGTATATTACAATTCACTACGTAAGAATCTTTTATATACAAAAATTCGATATGCAAAACTTTAAATGCGTTTTTCTCTGTACTATATTTTTTCAACTGGCGTGCACGATTCCAAAAAAACTATTCGATCAATCGGTCCGAGATTTTAATATATTATTCTACATACTTATGCCTATCGTATGAACCACGGGTGTGTTAATTAATCAATATTTTCTCATTTTTTTTCATCATAAAAAGACGGAAAAAGTGCCATTTTCGTGAACCTAATTTTGGAAAGTCAGTCATTTTGAAAGTTTTCATGCAAACTCTTTCTCCGTGATTCATGCGATAGTGGTTAGTATGTAAATTAAGATTCCTGTTCTGTTTTTTTTTTCTGATTATTCCAACGACCGCAATCACGCACGCCAGTGAGTATGAATTTTTTGGAGGTGCTCCAGCAATCAAGAAGAATTTATATGAAAAAATGTGAAAAAACATAAAAAAAAATATTTTTGTATAAATAAAGGTCGATATGATACAATGTGAAAGTTTCAAATTGCTGCGTTTCTATTTTCGATAAGAAAAAAATGATTGAAAATCAGTAAAATTTTTCGATGAGAAAGTAGAATGTCCCCTTAATAAATTCCAGTCAAAATGACAGTCAAAATTTATTTTGATTCAGACTAAATAAAACATTTAAAAAATACATTTTACCATTTCTTTAGTTATCACCGCAAAAGTCATTACACCATTTCGGAAAAAAAATGTTGGTATAAATCAAATTGTAAAACCAGTGGACTATCAAACACATTTATTTTGATTCAGAATAATCGTCTTGCGTATAAAACATTTAAAAAATATACACACAGTTTACCATTTCTTTAGTTATCACCTGCAAAAACGTCATATTACAGAAATATTTGTGGACAGTTTAACATTTGACTGCCAAGCGTTTCTTCTTGTTGGAACGGAAAAAAACTGCAGAGTGATTAAATCAAAATAAAGTAGCACAGTTGTTAAATATTTAATATCAATTGCTTTTACAAAATTGCAAATAAATTGCGAATTTTTTGCATTTTGAGTACAGTCAGAATGACTGGTGATATTTGGTACCCGGCCACTGGGTACGATTAGCAATAGAATGCTCGGACCGCAAAGTGTTAAGGAAACAAATATTTGTATCTTCGTTTTAGTATTTTCGTTCATTCCGTTCATTTTAGTATCTTCGTGTCCCCTCAGCGGGGACAGTCGAGTGCAAATGGTTAAAAATGCACTGATGAAAATTTGGCAGAAGTTGTTACTAACAATGCAGTACCTACACTTACAGTGCGCGGAGTCAGAATTTTGAATTCAAAGATTGCGCGCCTTTGGTGGTTGAGTTTATCTTCACCAGGCGGCGCACGTGTTCCTTCTCCACGGCGATCGTCAATTGTCCTTCCTCTTCTCCCGCCATCATGGCTGTTGTGTACACGGACCTGCGTCGCTCCTCGCTTTTCCTGCTCTTCGCACCGTTCCACATCCTCTACGGCGTCCAAATTTGGCTCTCAACTGTAAACAATCGTGAGTGGCAACGAATTCTCCCGTCCTTCCGCCCCGAGCATCCTTTCCTGCTTCGCATCGATCGAAAATCGACCGACCACCCCACGATCCTTTGTCGACGGGCGGCCGCCATTTTCTGCTGCTGCTGGTATGCGGGTTAGCAATGAAATTCTTCTTGGGTAAGACTTTTCCATTTCTCTTGTCCCATTACGAAAATATTTGGTGACCCACGACGGGGGACGCGATGCGGCTGCTCTGGATTTCGGATGAAGCTGTGGACTGGGAACATGGAGCTACGGCGGTGGAGCAACGTTTGTGTAATCTTAATTCTTTATTTTTGTCATTTTGTCGTGTTTCTTCGTACTTCCCATGACGTGGCATTTGTTTCTTTGTATCTTTTGTATTTTTGTCCACTTTTCTTATCCCATTTTGAAAGTATTTGGTGATCCCATGAAGAGCGGATGAGGGACCCTGTTTCATGGCCTGGTTTTGGAATGGAGCTGTTACGGATTGGAGCAACAGCGCCAGAGCATATACTTGGGTAATGGTAATCCTTTATTTATATAATTTCACTCTTGATTGCTTGTGCTTTTGATGATGTTGTGTTTGTTTCTTTCAAATGTTATATGTGATCTTTTATTTCTTTGTGCTCTGACAATATACTCTAACGTGACTTAGTATTTAGCGAGCTTGTACATTATACAGCGCTTCTCATTGGGAAGAGGGATGGGTGCTATCTACGAAATGTTCCCAAGACTCTAGACTTCTCTGAATTTGGCGAGGAGCGGAAACCAGGACCAAATGCAAATTCTTCCACATGTTTGTCCAGTGTCAATGTACTTGTTTCAAATTTGCTCGTATATTACATTATGTCTTGTGTGATTACTTGCGTATGGTTAGGCATTATATGTTTTGCAATTTTTGTGTTGATTCATAATAGGGTGTGTACTTATGTGATATTGCGATAGCATAGCTCAGCACCTGCCATTCAACATTCGCATGCAGTACTCATTGTGCCGACCATCTGTTCCTGGGGAAAACTATTGCTGTTTCTCAAGAAGAATAACACTGTCTAGCTACTTACAAAATCTTAAGTATTCTGGGTTTTCTAAATTTAGGTTATGAAGAACTAAGATCTTGGAGAAGCGGATGCTTACCAACTGCTAAGATCTGTGCTACGTAAGTGACCATTTTTATATTACAAAATTTTTATCATACAAAGTATATGTTGGAAGAAAACTATTGATCTTCAAAGAGGACGTCGTTTCTCAAGACTCCAAATTTCTGGAAGTAGTAAGTTCGGAGGTTAGTAACAACTGAAGCCTGCAGTGTAAGCACATTCTCTTTATTTTTATTTTTCACTGACTTATTCATTGCATATATACTTGTCATTTTATTTCTTACACAATTTTTGGGTTATGTCTATATCTCACAATGTTATGTACAATTTTATATGCTGGTGATGAAGTAATCTGTATTGATTATTCTGCTTTGTAATATGCATTTTGACAGTATCGTGACAATACGGTCATTGTATTATTTAACATTGGCTAGTACCTACATCCCACAAAACATCAAGACTTCTATTTTATGAGGAGTACCATATAAGGGCGATTGTCTAACTCGAAAATTACGCCGCTGGCGAAGGCCGGAAATTTGGCCATTTTTCGCGATTTCGCTTCAAACTCTGAATCCACTTTCCTCGCGAAGTAAACGACTTAGAACGGTCCGGGAAGTTGCGTTCGTGATGGTTTTGAGTCTACTAGCACTGGCAAAAAGTCCGGTGCGATTATCGAAAATTTTTTTTTTTGCCGATTTGGGCCGAAAAGTTGGACGTGGGGGGGTATTGACAACTTTCGCGTTTTTCGCCAAAATCTTAAAAGTGCGATATCTCCGATACTAGACAAGCTAGAGAGCTCCGCGAGGGCTCATTTTAAAGCGCTTCCGGTGTACTATAACATACTACCATATATTGCTGCTCACCCTGGATCACATTTTCCAGATCTGGAATTTGCAGTACTTGGAAATGGCCAAGAAATGACACCTGTGTTGTAAGAAACCTTCCTCAAATATTAATTTTTCATAAACATATTTGTCTCGTTCCTGTCCATTATTTTGCAATTTCGTATATATATATATATATATGCAATATACTGTGCCTATGTTTTTTTATTACATTTATTTGTATATATCTTTTTGAAATATTTAGCAATACATGCAAGAACTCTGTCTGTAAAATGTTTTTACACCGTTCCTGTTCCTTGAGGGTCCTACTCCTGTTATACAAAATTTTTGCTGCCTTCAACATGAGTTTGCTTATGACCACTCAACAAGAATATTTCCGACTTGTGAGAATGACTTCGTTCTCCAGGGCTAATGTTCCTGATCCTGACTCCACAAGATTCCTCCAATCCACGAAGCTAATGCTGCATCGTACACCCGCACAATTCTATTCTTCATTGAACATTAATATTCCCAGGTAAAATCTCAATTTCATACCTCTTCTTCCCTATCTTAACCCTTTATGGGCCCCCGTGACTTTGAAGTCACATTTCGATAAATCGATATTTTATGAAATAGTTTAATTTTTTTTTGACTCGATGGCGTACACATCTTGTTATATAATGTTTCCTTAGTAACCAATAACATGCCTGATGCGGTTATCAGCTCTAACCTGAAGTGTCAAAGTAAATGCCTTTGCAAGTTGTCTGCAAATAGAAGCCAAAGGAACCGTCTTGTGCAATTGTCATTATTTCTTTTTCTATCGGTGTTCGTTAAACAAAAAAGCGTACGTAATAGCTTTTAGTTTGTATATCAGTAATGTCTTATTTGTTTGCATTTACACAATCATTTTATTACTATTTTCATGTGATATAACTTTGTGACTTTCAAGACCCAATGGGCTATAGTTGTAGGGTTCAGTGTATTTGCGATAACGTTTGTGTTCTCTTTGGTTTTCAGTTTTATATATCAGAGGCCCAAAATATGGATCCAAAATCATATGAAAATAAAAGAGGAATAGGAATAAGAAGCATTAGCAGTAACAAATCCGAAGATTCTTTATCAGATTCTGATTCTAACCAAGATCATCCAATAGTATTTGCCCGACGACGTATAAATATTATTGATAGCAACGATGAATATAGTAGTAAAAAATCATCAGATAAGGAAATGCAACGTATATCTATGTTTAATGCCAAACGCCAACTGTTTTATGGAATTCCATATTTAAACTCTTGTACACACAAGTGCAAACGTTATAAGCCGTTGTTACTTCAAAGTTACAAAATGTATTTGTTATAATAAAATTGTTCAAACTGCTGAATTCATTGTTAATATGTATTTCGAGGTTGATATTTATTGATTTCACGTTACATAGATTTTGTATAGCCACCAAAAAAATTCGGTCCATAGAGGGTTATATTATTATATGCATAGTTTACACAATCATTCATAACATTTCTAAACATATTCTTTGTACATTTATGATATTACTTCGGATTTTCACGTACCTGATAACATTCTAATGGTAGAAAATCATAGAATAGTGCGAAAATCATGAGTACTGAAGTATAAAACGTCGCGTTTCACTAGTCAACTTCGAACGTCGAATCTTATCTATCATCGTAGGGCAATATCTTACAAGAATAGATAAACCACAATGAAGTACCGTTCACGTCGTAAATATTTCTCCATAACATTCTCGTTATTATTCGTCGCATTTTCGTACGGTGCAAAATTAAATTTCCTTCAAGCACCAAAATCTGCTTTAGAAAAGACTGATACACTTGTTCGTTTATTTTCGATCTCAAAATTTGTACCCAAAACTGTGTCACGTTCAAAAAGGTTTCTCCTCGTAACAGAGCCGCGAAAAAATTAATATTCCCAGGTAAAATCTCAATTTCATACCTCTTCTTCCCTATCTTATATTACTATATGCATAGTTTACACAATATTTCATAACATTTCTAAACATATTCTTTGTACATTTATGATATTACTTCGGATTTTTACGTACCTGATAACATTCTAATGGTAGAAAATCATAGAATAGTGCGAAAATCATAAGTACTGAAGTGTAAAACGTCGCGTTTCACTAGTCAACTTCGAACGTCGAATCTTATCTATCATCGTAGGACAATATCTTTCAAGAATAGATAGACTACAATGAAGTAGCGTTCACGTCACAAATATTTCTCTATAACATTCTCGTTATTATTCGTCGCATTTTCGTACGGTGCAAAATTAAATTTCCTTCAAGCACCAAAATCTGCTTTAGAAAAGACCGATACACTTGTTCGTTTATTTTCGATCTCAAAATTTGTACCCAAAACTGTGTCACGTTCACTGTGGTTTCTCCTCGTAACAGAGCTGCGAGAAAATTAATATTCCCAGGTAAAATCTCAATTTCATACCTCTTCTTCCCTATCTTATATTACTATATGCATAGTTTACACAATCATTCATAACATTTCTAAACATATTCTTTGTACATTTATGATATTACTTCGGATTTTTACATACCTGATAACATTCTAATGGTAGAAAATCATAGAATAGTGCGAAAATCATAAGTACTGAAGTATAAAACGTCGCGTTTCACTAGTCAACTTCGAACGTCGAATCTTATCTATCATCGTAGGGCAATATCTTACAAGAATAGATAAACCACAATGAAGTATTCACGTCGTAAATATTTCTCTATAACATTCTCGTTATTATTCGTCGCATTTTCGTACGGTGCAAAATTAAATTTCCTTCAAGCACCAAAATCTGCTTTAGAAAAGACTGATACACTTGTTCGTTTATTTTCGATCTCAAAATTTGTACCCAAAACTGTGTCACGTTCACTGTGGTTTCTCCTCGTAACAGAGCTGCGAAAAAATTAATATTCCCAGGTAAAATCTCAATTTCATATATATATATATATATATATGCATAGTTTACACAATCATTCATAACATTTCCAAACATATTCTTTGTATATATCTTTTTCTACGTACCTGATAACATTCTAATGGTAGAAAATCGTAGAATAGTGCGAAAATCATAAGTACTGAAGTATAAAACGTCGCGTTTCACTAGTCAACTTCGAACGTCGAATCTTATCTATCATCGTAGGGCAATATCTTACAAGAATAGATAAACCACAATGAAGTAGCGTTCACGTCGTAAATATTTCTCTATAACATTCTCGTTATTATTCGTCGCATTTTCGTACGGTGCAAAATTAAATTTCCTTCAAGCACCAAAATCTGCTTTAGAAAAGACTGATACACTTGTTCGTTTATTTTCGATCTCAAAATTTGTACCCAAAACTGTGTCACGTTCACTGTGGTTTCTCCTCGTAACAGAGCTGCGAGAAAATTAATATTCCCAGGTAAAATCTCAATTTCATACCTCTTCTTCCCTATCTTATATTATTATATGCATAGTTTACACAATCATTCATAACATTTCCAAACATATTCTTTGTACATTTATAATATTACTTCGGATTTTTACGTACCTGACAACATTCTAATGGTAGAAAATCATAGAATAGTGCGAAAATCATAAGTACTGAAGTATAAAACGTCGCGTTTCACTAGTCAACTTCGAACGTCGAATCTTATCTATCATCGTAGGGCAATATCTTACAAGAATAGATAAACCACAATGAAGTAGCGTTCACGTCGTAAATATTTCTCTATAACATTCTCGTTATTATTCGTCGCATTTTCGTACGGTGCAAAATTAAATTTCCTTCAAGCACCAAAATCTGCTTTAGAAAAGACTGATACACTTGTTCGTTTATTTTCGATCTCAAAATTTGTACCCAAAACTGTGTCACGTTCACTGTGGTTTCTCCTCGTAACAGAGCTGCGAGAAAATTAATATTCCCATGTAAAATCTCAATTTCATACCTCTTCTTCCCTATCTTATATTATTATACGCATAGTTTACACAATCATTCATAACATTTCTAAACATATTCTTTGTACATTTATGATATTACTTCGGATTTTTACGTACCTGATAACATTCTAATGGTAGAAAATCATAGAATAGTGCGAAAATCATAAGTACTGAAGTATAAAACGTCGCGTTTCACTAGTCAACTTCGAACGTCGAATCTTATCTATCATCGTAGGGCAATATCTTACAAGAATAGATAAACCACAATGAAGTAGCGTTCACGTCGTAAATATTTCTCTATAACATTCTCGTTATTATTCGTCGCATTTTCGTACGGTGCAAAATTAAATTTCCTTCAAGCACCAAAATCTGCTTTAGAAAAGACTGATACACTTGTTCGTTTATTTTCGATCTCAAAATTTGTACCCAAAACTGTGTCACGTTCACTGTGGTTTCTCCTCGTAACAGAGCCGCGAGAAATATCGTCTGTCGTCGCTAGCGGCACGTTTAATATTCGATAAAGCAACAGAAGTTCTGACGCAACGTTCATCGTTCGGGTCATCGTTCGCTCTCAATACTTGTCGCGATCATTTTAATGCAAAGCCGCCTCTTTTGTGTCTGAACAATTCTTAGTCCGTATAAACTCCCCCCCCCCCCCCCCCTTGTTTCTCTTTTACTCCAACTATGGTACGGGAATAAATAACGCGATCGAATAAGCAACAGAAGAAAACGTTTCACCGAGCAGCAATACATTGTTAACGGAGTAGGTATGTTTAGCAGCCAATAAACATAGGATGTTTTTGAAGATAACACAAGTATTTTAAAATAGACTATGTACATTTGGAAATATTTTTTATTTACGCGTAATAGCTCCGAAACCAAATTCCAGATTAACGTCATCGCAGGTTTTATTTTGAAAAATAACAAAATGGCGGGGAATTATCACGAATAGCTATCTTTCTAATTTTTATAAAAATGCTGTTACTTATACTGTTACTGATATTGGAATGATGCTTCAATACTTTGGCTTCTAATAACTCTGCGTTACCTTCGTTTTGCACGATTTAATCATACTCTGCAGAATTTTATTGCATCGCGGTTCTAATATAGCAAAATACGCTTGGCAGTCAAAGTGTTAATGAAAATGATTCCATGAATATTAGTATTACGAATAATAGAGAAGCTTATGTTTGATATATTTAAAAAATATCTCCTCAGGCGGGTAATAGTTTTTGAGAAATTGTGCTAACGTCATCCAAAAGTGTCCTTTTGCGATTAGCACTTCAAATACTCTCTCTTTTTATATTTATTTATTTATCAATTTAAAGAAACTTCTATCTTTTCCTTTCCGCGAATACTGAGACGCGATTTTAGGTTAAAAATCTAAAGTCCGAACTGTCAGGAAATGCAAAAAAACGAGTCTTTATTGATTCTATAAATCAAACCATCCGTCACTTAATTTCGGGCAGGGCTTTCGGCTAGGTCAAATAAGAGAGGCAGGGAATTATTTGATTAACTGACAAGAGCGCGGGGCGGCAATGTAAAATTGTCGCCTGTAACCAGGCGAGTGAATAGGAACGCGATCGATTGCCAACGACTCGAACCAGTTCCGAAGGGATTCCGGCATGGTAACGGATTGCACGGGTTGTCGCAAAAATCCAGAGACACGGCACATAGTATTTTACTGCGTAATTGGCCTCGTTGACCGAAAAAAACTTTCATAATCGTACTAAGATATTTCGCTCCGCAATTGTGCTCGGCGATGTAGAAAAATCTATTATTGTACCGCCCAAGATGTTTTATGTAACATTTACGTTACTCCGAAACATCATCACGTATGTTTGTTCTGCAAATACAAGATGGTTCGCTCCGCAATTGCACCCGTTGATATAGAAAAGTATATTATCGTCCCGCCTCGGATACTTTACGTTACATTTACGTTATTCAGAAACACCAGCACCGGTAAATGTTCTACAAATACACCGTCCGTAAGAATTTGCTTACGACTACCGTAACTGCATGGAGCAGGTTTATTTCAAACGGCCACGGAATTAGACGATTATTCGATAACTACGCCGTATTCTGTTGCAACGGGGCAGCGCGCATGTAGAACTACGTAGATTATTTTAATTTGAGCGTTTTTTATGACGAACAGAAATTGTTGGGTAGAAACTTTCGATAAACCGTGCACAGTTGAGATAACTGAATAATCCTTCATCTGTTATTCGAAGGAGCGCCGGGAGTAACGAAGGGAAACGAGAGGGAATGGGATCGATCCCGTTTGCCCGGTTACAGTCGATAATTTTACTCCGAGACCGGCGGAGAATTCTCCCGCCGATGGACCGCCCCTAAATTATTCCTTAATTGATCTTGATCCGGTTCGTTTCTCGGCTCATGCCGGTTAGGCGCGTCACGCTTTTGTCACCTCGTCTGATTGTGAGTTTTAAGCGTCGGATGAATTAGTCAAACGTAGACGACACTAGGCGGACGCTGATTGTACAAACTGGTTTACACGCCCAAACGTTTATTTTAGCTCACGGTACAAGAGACCCGCAGGATCTTGCGATGTTAGGATTACTTTAGTTAGTAGTTTACATTTCGGATATCTCTGGTCGCTCATTCAATTTCAAAGTGTTCGAATAGTATTGCGTGTACTATGGCAACGAAATCATCCGAACAATTCAGTTTGGTTCATGCCGGTTTTATTTCAATTTTGTCACCTCGTCTGAACGCTTGTAAGTGTTTTGTTTGAATTAGTCAAACTAAAAAACATAAGGCAATTTAAATTAATAAAGGTTTACAGAAACGTTTATTTAAATACAAGAGTTTTATTTACGACGTTGTCGTATTTTGAAATTTTCACATTTGATATCTCTGGTTCATTCAACTTCAAAGTGTTCAATAGTATTTCTTGTACTATGGCAACGAAATCATCCGAACAATTCAGTTTGGTTCCTCCGGTATTTTTCGTCATTTTGTCACCTCGTCTGATTGTGAGTTTTAAGCGTCGGATGAATTAGATCAAATGTAGACGACCATCTAAGCGGATCGTGTTTATCAAGTGTTCCACCTCCCAAACGTTTATTTTCGTCACGGTACAATCACAAGTAAGCATCTGACAACGTTAGGAATTTTTTTAGTTATAGTTTACATGTTCCTTGGATATCTCTGGTCGCTCATTCTTTCAAAGTGTAAAATATACGCATGTACTATGGCAACGAAATTATCCGAACAATAAACACTATTTCCTTCACCATGGTGGTCACCGGTGACTCGACGCAAAAAACAATAAATGTCGCGTATTGGTGCGCAATCGACACCACCCTATTTTTATTATAATCTTGTAAAAGCAATTGATATTTCTCTGATTACAAATTTTAACTTCTAACAACTCGAGAGCGTTGATAACGTTAATTTTGCGACATCTATTTATTTGGACATGAAAAAATGTCGATCGCATCGACAAAGGAGTTCTAGATAAAAAGTGATGTCGAACATACGACATGGCAGTCAAAGTGTTAAGTTCATGACATTGAAGCAGGCATTCTCGCATGATAAAATGTATCCTTCTTTCTCTTTCACATCTTGTCAAACATATTACGTTTCGAATTATAAATCCGTGACATAGATTTTAGATATAGATTTTCTATTTGTAACGTGGGGGCGTGTAAATTTCAGCGACCTTTCTCCAGAAAATATCGTGAAACGGTATTGCTGAATATTGCAAATATAAGATATAGCGAATTTTTTCGTCTTCCCGCTGTCTCTGTGAGGTATCCTTTGAGGCTAAATAAGTAAACAAATAATCTCGCACACCGTCTGCATTCGTCGTCTCGGGGGTTTCATTCGCGTTGCATACGTCATGAAGGTTGCAAATCGCTGCTGCTATCGTATGAGCACTGATGCCAAGAGTAGGTGGAGAAGAGATGGACGAAAGATTAGAAAATGAGTAAGAAAGGAAATTGGAATGTAAAAAATGTGAAAAACGGAATACGACGGAAAGATGTTAATAGAGAGGAGAAGGTAGAGACGAAAAATGGGGAAGGAATAAAAGGTCCGTGAATGCGTGGGATGTTGATATACGGGGTGCATGTAAAACTGTATTTAGAGAGCCGTCGTAAACTTTGACATTCGTAAATTTTTAGGGTCACTTCCCGTCCTTTTGACAATGAAGTACCAGCACGTGGAATTTAAATTTTTTAGCCAGTAAACGCTTTTTTAATTAAATGACCAGATACGGATGTATGCTTTGTTATTTCTAATTTTTTATTATTTAGATTATTTCTAGTTTTAGCTTATACAGTATGATATTTCGTTAAAGTTACATATGGAATGTTTTAAGAAGGGAATAAGTTAATGCAGTGACGCGAGGATCGTATTTCATTTAATTTTATTCCGCCGCTAGCGAAAGGACCACTGTATTTATTGTTTTACGACTATTACGCTTCTCTGTGCAATAAGAATTTCGTACGATCGTTTGTTACCCTCTCCTTGGACCGTGGTCGTAACCTTATGGCCTCCAACGTATGTATAGTAACAAAATGAAGTAGAGAGAAGAGGACGGCAAGTGAAGCGGTAAAAAAAAGATAGAGGCAGAAGACACGGGAATTCGACTTTCCAATCATTTCCGCGCATTGTCGTGAATCGTCGCTAATTTACGGCAGTTTCTCGTCGGTACTTTACCGCTCGAAAATTGTTTCCACGAATGCCGCGCGCCACCAGTAAATAGCCTCCACGTTCACATAATGTACTCGCATAGTTTAGTTCACTCGCCTCCTTTTTCCACCGCATCATTCCTGCTCATACTCATTTCGTATTTTTTCTCTTTCACCATATTCTTTCTTTCGAACGCTTTTTACCGGCTTCTTTCTCTCCACTTTTCAGTCTCCCTTGACGCGTGTCGCGTCGACGCTTTCTCTTTCAGGAAACTCGCCACGCACGGGTGGGTGTTATTTTTGAGCCGACCCACTTTGTCCGCGATTACCGACGATATCGTGTGCCGCGTTTTTGGGTTTATGGGTACGTTGACGTCTTCGAGGACTGAAACTAATGGCGACTGTCTCCCTTTTTGTTGCAGGTCATCGCTGTTCTGCCGAAACGACCGCTGGTGAGTGATTGCATATCAATACCCACTTTTCTTTATCTAGCATTTACAGCGGTGGACAAAAATAAGAATGTCAGTACTACTGGCTTGTCGAAGAAAATCGACGTATTCTCTATACACGGTGTTTCTATGTACAGTTGTTTCGGCAACATGAACATCTTAAATTCTTTGAATAACATAGATTGTTGGTAACGATGTAATGTAAAAATCGGTTTACTTATTTTCGCTGGTCGGAAAGTCAATATGCGCGATATTTTATCGAAATTAGATTTTGCGATAAACCGTATTAAAAGTGGGAGCGGGCGTTTTAAACGAATTTTTAATTTTAACTCTCGTACGAATACGGTCTCTCTGCATGTTTGAGATTTTTAAGCGTTTATCCATCGGTACGCGGTATTCGTTTATATAAAATAGCTGAATTCGTGTCGCGTAGCAGGGATATGAACGTAACTTCTCTCCCGACGCGCCTTAATATTAAATCTCAGCCTCGACAGCGTAGCTCTGTCTATTAACGCACAGCGTCAATTTTTCATTACGATGCATAGAACGCCCGATGGCGCAAATCCCGCACATGCGGTTTCAGAATCATTTATTCTGCAACGAGGCGGCCGTTTTAAACGCTTCAAGACCACTCCGGCACGGGGTTAATATTCAATTACCCGTCGAGTAATTGAATTTCAATTATGCGCGCGTCGAAAGTGCGCACGGCATTTGTCAGCTAATTGATATTTTTCGTGCGATTAATTTTTCACACGCCGCGGAAATAGTTCGGACGTTTTTTCTCCTCCTATGAATTGCGCGAACGCTGAACAATTAACGTTTGCGAATACATGCGTAATGAAATATCAAGCAACGAACATATATAGCATAGTTAGGTTGTCATTGTGAAAATGGTCTAAATTGGGTAATCAAAAGGCTTTAGAGGAATTTAGATTATTATTAGAGTTCCAACTTTAGTTTAGCAGACATTTCGATATTTAATGCTCTATGGGATTAACGTTTCAACGATATCTTATTTCTCACACAAACTTGCCTGAGAACAGAGGGCGTATGAATACTTTTTAGCCATTATACCGTAATAATATTTGCTCGGTACTCGCAAGTAAAATATTTGCCCACAAGTCATCCGGAAACAATGAATTTTTTTCCTTTTTCTCTCGCAAATCCTGTGGCATTACACGCAAGCCATCTTTCGTTGAACTTCATTTTTTATTCCTCTCCAGCGTTTCCTCCAATTTTCTTCCCTAGACTCTATTCTCCCTGACAAGCTATCTTTGCCTCGTTACACGTATGGCGCAGGCACGCAGTACATTCTGCAATCAGGTGCGCGACTAATTAACCAGTCTTGCCGCCCCCTCCCCGACCGTGGGATTTCATTTTCTTGATTGCCCTATCGCCGCACTGCTGCTGAGTCGTTTTCCATCGGTTTATAGCGGCGGCGGTATTAAGCGGATGTTAATATTTGATTTGTCGGTTGCCGGGCGGCCGTGCGCATGCGCCTGCATCTTGAACCCCCTTTCGACCCCGTTACCAGCCCCTACCCAACCTCTAGCCAACCGACCCCTACCCGACCCCTGCCCAACCCCTGCCCAACCCCTGCCCGATCCCACTCCTCGTTGCCAAGCCGCGGTACTCCGCTCAATGAGGATATGCTGAATGTCCTGTTAGTCGGAAAAGAGAATGCAAAAACCAACGAGAATCCATTTTCCCCCTTTCTATGCGAAACTTAAATTCCATCTCTTTCTCTCTCTTTGCTCATCCTCTTATAGAGCGTTACGGCATTTTTATTTTGACGCGTAATCGCCGTTTTTTCGCTAGGAAATATTTGCGGTGTTGACAGTCAAGTAAAGAGTACTTTTTCGGAGTTAGTTAATACAACCGCATTAAAGAAATGTAGTCAAGTTAATTAACACATTGTTGACCGGTCACGAGTTAACTCGTGTTTGCTAGTTTGCGTCGGCTATTTTAATTTTTGAAACACAGGGCCATATAAGATATAGCGAAATTTTGTTTATTGTGCGCAATCGCGTCTGCTTTATTATAAAAAAAATATATATTTTTCTTGGTACTGAGGCTTTTATTACAATTCTAGTATAAGAAAGTGTCAAGAACGACTGAAGGTGAGGGTGAAGCATTTTTCAATAAATTACACGTGAATGCTTTATATAGTTACCCGAGTGATTTTTAAATAAGTTGTAGTCGTTTGGAAAATGATTATTGGAAAAAAAATAATGACATAATCTAGCTGTTTAAAAGGAAAGCGCAACGAAACAAGATATATGTGCAAAACCCCTTGTCTACATCTACGCGTAAATCACTGCTGTACAGTTAATTATACCAAAAAAGATTAGAAGTTACATAAAATTTATGTCCAAAGTTCAATTTCAATTCATTATGCAACGAACTTTATTGAAGGTTATTTACATCGTTTCACTTCCATGTTCAATTACGAAATAATAGACGGTGACTTGAGACAGCTTTTGCCGAAAATTGCCCGTCAACAATGTGTCAATATATAGTATAATTAATACAGTTAAGGGTGGGAACGTTTAAAGAAGGGACTTGTAAGGAGACTTCTGAGATGCTGGCATACAATTGAAATTTGATTCGGGACTTAAAATACTCACCTCGGCTAGCGCATTTTCTTGATAAGAAAGAAGATGGTGTAATTCAACATACGCCAATGTTAGTCGGAAAAGAGAATGCAAAAATCAACGAGAATCCATTTTCCCTCTTTCTATGCGAAACTTAAATTCCATCTCTTTCTCTCTCTTTGCTCATCCTCTTATAGAGCGTTACGGCATTTTTATTTTCACGCGTAATCGCCGTTTTTTCGCTAGGGA
Source organism: Cryptocheilus praepositus (assembly GCA_033815515.1). Taxonomy (NCBI): domain Eukaryota; kingdom Metazoa; phylum Arthropoda; class Insecta; order Hymenoptera; family Pompilidae; genus Cryptocheilus; species Cryptocheilus praepositus. Next base: position 150,258 of record JAWWQZ010000011.1, on the reverse strand, counting down.
ATATTTGCGGTGTTGACAGTCAAGTAAAGAGTACTTTTTCGTGCGGGCAACGGAAACGCGCGTTTGTCGATCAGGGCATTTTGATGGGGTAGAAAAGTTATGCGAAATGTCATTCGTGTATGGTGGAAATAGGAATTTAAGGTAATCGCGTACTTGAGTGATAAAATTGGGGATCTTCGAGAAATGGGAATTTATCAGCTTAACTTCGGAGAATTGTACGGTGCATACGTTTAAGCGATTTGAAAGCGTATGAGTTAATCATACTCAATCAGTATTACACCGTTCACACGTATTCAGAACATTGTCAATATCAGCCGTTAGGTAAAACAATCGCATTAAAGTAATGTAGTCAAATTAATTAATATATAGTATAATTAATATAAGGGTGGGAATGTTTAAAGAAGGGACTTGTAAGAAGACATCTGAGATGCTGGCATACAATCGAAATTTTATTCGGGACTTAAAATACTCACCCCGGCGAGCGCATTTTCTCGATAAAAAAGAAGATGGTGTAATTCAACATACGCCAATGTTAGTCGGAAAAGAGAATGCAAAAACCAACGAGAATCCATTTTCCCCCTTTCTATGCGAAACTTAAATTCCATCTCTTTCTCTCTCTTTGCTCATCCTCTTATAGAGCGTTACGGCATTTTTATTTTGACGCGTAATCGCCGTTTTTTCGCTAGGAAATATTTGCGGTGTTGACAGTCAAGTAAAGAGTACTTTTTCGTGCGAGCAACGGAAACGCGCGTTTGTTGATCAGGGCATTTTGATGGGGTGGAAAAGTTATGCGAAATGTCATTCGTGCATGGTGGAAATAGGAATTTGAGGTAATCGCGTACTTGAGTGATAAAATTGGGGATCTTCGAGAAATGAGAATTTATCAGCTTAACCTCGGAGAATTGCACGGTGCATGCGTTTAAACGATTTGAAAGCGTACGATTTAATCATACTCAATCAGTAATACACCGTTCACACGTATTCAGAACATTGTCGATATCAGGCGTTAGGTAAAACAATCGCATTAAAATAATGTAGTCAAGTTAATTAATATATCGTATAATTAATATAGTTAAGGGTGGGAATGTTTAAAGAAGGGACTTCTAAGAAGACTTCTGAGATGCTGGCATACAATCGAAATTTTATTCGGGACTTAAAATATACACCTCGGCTATCGCATTTTCTTGATAAGAAAGAAGATGGTGTAATTCAATATACGCCAATGTTAGTCGGAAAAGAGAATGCAAAAACCAACGAGAATCCATTTTCCCCCTTTCTATGCGAAACTTAAATTCTATCTCTTTCTCTCTCTTTGCTCATCCTCTTATAGAGCGTTACGGCATTTTTATTTTGACGCGTAATCGCCGTTTTTTCGCTAGGAAATATTTGCGGTGTTGGCAGTGAAGTAAAGAGTACTTTTTCGTGCGAGCAACGGAAACGCGCGTTTGTCGATCAGGGCATTTTGATGGGATAGGAAAGTTATGCGAAATGTCATTCGTGCATGGTGGAAATAGGAATTTGAGGTAATCGCGTAGTTGAGTGATAAAATTGGGGATCTTCGAGAAATGAGAATTTATCAGCTTAACCTCGGAGAATTGCACGGTGCATGTGTTTGAACGATTTGAACGCGTACGATTTAACCATACTCAATCAATATTACACCGTTCACACGTATTCAGAACATTATCAATATCGGCCGTTAGTTAAGACAATCGCATTAAAATAATGTACTCAAATTAATTAATATATAGTATAATTAATACAAGGGTGGGAATGTTTAAAGAAGGGACTTGTAAGAAGACTTCTGAGATGCTGGCGAGCGCGTTTTCTTAATAATAAAGAAGATGGTGTAATTCAACATATGCCAATTATACATAAATTTATCGGCACCGATCATTATTTTGAAACAATTCCATTAAAATAATATAGTTAACGCTGAAAAGATTTAACGAAATTCAACTGAGGACTTAAAATGTTTACTTCGTCGAGCGCGTTTTTTTTGGCAAAAAAAAAAGAAAGATGGTGAAATTCACCGGGAGATTTCGCAGGCACAAGGGACCCGCGTAATGACGTAACTCGCGTGCTATTTATACGTCCCCACCCCCGCGTCAAAGTTTCGCCCGCCTAATGTAATTCCACCGATCTTTCTCCCCCGTTTTATTCGCCCCGCTCTCTGTTTCTCTTTCGCACTGCGTCAATGAGATCTGCGCCGACTAAATTTGCGCGCATTATGTAAACGAGACGGAACATTTCAGGGGACTGCGTACTTGCATGCTTAGACACGGTCAATACGGTATACCTGTAACGCATAGTTTGAGGATATAATGTACGTTTCTACGAGATCTGTCTTTAACGCGTTCAGGAATTAGAGCAGAAATATCGTCGGACAAAATGTTTGCTCGAGTAGCGCTATTCTTTGTTGTAATCCGTTGCTGGCAGGGTCCGGGCCAATGAAATAGCGTTTCTTCAAATTAGTTGATCTTAGTCTAATCTTCACATTTGAGTGTATTGACAGTAACGGTATGACCGGGTAGAAAGGAGTTTCTTGTAATTAGGATCCGACCATACTATATTTCGGTCCTTTTCAAATTCTATAATATCATGAAAGGGAATACAATCATTATTGATGACATTATGGCAAATAAGTGCATTATAATTAATTGGTCATTAAACAGGGGTGAGGCGTAGAATTTTTACAACATTTGTGTTATGCGGCTTAATACCATTGCTTTGATATCGTATTGTATCTATATCGTTAATGTCGAATTATAAATGTTCGACTTAAAAATCAAGCATTATGGTTCGCGTTTGGATCCGTTGATAACTTCTGGTTTAGTACTAAACATACCGTCATTCAATGAAATATCGTCTCTTCAAATTAGTTGATCTTAGTCTAATCTTCACATTTGAGTGTATTGACAGTAAAGGTATGACCGGGTAGAAAGGAGTTTCTTGTAATTAGGATCCGACCATACTATATTTCGGTCCTTTTCAAATTCTATAATATCATGAAAGGGAATATAATCATTATTGATGACATTATGACAAATAAGTGCATTATAATTAATTGGTCATTAAACAGGGGTGAGGCGTAGAATTTTTACAATATTTGTGTTATGCGGCTTAATACCATTGCTTTGATATCGTATTGTATCTATATCGTTAATATCGAATTATAAATGTTCGACTCAAAAATCAAGCATTATGGTTCGCGTTTGGATCCGTTGATAACTTCTGGTTTAGTACTAAACATACCGTCATTAATGATTAGCGGCAAAAAATCTTGACGAGGTAAGAACTAATAACCAAAGCGTAAATACACAGGAGCGCCGATCGTCTTAACTCGTGTCACGCGTCAGGTCAGTTTTATCGCCAGTTCATCTGTCCAATTACGTATTCCCGCGAATAAACGGTTCTACGAAGGCGGAAAAAATCCGGGCAGATTAGAGCGCACGACGTTTCACCGAACAGAGGATAATTACCGTTTACTCCTCGGTCTATTTTGCCCCGTTGAAATTTCATTATCCTACAGTTATTTCCGTACGATTAGCGCGTGTGGGACTTAATGTGTGGGATTAACGTGCGCAGCGGCACGTAGTCATTCCGTGGCTCTGAGTAATGCGCGTTTGTCCTTTGCCCCCTTATAACATCTTTATCGGCCGGCAGGATCAGGATCGCGTTACCAGGAGGCTTTTATTAGCATCGAAAAGCCGCTTCCTCTCGCTGGTAATCGTTCGCGGCAGCCTCTCAGCGGCGAACGACGAACGACCTGGATAGTTTATTACGAGTTGCACACGGGCTCTGGTATTCGCTGACACGCGCGGTACTTCTACTTCGCTTCGGACATCAACGCCTGCCTTCGATTTCATTAGGCCACTGATAAATCGACCTTTCTCATTCGCGTAAATAGTAACTAAGGTAAAGGACCAGTAGTTGACCAGCTAAGAGAAATTTTCCACGGAAACAATGGTAACCGCTTGATCTGTCATTAAGTGGCGAGACTCGATGCTTCGAGACATTCTTTAACCCTTTGCACTCCGAATTTTATTTCAATTTCGTTACCAGCAGCTCCCAACGCTTTTAAGTGTTTTATTTGAAATTTACTTTAATTAAAAATATAAAGCAATTTAAATAAATAAAGGAAGAAACAAATTCACTTAAATACCAATTTTATTTACAGTATTGTCGTATATTGAAATTTTCAAGGGTATGATATCTTTTGAAAGAACTTGCAAGATGTAACCCTGATTTTCTTTCACACGTTTCACAAAAATAGGTGGTTTCTCTTTTTCCTCCAGATGTTTTTCTATTTGAGTAAACTGCACAGTGTTTGTGTTTTCCTTCGGGATGTAGGAAGATTAAATGAGGCTTTCCATCTAAGCGATCGATCATGTGTTCCAGGCCTCCCCAATTTCATATTTGGATGACGACAATCATGAATTAGCATTGACAAAATCTTTTCGCGAAATTTTTTGTGAGCTATAGGTTCTGTTCCTTGATTTTTTGTTTTTTCTTTGTATAAAATATACGCATTTACCATGGAGATTTCTAATCCCCAAAAGAAATATTCCCTCCACCACTTGAGTGCTCGACGTAAAAAACAGTAAGATGTCGCGTATTGGTTCGCCATATCGACACCATCTATATTTTTATTATAATCTGTGATCACATCCAGTTCTTTTATTTCTCTTCGATTACCTGAATGTCTAACCCTTCTAATGACATTGCGAGAGCGTCGATAACGTGTGCACGATATCTATTTATTTGGACATGAAAAAATGTCGAGTGGAGCTCGACAAAGGAGCTCCTGCCATAAAAACTGATGTCGAGTCACACTCGACATAGGAGTGCAAAGGGTTAAGCCTTCTAGATCATGTAACACGACCACTTAAAAAAAAATTAAGTTATACAAATTTTAAAAATGTATTTAAAAATTCGGTAAATGCTTCGGAAGTTGACCACTCTTAAAAATGAAAAAACTTGTAATTGACCCTCAGTTTCTCAGTAGTTGACCACTGTAAAGAGGGTTAAAATACTAATATTGGGAATTATTTTATTATCGGTTGGTTTTAATAAGTATCAGTATAAATTATACAGACAAATTACTCAAACAAATGATTAAAGAATGCAAGAAGAAATAAAACAAATCAATTCCATATGAAGTCCAATTCGAGAACGAGTTCTACTTGATTTTCTGGGTTCATTGATATGGGAAAGTACAGCTTTCCATTCGTAATCTATCACATCAGACTTTTCTGGCCACTTCCATAACCGCCCGAACATTTCCAAGGATGAAATAGTTGCTTTATTTTTGCCTACCCGAAGAATTTTTCCAGGAAAATATTGTCCTTCATATAAAAATATTATGTGTTCACTCACGACTTTTTCAACAGGCAGCCAGGCAGGACATCCATTGTTGTTTAATAGTTCGTTTCCTTCATTGATCTCTTTATTGATCTCTTCACTTTCTACAACAAAATCGGCCATCTCACAACTGGAGTTTGAACTCTCGGAAGAATATTCTAAGACTTTTTTAGCTCTTTTGTATTTTTGTTGAGGTGCATCTGTTCATGAATAATAACATTGGATGCTAGTGAATAATTGACCGCGGTTGCAATGAATAGTTGACCACGTTGTCATCCACTAGAACGCAATATGTTACAATGTTTAGAATTATATTTTGTGTTTCTTACAGAATTAGATGTAAAACGGATATACTATAAATCATACACAAATTTAAATGAATCACGTCAGTAATTGACCACGTCTGTCAATTTCTCAGAATTGTTAAAATAACGAGATTCAGAAGTTGACCCCAAAGTAAACTATTGGATCTTGAGATTAGAATAACAAAAAATGCATCTATCCCTTATAAAACGCTGTGAGGACTTAAACAGTAAATGATTCATTCGAGAAATGTTCTTAATGTATACCTTTTTTTATCTGAACCGTACAGCCATTCTTAACAGACGCGTTAAGGAAATGGTAATATGACGGGATATTAGTTACCTTAATGAATTGAGACGTTGGTTTCGAATGAACATATGTCACTTCACATACAATTGTTGAAAATTAAACTGAAATATATTGTGGCATTTGGTGCCTTCTTTAGTTAAAATGCATAACCTACAGAGAGCTTATTTTTTTACATTTTGTAAAAAATGGTCAACTATTGGTCCTTTACCTTACGTTCGGTGACGCTTGTTGGCAATTCAACAAAGTAAAACCTTCTTGGCAAAAAGAAAATAAATATTTATAATAATATTAACACGTTGACTGCCGTGGTGGTCATCGGGGACCGGCGCAAAAGGCCTCACGAAAAATTCAAAAAGTACCCAATCGGTAGCATTTATAATTTTGTAAATGCAATTAATATTAAATTATGACTCAATTCTTTGGTCTTCAATACCTTCGCGTTATTTTCATTCTGCACAATTCAATCGTATTCTGTAGTACTCCATCACGTTGCGACTTTAATATAGTAAAATACGCACGGCAGTCAACGTGTTAAAACACTATACTATATCGTACTATTGGGTTGTTCGGAAAGTAATTTCGTTTCTTTTATGAAAATGAAAGACAATTTTCGTATAATGAACAAATATTTTATTAAATTATATATTGGCCATTCTGGTCCAATACCTTTTGCCATCTTTCTGGTAGTAGTATGATTCCACGCTGATAAAACGTTTGGTCTTTGCTGGCAAAAAACTGAACGAGGTGGTTTTTGACCTCCTCATTTGAAGTGAAGGTTTTACCGTCTAAAAAATTTTGTAGTGACCGGAACAAATAATAATCTGAAGGTGCCCGATCTGGAGAATATGGTGGGTGTGGAAATGTATCCCATTCAAGCTGTAAAATCTTTTGTCGAGCTGACCAAACTTGTATGAGGTCTCGCATTATCTTGGTGGAACACTACACCTTTTCTGTTGATTAATTCTGGCTTTTTCTGTTGAAGTGCATCACTCAGTTTGTCCAGCTGGTGACAGTAGACTTTCGAATTAATTGTTGTGTTATCGCGTTCATTCAAAAAAAATTCCTTTAAAATCAGCTGGCGGCCCGGCAAGTTGCGTACTCGCAAAGTCGTCTATTTTCGGAGGGTTACATCTTAATTGCTCCATGATCTCTTGCGTTTGACATTGTTATATATAACCCATTTTTCGTCGTACGCGGATACAGGATGTTTGAAAGAGCCCGTCAATATTTCGAAACGCATATCCACACAATGACATGAGCGAATCTCATATACATTACTCGGTCGTGACTTTAAAATGTAATTCGTTAATGGATTTGCCAGCAGAACTCGCGAATCGCTACATTAGCATAAATCCCGATAAAAACGAAAAACGTGGTCTGCCGTAAAATTTCAATCTCACATTTTGACCGCGCAAATACGGAAACATTAATTGCAACAGTGTCTGGATTAACCACAGAATGATCATTTCAAGAATGCGTTGAAAATATGAAAGGAAAAATGTGTCTTTTAGCTCGGTGTAGATGATGCGAGGAATCGACAAGGAAGGCGAGAATACGTCAGAAAGTTGCGAGCTTTCTTCCATTAGAGAAGTGACATCAAACTAGAATCGAACTTCGTTCTCCGTTTTTCCGTCGACGTCGGACAGGTCGACGAACTTTGCTCGGTGTCAGACAAGCGTATAAACGCGCTTCTTCTCCGACAATTTATTGCCAACGGGTTATGGGGTGTCTATACGTCGTATGTTGAGGTAGGAACGCGGCAAACGTATCACAAAACTCCTTTCACGTAGGATAGAACAAGTGTCCGCGCAGGACCTGTATACAATGTGATCGGTGTCAGCATTATTCGCTCGTAAATTCATCATTCAAGAAAGACGCAGATGTTTTATTGTTACCTTTTGTTGCTCAGTCGTTGCTCGTACTAGGAAGGCTTTCTACTTCCTACAAAACGTTTACCAATTCTTTCGTGTTTGTTGTTACACGCGAAGCTTCGTATTCCTTCTACGAATCAGTATATTTTAACACTTTCGCTGACGTACGAAATTCTGTTATATATTGGGTTGGCAACTAAGTGATTGCGCATTTCAAATAAGAAGGAAAACTGTTAATTTTTGTTTAAAAATATAACTTTATTCAATTAGATACTGTCCGTTTTTGTCGATGACCTTTTGCCATCGTTCTGAAAACGAAAAAACGCGTCAAAATTCCACGTTCGTAACATTTCTGATCTTTACCATCAAAAAACTGAATTAAATGTGATCTGACATCATCAGCGTTATTAAACATTTTACCATTTAAAGAGTTCTGCATGGAACGAAACAAATGGTAGTCTGAAGGCGAAAATAGATCAGGGCTATATGGTGGATGTGATAAAACATTCCAAACCAGTTCCAATAATTTTTGGCGAGTGATCAAAGAGGTGTGGGGCTTTGCATTATCATGGTGGAAAATGACACGCCTTACGTTTTGACAATACCGACCGCTTTTCTATGAATTGCATCGCTCAGTTTGGCGAGTTGTTGAACGTACACGTTTGAATTGATCGTTTGGTTTTATGGTATAAGTTCAAAGTATAAAATTCCTGTATAATCCCACCAGACTGACAGCATAATCTTTTTTTGGTGAATCTCTGCTTTTGATGTCGTTTGGGCTGGCTCATCTTTCATCACCTACGATCTCTTCCGATTTACGTTGTTATCGCGAACTATCCACTTTTCGTCGCCAGTAATTAACACTTTTCAGAAATCGATCAGTTTCGTTGCGTTTCAGAAGCGAATCGCAGATGCTAATGCGTTGCGTCAAATGAATTTTTTTAAGCTGGTGATACATTCATATAATGTTTCTTGACATCACCAAGCATTTTTATTTTTTTTTTTAATGTATGTATGCGATACATTGAGCTTCTCCGCAATATCACGTGTTGTACTATGACAATCTGAATCGATAATGGCCTTCATATGGATCTCATCGACTTTAAACTGGACGGCCAGATCAGTGATATTAATAATGCATTTTTTGCAGTGAAAAATCATCAGAACGAAATCTGGCAAAGTAATTTTGACACAATGCCTATTCTGTATCAAACGTTTGTGTTTTATTTGCATATACAGCACATAACAAATCTTTAAAAATGTGCTTGCGATGCGTTCTTAGCACTTTTCGGAAGTAATACAATAAAATATGTCTGAAGTGCAATCTTGTTCTTCCATTTTTAAATTGGGATAAAAACAAAACTAAAACACTAATCGATATAATTTTTTCGCTAAATTAAAGGTAGAAGTCCAAATAATAAGAAAAAAATATAGGTTAGATGCAATGACCACGTTAACAAAACAAAAAATGGTTGAAACTGCTAAATTCATTGTTAATATGTATTTCGACAAATATACGCAGTCATTGATTTTGCATAGCCCCCAAAAAAAATTCGGTCCAATACATTAAAATCCGGAGACTTTCTTCGGATTTTTATTTCTTCTAAATTAATTTCAGCTTATAAATACACGGTATTTAAATACTGTTCGTAGACAGTAGAGAATTTGGAGAGCGACCAGTGTTCAGATTATTATCTGATATTATTGATTCATAATGTCTTTTTCGCCTCGCAATATCTATTTTTCCAACATCTAGAATCTTATGAGGATAATTATAAAAGCTATTACTATTATTTTCTGGCAACTCTCACTGTCGTTTATCAACGGAGTGATACATCCCCGTAAATGTTGTGTTATAATTTTTTGTTTCGTTTTGTAAGGATAAGGAAACATTCGTTGCTTTCCCAGACTGCATAATTTGACAGAAAGTGAGGATAATATTTGAAAGGATACGCTAGATTATCGGCATGCGAAGCACGGCTAGTTTCGCAGAAATTTGAATTATCGGTGTTTAACGCGAATTGCCTTTAACCCATTCGAGACGACGATTTTTTTCGAACACGGTCCCCAGGAGCGAAATTTTTTTTTCTTTATATTGTTCATTTTTAATGAAAAAACATGTTTACTATGGAAATCAGCCAATTCGTAAGTGAATTCACATAAATAAGATCATTGCACACCGGGTGTGCGGCTCGCTCCTCGAAAAATTTTTATTAACGGATTGAACACCATGTGTGCAATGCAAGGTAAAATGAAAATACATCGTTAAAAAATTTCTAAACATTTATTTCAAAAACAGTTAGATAATATAAAATCGTTATTTTGCTTTCAATAATAAAGAACAGAATATAATGCAAAGAAAATGTTTGAATGAGAAATACATTTTTAGAAAAGTGTCTAAAGATAATAAAGTAACGTAACTCAGTAATAACAAAGAAAATATAATTTGTGAATACATATTTAGGAAATAGTACGCTGATCGTAAAGTACTTATTATACATATAATTATACATTAGTTGGTTGATGGTAGCGCTTACTACGTTTATATTTTCGTTCTTTGTAGCACTGTCGGCAATTCAAAGTATTTTACATGTAAGAAAGGCTTCAGATAATTTTTCGATTTTTTAGTACACAGTACAGACAATGCCAAATTTCGTTTTCCTGCACTTTACAGATTTCATCAGTTCAAGAAAAATCTTATTTCGACGACTAGTTTACTCAGAATAACTGATAATTGCACATTACTGTTATTGCACACACGGTGTGCAGACCGTCTTACAGCCTCGGAAATCAATTGCACACACGGTGTGCAATCGGTCTCGAATGGGTTAACACTTTGCGGACCGGGCATTCTATTGCTAATCGTACCCAGTGGCCGGGTATTTTTTTGGGTGAAATATCTTTAAATTAGTGATGATTTGTTAGTAGTTAACACGTTGACTGCCACGGTGGTCACCGGTGACCGGTGCAAAACATTTGACTAAAAATGCAAAAAATTCGCAATGAAGCCAGTTTGGAATCTTGTAAAAGCAATTTCTATTGGAATGGTGCATTCTAATAGAGCAAAATACGTTTGGCAGTCAACATGTTAAAAATCATTGTCCCGTGAAATATTTATTTTTAACAACTTCAAAAATGAATGTTTTTTTAATATTTCTCAATAAGTAAAAATGTGTAAAAACTAAACATTTTTTAGGGTATGATATTTCGTAAAACATGACACTAAGTGAAGTGGAACACGACAAAGTGCTCACAAATATTCATATTCTCGTCATCATTTGATGTATCCGTTAAACTCTCCGCAAATATTTCTGTAATATTGTTAATCGTTTTGTCGCTATCCCTATTTCAGAGCTTCAAATAATTAATTCGCAACACAAATTACGAAAAACTGCGGCTGACAATCACGTAGCAACTGTGTGATATCTCGTCACCTGCCTCAAACGACAGAATATGCAAGACGATATACGTGGGCAGTCCGATAAGTACTTAGCCTACAAAAGAAAAACGAAAATTTTGGAAAAGTGACGATATATTTTTCAACATAGTCTCCTTTTAACTTGATACACTTGATCCAGCGATGCTCCAACTCCTTCAACCCGTCTGAAAAATACGTTTATGGATTGCAAAGTAGGCCTCTGGCGGCGATAACCTCCTCATTCGACTCAAATTTCTGCCCAGCGAGTGACTTTTTCAAGTTTGGGAACAAAAAGTTACATCCAAATCTGCCCAGAATACGATGGATGGGGCAGCTGTTCGTAGCTAATTCAACCAATTTGGCTGTATGAAGAGGTGTGAGCCGGTGCGTTATCGCGGTGAAAGAGCACTTTTTTCTTCGTCAAATGGGGCCGTTTTTTCCTTAATTCGACGTCGAATCGGCTCAATAATTTGGCATAATACAACCCTGTGACTGTTTTGCCCTTCTCCAGAGTCTATGTAGATCACACCTTGTGAATCCCAGAAAACGGGCCATCACCTTTCCGGCCGATAATTCTTCGCCTTCTTCGTCACATTCGCCGGGCGCAGTCCAATAGATAACTATATTGGTCTATGTGTAAATCCACGTTTCGTCGACAGTCACAAAATGACGTAAAAACTCTTTCGGATTGCGCTTAAACAATGTGAAACACTGCTCTGAAGAAACGGATGCGCTTGTTATCCGAAGTGAGCAAACGCGGCAGCCGTCGAGCAGAAAATTTCTCATGAATATTTCATGCAGGATATGCCCAGATTTCATCGCTGAATCAAGTGTATCGAGTTAAAAGGAAACTATGTTGAAAAATAAATCGTCAATTTTCCAAAATGTTCGTTTTTCTTTTGTAGGCTAAGTACTTATCGGACTGCCCTCGTATCTCGTCATTGGCCCCGAACGACGAAATAGCAATGACGAGATATCTCGTCATCCGTCCGCAATGTGTTAAGTAAGCGTTTCTTAGGGCAGGCGGCAGTGTCCGAATATTAATCCGCAGGTATTTCGGGCGTTCGGAAACAAGGATCCCACGTACCGTCTATCATCCCCCTGTCAATCCGCGTCCCTCCGGAGTCTCTGGCCGTATCCCCATTGCGTATTAGGAGCACGCCACGCGTTCAACCACCCACGGCACTCCACTCCGCCGCCATTACGTATTACAGACACGGGCGTCCGCTGTTATCGGCGCTTCCGTATCCGGCATTTCAATTTGCAGCGGGCTGCTTTATCGTTCCCCGACTCGCGGTAGAAGCCTGCGAGGAGACTGAAAGGAGAATCGACTTGCCATCGAGTCCTGCGGGACCACTCCAGGATAGGAAACCGTTTCTCCGCGAGTCTTCCGTGTTACACCCTTTTCTATATCTCTTCGCACCCTTGCCACCACTTTATTTCTTCTCTCTCCACATTTCTCTCCTTTCTCTCCTTTCTTCGCAACGACGTTTCCTGCTGCGTTGATATGTCTGATGATGAAATCATGATACGTTTTGTCAAGTCAGCGGTATACGGGTCGATTATTTTGGACGCCGAGTAAGCAGTGCAACCTGTGCACGATGCGTGTCTTACGTAATTTACTTAAACAGTCAACCAACGTAAAACTGCTTTGCTTTCAAAAAGTGCTTTATATTTCTCCATTCTTTAAAAATTTGCGGTAGTAAAATTTAGACATGGGTTTTACTGGTCGGAATTAATTTCCGTTGGACGAGGAGTGATACATAATATGCAAGATTATGAAGGATAAACAAGATTTATTAATTCTTTTGTAATCTTTAGATATACGTTTACACAATAAAGTGTTTTAATTTAATGTTTTTATGTGAAAAATATATTTTATAATTTTCCATCGTGTGGTATCTTTCAAAGTAGTATCTAACATGAAGCCCTGCTTTTTGATTACATGTGACGCAAAAATAATTAGTTTGGGGTCTTCGGCCCTGGATTTTTCTGTTTGAACGTACAGAACAACCTTTACTCTTTACGTTTTGACAGTGCAATTACGTAATTTACTTAAACAGTCAACCAACGTAAAACTGCTTTGCTTTCAAAAAGTGCTTTATATTGCTCCATTCTTTAATCCTTTGCGGTAGTATTAAATTTAGACATGGGTGTCGTACTGGTCGGAATTAATTTCTGTTGAACGAGGAGTGATACATAATATGCAAGATTATGAAGGATAAGGAGGATTTATTAATTCTTTTGTGAAGTTTGTATATATGTTTACACAATAATATGTTTTAATGTACATTTTTATGTGAAAATTATATTTTATAATTTTCCATCGTGATTTCTTTCAAAGTAGTATCCAACACGAAGCCCCTTTTTGATTACATGTGACAAAAATAATTAGTTTGGGGTCTTCGGCCCTGGATTTTTCTGTTTGAACGTACAGAACAACCTTTACTCTTTACGTTTTGACAGTGCAATTACGTAATTTACTTAAACAGTCAACCAACGTAAAACTGCTTTTTAAAAAGTGCTTTATATTGCTCCATTTTTAATCTTTGCGGTATATTAAATCTAGACATGGGTGTCGTACTGGTCGGAATTAATTTCTGTTGAACGAGGAGTGATACATAATATGCAAGATTATGAAGGATAAACAAGATTTATTAATTCTTTTGTGATCTTTGGATATATGTTTACACAATAATATGTTTTAATGTAACGTTTTTATGTGAAAATTATATTTTATAATTTTCCATCGTGAGGTATCTTTCAAAGTAGTATCCAACACGAAGCCCTGCTTTTTGATTACATGTGACGCAAAAATAATTAGTTTGGGGTCTTCCGCCCTGGATTTTTCTGTTTGAACGTACAGAACAACCTTTACTCTTTACGTTTTGACAGTGCAATTACGTAATTTACTTAAACAGTCAACCAACGTAAAACTGCTTTGCTTTCAAAAAGTGCTTTATATTGCTCCATTCTTTAACCCTTTGCGGTAGTATTAAATTTAGACATGGGTGTCGTACTGGTCGGAATTAATTTCTGTTGAACGAGGAGTGATACATAATATGCAAGATTATGAAGGATAAACAAGATTTATTAATTCTTTTGTTATCTTTGGATATATGTTTACACAATAATATGTTTTAACGTAACGTTTTTATGTGAAAATTATATTTCATAATTTTCCATCGTGAGGTATCTTTCAAAGTAGTATCCAACACGAAGCCCTGCTTTTTGATTACATGTGACGCAAAAATAATTAGTTTGGGGTCTTCCGCCCTGGATTTTTCTGTTTGAACGTACAGAACAACCTTTACTCTTTACGTTTTGACAGTGCAGCAATATATATAGTTTACCATTAAGTAACCATATGTAGTTTTGAAGATGCTCCTTCACGAAAATCATCTACTAGTTAGTCCACCAATGTTCGGACAAACGTTAAATATGACACTGGCCTCTTGTTTTCTCTTTTTGCTGACATCTTACATAAGATGTAGCTATTGATAACGCAAACCTCTGTTCTCCATAAAAAAATGTTCTCCACCATTTGCAAGATTTTCACGTAAAATAATATGAATTTGCTAACTGGTCAGTCTTATCGACACCTCCCATATTCATATTGTAATTTATAATAACATTTGGTTTGCCGTTCTTGACGTTGCCACCTTCTTTCGTCCTTCTTTTTATAGATTTTATGCCCGAGGTATCGTACCTGCTTAGTATCGTGACTATTTTCTTGTCTTTCCACGCTAATAATAGAATATCACCTAATGGATAGGTAGCAACAATATTATTTTTTGTTACAGCTAATTTTTTAATCACTGCTACTATATGAGCCGTTTATTTTGAAAGTGGTCTAACTCCGTTTTTCAATATTTTCCGGTTACCATGGTTACATGTACAAATTCATGTTATTTATCAGTAAATGTTATTTATCTTGATTTGAAGATAAATGGAGTTAGGCCACTTTCAAAATAAACGGCTCATATATTTCTGTTTGTTGTAAGGGTACCAGTGGAATAGCAGCTTAGTTTTAAAATACAATATAAGATTATTATGGTTCTTTGCTATGGTGGCTGAGAGCAGACATACGACCGGAACGGTAAAAAAGCTTTGGTGGCTGAGAGTAGACATACGACCGCAAAGGGTTAAATAACTCATAATAAGGTTAAAATCGAAGACGCATTTTAACACTTTGCCGTCCGGTGACACCACATTGGTGTCATTCGCAAAATATCGCTTGACGGCCGGTGACACTACATTGGTGTCATTTTGTTATAATTGAAAAGTAACAGATGAACCAAATCTGTGGTGTCTTTAAGTCAAGAACCCGTAAAAAAAAAACACCTTTTGTGCCTTTCGTTTTTGTAATAGTATAAAACTTGGGTGCTTAAATGTTTTGCATTATACTTAGAACCTGTATTGCATCTGATTTCTAAAAAACGTCTATAAAAATTAAGAGTTTCATGGCAATTTCGCCGGCGCCAAACATAAAAATTTAGTTGAAGTATGCGGACGTCAAAGTGTTAATTATGCGTGCATTATGACGGTTAGACGAACCGGTGGTTCGACACAATTTCGCAGGCGTTTCTTGTACCGAGGTCGTAATTGCAAAGGCTATCGATGTCGGAATAAACGTAACCGCGTGTCAGTTAATTCGCGCGGCTCGCGTCTGCGGCAGGATGTGCAGCAGTTTAACGGAAACGGCCGTTACTTATCGAGTAAGGTTATCAACCGTGTATCGCCGCCACCACCACCACTAACACCGACACCACCGACGGCAGCAGCCCTGACCTGCTCTTCGTGCCAAGAAACATTGCGGCCGAGCAATAACTTGCCAGACTGGCCTGCGTATACATTAATGCCTGCGTAAATATCCGATGGGACACCGGGTGGATGTATCAAGGAGTGGGAACTGATTTATTGAGTTATTTCACAAGCCAGTGGGAGTGAAAGATCGGGCACACTTGCAATGGGACGCGCAGGGACTAAGAAACATAGATATGTACGATGAAGGCAGGATTTTACCATTCAGTACTCTGTCTTATTGAGTTATTTGAGAATCTAGTGGGAGTGAAAAGTTGGCCACATTTACCATCAGACGTATAGAGACTGAAATACGTACATATAGAATGAATTTATGAATTATGAATTATTTTTAACTAATGTGCGATTTGATCAGTGACCAGTATTCGCCAATGATAAACTTGTCCCTTTATTGGTTTAAACGCTACGTAAAACAAAAAAATTAAACAAAGTCCTACGTACATATACGTTTCCCACATTTAACACATTGACCACCATGGTGGTCATCAGTGATCGGCGCAAGAGATTTTATTGAAGATCTAAAATATTCGCAATGAGTAGCAATAATTATTTTATAAATGCAGATATTGTTAGAATAGTGATGCGATCCTTTGGTCTCCGATACCTGCATATTATTTACATTTTGCATAATTCAGTTAAACGCTGTAGTATTTCATAGTGTAGGGTAGTAGTAGTGCAGTAGGGTAACTAAGGATAGGGTTAAGTTCGAAAAATGAAGTAACGGGCGTGAATATATTTTCTATAACTCTCTAACGTCCAATGATTGATAACTGAAAATGTTAAGTATTGAAAGTTTGTGTCTTATATATGGATTTGCGGAAGATGGACAAGTTTGACAGACTCTGAGTGTACAAATAACCGTGCGGGCGAGAATGAGTCAAGCGTTTTCACAGGAAACGACATCAAAAGCCTTTATAACGCGAACTCGTCGCGATAATGACATTCGCTAATTGGATTCTCGTCGATATATCGCGCCGCGTTTTTTGAGTCAGCTCCATGGTCAGACTTCGGCCGAAAACTCATTACGAGATACTCCTTCGTCTGTTTTACTTTCCTCCTCGTTCAAGTGCCGCGAGAAACTGCGAACGGAAGATTGAAGAAGGTAAAAGGAATGAGGGGGAGTGAGGCTTTGAAAGCCTCCAGTTCTCTCGCGCGCCTTACTTCTTATGTTAAGAGAAAAAGAGCGAGGAAGAAAGAACATCGGGGAAATTTAATTAAAAAGTTTCTAGCGGCCCGAGCAGAACAACAGCCGGCTTTAATTTCTATTGATAAATTAACTGTTCCGCGACGCTGTTTCTAATGGCAATTCTGTTTGAGTGAAATTTATAGATCATAGTTGGTAGACTCTCGTACGTAGTAGTTTTTGCCAGAAAGGAGGTACATCATGAATCTAGTCAATTGTGATGGAACACATGTGTATGTAAATCAATATACCACAACGGGTGAATAGTAAAAGATAATCCTAAATCGTGAGCGAAACATATTGTTAACACTTTGACTGCCACGCGTATTTTACTATATTAAAACTGCAACGGGATGAAGTACTACAGAATATGATTGAATTGTGCAAAATGAAAATAATGCGATATCGAAGCCAAAAAATTGAATCACTATTCAATATTAATTGCATCTTCAAAATTATAAATGCGACCGATTGGGTATTTTTTTGAAACAATAATTTGATCGTGAGACTTTTGAACCGATGACCACCATGGCATTCAAAGTGTTAATGGACAGCATAAAGTGACAGGAAAGATGTACAAACTTGTACACGCAATATGATTATTACTGAACTACTTCTGTAGTAACATGAGTTGCCAGAAAAATATTTATTTAACATTATGTTCAGCTCATTCCGTTGTGTCACGGGTTGTTACTACAGCAATAGATTTATTTGTATGCCGACCTGTAGTAATGCCGAAGTTGGTATAATTGGTCGATTGGCAATCGGGAGAAAAAAAACCAAAAGTGAATAGACTCTCGAAACTGGTATTGCATCAGTTTTTATCAAATTCCCTTTCCTGCTGTTAAGCCGTAACGTTATTGTCCCCTTGTTATCGCCATTAATCGTCACAATCATCTCGATTAAGAGGACGCATCTCGTCGAACAAATCTCCCATCAAAATATCGCATGATACCCAACAACAGTCAAGGGTTTCCAATATTCCGAAGTACGCTTTTAAATCTCAATTTTCCCTCCGGTATGAAAATTTGCTTGAACGATTGGCCGATTTGATTAAAATCGCGGATGTATAGGCCACGCAGCGATGGATATCCAATCCGTGCTTAGCAAAATTGTTTACCGTTATTAACGTAACGAACCCCGAGCCCAGTGATTAATTAATCAATTTAACGGTTTACGCGAGGAAAAACAAAACGCTCAAGTTTCATTTCAATAATTTTCACGATACTCGAATACACACGCTTACGCATACAACACGTATAAACATCGTTATAATGTACCGGCAAAGTCTGCCAATTATGAACGTTACAGCGCTGGCACGTATTCCGGGATTAAATATTTTTCTTTTATTCCCCACTGCTCCTGGGCATCGCTTCGACCCCTTCTTTCGCTTGTATTGGTTTATCAGTGGTTGGTGACGGGATTAATCTCATGACATATCAACTCGGAAGCGTTATATTATAGAATTGAACAAGGATGCAAATTTTCGTTTTTTTTTTTGCAAATTCTTTGTTAGCATCACTTTGCAACATTTTTAGCATCATTGCGACTTGTTTGAAATTCAACAGATTCATTTGTCAAAAGAAGTATTTCTTCTAGAAACACGATAAAATAATGTTTGCCAGAACTACATGCGATACACTCTATCGCCACAGACCATTCCCCATAACACGTACGTGAACTTTGTATTGGTGATAAGAAAGAAATGATGTTGCTCGCGATTTATTCGGGGCGTTCGATTTGTACCATTGGTTTTATAGGACCCGTCAATTTGACGGGTTTCGGATTTCGCGAGTCAAATGACAAGTATTATTTTTAATTTCTATCAATCTTTGCTGACTTTTACTAGTCTAATATATAATATATATAATTGATTCGTAAATTATAGAACATGTGTCCTGAAATTTTTGTAATCACGTTTTGTGTTAACGCGATCTGCTTCACGACCTTTTACGAAGGTGAAGGGTGTAAATTGTACGAAGAAGTGTTCAACGGAATAACAAATATATATTTCAAACAAACTTAATAAGGTTCACAAATTAATAAGAATCGCAAAAACAGAAAATATGTTATACGCGTGGTGAATTTATCGAAAAAGTTCGTGTAACTTTGGTGACAGTGTTCGAGCAAGTGAAGTCCAAGATCCTTGCTTCAGTATATGTAAATGTCTTTCTCCCCTCCAGCTCATCTTTTTCCTCGTGCGTTCGTCTGTGGATTTTCCGAAATTCGGAAAGGAAGTGGGGATTGGGAGATTGGTCAGTGTGTATGGGATCGGGAGGTATCGCGATCGAAACAAAGAACTGAGGCGTTATGTTATGAAGAAAAGGATGACCAGAAAGGACAGGAAGGATTAGGCGATATTTGGTTGAGCGATAAAATTGAACGTGGACGTTGATTACTTTTTCGGGATCTATTGAAATGCGGAGGACAATGGGAGACTAAACGGTGTTGGCTAACGGTGGTTGATGAGCTGGAGGTGAGGCATCCGGTTTTCGTTCGTCTTGCGAACGAACATGTCCAATATAGCGCATATCCAATATATTATATATTATATGCAACATATGAAAGATCCGATATAGAAGCAAATTCATTTTCAACTCTATGTACGTATTGGTTTTATGCTTCCGTCAGTTTGACGATGGCTGTAGCGGTATTTGGTAGTCAAATACAATATTATTTTAGATGTCTATCAATAAGCTGAGGCATTTGTAAACATAATGGTATCGAAATAATCGATTTGTATTATATATAATTCATTCTCATTAAACATGTCAATATAGCACATATTCTCGTCATATATTATATATTGTATGCTTTAATGTGAAGATAATTATGAAAGTGGGCTCTAAGTCATATATTTCTTGTTTCGAGATATTTAATGAATTGCATTTGAATAAATTAAAAAATATTTTTACATTATGCGACATTTTAATTTATAATTTTATTAGTCTTAATTAATGGAAATTTACTATGAATATGAAATTTTGTGTGAATTTTATACGATAATATTATTTTTAAAGATTGAATTGACTTAGACCATTTTCAAAATTAACTGAATGTCCTATAAATGACTTAAAGCAATAAAGAACTTTGAGTTTTATTTGAAACAATAATTTGATTGAAATAATTCGTGAACATTTATTACATTTATTAATTATTTTTAAACAGTAATCCATTTTTATCATTATTTCGAGTATTTAAGATTCTTAAAATGTTCCTGAAAAACTGGAGGGATGTACGATAGTAAACTCATAATATCTTTATGTTTTTCTTCCGATACTGGTCTAATGGTGGTGTATAATGGAAGTAATTTAATATTTCCGTATATTTTTGGTCTTCCTTTTTTATGTGAAAGATCCAAAACGTGATATTTAGAATCATCTAAAGATGTTTTATAGAACATTTTATAAGGTTCATTTTTCAAGAATCTCATCCATTGAATTTGTAGCCAAGAGACAGATTCACCCGCAATATTTTTTACTCTTCTTGTTATTGATTCTTCTAGTAATGAAGTTGTCGTTATTATTAAAATTTGATTGTCATTTATTTTATTATGTAGATCAGAAACGCGTCAAAGAAGGCCACGTGCCATTTTCAAGTTGTTTATATAATTTATTTAAATTTTTGACTTAGACCACTTTCATAATTAAAACTAAATGAATTCCATATAATGTTGAAATTACAACCACTATCTAATGGTTCATTTTTGACAATTTCGTAAAAATTACATTGAATAAATTTAGTCAAAAATAATGTGGTATGAAATAACTGATAAACTCATTTTTTTTTAATTTTGACTTAGACCACTTTCATAATTATGGGCACATATATGAAAGATCCGATATAGAAGCAAATTCATTTTCAACTCTATGTACGTATTTATCAGCGGCAAGAAAACAATCGTTGCCGGCCTCAGTCCCATCCCTATCGACGAGCAAACAGTAGGCGATATTTCGTTCCGAACAAATCAACAGGTCTTCGAGAGCGATAACGGCTGATGACGCGTCGGAATCCTTCGCTGTCTCACTTCCTCTCTTTCCCCATTTTACGTCCGCTATTTCTGTCCCCTGCATGGCGTACTTCTTCTCGCCCACCCCCGCCGCCGTTTAACCCTCGGAAAGTTTCAGCCCTCGCCGCAGCACAATTGTCGGGGAGATAGGTATATACAGGCTTCGATCTCCGACGATAAACTCGAGTTTCCGCAACTTCACCTCCGACTTTCCACGCGGGAAAAATAGTTACGGACGTTCGCGGGCGAATGACGTAAATGCCAAGGGACGCGTCAATATGGAATGCGTGGGAGCAGTTATAGATTTCGGGGGTTTACGGTTATCGAGCACTTTTTCCTCGGTTCCTCACGATACGTACTCTTGTCTGAGGTGGTCAGCGTTACTTGGAAATAATCTCAGACTTGTAACAAATTCGCGTAGATAGTAAATTTCGGGAGACAGATGTACTGCGATGTAATTGGCTACTTCTGGGATAGTCGGGTATGAAATAATCTTTTCGGATTCACTGCTAAAATGCAATCCGCAGAACACGTATTCTTACTTAAATACTGTTAATTTTTTCAGTACATAGATGTAACAATCTAGGGAACAAAATCATACTTTTGTTCTTCTTGCAAAGCGTGTAGTATGATTTAAGTGAACAGAAATTATTTTCTCGATTGATCTAATACCGTTACTTAAAACACCTTCTGCATAATACTTGCACAGAGCCGCTGGCATAAAATCGCACTATTTCATCGCAACGCCAATTTTCGAAATTACACGCAAACGTCGCCAATGTAACATCGCAAATTTGTTTGACGCAAAGAGCCCACGGAATAATTTAACTGGATAGAAACCATTCCGCCCGACGACGTCGCATTCTCGGCAAAGGATTCCCTCCTTTCGTTTTCTGCCGTGGACTCTCTCGTTATTGGGAGGCGCGTGTCACAGCTCGGTTGACGCGTTTCCGCCCTTTTCTCGCGCTGCTAACACTCGCCAACGTCACGCCAGACGAGCCACCCTTTGTGCGACCGACTCAAAGGGCTACAGACGCGTTCCAGACTATCTCACCCCCAGTCACCCCCCTGCGTCCTCCTTCCTTCCTGCCCCTCTCCATCCTCCTCACTTCTCTTCGCTTCTCTCTTTCGCTAACGGCACCATATTCTAAACTCACCGCCTTCGACCTACCACCCCCTATCAGCGTCAGTACCCTCTTAACATGACGAGAGTATGACTGGCAGACCGCAAAATCGCACTTTCCAAAATGAACACTAGCAGAAATAATTCTTTCCTAGGCGCGCTTAAAGATCGCAAAGCTGACCCTTCGCTTTTCTACATATCAAAGTCATTTTTATTTTATCTTTTTGCGTAATACTGAATTGTGTATAACTCGCAGACCGCAAAATCGCACTTTGGAAAATTAACACTAGGAACAATAGTTCTTTGCTCTGCATGTTTAAAAATCGCAAAGGTTACTCAGCAAAGAGTCTTCAGCAGCTCTATGTAAAATATTAATTTTAATTTTATTAAAATTAACGCAGAACTATTAAAAATAACATACAGAAACAAATGAAAGGATAAGGAAATTACGAATAATTGAAACAAATTCAAGTTTAACCTAAACGTTTTCCTGTTTTATTTAACAACAACGAGAACGTATAGGAGAGCATGTACTTGATATGGAATTAAAGTTTCATATGGTTAATTGTTGATCCCTATGGCGTTTGAGTGAACTCAAATAAGTTTAAATCTCACGTCGAAGGTACGTGTTCTTGTTAGGACTGAATTTGGTTAATATGATTGTCTACGTGAGTCGGAATGTATCGATCTTCCTGCTCGAAATCCCGTGATAAATTATTAACCGATACATCGCCGGACGGCCGGATTATTTGGTTGTTATTGGCCGTGATGTCGATTGATTGGTGATTCGAATGGTGGGAGGGACGGATGAATACAGATGCAAGTGGCCGACTGACAAGACGTTGATGTCTATGCATTTCGTCCTTTACCTTTGGCGATTATAGACTTCGTAAGTACTTCACTTTAGCATCTACGACCCGTTTCTTTAGAATTTAAAGTTTTTCTACGTTAATCGGCCTTTCAAGTTGCTGCATGTAATGCTTCCAAACATTGCCATCCTTTCATTTCGGTGTCTGAACATTTTACTATTCTCTACACCCAACTTTTCTACACTCCGCCATTCGCAGTATAAGCTTTCGAAGTTTGAAATGTCCATTTACCTAATTAGCCGAGTTTACAAGAAAACGAGTAAGTAACGCCGATGATTAAAGGCAGGCGGAACATTTGGACGTATATAACGTGTTAAGGCGCGCGCCATCTTGAAACTCGTAAAATTTCGCCCGCGTCAAGGTGAAAAAGTGCGCGGTGCCGTAAAATCTCGAAAGAGACCGACTCCCTTAATTAGCCCTCCCCACGTTTCTCTTTCCTCTCTCTCTCTCTCTCTCTCTGCTTTACTCTTCTCGGATATCATCTTGCGAAACAGCAAAAAAGTCCAACCGGAATTACGACTTTCTCCCGAGGGATCGGAAAATCATCCGGGCCAGATTTGAAAATTCTTTGATCTCGGCTTTAATACATGCTGACTACGTGTCAGACACAACATGGGCAAGTAGTAATTACTCATTAACAAGGGTTGTTAAATTTTTATTTTGGAACACACATTCATTTTTTTTAGATCCGGAAAGAGACAACACTACACTTTATATTTCTTATTTATTTAAGTAACTTACAACAAGGTTGAAATGAAATATATGATCTAATATTGATAGGGTCCTCCTCCAGCTAGTCTCTTTCTAATATTCAGAGTATTCGCAACACGCATAGACTTTCTTTTAGCGAGCAGAACGTAATTCTTATAATTTGACCTTTTGTAAAGCGTCTAGTCGCAAACGCCGCAATGCAGTCGTCGCTTCGAATTTCTCTCTTTCTCTCTCTCTCCCTCCCTCTCGCACCGTTACCCCTTTGACTTGCATCGTTTTCCAGCGAACGGTAGCGTTCCGCCGGAAATATTCAAACCTCGAGTTTCGCGTTTTCCTTCCACTCGACTCGTGGAAGAACTCGAGTCGCCCCTGAGGCAGACCTTTGTTCCGATACAAATGCGGAAAAAGGGCGAACCGCCGGTTAATCACCCATCTAAGGAATGGCGCACTTAAAAATCTGCACGAGAGCATTTATTACATCTCACGTTACGCATCTTCAAGTCTGCCGATTCCTTCCGGCTTTTCAGTGCATGCTTTCCAGAGTTTCTTTTAACTTCCCGAAAAGCTGAAGCGGCACCTTTGACGGTCGGTGAGTCCCTTTAAAGTTTAAAGGGCCGAAATGGGGGAGGGCTTGGGTCTGGGGTGAATCCGTGTCCCGATTTCGAAGGAAGCAGGACCGTATGGCCTGGTTTTAAACCCTCCGAAAACGTCGGGAAAGAGTTTTGCTGGATGTGCGCACCGCTTACTTTTGCGCTTCCTTTCGCTAACAGCTCCACTTTTCCGTCCTTTTTCTTCTTTCACACGGTTGGGTACAATGCGTGAGTTTTCGACCGTTTCAAAATCTCTACCTGCCCCCAAGTGTATGGTATATAGTATAAGAGAATATACTGTACGTTTACTTGCAATGGATTCAAAATCTGTACATTCAACGATGTATGTTGAACATAGTATAGGGGAGTACACTACGCGTGATTTTTTAACGTTTCGAAAATGTGTAGCTTCAACGAACTATTTTATCTATAGTATAACGAAATATATCGAGCGTGAATTATCGACGGTTTCAAATCTGTCCTTTTTCTTCTTTCACACGGTTGGGTACAATGCGTGAGTTTTCGACCGTTTCAAAATCTCTACCTGCCCCCAAGTGTATGGTATATAGTATAAGAGAATATACTGTACGTTTACTTGCAATGGATTCAAAATCTGTACATTCAACGATGTATGTTGAACATAGTATAGGGGAGTACACTACGCGTGATTTTTCAACGTTTCGAAAATGCGTAGCTTCAACGAACTATTTTATTTATAGTATAACGAAATATATCGAGCGTGAATTATCAACGGTTTCAAATCTGTATTTTCAGAGGTGTACGTTATATATGTGCCCATAATTATGAAAGTGGTCTAAGTCATACATTTCTTGTTTCGAGATATTTAATGAATTGCATTTGAATAAATTAAAAAATATTTTTACATTATGCGACATTTTAATTTATAATTTTATTAGTCTTAATTAATGGAAATTTACTATGAATATGAAATTTTGTGTGAATTTTATACGATAATATTATTTTTAAAGATTGAATTGACTTAGACCATTTTCAAAATTAACTGAATGTCCTATAAATGACTTAAAGCAATAAAGAACTTTGAGTTTTATTTGAAACAATAATTTGATTGAAATAATTCGTGAACATTTATTACATTTATTAATTATTTTTAAACAGTAATCCATTTTTATCATTATTTCGAGTATTTAAGATTCTTAAAATGTTCCTGAAAAACTGGAAGGATGTACGGTAGTAAACTCATAATATCTTTATGTTTTTCTTCCGATACTGGTCTAATGGTGGTGTATAATGGAAGTAATTTAATATTTCCTGTGTATTTTTGGTCTTCCTTTTTTAGGTGAAAGATCCGAAACGTGAAATTTAGAATCATCTAAAGATGTTTTATAAAACATTTTATAAGGTTAATTTTTCAAGAATCTCATCCATTGAATTTGTAGCCAAGAGACAGATTCACCCGCGGTATTTTTTACTCTTCTTGTTATTGATTCTTCTAGTGATTTCGTTAAAAATGAAGTTGTCGTTATTATTGAAATTTGATTGTCATTTATTTTATTATGTAGTTCAGAAACCGTCAAAGAAGGCCACGTGCCATTTTCAAGTTGTTTATATAATTTATTTAAATTTTTGACTTAGACCACTTTCATAATTAAAACTAAATGAATTCCATATAATGTTGAAATTACAACCACTATCTAATGGTTCATTTTTGACAATTTCGTAAAAATTACATTGAATAAATTTAGTTAAAAATAATGTGGTATGAAATAACTGATAAACTCATTTTTTTTTAATTTTGACTTAGACCACTTTCATAATTATGGGCACATATGTCGTAATGGATAATACTATGCGTGAGTTTTCAGCGGTTTAAAAATGTTAGTATCACAATACTGTCATCGCAATCTGTTAATTATTATTCTACTACCATTAGAAAATATAAATGTGGAAACTAAACGTGCTCCTCAATTAGATAACTTATATACAAAATTATTCCACGCCACTCAGGTATAGTCATTTAAATTCTCGGACACTTAACAGTTACGGCGTAGGTACGCAGTGTTCTTCTTTTTCCTTTCACACGTACAGACTTTTGCTCGTAAACGTAGACAAGCTTTTCCGCCCTCAGAAATAGCACCTGGAGGAACCTGTCAACCGTTTAAATGCCCCAGGAAATTCCACGAATTCCCTCGACCGTTCGTTGCAGGTATAACGTAGCGAATTGGGATTTTTTCTCCCAGTTTTCGGTTTCCGTACTTTCGCGTCCATAAGAACACTCCGCCTACTCGCCTTTACCGCCTTTACCTGGCTTTCCTTTCCTTTCCTGAATATTATTTTCGTCTTTTCTTCTCTAAAGATGAAAACGCGAGTCTCTAGGTACCGGCAAAACTCACTTCGAGTACTTCTTCCTTCGTCTCCTTTATACTGAGTGGTGCGCTATTTTCAATCTTATTACTAATCGTAGATAATGAGGAAACATACATTTTCTTAACATTGAGAGTGCATGGTGAATTTTTATTTAAATTTGTCTACACGTGCTTCGGGAAATTCAGTGCCTCTTCATCAAGAGTGGATACTTATTTGTGCCCATAATTATGAAAGTGGTCTAAGTCAAAATTTAAAAAAAATGAGTTTATCAGTTATTTCATACCACATTATTTTTAACTAAATTTATTCCATGTAATTTTTACGAAATTGTCAAAAATGAACCATTAGATAGTGGTTGTAATTTCAACATTATATGGAATTCATTTAGTTTTAATTATGAAAGTGGTCTAAGTCAAAAATTTAAATAAATTATATAAACAACTTGAAAATGGCACGTGGCCTTCTTTGACGCGTTTCTGAACTACATAATAAAATAAATGACAATCAAATTTTAATAATAACGACAACTTCATTCCGGTTTATAATCAATAACAAGAAGAGTAAAAAATACCGCGGGTGAATCTGTCTCTTGGCTACAAATTCAATGGATGAGATTCTTGAAAAATGAACCTTATAAAATGTTCTATAAAACATCTTTAGATGATTCTAAATTTCACGTTTTGGATCTTTCACCTAAAAAAAGGAAGACCAAAAATATACGGAAATATTAAATTACTTCCATTATACACCACCATTAGACCAGTATCGGAAGAAAAACATAAAGATATTATGAGTTTACTACCGTACATCCCTCCAGTTTTTCAGGAACATTTTAAGAATCTTAAATACTCGAAATAATGATAAAAATGGATTACTGTTTAAAAATAATTAATAAATGTAATAAATGTTCACTAATTATTTCAATCAAATTATTGTTTCAAATAAAACTCAAAGTTCTTTATTGCTTTAAGTCATTTATAGGATATTCAGTTAATTTTGAAAATGGTCTAAGTCAATTCAATCTTTAAAAATAATATTATCGTGTAAAATTCACACAAAATTTCATATTCATAGTAAATTTCCATTAATTAAGACTAATAAAATTATAAATTAAAATGTCGCGTAATGTAAAAATATGTTTTAATTTATTCAAATGCAATTCATTAAATATCTCGAAACAAGAAATATATGACTTAGACCACTTTCATAATTATGGGCACATTTGTCACCAGCCTTTCTGTCTTCTCACGTTGCACATCACTTTTATACGATTTTTGAGAAGATTGTGACACATTTTTCGTACAATATCGTCAGAAATTGCGTGAAGATGATGAGATGGAAGAAAGCTGACAAACTAGTGACACCGTGTTTACACAATTTTGTTAAAAATTTCGTGAAAGTAATGCGTGAAGCGAGGAGACGAGAAAGCACTCGACAACATAAACATCTACTCCTGAAGAGGGGACACTGGATGTTCCAAAAGATATAGAGTGAATTCCATTAAAAATTCTCAATCAATTCCCAATTTCAACCGAAAATCTCCTTTTTTCTTCATCATCTACTCCTTTAGATCGGTCTTCTTCTTCGACTTACTTCAGCTAACTTTCCCTTCTTGCGAATAATTTCTTCCCTGTCGAAACGGGGAATGTCGATGTGCCGTGAGCGATATCCCGCGTGGGTTAGAAATTTGTCGAGCGTCCATCCGGGCGAGATAACGAATCGGCCAGAAAAATCGGTCAGCTGTTTCTCGTTAGCGCAGCTGGTGGGACGGGCGCGGAAAGGAAGAGGCAGGGTCGGGAGACGGGCGGGAGTTTGACCGAAAGGCGAAAAAGCAAAAATAAGGAGGATGCGAAAGAAAGGAAAGGAGCGGAAGGCGGGAAAAAAAGAAATAAGGGAGAAAGGAGGCGGAAGAAATCGACGGATAATCAATATGAACCCTCTACCATGTCGTACGGAATAACGACGTCTCGTTAATGCCGGGGAACGAGCGTGAAAGAAACGATTCGTACCGGTTTGCGAGACCGTTTCGCTCCTTTGCCGTGTCGCGTGACAAAGAACGAAAAGAAATCCTTACGAGGGGATCGGAAGGAAAGTAGCTTTCGGCTGTCTCGGAGGCTGTGCGAGGACAAATTTTTGTTTTCAGATTCAATTTGCGCGGAGTAACCGTTTCATGAAATAAAGTCGCGAAAATCGAATCTGGAAGTGCGAAAGAAAAAATGCTCGAAATAATAGCTAGTATAACTTTTCGAAATACTTCATGTAGCTTAACACATTGCGGACCGGGCATTCTATTGCTAACCGTCTCCAGTGGCCGGGCATTTTTTGGCGTCAGATATTTTTAAACTAATGATGATTCGTTAGTAGTTAAAAATCATAGTCGCGTGGAATATTTATTTTCAACAACAACCTTCAAAATGAATGATTTTTTAATATTTTTCAATAAATAAATATTTGCACAAACTAAACATTTTTTGAAGTATGATATGTGCCCATAATTATGAAAGTGGTCTAAGTCATATATTTCTTGTTTCGAGATATTTAATGAATTGCATTTGAATAAATTAAAAAATATTTTTACATTATGCGACATTTTAATTTATAATTTTATTAGTCTTAATTAATGGAAATTTACTATGAATGTGAAATTTTGTGTGAATTTTATACGATAATATTATTTTTAAAGATTGAATTGACTTAGACCATTTTCAAAATTAACTGAATGTCCTATAAATGACTTAAAGCAATAAAGAACTTTGAGTTTTATTTGAAACAATAATTTGATTGAAATAATTCGTGAACATTTATTACATTTATTAATTATTTTTAAACAGTAATCCATTTTTATCATTATTTCGAGTATTTAAGATTCTTAAAATGTTCCTGAAAAACTGGAGGGATGTACGGTAGTAAACTCATAATATCTTTATGTTTTTCTTCCGATACTGGTCTAATGGTGGTGTATAATGGAAGTAATTTAATATTTCCGTATATTTTTGATCTTCCACTATTAATTGCAAATTAATTATTATAAATTAACTAATATCCTATCCTTTAAATAAATATGAATAAAACTTATATTATTTATATATCATATAGAATACTTTACTTTCTATTACTATTTATTTGTATATTAATCACAGTAGCTTTTTTTACTTTATTTGAACGAAAATTATTAAGTAATGAAGTTGTTGTTATTATTAAAATTTGATTGTCATTTATTTTATTATGTAGTTCAGAAACGCGTCAAAGAAGGCCACGTGCCATTTTCAAGTTGTTTATATAATTTATTTAAATTTTTGACTTAGACCACTTTCATAATTAAAACTAAATGAATTCCATATAATGTTGAAATTACAACCACTATCTAATGGTTCATTTTTGACAATTTCGTAAAAATTACATTGAATAAATTTAGTTAAAAATAATGTGGTATGAAATAACTGATAAACTCATTTTTTTTAAATTTTGACTTAGACCACTTTCATAATTATGGGCACATATTTCGCAAAACATGACACTAAGTGAAGTGGAACATTACAAAGCTTGCAAAAGTAGCGAGTTTCACTTCCTTTTCCGTTGATTTTGCACACTTGGCAACGTCTTGTCGGAAATTTTTTGTTTTTCGAAAGTGCAAGTGGTATTAATGGAGATACTATTATAATAATTATCCTGACACGCGTGGTGCCAAAAATCAAGATATTGATTAAGTACTGATAAAATAGTTTCGTTCATTTTTTTTTCCTCAGCAGTATAAATTTCAAAATTATAAATATATCCGGTATCACTTTCAGATGGAATTCGCACAAGTAAACCATTTTTGTCGATTTTTCCATGGAATGATACCCTCGTCTG
The DNA here is from genome assembly GCA_033815515.1 of Cryptocheilus praepositus. Classification (NCBI taxonomy): domain Eukaryota; kingdom Metazoa; phylum Arthropoda; class Insecta; order Hymenoptera; family Pompilidae; genus Cryptocheilus; species Cryptocheilus praepositus. Next base: position 119,486 of record JAWWQZ010000011.1, on the reverse strand, counting down.
TCGACTAGTTGGGAATCCTCTGTTGACCAATTATTAGTATATACACTTGCAGTCATAACTCTATCAGATGAGTTATTGCTTAAATTATTATTTATTTCGGACTCAGAACCACTTGAAATTATTGGCACTTTCCTTCTTTTGGCCCTCATAATAATCTCACTGTCTGCACTTTCATCGCCATCAGAATTGCAAGTATTCTCAGCGTCTCCATCACTATCTGTTTCCTTTAAAACCCTTTTCCGGTTTTTTTCAGGAATCACAACTTCAGTCATATCTTGACAGTCACCATCGTCCTCATACATAATCACATTCTTGTCATCACTTGATGTATCTGATAAACTGTCCGCAAATATTTCTGCGATACTGCTAATCGTTTTGTCTCTATCCATATTTCATGGCTTCAAATAATAATTATTAATTCGCAATACAAATTACAAAAAACTGCAGTTGACAATCTGGTAGCAATTGTGTGATATCTCGTCAGTGGCCTTGACCGACGAAAGACGCATTCCAAATCTTTTGTCAGTAGCCTCGAACGACGAAAGATACAAGACGAGATATCTCGTCAACGGCTCCGAGCGACGAAACAGGAATGACGAGATATCTCGTCATCCGTCCGCAAGGTGTTAACAAAAAATGATGACGTTTAAAAATAATGAAGTCCCGTAAATCGAATCTGGAAGTGCAAAAGAAAAAATATTCGAAATAATAGCTAGTATAACTTTTCGAAACACTTCGTGTAGCTTAACAAAAAATAATGACGTTTCAGGAAACGAAACTAAGTAGTATTCTTCTCTTAATTGGCACAGACGTATCATCTGCATCGCACGATATACTCAAAATCAAAACTTCTCTAGATGTTTTCGGGCAGTCAGTGTCCCCTCATCAGGAGCAGCTTTTTAGTTGTCAAACGATTTCCCATCCCCTCACTTTACACCCCACTTTTCACGAAACTTTGACAAAATTGCGTAAAACTCGTAGCGGAAGTTTTAATAAAAGTTAATATTCCCATATTACTTTTTCACGCCCGTTTCCGTTCCCTTTATTCTTCCATTCATCCGAGAGCACAGCGATTTAACCCATTTCAATCAATGCCGTTTACCGTTATACAATTTTGTTATTCCCTCCTCCGCACATTTCTAATTTTACCGACGCACGTTTCTGTTATTCGCACTCTTGATACTTCCAGATTCGTCTCATTCTTTTCCGCAGATGTCTTCCTCTGTTTTTCTCTTTCCCTCACCCTTCCGTTAGCCGAAGAGTAACGATTTATCACTTATGCACCGGCCGGCATCGCGGATACCGTCGACGAGGATATTTCATCGTAATTTATCGCGTGCTTTTCCAACGCGCCACCCTTTCACCCGTCTCACCCCGATTCCTCCGGCTTTCCTTTCCTCCCTGAATATTCTCCTTGTTCTTTCTTCGCTAAAGATGAAAACGCGAGTCTTTAAGTGCCGACAAAACTCACTTTGACTACTTCCTCATTCATCTCCTTTACGCGCGTCTTCTTCTTTGTTGGCGGTTTAACGTTTCCGTTATTTCAACTAATTTTCCCTTTTTCAATCCTTTTCTATCCGTATTCTCGACCGTTCCTCCGAAAACCTATATTTTTCGCGATGAACAACAGCTTGGGGAATCGTACAATGAAGATTCGAAGTCGACCAAATCGATATTCTCAAATAACCAAATATATTGTACAATATATTTATATGGATGTATATTAACGTATTGAATGCCACGTCACACATATATGGGTGTTGGACAAATTGCCAGCTATTTGGCAGAGTTTGCATTTGTAACAAAAGTTCTTATTAGGCAACAGTATGTGCAATTATATGAAGTGCTTACAAACACTTTATACGTCAGAAACATATATTGCAATTCTTTTTTATGATACGCTGTGACACAGTTTAACACGTTGACTGCCAATTGGTCGCATTTCTAATTTTGTAAAGGCAATTAATATTAGACAGCGATTCAATTCTTTGGTCTCCGATACCTTCGCATTATTTTCACTTTGCACAATTTAATCGTATTCTGTAGTACTTCATCCGGTTGCAGTTTTAATATAGTAAAATACGCATGGCAGTCAAAGTGTTAAAAAAGAACGTGGCGTTTTGGGACAGTTGTGCGAAACAAAAAGTACACATTTACTTAATTCTACTTCCTTCTGACTTTCATCTTTTTCAATTGTGGTAGTTCGGTAACTAAACTACCTCCAAGTATTGTGAATTTAATTTGTTCTCGAACCGGTCAATGTATATTAAAAGAAACATAGTATGTGCAATTATACGAAGTGCTTACAAACAGTTTATACGTCAGAAACATATATTGCAATTCTTTTTTATGGCACGCTGTGACACAGTTTAACACATTGACTGCCAATTGGTCGCATTTCTAATTTTGTAAATGCAATTAATATTAGACAGCGATTCAATTCTTTGGTCTCCGATACCTTCGCATTATTTTCACTTTGCACAATTTAATCGTATTCTGTAGTACTTCATCCGGTTGCAGTTTTAATATAGTAAAATACGCATGGCAGTCAAAGTGTTAAAAAAGAACGTGGCGTTTTGGGACAGTTGTGCGAAACAAAAAGTACACATTTACTTAATTCTACTTCCTTCTGACTTTCATTTTTTTCAATTGTGGTAGTTCGGTAACTAAACTACCTCCAAGTATTGTGAATTTAATTTGTTCTCGAACCGGTCAATGTATATTAAAAGAAACATAGTATGTGCAATTATACGAAGTGCTTACAAACACTTTATACGTCAGAAACATATATTGCAATTTTTTTTTATGACACGCTGTGACACAGTTTAACACATTGACTGCCAATTGGTCGCATTTCTAATTTTGTAAATGCAATTAATATTAGACAGCGATTCAATTCTTTGGTCTCCGATACCTTCGCATTATTTTCACTTTGCACAATTTAATCGTATTCTATAGTACTTCATCCGGTTGCAGTTTTAATATAGTAAAATACACATGGCAGTCAAAGTGTTAAAAAAGAACGTGGCGTTTTGGGACAGTTGTGCGAAACAAAAAGTACACATTTACTTAATTCTACTTCCTTCTGACTTTAATTTTTTTCAATTGTGGTAGTTCGGTAACTAAACTACCTCCAAGTATTGTGAATTTAATTTGTTCTCGAACCGGTCAATGTATATTAAAAGAAACATAGTATGTGCAATTATACGAAGTGCTTACAAACACTTTATACGTCAGAAACATATATTGCAATTCTTTTTTATGACACGCCGTGACACAGTTTAACACATTGACTGCCAATTGGTCGCATTTCTAATTTTGTAAATGCAATTAATATTAGACAGCGATTCAATTCTTTGGTCTCCGATACCTTCGCATTATTTTCAATTTGCACAATTTAATCGTATTCTCTAGTACTTCATCCGGTTGCAGTTTTAATATAGTAAAATACGCATGGCAGTCAAAGTGTTAAAAAAGAACGTGGCGTTTTGGGACAGTTGTGCGAAACAAAAAGTACACATTTACTTAATTCTACTTCCTTCTGCCTTTCATTTTTTTCAATTGTGGTAGTTCGGTAACTAAACTACCTCCAAGTATTGTGAATTTAATTTGTTCTCGAACCGGTCAATGTATATTAAAAGAAACATAGTATGTGCAATTATACGAAGTGCTTACAAACACTTTATACGTCAGAAACATATATTGCAATTCTTTTTTATGACACGCTGTGACACAGTTTAACACATTGACTGCCAATTGGTCGCATTTCTAATTTTGTAAATGCAATTAATATTAGACAGCGATTCAATTCTTTAGTCTCCGATACCTTCGCATTATTTTCACTTTGCACAATTCAATCGTATTCTGTAGTACTTCATCCGGTTGCAGTTTTAATATAGTAAAATACGCATGGCAGTCAAAGTGTTAAAAAAGAACGTGGCGTTTTGGGACAGTTGTGCGAAACAAAAAGTACACATTTACTTAATTCTACTTCCTTCTGACTTTCATTTTTTTCAATTGTGGCAGTTCGGTAACTAAACTACCTCCAAGTATTGTGAATTTAATTTGTTCTCGAACCGGTCAATGTATATTAACACATTGTTGACCGGTCACGAGTTAACTCGTGTTTTCATGGCCAAACGTTGTTGACCGGTCACGAGTTAATTCGTGTTTGGACGCTATTTTAATTTTCGAAACGCAGGGCAATATAGAATATAGCAAAATTTTATTCATTGTATTCAATCGCGTCTGCTTTATTATAAAAAAGTATGCTTTTCTTGGTACTGAGGCTTTTATTACAATTATAGTATAGAAAGTGTCAAAAATGACGGGTCGTGACAGTGAACCATTTTTCAACAATTATACGTGAATGCTTTATATAGTTGCCCGAGTGATTTTTAAATAATTTGTGGTCATTTGGAAAATGATTATTGAAAGCGAAATAACAAGGACATAATCTAGCTCTTTACAAGGAAAGCGCAACGAAACAATATATATGTGCAAAACCTCTTGTCTACATCTCCGTGTAAATGACTGCTGTACAGTTAATCATACAAAAAATATTAAAAGTTACATAAAATGTATGTCCAAAGTTCAATTTGAATTCATTATGCACGAACAAACTTTATTGAAAGTTATTTACCTCGTTTCACTTCCACGTTCAATTACGAAATAATAGCCGGTGACTTGAGACAACTTTTGCCGAAAATTGCCGGTCAACAATGTGTTAAAAGAAACATAGTATGTGCCAGCGCGCTGACAATTTCGACACGAAAAGAAACATGAACTGTGAGGCGATCGACGTGTTAACAGAAAATATATTGGATAACTCGAATGCACCGTTCGAGACTAACTGTCATTGTAGAATAATGTACGCCGTTGGGAACGGTCTGTTTTATGCAACAATCCCTTATATCTGCCGGCGGCGTTAGTCAAAGTTCTTCATCGATGGCGCCTTGCTCGCGAAGAAAAAGACGGGGAAGAAAGGCGAGTACGTATGAATTATTCGTAGAAAACGAATACGAGTGCGACGTGACGAGAACGCGAGAGCTCAAAACACTCAATCACCCTGAGTACAACATATTTCATCTCTAGCCCGAAAAGCATTCGTTCTTTCCATGCGCGCAAAAATTATTCTCCGCTCGCTTCATTTTCGGCTTCCGCAAATTTGTAATACATGACATTATAGGGGTATACGGAGTTCTTCAACAGTTAGATTCATGATGAACATCTGAGAACTCACCGGTAATGAGATAAAAGATTTTAGTGGTCGAAAATGGAACTCTTTTTTGAGAACTTTCGTTGAACGTTGAAAATAACACGCCACTCCACATTTACTGCATAAAACAAAAAACAGCGATACTTATTGAATAAATCACAGCGATCGAGCGTTTGAAAAGGAATTTGTTTTTGAAAAATATTAACCCTTAGCGCTCTGTAGGCTCCGCTGCGGAGCCGAATGTTTTTAACATGATTGCGCTTAAAATGCCGCGGTATCGTCGGCGTTGACAATTGATAACTGTAGTTAAAACGTGATCAATCTGTGAACTGTTACGATTAAACCATTTTTGACCTTTTTTATAGTTAGCAGCATGGAGAAAGATAATTATTATGATGAGAATTTAGAGTTGAGTGGTAGTGAAGACGTGTGTGATTTTCAAGTGTTAAAAGGTATTGCGAAAGACAATGTTGATTATAATTCTGACACTTCAAATAGTGGTTCCGAAATAATACTACATAAAAGAGGGACTGTGTTGTCTCTTCTATAAGGAAATAAAAGGATGGCAGACGTCAAACAAGTGATTACTGTAACACTTGCCCATGTAAATCCAAGATGCACATGGGAAATTGTTTCCAAAGATATCACACCATTGTGAATTACGAAATTTATCTTTCATTTGGAAGAAGAAACTGCATATGTATAAAATAAATATAATTAAAAACATTCATAAGCACGTGTAATTCTTCTCACTTAAAATAAAACTCCGTTTCACTCGTTCTGCTGCGAAAATGTGCCGGAGCGCTAAGGGTTAAACGTTTACAGTCGAACACATTAATTTTGCAAATATAAAATATAAAATCACAATGTAGCAAAACGCAAAATCTGCAAATTGACAATATTGTGCACCCGGAAATGTTCATGTTAAAGACAAAACGCGCGAGAAGGGATAACAACGAAACGAAGGAAAGGATCTGTAGGAGAGGGTTAAAACGAATAAACGAATGGACAGATGGACGGGGCGAACAAGAGGCGGAGAATAACTCTTTTGCATAGCGAACGCCGTCTGACAGTCGACTAACGACTTTTCGTAAAGCGAGTGGCGAGATATTAAAGGCGGACAGGGTGTAACTTCGTTTGCCGGTTAAGAGGCGAATCGTCCGGAATAATTAATAATTAACGCTGGAGCGTGACCGACGATGACTCGACCCAAGAATCCCGAGCTTCCGCCGACGAATAAATTCTGAGCTTCTGGACTCCGTGCTTTCGGCGACGTGCCGAGGGAAATTCCCGGGTCTCCTCATTTCCATCATCAAACAGCCACGCAAACTAATTTTCGCATAAAACAGAAATCTCTCTAGCAACCTCCATACTTCATTACATACGTAAACGATCCACTTTGTAAAATTGCACCTGTCTTCGCAGCATGAAACAACCGCGTAAACTGATCGGCGTGTCAAATAAAAATCTCGTATTTGATTAAACGAGAATTAATTTTCGGATAAAATGAAAATCTCTCAAGCAACCCCCATATTTAATTACATACGGGAATGATCCACGTCGTAAAATTCTATGTATCGTCGGATCATAAATCCCTAAAAAAACGCGTCTATCGTGTCGTTGCCCAAAATACGCATCTATTGCGTCGTTGAACACACTCAGCGGATTTTGTCTTAAAAAAAAAAATATATCAATTATCTACAAATACAAAATGCTGACAAAAAGCGCAAGGGGACCTGTCGTAACGCTGTTAAAAATTTCGCAATCTATCCGATACCTTCATGTGGCACTTTTAAGTAAGTTTATACTATACAATGGGGGTGATAGAACGTGAAATCAATTTTAAATCCTGTCAAGACGCTCAAAAAATGTCCATTTCACGAAAAATGCTTTGAGACCTTCAGCTTTTTCAGGGCCCCACCAAAATAAGTTTCTAACTTTACGATTTTTTTGCCCAGACTTAAACGTTGTTTCAAAAAGCTCTTGCCGCCAACTATAAATACAAAATAGCGTGAAAAAGCACAGGGGGGACCTTTCGCAAGGCTGTTCGAAATTTCGCAATGTATCCCACGTATTTCTCTGGTAAATATCAGTGAATCTTGGTATTCGAATCCAAAGATCTACGACCATAATTTCTTGATACTAATTTTAAATCCTGTCAAGACGCTCAAAAAATGTCCATTTCACGAAAAATGCTTTGAGACCTTCAGCTTTTTCAGGGCCCAACCAAAATAAGTTTCTAACTTTACGATTTTTTTGCCAAGACTTAAACGTTGTTTCAATAAAGCGCTTGCCGCCAACTATAAATACAAAATAGCGTGAAAAAGCACAGGGGGGACCTTTCGCAAGGCTGTTCGAAATTTCGCAATCTATCCCACGTATTTCTCTGGTAAATATCAGTGAATCTTGGTATTCGAATCCAAAGATCTACGACCATAATTTCTTGATACTAATTTTAAATCCTGTCAAGACACTCAAAAAATGTCCATTTCACGAAAAATGCTTTGAGACCTTCAGCTTTTTCAGGGCCCCACCAAAATAAGTTTCTAACTTTACGATTTTTTGCCCAGACTTAAACGTTGTTTCAAAAAAGCTCTTGCCGCCAACTATAAATACAAAATAGCGTGAAAAAGCACAGGGGGGACCTTTCGCAAGGCTGTTCGAAATTTCGCAATGTATCCCACGTATTTCTCTGGTAAATATCAATGAATCTTGGTATTCGAATCCAAAGATCTACAACCATAATTTCTTGATACTAATATTAAATCGTGTCAAGACGCTCAAAAAATGTCCATTTCACGAAAAATGCTTTGAGACCTTCAGCTTTTTCAGGGCCCAACCAAAATAAGTTTCTAACTTTACGATTTTTTTGCCAAGACTTAAACGTTGTTTCAAAAAAGCTCTTGCCGCCAACTATAAATACAAAATAGCGTGAAAAAGCACAGGGGGGACCTTTCGCAAGGCTGTTCGAAATTTCGCAATGTATCCGACGTATCTGTGGTAGTGCAGTTACGTAAGGGAAGCGGTTTGCCTCGCGTGTCGATGCAGAAGGCAGGCTAGCAGACTACTACTAGCAGGCCTCGTCTGGTTTCTCGGAAACGCCGAGCGTTTTCCGGCGCGGGAAGGCTCAGCGGAAAGGCTCAGCGGAAAGTTACCGTCGGTTTACGTGCTCGCGGCCACGATCTCGTAATTGACCGAGCAAGTGCACTGCTCTCAACTTCTCTCTGTCTTTACCCCTATCCCCTTCTCTTTACTTCTCTCTCTCTCTCTCTCTCTCTCTCTCTCTCGCGCAGTTCTGCTCTTCAATGTACCCTCATAATTTAGTTTTAGTTCATACGTACTCATGGGACACATGCGCTGATATGGCGGCGTGTACTGCATACGCGGTAAATTAAGCCAAGGTTTGATTGTGCACGAATACCGGTTACTGATAGTCGAAACGTTACTAAATTAATTATTACGTTCCGGTGTTTTTAGAATTATGGGTATAGTCGCCACAAAGGAATGAATTACTTTGAACCCATTGACTGCCAACTACGAGATATTTCGTAGTAAGCGGCTGTATCAAAACTGCCAGCTACGAGTTATCTCGTAGTGTTTTTTTTTTCAATAAAAATACTGTAAATGCCATTACAATATTGTATCAGTAACTTAATATTATTATATTTTGTAAAACTTTATGTCTTCTTTAAAATAAAACGTGGCACCCAGGGCAAGACGCGCTAAATTTGCGTGGCAGTCAATGGGTTAACTAGTTTCATCTCGTTTCGATTGGTAGTGACCGGTATTCGCCAATAATAAAATCTTGCTTTTATTTGATTAGACGCTCGATAAAAGAAACAAATATGCACATATAATATAAGTGCTGTGCGTGTCTGTGAACTGATAGGTGTTTCTGGATAAGGCAATTTTCGGGTAATGACATGATCGTCGTTCTTTAATAGTATACTTTGTCATTGACACCGGGATAAAGTTATTAAGTTGGCAAATAAATTGCTCTTGTCCATTAAACCTCAATAGATTGTATTTAAGGCAGTCCACTGTGCCACATAGTAGAGAGAATGTAAAATTAAAATGAAATATATAATGTCACCTGAAGTATCACAATATTTAGAGGATATGTCATAGGAACGTGTCACCGTTTTAATTAATTGACTACGAAAATATGAGTCGCATTTATTGTATCTTTCGCAAACTGTGTCATCCATAATTCGGTGACAGTGCATCGCGTTTGTGATTTACAATGTTGGATATTACTATCGTAGTACGAGTGTTCCAGGAATCAGATACGCCTGGTCAATTCCGGATGCGGTCATATTTCTCTCGAACTGATAATCCTTAATTATTGGTTACATGGAATGCTTCTATGCGTTCTACGGTTAAATCGAAAAGGACGGGAAAGCGTATGCTATTTGGAAAATATTTAAAATTACACGTAACTGTCCACAGCGATACGTGACTATATACATTATGTCTACACCCCCGCCTACCAGTAACCACACACTTTCTGTGTCCGAATAAGAACTTTCATTGTCCGAACTATAATTCATAGTATAAACTAAAGTCGTTACTTTTCCGTTATTTACTTCACACGCAAGTAAAAAGTGTCAGAATCTACAGAAAAGTAAAACAAAAATGAAAAGTCCTTATGAACGGTTTGAATCAACTTTTAACACGTTAACTGCCGTGTGTAATTTGCCTTATTAGAACAGCGATGCTATGAAATACTACAGCGTTTGACTAAATTATGCAAAATGTACATAATGTGCAGGAATTGAAGACCAAAGGATGGCATCACTATTCTAACAATAGCTGCATTTATGAAATAATTATTTCTACCCATTGCGAATATTTTAGATATTCAGTAAAATCTCTTGCGCCGGTCACCGGTGACCCCCACGGCAGCCAACGTGTTAAAACCATAAAATATATTTTTGCCATATTTCATCAAGTTGCCAAAAATACAATGATTATTTATATATCGTATAAAATTCAATTATAACTAATTAAACGTATAAAACACCACACGTCCTAGGAGTTCTAAACGGGGGTACAGATGATTACTAAAAACATGCTCATACGTTACTATGAATTGCGGCACATGTGCAGATGCGTGACTACATCTAACTACATATCGCCATACACGACATCTAACACAACATATAATTGCATATGCCTTCATACCACACATATCACTACACGCGGTATCTCACTAAGTATAACTACGTATGCGTTCATATCACACACAATCGCCCCTGTATGCATGTAACTACACAGAAAACGCACATGACTACACATGACGACGACACCCGCGTCTCGCGTAGAGAGTATTTACGGGGTATATAGGCATAGACTTGCACAGAACTATGCACGTTTCTACATACGTGCGTAACGGCGGAAGGCGAAGGAAGACGATGACGAGCGTTCGGAACAATGAGCCGAGCAAATGGAGGATTCGCGTCGTGTGGCCTGCCAGGTATTAGCTTTCCGAGCCGACGTCGGGATTAGCATGAAACGTGACAGCTGTCAGGTGTGAGATCGTTCGAAACTGCCGCACGAGCCTTTTCTTACCTCTCCCCGGCCCTTTATGCACCTTTCCTTTTCGAGAAAAGGGCGCCGCGAAACAAGACATACGCTTCCATAAGCGCGCATCCGTCTACGTGCCTGTCGTATGCTAGTCGAACGATCTTGAACTATGCTTAGTTAACACTTTGCGGACCGAGCATTCTATTGCTAATCGTAGAAAAGGGCCATACGCTTCCATAAGCGCGCATCCGTCTACGTGCCTGTCCTAGTCGAACGATCTTGAACTTTTTTGCGGACCGAGCATTCTATTGCTAATCAAATATCTCAAATATCTAAATTAGTGATGATTTGTTAGTAGTTAACACGTTGGCTGCCATGGTGGTCATCGGTGACCGGTGCAAAAGATTGTACTAAAAATGCAAAAAATTCGCAATGAATCCTATTTGCAATTTTGTAAAAGCAATTGATATTGGAACGGTGCTTCAATACTTTGGCTTCTAACAACTGTGCATTACTTTCATTTTGCACGATTTAATCATACTCTGCAGTATTTTATCGCATCGCGGTTCCAACATAGCAAGAAACGCTTGGCAGTCAAAGTGTTAAACTGTCCACAAATATTTCTGTAATATCGCTAATCGTTTTGTCGCTATCCATATTTCAGAGCTTCAAATAATTAATTCGCAACACAAATTACGAAAAACTGCGGCTGACAATCACGTAGCAACTGTGTGATATCTCGTCACCTGCCTCGAATGACAAAATATGCAAGACCATGGTGGCCCAGAATGACGAAATACGCAAGACGATATATCTCGTCATCCGTCCGCAATGTGTTAAGTTGACGGTTCGTTTTCGCAGTTATTTTTCTGCTGGCGGTATATATTCTGTGCATTACTTTCATTTTGCCTCGTATTCGACATTTTTTTAATCGATGCCCAGCGCTGGTGTCGACCAATTCCTTAACCCATTCGAGACCGATTGCACCGTGTGTGCAATAACAGTAATGTGCAATTATCAGTTATTAAAACTGTCAAAATAAGATTTCTCTTAATATTGCGAATCGTTTTGTACAGGAAAAACAACATTTAGCATTGGTTTTACTGTGTACCAAAAATTACAAATGGACAATATAAAGAAAAAAAAAATTTCGCTTGTGTTTTGGAAATCTCTTCAAACGTGTGTGGTAGTAAAATTGTGAAATTGTGAAAGTTGACGGTTCGTTTTCGCAGTTATTTTTCTGCTGGCGGTATATATTCTGTGGGTTATTTCTCTGCAACGTCATGTTCATTTAGATTCTCGTATTCGACATTTTTTTAATTGATGCCCAGCGCTGGTGTTGACCGATTCCTTAACCCATTCGAGACCGATTGCACACCGTGTGTGCATTTAATGTGCAATTATCAGTTATTCTGAGTAAACTAGCCGTCAAAATAAGATTTTTCTTGAATTAATGAAATCTGTAAAGTACAGGGAAACAAAATTTAGCATTGGTTTTACTGTGTACCAAAAATTAAAAATGGACAATATAAAGAAAAAAAATTTCGCTTGTGTTTTGGAAATGTTCTCTTCAAATCGTGTGCTTTGGTAGTAAAATTGTGAAATTGTGAAAGTTGACGGTTCGTTTTCGCAGTTATTTTTCTGCTGGCGGTATATATTCTGTGGGTTATTTCTCTGCAACGTCACGTTCACTTAGATTCTCGTATTCGACATTTTTTTAATTGATGCCCAGCGCTGGTGTTGACCAATTCCTTAACCCATTCGAGACCGATTGCACACCGTGTGTGCAATAACAGTAATGTGCAATTATCAGTTATTCTGAGTAAACTAGCCGTCAAAATAAGATTTTTCTTGAACTAATGAAATCTGTAAAGTACAGGAAAACAAAATTTAGCATTGGTTTTACTGTGCATCAAAAATTAAAAATGGACAATATAAAGAAAAAAAAATTTCGCGCGTGCTTTGAAAATGTTCTCTTCAAATCGTGTGCTTTGGTAGTAAAATTGTGAAATTGTGAAAGTTGACGGTTCGTTTTCGCAGTTATTTTTCTGCTGGCGGTATATATTCTGTGGGTTATTTCTCTGCAACGTCATGTTCATTTAGATCCTCGTATTCGACATTTTTTTAATTGATGCCCAGCGCCGGTGTTGACCAATTCCTTAACCCATTCGAGACCGATTCCACACCGTGTGTGCAATAACAGTAATGTGCAATGATCAGTTATTCTGAGTAAACTAGCCGTCAAAATAAGATTTTTCTTGAACTAATGAAATCTGTAAAGTACAGGGAAAAAAAATTTAGCATTGGTTTTACTGTCTACCAAAAATTAAAAATGGACAATATAAAGAAAAAAAAATTTCGCTTGTGTTTTGGAAATGTTCTCTTCAAATCGTGTGCTTTGGTAGTAAAATTGTGAAATTTAAATAAATTCGCAGAGACTCGGCCGCGTTTCTTTCCATTGAAGACAGGAAGCAGTCAAAAATAATTTCGTAACCGGAGCGATAATCCGTATGGCTCGACGTTCTGACTTCATTTTCACGATTGCATAAACGCTGACTAACTCTTACATTCGCAGTCTATGTTTTTCTCGCGAAAATGTTGCGAGACATCAAAGACCGTTCGCGGTGAATGACGCCCGTGAAAAACGTCGCCGGTTCAAAAGAATTCTGTCGTACCGTTAGTCACAGTTGTGGCTTCCAGATATTTTTCCTCCGCCAGCACACGCCGGATGCGAGTGTCAAAAGTGTCCCAAAACTCGCCGTTTGACGTTTCCTCGCCCTCTGCCGAACGTGCAATTTTTCTCCAAATCTTTGGGGTCTCTTATTAACTCTGCGGGGACGGAACGATGCCAAACTGAACACTTATGTCGTGTCACGATAACGATACTCATTTCGAATTGCCACCAAACACGTCCGTGTATCCGTACATACATAATTCTTATTTATAAATTATTTATACGAGGGCAGTCCGATAAGTACTTAGCCTACAAAAGAAAAACGAAAATTTTGGAAAATTGACAGTTTATTTTTCAACATACTCTCCTTTTAACCCGATACACTTGATCCAGCGATGCTCCAACTTCTTTAACCCGTCTGAAAAATACGTTTTCTGGAGATCTGCAAAGTAGGCCTCCGTGGCGGCGATAACCTCCTCATTCGACTCAAATTTCTGCCCAGCGAGTGACTTTTTCAAGTTTGAGAAGAAAAAGAAGTCACACGGGGCCAAATCTGGAGAATACGGTAGATGGGGCAGCTGTTCGTAGCCTAATTCAACGAATTTGGCTGTAGCTTGGGCACAGGTGTGAGCCGGTGCGTTATCGTGGTGAAAGAGCCTTTTTTCTTCGCCAAATGGGGCCGTTTTTTCCTTAATTCAGCGTCGAATCGGTTCAATAATTCGGCATAGTACAGCCCTGTGACTGTTTTGCCCTTCTCCAGGTAGTCTATGTAGATCACACCTTGTGAATCCCAGAAAACGGTGGCCATCACCTTCCGGCCGATAGGACAGTCTTCGCCTTCTTCGGAGCACATTCGCTGGGCGCAGACCACTGTTTCGACTGTTCCTTGGTCTCTGGTGTGTACCAGTGGATCCACATTTCGTCGACAGTCACAAAACGACGTAGAAACTCTTTCGGATTGCGCTAAACAGTGTCAAACACGGCTCTGAAGTGGTCTATGCGCTTGTTATCCGGAGTGAGCAAACGCGGCACCCATCGAGCAGAAAGCTTTCTCATGCCCAATATTTCATGCAGGATATGCCCAGATTTCATCGCTGGATCAAGTGTATCGAGTTAAAAGGAGACTATGTTGAAAAATAAATCGTCGATTTTCCAAAATTTTCGTTTTTCTTTTGTAGGCTAAGTACTTATCGGACTGCCCACGTATTCAGCCTCGTGATGATATCGCTGCCATTTAATATTCTTCTACGCGAAGTCTTTGTCGATTGCGGATATAATTCTATTGGCTACGGATCCGGGTACGCGTCCATCGTCCGCAAAAGGTGAATTTCTGGCGATCCGACATTTTTCCGGCAAAACAATTAGCGTGCTAGGCATGAAGCGCGTGCGTTCTCTCCTGCGTCAGTCGTTTCCGGAGGCGGATGAGGAAGAGACGCCGAGTCGGGCGGTCGTGTATTTCAGCCGGTGACACTAAAAGCAGTGGTTACTCGTCCGGGAAACCCGCACTTTTTGGCGGTCGGCCAACCTGCTTGCAAGCTGCGCATTCTACTCGAGATTCCCTAACCCACTAAACTCGAGCAAAAAGCTCAAACAATGCGCCTCTGGTCCACCACTATTGGACGAATGGAAAAACGCTGAAATAAAGTAAAACGTAGACGTCGATATGCACCGGGTTTTGATAACTACGCGTTGGAACGTTCGTGAATTTAGCTATTTGCGGACTTCGGTGTCCATAGATCTCGGCGTTTGAATTCAGAAAGCCACGGCTGCAATTTATTGATACTAATTCATCGTATCTCTGTGTGACGGTATTGTTGCGAGAAAATTTTAGGCGGACTAGAGTGTACAGATCATAAAACGTAGAGTCAATCCAAAATTGTGTCAAAGCGATTGAAAAATTCAATTTCAATTTATTCTATTAAATTTATTTATTTTTTTGCCAATATTCACATGTTGATTTTTAACACGTTGTTGACCGGTCACGAGTTTACGCGCCATATACCCCTGTTTAAAATAAAGGCGCATTAGTGAAAAGGAGAGTTAGAGAATCGTGCGCGGATTCAACGATGCGAATAAATGTCCGCCGGTCATGCGCGTTCTCGCCTTTTGACAAAGACATCCGTGCGGTGCGAGAACGGGGCAGAAGGGTAGAAATTCTCATGTAAACGTCCAACCCCTCCGCTCCGGCGACCGAACTGGCATTGTAACAAGTTCGGCGCCGGACGTTATCGTAACTTTGAGCGAATTCCACGCTTCGCCCGTTAAATGTCACGCACCTCCGACGTCATTTCCGGCAGTTTCGACGTTCGTCAAAAGCGTCGCGACGCACGTTACAGCGAATACAATGACGGCGTAAAAAGGGCCAGACGAAAATGGCCACGGGGAATCTTTGCTTCATAAACGCCGCGTCTAATTATTGGTGCGAATACGCAAGAATTCGTGACAATTGCTAACAATTGCCTTTTTCGATTTTTATCAATTTTGTCGCCGGTCTGTAGATACTAAAAAGCGAACACAAATAAAAACGTAAAAATATCGCGATCGCTAACTGCGTTACATGAATAGCGCGCTTTTTCTGCATTTTTTTTTTGTTTGCAACGTGAAGTATCAACGTGTATGAATGAAAGAGCACTCTGTCCGCAGTCTCTGTCTAGCCTAGCGGTTGCGTCGACTTTGCTCGATAGACTGTTTGGCGGCATGCTGATATCACGTAATGACGCATGCACGCTCCCACACATCATCAAATCCTCACGCATTCGCACATTCACATTCTCCTACTCTGACATATCCCCATATTTATTCTCTCTCGTGTTCTCACACACTCGTACACGTCCTGACTCTTGTTTTCTACGTTCTCATACTTGCGTTCTCATACTAGTGTCAGTCAATCAGAATGTTCACATTTGCACGTATACATTCGTACGTGTAATGCTACCTGCGAGTTGACACGTAGAACTTTTGTGCTTTTCCTTTTACAACGATTGTCATTCCGCGATTGTTAGTGTCACTTCACGCGTGCTTTATGACCGTCGAGTAGGTACATAATGTAACCTAGGTGGATTCGAACAGATAATCGCTTAATAATTCATGACGTTTTATGAGTTTTAATTTTGTAGCCGTTTCCGATTATTATGAATTTTTTTCTATTTCTTCTCATAGTCAATGAAGCGACCTCGTGTGGGGTTTTGTCTTCTACCCAGTTTACGGAATATTTTCCAGCGGGTTGCCATATATTTTTTATCATATCTTCAAAATTATTCCGAATTTTGTAATTCTTGCGCGGTTCTCTATCGGATTTCGATAAGATCGGTTTAAATAATACAAATATGTCTTCAAAATGAAAACTATAAAATAATCTCTAAATATGTCTTCACAATGAAAACCGCTAAAGCTTCAAGACCTTCTCGTTTACGCTGCTCTATGTTTATATAGTGGCTTTCGTAGATTTAATTTTCTTAACACTACACCACTAGTCACCCAATCTATCGTCGGAAGTGCGTAAATTTATATATCGCTAACTCTATTCAGTGTAATTTCATAATGAAAAGCACTACTCTGCATAAATTGCACTTTTACCTAGTTTACATGCAACTCAAAGGTGCTGATGGGGCCAACGGTGATTATTAAGGTTCAGTTAAAAGGAATTAATGAAATAATTCTTTACGTGCAACTCGCATTGAAGATGGCCGTACGGAAACAAATTCCTCTTCGTCTAACGTCTTCTTCATCTTTTTGAGTTATTCGAAACAACATACCGTTTCATGGTTGACACTCAAACGTTGTACGTCATCTGGACATGTTTCGGCAAATAACAGAAACTACGAACGCGCGCAAGTTGCTATCCAAAGTAGCCTGCAATTAGAATTTCATAAAACAATAACTCAGCACTCAGATGAAATACTACCCCATGCATAAACGATAGACTCCCGAAAAGAGAAGTTGTGTGGTTCCGCGAGTATCGAGATGACAAATACTCTAAATTAGAACCGTTAAAAGGCGTGTTACTTGAAATAAGTTAATTCCTTCTCTCTGAAGGAACGAAACTATGAACGCGCGCAAGTTGCTATCCAAAGTAGACTGCAATTAGAATTTCATAAAACAATAACTCAGCACTCAGACGAAATACTACCCCATGCATAAACGATAGACTCCCGAAGAGGGAAGTTGTGTGGTTCCGCGAGTATCGAGATGACAAATACTCTAAATTGGAACCGTTAAAAGGCGTGTTACTTGAAATAAGTTAATTCCTTCTCTCTGAAGGAACGAAACTATGAACGCGCGCAAGTTGCTATCCAAAGTAGACTGCAATTAGAATTTCATAAAACAATAACTCAGCACTCAGATGAAATCCTACCCCATGCATAAACGATAGACTCCCGAAGAGGGAAGTTGTGTAGTTCCGCGAGTATCGAGACGACAAATACTCTAAATTGGAACCGTTAAAAGGCGTGTTACTTGAAATAAGTTAATTCCTTCTCTCTGAAGGAACGAAACTATGAACGCGCGCAAGTTGCTATCCAAAGTAGACTGCAATTAGAATTTCATAAAACAATAACTCAGCACTCAGATGAAATACTACCCCATGCATAAACGATAGACTCCCGAAGAGGGAAGTTGTGTGGTTCCGCGAGTATCAAGATGACAAATACTCTAAATTGGAACCGTTAAAAGGCGTGTTACTTGAAATAAGTTAATTCCTTCTCTCTGAAGGAACGAAACTATAAACGCGCGCAAGTTGCTATCCAAAGTAGACTGCAATTAGAATTTCATAAAACAATAACTCAGCACTTAGATGAAATACTACTCCATGCATAAACGATAGACTCCCGAAGAGGGAAGTTGTGTGGTTCCGCGAGTATCGAGATGACAAATACTCTAAATTGGAACCGTTAAAAGGCGTGTTACTTGAAATAAGTTAATTCCTTCTCTCTGAAGGAACGAAACTATGAACGCGCGCAAGTTGCTATCCAAAGTAGACTGCAATTAGAATTTCATAAAACAATAACTCAGCACTCAGATGAAATACTACCCCATGCATAAACGATAGACTCCCGAAGAGGGAAGTTGTGTGGTTCCGCGAGTATCGAGATGGCAAATACTCTAAGTTGGAACCGTTAAAAGGCGTGTTACTTGAAATAAGTTAATTCCTTCTCTCTGAAGGAACGAAACTATAAACGCGCGCAAGTTGCTATCCAAAGTAGACTGCAATTAGAATTTCATAAAACAATAACTCAGCACTCAGACGAAATACTACCCCATGCATAAACGATAGACTCCCGAAGGGGGAAGTTGTGTGGTTCCGCGAGTATCGAGATGACAAATACTCTAAATTGGAACCGTTAAAAGGCGTGTTACTTGAAATAAGTTAATTCCTTCTCTCTGAAGGAACGAAACTATGAACGCGCGCAAGTTGCTATCCAAAGTAGACTGCAATTAGAATTTCATAAAACAATAACTCAGCACTCAGATGAAATACTACCCCATGCATAGACGATAGACTCCCGAAGAGGGAAGTTGTGTGGTTCCGCGAGTATCGAGATGACAAATACTCTAAATTGGAACCGTTAAAAGGCGTGTTACTTGAAATAACTTAATTCCTTCTCTCTGTCTCGCGGTTAACTATTGAGTGACACGAAGTTACGGTTCGCTCGCGATCTAAGATCCGACGATGTCGATCGATGGGCGCGAAACATGATTTTCGTATTCGCCGTGAGGGTTGGAACGGGGTTGGCGGGGGAGTGGAAAGTGGGTGGAAAGTGGGTGGAAGGGGCGGAAAAAGGTTCGCGCAGGTGTGAGCATGCGCAAGCGACGATCAATATGTCACGGGTAATCGGTATATCGCGCGCGCGTGCCATGTTTCCTGCTCCCGTGTGCATGGCCGACGAATAATGTCGACGAGGATGCTGGGTGGATTGGGAATTGTGCGTTAGCGATGCACGAATGCTTCGAGTATTCGGTACTTAACCCGTTCACTGCCAGGGTGCTCGTTCCTCTGACATCTGTTTTTATTCAGGCCATTATGGCTACCGACGTTGTCTACGTAAGATCAACGATATTCAATACATAGACCACTTTCTTTCATTATTCGTTTTAGAATAAAGATAGGTGTTGAAATGAATGCGCGTTTCCGTTTGAGTATTAACGACGTGCGTTAAGCAATTTTTTCATCTGTCTACTTATTTATTAACAAAATATCAGCAATCCACTATTAACCCTTTTCGGACGTATTAACCCTTAGCGCTCCGTAGGCTCCGCTGCGGAACCGAATGTTTTTAACATGATTGCGCTTAAAATGCTGCGGTACCGACGGCGTTAGCAATTGATAACTGTGGTTAAAACGTGATCAGTCTCTGCGCTGTTACGATTAAACCATTTTTTTACCTTTTTTATAGTTAGCAACATGGAGAAAAATAATTATTATGATGAGAATTTAGAGTTGAGTGGTAGTGAGGACGTGTTTGATTTTCAAGCGTTAAAAGGTATTGCGAAAGACCAGGTTGATTATAATTCTGACACTTCAAATAGTGGTTCCAAAATTATACTACATAAAAGAGGGACTGTCTTCTACAAGGAAACAAAAGAATGGCAGACGTCAAACCAGTGATTACTGTGACACTTGCCCAAGTAAACTCAGGATGCACATGGGAGATTGTTTCCAAAGATATCACACCATGGTGAATTACAAAATATAAAATTTATCTTTCATTTGCAAGAAGAAACTGCATATGTATAAAATAAATATAATTAAAAACATTCACAAGCACGTGTAATTCTTCTCACTTAAAATAAAACTCCGTTTCACTCGTTCCGCTGCGAAAATGTGCCGGAGCGCTAAGGGTTAAAGTTGGTCACGGGTGTCGTACTGGTCGGAATTAATTTCCGTTGAAAAAGCAGTGATACATAACATGCAAGATTATGAAAAATAAACAAGATTTATGATTTTTTTTGTCAACTTTAGTTATATGTTTACACAATAATGTTTTAACGTCATGTTTTCGTGTAAAAATCATATTTTATAGCTCTCCGTTGTGTGGTATTTTTCAAAACAGTAAACTTCTGTCGTTAACTTTCTTTTGGCCATATTAGAATATTATAAGAAGCGGGAATGACTAATTATAGTTAAATACAATTTGGGAAATATTATTTCGAATTTTACGAAGTACCTTCGAACTGTGTCCATATTTTTACGCACAAGAGGCGACTGTAAGAGGTAACAGCTATTGTTCGCACTGAATTTCGTTATCTTCAATTGTTAAAAGCACTGCATAAGTTAGCCGATAGGTCCATTAAATATTTATGATTGTGCAGATAAATTGTAAATTGATACATGGATGAATACAGTATAAGATTAGTACGGTTTCTGTTGTGGTGGCTGAGAGCAGACATACGACCGAAACGGTAAAAAGGCTATGGTGTCTGAGAGCAGACATGCGTCCGAAAAGGGTTAATAAATACCTTTTTGTAAACGTTCCAATATTAACGACGTGTGTTAAGCAGTTCTTTGTATCGCGGTTCTCTCTGTAAGAACAACAATGCATGCTGCAGACGAATATTTATGTAATTGTTTATTTTTGGACAAAGGCGGATGCTGAGAATAAATCGCCCGTTAACACTTTGACTGCCATGCGTATTTTACTATATTAAAACTGCAACGGAATGAAGTACTACAGAATACGATTGAATTGTGCAAAGTGAAAATAATGCGAAGGTATCGGAGACCAAAGAATTGAACCGCTGTCTAATATTAATTGCATTGACAAAATTATAAATGCGACCGATTGGGTATTTTTTGAATTTTTCGTGCGACCATTTACGCCGGTCACCGATGACCACCATGGCAGTTAAAGTGTTAACGTTACATCTATTAACGATGCGTGGCAATCATTTGTTTTTTTTGGTACTCCGTGAAATATTCCGTCGTAATAATATATGAGCTGCTTACGCTTTCCATATGTGCAGGACGAGTACGTTAATGTACACGGGACCGGCGAGGGTGTTGTGTGGTATTAATGGAAACGCGCGCGCTGCCTGAATTTACTGACAGATTACGGAATTATTTGTTCGCCATTTCAAAGCCTCTGCTCTCAAATTCGCTCTCAGCATTAAACTATTATCCGACTCGTGGAATCATACTGATGTCGCAGAATCGTTTCTCCCGCCCCCAACATCACGGATTTTTTGCGACATTGTAACTCTTATATACCTTCGTTTCTTATTTTGCTTTCATATCTTCATTTATGTGTTTTCGTTTAGGATACGACAAGGCATCGTTATTTATTAGCGTACTACCGCAATTCGTGTACAAGTACACCGGCGCACTTTTATCTAATGCACAATGTAAGAATTTGTGCAATTTGAAATTTGCATTAAATTACACAGTGCGCCCGTTGATGGAGCGTTGCACAATAACGAGCGTTCTTATCTTTTATCGAGACGCGGATCTCTTTTGTCGAGCCTTCGAGTATCAGTTTCTTCTCTTTGTTCTCCTTTTTCGCCTCCCGCGTAACTGGGGAATTGGCCAGTCAAGGCTGACGATTTTCATCTGTAACCGGCGTGCACGATATTCTCTTTCTGTTAATACTCGTACAACGCTCGGCTTCTCTCTTTATTAACATCGACAACGGTCGGTCACGCGAGCAATTTTTGTCGGACAAATTATATGTAATTTCGCGCGAATACCCCTACCCAATTAGTACGACTTCCTTACGTAAGTGGATAAAGTTATTTTCTGAGTTTCAGTTAAAATACGGTTTTAATGTACATACATAAAAGTTTCTTCTTAGATATTCCAATTTCTCTGTCCTTTTCATTTATTTTTTGTTTCTTTCTGTGTGTGCATTGGGAAAAACTGATAATTCTTTCGCCATACACGGATTTATATGCTTGCCTTTTATGGGAAGTGATCGGTTTTCTTGCGTTTTCGGGCTGTGCCAGAAATATTTATGTTCGGGTATTGTTGTCTTTCTATTTTTTTCCCACATTGTATTTTCAATAATGGCATTAGAATTGTGCAAGTGGCAACAAATGAGCATATAGCGTTTGAAGTACAAGGAACGTCAACATAAATGCCACTGCGTGCATTTATATACCGTAGAATTATGATGTCATATACTAACACACGACCAACCACAAACTATAATATCCGCTTCTTCTTGCGTACATTGGGAAAAGCTGATAATGCTCCCATCATAACTGACTTTTATAGGCAGTGACCTTTTTTCCTGTGTTCTCCGGGCGAGATAAAAAGATTTGATATTATTATCTTTACATTCTTTCTAATACTGCATTTTCAATAATATACAATAACCGTGAAATAAGCATTATGTTTATAAAAATAATTGTCATCTTTGAGTATCATCTTTGAACATCATTCTCTTCCTATTTCTTGTCCCTATGCATTTTCAATAATATACATAAGCACCTTAGAATTTTTCAAACTGCAAATAACAGGTTTTGCAGTAAAAGTAATGTCATTATAAATGCCGCCGCATTCATATGCCGTGGAATGACGATATCAGATACTAACACACGACCAACCACAAACTATAATATCCGCTTCTTCTTGCGTACATTGGGAAAAGCTGATAATGCTCCCATCATATACTGACGTTTATAGGCAGTGACCTTTTTTCCTGTGTTCTCCGGCCGAGATAAAAAGATTTGATATTATTATCTTTACATTCTTTCTAATACTGCATTTTCAATAATATACAATAACCGTGAAATAAGCATTATGTTTATAAAAATAATTGTCATCTTTAAGTATCATCTTTGAATATCATTCTTTTCCTATTTCGTGTCTTTAGTACATTTTCAACAATATACATAAGCACCTTAGAACTTTTCAAACTGCAAATGACAGGATTT
The DNA here is from genome assembly GCA_033815515.1 of Cryptocheilus praepositus. NCBI lineage: Eukaryota > Metazoa > Arthropoda > Insecta > Hymenoptera > Pompilidae > Cryptocheilus > Cryptocheilus praepositus. Next base: position 96,201 of record JAWWQZ010000011.1, on the reverse strand, counting down.
GCAGTAAAAGTAACGAGAGCATAAATGCCGCCGCATTCATATGCCGTGGAATGACGATATCAGATATTAACATACGATCAGCCGCAAACTATAATATCCACTTCTTTTTGCATACATTGGGAAAAGCTGATAATGCTCCCATCATAACTGACTTTTATAGGCAGTGACCTTTTTTCTTGCGTTCTCCGGCCGAGATAAAAAGATTTGTCACCTCATCTGCAACTATTATTATCTTTACATTCTTTCTAATACTGCATTTTCAATAATATACAATAACCGTGAAATAAGCATTATGTTTATAAAAATAATTGTCATCTTTGAGTATCATCTTTGAATATCATTCTCTTCCTATTTCTTGTCCCTATGCATTTTCAACAATATGCATAAGCACCTTAGAATTTTTCAAACTGCAAATAACAGGATTTGCAGTAAAAGTAACGAGAGCATAAATGCCGCCGCATTCATATACCGTGGAATGGCGATATCAGATATTAACATACGATCAGCCGCAAACTATAATATCCACTTCTTTTTGCATACATTGGGAAAAGCTGATAATGCTCCCATCATAACTGACTTTTATAGGCAGTGACCTTTTTTCCTGTGTTCTCCGGCCGAGATAAAAAGATTTGATATTATTATCTTTACATTCTTTCTAATACTGCATTTTCAATAATATACAATAACCGTGAAATAAGCATTATGTTTATAAAAATAATTGTCATCTTTGAGTATCATCTTTGAACATCATTCTCTTCCTATTTCTTGTCCCTATGCATTTTCAACAATATACATAAGCACCTTAGAATTTTTCAAACTGCAAATAACAGGATTTGCAGTAAAAGTAACGTGAGCATAAATACCGCCGCATTCATATGCCGTGGAATGACGATATCAGATACTAACACACGACCAACCACAAACTATAATATCCGCTTCTTTTTGCATACATTGGGAAAAGCTGATAATGCTTCCATCATATACTGACTTTTATAGGCAGTGACCTTTTTTCCTGTGTTCTCCGGCCGAGATAAAAAGATTTGATATTATTATCTTTACATTCTTTCTAATCCTGCATTTTCAATAATATACAATAACCGTGAAATAAGCATTATGTTTATAAAAATAATTGTCATCTTTGTGTATCATCTTTGAATATCATTCTCTTCCGCTTTCTTGTCCCTATGCATTTTCTACAATATACATAAGCACCTTAGAATTTTTCAAACTGCAAATAACAGGATTTGCAGTAAAAGTAACGTGGGCATAAATACCGCCGCATTCATATACCGTGGAATGACGATATCAGATATTAACATACGATCAGCCGCAAACTATAATATCCACTTCTTTTTGCATACATTGGGAAAAGCTGATAATGCTCCCATCATATACTGACTTTTATAGGCAGTGACCTTTTTTCTTGCGTTCTCCGGCCGAGATAAAAAGATTTGTCACCTCATCCGCCATTATTATTATCTTTACATTCTTTCTAATCCTGCATTTTCAATAATATACAATAACCGTGAAATTATGTTTATAAAAATATTTGTCATCTTTGTGTATCATCTTTGAATATCATTCTCTTCCTATTTCTTGTCCCTATGCATTTTCAACAATATACATAAGTACCTTAGAATTTTTCAAACTGCAAATAACAGGATTTGCAGTAAAAGTAACGTGAGCATAAATGCCGCCGCATTCATATACCGTGGAATGACGATATGTGCCCATAATTATGAAAGTGGTCTAAGTCATATATTTCTTGTTTCGAGATATTTAATGAATTGCATTTGAATAAATTAAAAAATATTTTTACATTATGCGACATTTTAATTTATAATTTTATTAGTCTTAATTAATGGAAATTTACTATGAATATGAAATTTTGTGTGAATTTTATACGATAATATTATTTTTAAAGATTGAATTGACTTAGACCATTTTCAAAATTAACTGAATGTCCTATAAATGACTTAAAGCAATAAAGAACTTTGAGTTTTATTTGAAACAATAATTTGATTGAAATAATTCGTGAACATTTATTACATTTATTAATTATTTTTAAACAGTAATCCATTTTTATCATTATTTCGAGTATTTAAGGTTCTTAAAATGTTCCTGAAAAACTGGAGGGATGTACGGTAGTAAACTCATAATATCTTTATGTTTTTCTTCCGATACTGGTCTAATGGTGGTGTATAATGGAAGTAATTTAATATTTCCGTATATTTTTGGTCTTCCTTTTTTAGGTGAAAGATCCAAAACGTGAAATTTAGAATCATCTAAAGATGTTTTATAGAACATTTTATAAGGTTCATTTTTCAAGAATCTCATCCATTGAATTTGTAGCCAAGAGACAGATTCACCCGCGGTATTTTTTACTCTTCTTGTTATTGATTATAAACCGGAATGAAGTTGTCGTTATTATTAAAATTTGATTGTCATTTATTTTATTATGTAGTTCAGAAACGCGTCAAAGAAGGCCACGTGCCATTTTCAAGTTGTTTATATAATTTATTTAAATTTTTGACTTAGACCACTTTCATAATTAAAACTAAATGAATTCCATATAATGTTGAAATTACAACCACTATCTAATGGTTCATTTTTGACAATTTCGTAAAAATTACATTGAATAAATTTAGTTAAAAATGATGTGGTATGAAATAACTGATAAACTCATTTTTTTTAAATTTTGACTTAGACCACTTTCATAATTATGGGCACATATCAGATATTAACATACGATCAGCCGCAAACTAATATTCGGAGCGCAACTCGTAACGTCTTGAAAATCGCATTGCACGGATCACGTCCGTCGAATGTTATAAAGGGCCGGCGCATATCCGCTTCTCGCTAAACTGGCAAACTTTCTCTTTCTCCCCCACTCGATGGAAGCCCTTCCCCAATAGGCGTTCGAGAATCTGTCTATCGAATTCCGTGCTTCCGCTTACGGTCGTCAACGACATCTGCGCATCGCCGGCGTCGTCGTCGTCGTCGTCGAGTTGCAAATCCCCATCTCCACCCGGAAATATACCGCCCCCGGGACGAGAAAGTTCGAACAATATTTTCCGTTTAAATTTAGCACGCGCACTCTTCGCTCCGCCTTCAAATTCGTTTTACGCGCGTTCGATGTCTCTTTGATCTATGCCCGGCAAAAACTACCCGCGCACCGAGTCCTTCCGCAATAACGATCGTTCAGGAAGTCACAGTTATTGAAATGCACTTTCGACACATGTGGCATCGCTAAATAGCGGGACAAAAAATTGTCGGATATACATGTACTGAAATATCCAATGAAGGCAAAGTTTTGTTATTAGGTCTATCGGGAAGCTCTCGTCGCTTTTCAGTTAAAAGAAAATAATATTAAAAATACGAAATAGTACAAAATCGTACTTTATTTAAATGTTTAAGGAATGTAAAGCCCTTTTTCGGTGAAAATACTGGCTGTAGGATTTTATTACTGCATAGTTGAAATGAAGCAGGTATTTTATAATTCATTATAATATTTTATACGTTAATAAATTGCAATAAGATTGAAATTAAACACATCATCTAATAATATATAATACTGAAACGATGAAACCATTGTCTCAATACATGTAAAAAAAAGCGTATACGTAGAAATATAACAATATAAAAAGCTTTAAGGGAATATATTCATACGCGTTGAAGCTTGAGTTGACCTGGGTTTGCCCAATCATTTTTGCTCGAATACCACCGACTGCGATACGAGACACAATGAAGTGAGAAATAAGGTAAAAATTTGATCTGAATAACTGCCTGTACGGAATATTCAAGTTTTTCTCAGTGGTGTTTATCATTGAGCGTAGGTTGGCACGCGTGTACGAATAAATTATCGATGTTTCGATCGTTGGAGAGTGTCTGTGTGTTGCTGAAGCGGGCGTTGGGCAGCGCTCATTATTTCCCGACAATGAAATCCTATAGATTCAACTTGTCATTACTCGTCTCGGTTAAGTGACGCTAATTACGAGCCCGCCGGACCGTTATCCGCCATTGTTCCGCCGCGCACCAAACCCATGTATGTATGTACACACAGGGTGAGTTGAAAATCCCTATCGCACGCAAGAGATAGTGCCTACATTTTGCAAAAAGTTCCTTCATTTTTCATGGATAAGATTATACTTCCGCGTAATATAGTATTTTTCATACGGAAACGTTCGTCTTCTGTATATTCGCATATTAATCATAGAACATCTTGTGCCGCACGTACGGTATAACGTAGATTCTGTGGTTAGTTAATTTTTAATCACCTTTTTCCGTCTGATAAGATGTAGTTAACACTTTGACTGCCATGGTGGTCACCGGTGACCGGCGCAAAAGATTTGACTAGAAATGCAAAAAATTCGCAATGAAGCCTATTTGCAATCTTGCAAGAGCAATTGATATTGGAATGATGCTTCAATACTTTGGCTTCTAATAACTCTGCGTAACTTTAATTTTGCACGATTTAATTATACTCTGCAGTATTTTAACGCATCGCGGTCCTAACATAGCAAAATACGCCTGGCAGTCAAAGTGTTAATAATGCACTTCCCGCATCTATTGAATAGATACTTCATTTTGTCACTTGACGGAGTATTATGCAGATAAATGTTAGGTCAATGGGTAATCAGCTAGTTTTTGACACACTTTGATGAAAATAAAGGCGTACAGAGAGAATTTTTAATCCACCCTGTGTGTATACCCATGTATCAAGCTCCATCGTGTTTATGGATAATCAATCGGCGCAGTCTATGCCTTTCCATTAATTCGAACGTCCCGCCTCTACTTCCGTTGCCTTTAGCAGACGAACACCGCCAGTTTTATGGCCTCGCGTTTGGTCACGTTACGGCCGTTTTAGCGCAGCATAAATCTACGTAATTTCGAATTTCCCTATCTGTCAGCGTCTCGCATAGGAAATTGCATAAAATGTTCAGATACATACTTTCTGAATTAAATTTGATATAACGCTTATGTCTTCCATGGCATGCCGACACGGTTTACTACATTGCCTATTAGCACAACTTCACATAAAAAAATTCGGTGACACACAAACAAATTACATTGTCGTCTTTGCCTACTGTAATACGCATACTCTTCTCTAATTATATACCTGCGCAATATTACACATAAATATACACAAAGCATAGGTATACTTCAGATTATATTTTAGACTCTATATTCGGCGCCCATGCTTGTTCGACTTTCTCTATATTCTACAGTCATCCTTGAACGAGCTTCACCATAAAGATTTAACAGCATCTTTCCCCTCAACGCATCGACACGATTTTTCCGAAACATTTCCAATACTTCTGCAATTATATACCCACGCCACTTTATATACAAACACGATCAATGCACACACATACTCTAGACTCATGGTTGATCGAGTTTCACCGCCAACAAATAAGAGCATCTTTTGCCTTAAATCATCGATACGAATGTTCCGAAATATTTGCCATACCAGATTATATTTTAGACTCTATATTCGGCGCCCATGCCTGTTCGACTTTCTCTATATCCTACAGTCATCCTTGATCGAGTTTCACCATAAAGATTTAACAGCATCTTTTCCCTCAACGCATCGACACGATTTTTCCGAAACATTTCCAATACTTCTGCAATTATATACCCACGCCACTTTATATACAAGCACGATCAATGCACACACATACTCTAGACTCATGGTTCATCGAGTTTCACCGCCAACAAATAAGAGCATCTTTTGCCTTAAGGCATCGATACGAATGTTCCGAAATATTTGCCATACCAGATTATATTTTAGACCCTATATTCGGCGCCCATGCTTGTTCGACTTTCTCTATATCCTACAGTCATCCTTGATCGAGTTTCACCATAAAGATTTAACAGCATCTTTTCCCTCAACGCATCGACACGATTTTTCCGAAATATTTCCAATATTTCTGCAATTATATACCCACACCACTTTATATACAAACACGATCAATGCACACACATACTCTAGACTCACGGTTGATCGCGTTTCACGGCCAATAAATAAGAGCATCTTTTGCCTTAAGGCATCGATACGAGTGTTCCGAAATATTTGCCATACTTGTGCAATTATATATCCGCAGAGCTTTATATGTAACGATCGAGTTTCACCGTCAATATTTAACAGCATTGCAACGCAACCTCAGCTGCAAGTGTCAAAGCGAGGATCGCAAAGGGACAAGGAGCCGAGAAAGAAAGACGAGAGGGTGTAGGGTCGATGATTCGCGCTCGTTAATGAGTCCCAAAGGGTCGCGCCACCTCAAAGGGAAACGCAAAGAATTACGAAGCACCCGAGGCGGAGTACGAAGGTGAAACGACGAAAGGGAAGAAGGGTAGCGAAGAGACGAGAAGAGCAGAGCAGAGGGTGAGAAAGGGGGTGGGAGAATAAACCGGCTGGATTTCGGAGGGTGAAGTGCTCGGTATCTCGAGCTCACGGGTGATACCTATCTCTACGAGTGCACATATTTACTTCCTATGTGCCTCGAGGACGTGTGCGAGCACGTGTGTGAGCACGTTTATAGATTTATATATATTCCACCCCGTTCGGTGTGTGGTGTATACGGTGTCCCTGGAGGAAAGGTCAATATTACAGGAGATCGTTATATGAACACGACGGCTTCGGAGATAGAGCTGTTCGATAAGTTTAATGTTTTAAACAATTCTTCAGAAGTTGCGTTCGCCCACGTAGACATTGTGGTTAGTACTGTATGGTCACCGATTTTATTTTGCTAACTCCGTATCGTCTCCATAAGTGTCACTACTATTGAATGCTCACAAATTTTACATTCTATACGGACCCTTAGCTTATTAATTCGCGTTACAGAATTTATTTCTGTAAGTTACAGGAGATCGTTATATGAACACGACGGCTTCGGAGATAGAGCTGTTCGATAAGTTTAATGTTTTAAACAATTCTTCAGAAGTTGCGTTCGCCCACGTAGACATTGTGGTTAGTACTGTATGGTCACCGATTTTATTTTGCTAACTCTGTATCGTCTCCATAAGTGTCACTACTATTGAATGCTCACAAATTTTACATTCTATACGGACCCTTAGCTTATTAATTCGCGTTACAGAATTTATTTCTGTAAGTTACAGGAGATCGTTATATGAACACGACGGCTTCGGAGATAGAGCTGTTCGATACGTTTAATGTTTTAAACAATTCTTCAGAAGTTGCGTTCGCCCACGTAGACATTGTGGTTAGTACCGTATGGTCACCGATTTTATTTTGCTAACTCTGTATCGTCTCCATAAGTGTCACAACTATTGAATGCTCACAAATTTTACATTCTGTACGGACCCTTAGCTTATTAATTCGCGTTACAGAATTTATTTCTGTAAGTTACAGGAGATCGTTATATGAACACGACGGCTTCGGAGATAGAGCTGTTCGATACGTTTAATGTTTTAAACAATTCTTCAGAAGTTGCGTTCGCCCACGTAGACATCGTGGTTAGTAGTGTATGGTCACCGATTTTATTTTGCTAACTCCGTATCGTCTCCATAAGTGTCACTACTATTGAATGCTCACAAATTTTACATTCTATACGGACCCTTAGCTTATTAATTCGCGTTACAGAATTTATTTCTGTAAGTTACAGGAGATCGTTATATGAACACGACGGCTTCGGAGATAGAGCTGTTCGATACGTTTAATGTTTTAAACAATTCTTCAGAAGTTGCGTTCGCCCACGTAGACATTGTGGTTAGTACCGTATGGTCACCGATTTTATTTTGCTAACTCTGTATCGTCTCCATAAGTGTCACAACTATTGAATGCTCACAAATTTTACATTCTGTACGGACCCTTAGCTTATTAATTCGCGTTACAGAATTTATTTCTGTAAGTTACAGGAGATCGTTATATGAACACGACGGCTTCGGAGATAGAGCTGTTCGATAAGTTTAATGTTTTAAACAATTCTTCAGAAGTTGCGTTCGCCCACGTAGACATCGTGGTTAGTAGTGTATGGTCACCGATTTTATTTTGCTAACTCCGTATCGTCTCCATAAGTGTCACTACTATTGAATGCTCACAAATTTTACATTCTATACGGACCCTTAGCTTATTAATTCGCGTTACAGAATTTATTTCTGTAAGTTACAGGAGATCGTTATATGAACACGACGGCTTCGGAGATAGAGCTGTTCGATAAGTTTAATGTTTTAAACAATTCTTCAGAAGTTGCGTTCGCCCACGTAGACATTGTGGTTAGTACTGTATGGTCACCGATTTTATTTTGCTAACTCTGTATCGTCTCCATAAGTGTCACTACTATTAAATGCTCACAAATTTTACATTCTATACGGACCCTTAGCTTATTAATTCGCTTTACAGAATTTATTTCTGTAAGTTACAGGAGATCGTTATATGAACACGACGGCTTCGGAGATAGAGCTGTTCGATAAGTTTAATGTTTTAAACAATTCTTTAGAAGTTGCGTTCGCCCACGTAGACATTGTGGTTAGTACTGTATGGTCACCGATTTTATTTTGCTAACTCTGTATCGTCTCCATAAGTGTCACTACTATTGAATGCTCACAAATTTTACATTCTATACGGACCCTTAGCTTATTAATTCGCGTTACAGAATTTATTTCTGTAAGTTACAGGAGATCGTTATATGAACACGACGGCTTCGGAGATAGAGCTGTTCGATAAGTTTAATGTTTTAAACAATTCTTCAGAAGTTGCGTTCGTCCACGTAGACATTGTGGTTAGTAGTGTATGGTCACCGATTTTATTTTGCTAACTTCGTATCGTCTCCATAAGTGTCACTACTATTGAATGCTCACAAATTTTACATTCTATACGGACCCTTAGCTTATTAATTCGCGTTACAGAATTTATTTCTGTAAGTTACAGGAGATCGTTATATGAACACGACGGCTTCGGAGATAGAGCTGTTCGATAAGTTTAATGTTTTAAACAATTCTTCAGAAGTTGCGTTCGCCCACGTAGACATTGTGGTTAGTACTGTATGGTCAGCGATTTTGTTTTGCTAACTCTGTATCGTCTCCATAAGTGTCACTACTATTGAATGTTCACAAATTTTACATTCTATACGGACCCTTAGCTTATTAATTCGCGTTACAGAATTTATTTCTGTAAGTTACAGGAGATCGTTATATGAACACGACGGCTTCGGAGATAGAGCTGTTCGATAAGTTTAATGTTTTAAACAATTCTTCAGAAGTTGCGTTCGCCCACGTAGACATTGTGGTTAGTAGTGTATGGTCACCGATTTTATTTTGCTAACTCCGTATCGTCTCCATAAGTGTCACTACTATTGAATGCTCACAAATTTTACATTCTGTACGGACCCTTAGCTTATTAATTCGCGTTACAGAAAATATTTCTGTAAGTACAGGCGCATCATCCGCATGATCGTGGCTACTATTGTATGTAGACCGATTTTACTTTGTTAACACTAACTGCCGAGCGGATTTTGCTGTATTAGAATGGCGATGCTATGAAATACTACAGCGTTTGATTGAATTATGCAAAACGTAAATAATCTGCAGGTACTGGAGACCAAAGGATCGCATCACTATTGTAACAATAACTGCGTTTATAAAATAATTATTGCTATTCATTGCGAATATTTTAGATCCTCAGTAAAATCTCTTGCGCCGGTCACCGATGACCATCATGGCGGTCAAAGTGTTAACGGACCCTTAACTTATTAACTCGCGCTGCACGAAATATTTCTATAAATACATGCATAGTACTCATCTCTGGCATGATGGACAATATTTATCTACTCAGCGAGCTTTATGAGTATATTCCCACGGGCATATATTCACATGTTTATCGTTCCCCTCGAATACACAGACTCGGATCTAGAGTTATGCAGTTTCACGTAGATCCATATTCGCGTGGAGTTGAATGCGTGTACTCGTAGTGGGCGGCGGGGGTGAATATGTAGACACCTAAGTATCTCAGCGTTTAGGTATTCCAGGCATCGGCTTCCACCGAGGCGTGTAAATGTCTAGGCATTTAGACATCTAGGCGTCTAGGCACCTAAGCGTGTAAACATCCAGGCGTTTGGACGTCTAAGCGTGTCTGGCCACTTAGGATAGATGTCTGCCGAGCTAGACAACTCGGTGCCTCCATATCTGAATGTTTAAGATGCGGATGTACGAGAATCTGAGTGCACGGATAAAACTGAATTTTTCATGCCATATTAACTTGGGAATCTACGTACAGAATTGTTCAGATGTTTAACACTATATTTACGAATAAATGTATACGTATACGGCGTACAGAATTTGACAATGAGAAGTTTACGTGTGGTCGCTTCAGTAGGAACCAGTAAAAATTACTGGAAATAGAATGTAGTAATCTCTACAAGTTGTACTCGTAAAATGCATAATTTCGTAAATGTCGTGTTAACGAATCACTGTACGAGAGCAGCTGCGGTTTAAAATTGAACTTCGAATTCGTGTATGCTACCATGTTTAAACTACAGCATCAACTTTGCAGCACCTACTCTATACACGTTGATTGAGCGCATAAATAAGTTGAAATTCCCGTAATCACGAAAGCTCGAAAAGCCGCGCGCGATTTTCGACAGGGCGCGCGCAGCACTTCGTGACGTCAATATCATGAAACATTAAATTCGCAGAATCGTGTAGCGTCTCTTGAAATTCCGCGCGCTCAACCACGGAATCATTTTTCCTACCATTTCCAACGATTTCCTCCCGCGAAACCAAAAAGTACCCGTCCAGGCAGCCAGCATTCAGCATTCAGCATTCAGGATTCGAGCCCCTCCAGCGATCCACACAGAAACACCTACATCTGTAGAAAGGCACGAACCGGAATCAGCCGGATCTCGAGGCCGTGTTACCAAGGGGAGGGTATTGAAAGAGGATGACACCAGTGGCTGCCTGCCTGCCTGCCTGCCTACGTGTAGTTTAGTTTACTAGGGGTTGAACGCTGGAAGGGTAACCGTGGGGGTGAACGGGTGGAGGCGTTTTGAGGCTCAGTTGGTTCAGTGGGACATATCGATCCGGTTCTGACAACCAGGGGACCAGCCTTCACCGGCGACTTTTAGAAAATGGACCCCTGGATGTTGCTAGGACCCCCACGCGTGCAAATTCTCAAATACGTTCTTTGTGTCACCGACTGTTAGGTAGTTCAATTGAGGTGGACGGCGTTGAAATTTTTAGCGAATGACGGATCAAGAAAAAATTAATCAGGGATTCGAATGATTCATTGTATGGGACATGGAAATATTATTTTCTTGGTTTTAGATTGATTTTTTTTATGACATATATTTTATATGAGGTAGTAGTGCGATTATCTTTTCAAAACTTTGTTTTCTTGTATTGAATTTAGAAAATGGACCCCTGGATGTTGCTAGGACCCCCACGTGTGCAAATTCTCAAATACGTTCTTTGTGTCACCGACTGTTAGGTAGTTGAATTGAGGTGGACGGCGTTGAAACTTTTAGCGAATGACGGATGAAGAAAAAATTAATCAGGGATTCGAATGATTCATTGTATGGGACATGGAAATATTATTTTCTTGGTTTTAGATTGATTTTTGTTATGATATATGTTTTATATGAGGTAGTAGTGCGATTATCTTTTCAAAACTTTGTTTTCTTGTATTGAATTTAGAAAATGGACCCCTGGATGTTGCTAGGACCCCCACGCGTGCAAATTCTCAAATACGTTCTTTGTGTCACCGACTGTTAGGTAGTTGAATTGAGGTGGACGGCGTTGAAATTGTTAGCGAATGACGGTTGAAGAAAAAATTAATCAGGGATTCGAATGATTCATTGTATGGGACATGGAAATATTATTTTCTTGGTTTTAGATTGATTTTTGTTATGAAATATATTTTATATGAGGTAGTACTGCGATTATCTTTTCAAAACTTTGTTTTTTTGTATTGAATTTAGAAAATGGACCCCTGGATGTTGCTAGGACCCCCATGCGTGCAAATTCTCAAATACGTTCTTTGTGTCACCGACTGTTAGGTAGTTGAATTGAGGTGGACGGCGTTGAAATTTTTAGCGAATGACGGATCAAGAAAAAATTAATCAGGGATTCGAATGATTCATTGTATGGGACATGGAAATATTATTTTCTTGGTTTTAGATTGATTTTTGTTATGATATATATTTTATATGAGGTAGTACTGCGATTATCTTTTCAAAACTTTGTTTTCTTGTATTGAATTTAGAAAATGGACCCCTGGATGTTGCTAGGACCCCCACGCGTGCAAATTCTCAAATACGTTCTTTGTGTCACCGACTGTTAGGTAGTTGAATTGAGGTGGACGGCGTTGAAATTTTTAGCGAATGACGGATGAAGAAAAAATGAATCAGGGATTCGAATGATTCATTGTATGGGACATGGAAATATTATTTTCTTGGTTTTAGATTGATTTTTGTTATGATATATATTTTATATGAGGTAGTACTGCGATTATCTTTTCAAAACTTTGTTTTCTTGTATTGAATTTAGAAAATGGACCCCTGGATGTTGCTAGGACCCCCACGCGTGCAAATTCTCAAATACGTTCTTTGTGTCACCGACTGTTAGGTAGTTGAATTGAGGTGGACGGCGTTGAAATTTTTAGCGAATGACGGATCAAGAAAAAATTAATCAGGGATTCGAATGATTCATTGTATAGGACATGGAAATATTATTTTCTTGGTTTTAGATTGATTTTTGTTATGATATATATTTTATATGAGGTAGTACTGCGATTATCTTTTCAAAACTTTGTTTTCTTGTATTGAATTTAGAAAATGGACCCCTGGATGTTGCTAGGACCCCCACGCGTGCAAATTCTCAAATACGTTCTTTGTGTCACCGACTGTTAGGTAGTTAAATTGAGGTGGACGGCGTTGAAATTTTTAGTGAATGACGGAGCAAGAAAAAATTAATCAGGGATTCGAATGATTCATTGTACGGGACATGGAAATATTATTTTCTTGGTTTTAGATTGATTTTTGTTATGATATATATTTTATATGAGATAGTACTGCGATTATCTTTTCAAAACTTTGTTTTCTTGTATCGAAGATCGGATCACTGAACGTTGGTCATTGCTCGCATTACTTATTGAGTTGTTTATTCGAATGAACTGAAATAGTCAGTATGATAATTAAAATATTCGGGAGCAAGGATTTATTTGAATAATAATCTTGGGTACCTGAAGATGTCGCATATAAAGTGCGACGAGTGCATACAAATTCCGAAATATCGTGTTATAAAATTAGGCACGCGTCCGAACAAAAAATTATTTATGAACATTTCCAAAATATAATTTGAATATAATCGCGGTTAAACAACGGTACAATTTCAGTGTAGTCACGATTCGTAAACATATGTGCCCATAATTATGAAAGTGGTCTAAGTCATATATTTCTTGTTTCGAGATATTTAATGAATTGCATTTGAATAAATTAAAAAATATTTTTACATTATGCGACATTTTAATTTATAATTTTATTAGTCTTAATTAATGGAAATTTACTATGAATATGAAATTTTGTGTGAATTTTATACGATAATATTATTTTTAAAGATTGAATTGACTTAGACCATTTTCAAAATTAACTGAATGTCCTATAAATGACTTAAAGCAATAAAGAACTTTGAGTTTTATTTGAAACAATAATTTGGTTGAAATAATTCGTGAACATTTATTACATTTATTAATTATTTTTAAACAGTAATCCATTTTTATCATTATTTCGAGTATTTAAGATTCTTAAAATGTTCCTGAAAAACTGGAGGGATGTACGGTAGTAAACTCATAATATCTTTATGTTTTTCTTCCGATACTGGTCTAATGGTGGTGTATAATGGAAGTAATTTAATATTTCCGTATATTTTTGGTCTTCCTTTTTTAGGTGAAAGATCCAAAACGTGAAATTTAGAATCATCTAAAGATGTTTTACAGAACATTTTATAAGGTTCATTTTTCAAGAATCTCATCCATTGAATTTGTAGCCAAGAGACAGATTCACCCGCGGTATTTTTTACTCTTCTTGTTATTGATTATAAACCGGAATGAAGTTGCCGTTATTATTAAAATTTGATTGTCATTTATTTTATTATGTAGTTCAGAAACGCGTCAAAGAAGGCCACGTGCCATTTTCAAGTTGTTTATATAATTTATTAAAATTTTTGACTTAGACCACTTTCATAATTAAAACTAAATGAATTCCATATAATGTTGAAATTACAACCACTATCTAATGGTTCATTTTTGACAATTTCGTAAAAATTACATTGAATAAATTTAGTTAAAAATAATGTGGTATGAAATAACTGATAAACTCATTTTTTTTACATTTTGACTTAGACCACTTTCATAATTATGGGCACAAATATCTGCTCCACTGCAGTACGTTAAAGATTCTTCTCGTATTAGTAAGATACTAAAATCTTTCTTCTGACGCGTCGATGTTTTGACATTTTGACGACTCGGCGCCTGACCGCAAGGAAGATTTGTTCTTCGGCACCGAAAATCAGTCTCTCCGCGCACAATGGTCCTTCCTCGTCGTCTGATTTATCGCATCCGTGATCGCGGTTGCGGTCGCGGCACCTAAAACGAGTACAAACAGGTACATACGCATACAAAATGTATACGCACTCATACGATTGTGCGCAGCCCCTTTTGGACTATGCTCCTTTGCAGTTTAACAAATATTGAGACGCGCGTATATGCCGGTGCATATTCATGCAGACAAAAATATTAATCTAACTCTTTCTCCCTTTCAATGTGTACTTCAACCTTTAAAGTTATTTCAAATAATATGCCTTTTTATGGTTGAAAAGGGGGTTGTCAGGATAAAACTTTTGTCACCCAAAATAAGCAGCTAAAGAGGAAAACTGTTCGGAAACAAACCGATGTAATAAATCAAATCCAAGTTACAACGCTAAAAGGGTGTATTATTTTTTAAATATAAACAATCCCATTACGGGTCGCTTCGACATTAGAGAAACATATAGGAAACACTTTATGCGTACTTTAAATCAATCTCCCCCGCTTAATCACTCAAAGCAAACTACTAGTTAAGTGGAAACCGTGTGATTGGAAAGCATGTCGATATAACGAATGAAGTCTAAATTGCAAGCAAACAAATTTGATTTATTTTTCATTTCGTCTGCCGTGTACTTCGGTGCGATTTTCGCTAACTTTTTTTCCATTTACACATTCTATATTTCAGTACGATTTTCATAAGGCCATGTTCGCAAGCATGCGCACGCATATGTAGTTTACCTATGCATGGATGTTTATGTATGGCTTTACGATGGTCGAGTGGTAAAGTGAGACAGGCCGAGAAAGGCGGAATGTGAGAAAGGGAAAGGGAGGAGGAGAGAAAGAGCCGTTAACCGCGAGATTCGCCGTAATTCTTAATAAAGCTTTACGACCCCCGTAGAGATGTAAATTACCTGTCGCCGCGGCTCGATTAATAATCGCGTAATGTTCCCGCGAAACGCTCGTAAAAGGCCCTGAACTTTGCTGCGCCACCTCCTCGACATCCCCCTTCGTCGTCTACCTGAGCATCAGCCCCATTCTCCATCTTTGACGAGCCTTTTAGGGCCTTAGAACATTCCACCGACACGGTTATCTTCATATCTTGTACGAAGGAAAATGAATTCGCGTTTCTTTCGTTTCCGATTATTCCCGGACAGAATGGTCGGCAACAACTTCTAGTTCTACAATCATTTGCGCACTGAAGCAACAAAGGAGCTTTCGAAACATACAATGAGTTGTGAGGACACAGACAATCTATAGAATACTAGATGGATCTTTCATCTAATGCATTTTTATGTCATTGACAGTCATATGGCTGTGTTTGTGTAATCAGGGACCACATAGTGACTTTTTGTGATAAATAATATCCGATTCGTTGCTACTAAGATGCTTGTTGGAAGAGGAAAATAGTGGAAAGGCACAAATTTTATTACGTTTATTATTATCCCGGACAGAATGGTCGGCAACAACTTCTAGTTCTACAATCATTTGCGCACTGGAGCAACAAAGGAGCTTTCGAAACATACAATGAGATGTAACGACACAGACAATCTATAGAATACTAGATGGATCTTTCATCTAATGCATTTTTATGTCATTGACAGTCATATGGCTTTGTTTGTGTAATCAGGGACCACATAGTGACTTTTTGTGATAAATAATATCCGATTCGTTGCTACTAAGATGCTTGTTGAAAGAGGAAAATAGTGGAAAGGCACAAATTTTATTACGTTTATTATTATCCCGGACAGAATGGTCGGCAACAACTTCTAGTTCTACAATCATTTGCGCGCTGGAGCAACAAAGGAGCTTTCGAAACATACAATGAGTTGTGACGACACAGACAATCTATAGAATACTAGATGGATCTCTCATCTAATGCATTTTTATGTCATTGACAGTCATATGGCTTTGTTTGTGTAATCAGGGACCACATAGTGACTTTTTGTGATAAATAATATCCGATTCGTTGCTACTAAGATGCTTGTTGAAAGAGGAAAACAGCGGAAAGGCACAAATTTTATTACGTTTATTATTATCCCGGACAGAATGGTCGGCAACAACTTCTAGTTCTACAATCATTTGCGCACTGGAGCGACAAAGGAGCTTTCGAAACATACAATGAGTTGTGACGACGCAGACAATCTATAGAATACTAGATGGATCTTTCTTCTAATGCATTTTTATGTCATTGACAGTCATATGGCTTTGTTTGTGTAATCAGGGACCACATAGTGACTTTTTGTGATAAATAATATCCGATTCGTTGCTACTAAGACGCTTGTTGAAAGAGGAAAATAGTGGAAAGGCACAAATTTTATTACGTTTATTTCACTTTGTAATTTCTTTATTTGTAGTAATTTTATATCTATTTTTGTTAAATTCCGACATATTTCTTAATATATCATTCGAACAATTTGGAATTTCTGAATACAATTTGCACTTTTCTAAACCTGTGTGCACTCCCATCGCATGGGTATTTGGCCGAGTTGATTGGTGAACATTTATTTTTTTACTTCATTTCGGAGCTCATTTGTTGTCATATTTTCACCTATTTTTGACCATATCTCCGAAACTATTGCGAATTTCGGGGTGCGCCTTGCATTTTTCCGAGTCATTTTGGACCCCCTTTGATATGTTAAAATAGCAAACAAATCGGTGACCCATCATTTTTTCGCAAAAATGGTTGATTCAAGATTTTAGATTTTCGTGATTTCTTCAAGGCCCTGTCCCGTCTAAAGTAGTGAACGAAACTTATAACTAATATAGGTTTTTTTAAAGCCCTTTGGACGTACTTTCACGTGGGATTAATGGCGATCAGCAATTTTGAAAAAAAATTTTTTTTGCCCTTTCTTAAAATCGTCATGTCTCGGAAACTATGAAGAGTTCAGCGCGCGGAAAGTGGTCTATCTTCAGGGCAAAATACCTTCTATCGAATGGTATAGATCCGAAACAAAAAAAAAATTTGACATTTTTCGCCTATTTTCGCGTATTTTCAGCTTATTTTTCTTATTTTTCTCTCTATTTTTGCTTATAACTCGTGAGCTGTTACGAATTTTGAGGCGTGGTTTGAATTTTTTTGAGTCTCTGTCGACCTTCTTTCATTTCATATGGGTGAGCAAGTGAAATTATTTACTTTCAGACGGTGGTTGTTAAAAAACCCGTCATTTTGTTACGTTTCTCTCGATTTTTCAATCTATTTTTTGTCATATCTCGGAAACTATTTCGAATTTTTCAACGCGGTTGCATTTTTTCCAAGTCACTTTGCACCCTTTTTCATCTGCCACAATTACAAGTCGATCGGTAGATTTTTAATTTTTGACTCCATTTTCAGGCCCGTTTTTCACGATTTTTCCACACATTTTTGCCTATATCTCCGGAACTATTGCCAATTTCGGGGTGTGCCTGGCATTTTTCTTAGTCATTTTGGACCCCCTTTGATATACTAAAAAGGCAACAAAATCTGAGATCCATCATTTTTTGGACCTTAAGATTTTCTCGATTTTTTTAAGGCACTGTCCCATTTAAACTAGCGAACGAAACCTATAACTAATATAGGTTTTCTTAAAGCTCTTTGGACGTACTTTCGCGTGGGAGTAATCGCGATCAGCAATTTTGAAAAAAAATTTTTTTTGCTTTCTTAAAATCGTCGTATCTCGGGAACTATGACGAGTTCAGCGGGCGGAAAGTGGTATATTTTCAGGGCAAAATACCTTCTATCGAATGGTATAGATCCGAAACAAAAAAAAAATTTTACATTTTTCGCCTATTTTAGCCTATTTTCGGCTTATTTTCGCTTAACTTTTCGTCATTTTCCACATATTGTTGTTCATATCTCAGGAACTATTTCATATTTTTGAGTGCGGTTTACATTTTTCTGAGCCCCTTCCGACATTCTTTAATTTCTCACGTGCGAATAAGATATACGACGAACTTTCAATGAGTGGAACTGGTTCGATTCTCGTAACTCCATCATAATCAAATAACCGACACGTTCATGCCAGATTCGTTTGTAACTGCTTGCCGCAGCAATTAACACATTGTTGACCGGCAATTTTCAGCCAAAGTCGTCTCAAGTCACCGGCTATTATTTAGTAACTGAACATGGAAGTGAAACGATGTAAATAACCTTTAATAGTTTGCTCGTGCATAATGAATTAAAATTGAACTTTGGACATAGATTGTATGTTACTTTTAATATTTTTTCGTATGATTAACTGTACTGCAGTCATTTATGCATAGATATAGACAAGAGGTTTTGCACATATATATCTTGTTTCGTTGCGCTTTCCTTTTAAAGAGCTAGATTATGCCCTTGTTACTTCATTTTCAATAATCATTTCCCAAATGACTACATCTTATTTAAAAACCACTCGAGCAACTATATGAAGCATTCACGTATAATTTATTGAAAAATGCGTCACCGTCACGTTCCGTCGTTTTTGACATCTTCTAATACCAGAATTGTAATAAAAGCCTCAGTACCATGAAAAGTATGCTTTTTTATAATGAAGCAGACGCGATTGAACACAGTGAACAAAATTTTGCTATATTCTATATTGCCCTGCGTTTCGAAAATTAAAATAGCCGACGCAAGTCCAAACACGAATTAACTCGTGACCGGTCAACAACGTTTGGCCATGAAAACACGAGTTAACTCGTGACCGGTCAACAATGTGTTAATAAGCCGCGATCTCGATGAAATCGCAATGAAAGTTCATTCGCAATCTTTGGGGGAAACAATGAATTTCAGTTGTCCGTCAGGACGAAACATCAGACAAGCCTAACGGGGGAAGGCAGAGGGCCGAGAAACGGTTGAAATTGAGGAACGACCGAGATGAAAGTAGGAGCCCGGAAGCGAAGAGAGAAGGGCGACGCGAAAGTCCGGAGAGTCGAATTTGCACGGACATAAAAATTTTACGAGCAGCCCTCCCCACCCGGTCGAGGACACTCGCTGAATGTCTCCGCGATATCGGGTTGGCCTCGAAGGGCGTAGCTTCTCGCCGGATCCAACGGTCCCCGAGGATATTCCGCGATAGTATCGTGATTTTTGATCGGTCGATCCTTCCGCGTGCACAGAAGGATCTTTACCGAAGAAAGCGAAATTCGTCATTCCACTCACATCCCTTTCTGCCTCCCTCCCCCTGGGAGCCCCCTTTTCTTCCCACGAACGGAGACGAGGATTTTACGAGCGCCGAGATTCCACGAATAATTCTTTCCTGATTTCCCTCTCCTTCTTCGTCGCGAATGCCATTTTTGGTATCCACTTTTACGAGCCGAATGCTATATTAGGAGAATAAAGCAGAATATCGGTAAAGATATCGGTATATACGTGATGAGGGTTAAGAACGAAGAACGTCGGTGGGGGTCCTTTGAAACGTCCGCAGTGGCCAGGTAGTAATGCGAATGGGGCTAAGTGATATTTCGCATGCCGATTTGTTGACGCTCTCGATTTCTCGGGAACGCTCGAGAAAGTTTCGCTCCGGCGAAACGACGAAATACTTGCGCTCTTTATTTTCTCGCTCCTACGCGAGCCGTATAAAGAGTGATGCGGATGCAGGAAAACCGCGCCACTTTTAACCCCACGTACGTTGAATGAGGACAAGTTGAGCTAATCCACCGGCAAAATCTGCAAAAGGATATGACGGAAGGACAGAATTCAGAAGGAAAGAAAGCAGGCAGGTTAAACGTTAACTTTAAATTCCAACCCTGAAATTCCATCTTTCGTATTAAACTTCTATTTATATCTGACCGTAATTGCCGACATGCAGGTATGTAATTGAACATCGAACCGTAGTCTTCAGAAAAATGTTAGGAAAGGACCGAATGTACTAGATTTCTATTTACACGTGACAGTAATTGAAATTGAAATAGCACCCCTAATATGGGACTTATTTTTTATACGTGACCGTAATTGCCGGCACGCAGTTTCATAACTGAACGTCGAGCGTTTCATTTCCGATATTGCCCCGCGAGAATTTCATTCCCGGTGCCGCCTGAACTTTCCACAATTTTCAATCGCTCGACTTTCAGCGCGCGAAACACTTTCCTGCCCGATAACTTTCGACATCGAGAAATCCCCGATAAACACGCGCGCGCGCGCAACGAATTCTCGAAAATTGAACGTTATAAAATTTCCATGTCAAACCGGAATGAGGCTGGAGTAGGGGAATGATCGAAGTAACCGACGAGGAGATGGCATCGTGCAGGCCGCGTGCGCGCAATGCCAGGGAAAAGAGTATAAAAGAGCGGAAGAATTCGTCCTTCCCGAAATACTCGCGGTCCGCAAGAGAAAATAACCGACGTCGTGCGGCGCATAAAGATGCGAAATACCTCATCTTTCTCGCCCATCGCCCTTCACTCTTCATCCTGATCCTTGTCCGCGCACCTCCGCCATTGCCTTCCTTTCTGTATTCTTCCCTCATTCCCCGTTTATTCCCGCTTCGAGTCTTCCCATCTTTCGCGTTCGATAACCCCTGTTACGGTCTATGCACCTTTCAATATCTTAACCCTTTGCACTCCTATGTCGAGTGTAACTCGACATCAGTTTTTATGGCAGGAGCTCCTTTGTCGAGCTCCACTCGACATTTTTTCATGTCTAAATAAATAGATATCGTGCACACGTTATCGACGCTCTCGCAATGTCACTAGAAGGGTTAGACATTCAGGTAATCGAAGAGAAATAAAAGAACTGGATGTGATCACAGATTATAATAAAAATATAGATGGTGTCGATATGGCGAACCAATACGCGACATCTTACTGTTTTTTACGTCGAGCACTCAAGTGGTGGAGGGAATATTTCTTTTGGGGATTAGAAATCTCCATGGTAAATGCGTATATTTTATACAAAGAAAAAACAAAAAACCAAGGAACAGAACCTATAGCCCACAAAAAATTTCGCGAAAAGATTTTGTCAATGCTAATTCGTGATTGTCGTCATCCAAATATGAAATTGGGGAGGCCTGGAACACATGATAAACACGATCGCTTAGATGGAAAGCCTCATTTAATCTTCCTACATCCCGAAGGAAAACACAAAGACTGTGCAGTTTACTCAAATAGAAAAACATCTGGAGGAAAAAGAGAAACCACCTATTTTTGTGAAACGTGTGAAAGAAAATCAGGGTTACATCTTGCAAGCTCTTTCAAAAATATCATACCCTTGAAAATTTCAATATACGATAATACTGTAAATAAAATTAGTATTTAAGTGAATTTGTTTCTTCCTTTATTTATTTAAATTGCTTTATATTTTTAGTTAAGGTAAATTTCAAATAAAACACTTAAAAGCGTTGGGAGCTGCTGGTAACGAAATTGAAATAAAATTCGGAGTGCAAAGGGTTAAGGATCCCTATTCAGTTTTCTGCTTTGTCCAAAAATTCATTATACAGATACAGTATTTGAATTGTAAAAATATTAATCATTAATTGTCGATTGCAGATACAGTAATCTCTTCATTCGCGTATTATGTTCTATGGACGTTTGAATATTTCCTCCGAAATTATATGCGGCTAGGTGCGTCAATATAAGGGCCCGCCCGAATTTGCAATTTTATTTAAAAAAAAATGGATGATTCGTATATGATATTTGTACCATCAAAATATTAATGATTTGTTGTAGATTGCAGATACACTAATCCCTTAATTTATATGGTAATCGGTTCAATGAAAACAATGCGTAAATGTAACCATGAAAAACTGTTTCAAATAAGCATCTCTTCCACATTCACAAATATATATCTAGCCAGAAAAAACTTAACCACGGACTTTTTTGAAAACTGCATGGCAACAAAACACATTTTTTTTAATTATTTTTATTTCCACAGTTTAAGGTTACTTATTCAAAATGATTAGTATTTATGGAGAGATTATTGTATTCATTATTTCTTCTTAAGAATAACTTTTATTTTGCGGAACGTGAGCATTTTTCATATTGCAAAAATACTCGGATTGTCACGTTCTGTAATTCTACAATTCTCGCTTTACATCACTTGCATTCTGTAATTCTTACTTTACATAACTGACATTCTATAATTCTTCATCTAATTTCATATTCGCAGAATTGGGTCGCGCGCGCCAAACACCCATTCCCAACATTGCACGTCATCGAGTTTTTCCCCGTTCTCGGAATTCCCGATCTTTCAACGGCATAAGCGATTTAATCCGTGACTGTCCAAGTTTCACGACCCCCGGTCAGCAGCCGCGCACTCGACCCGTTTCGCAACATGCAAATTTCAAGATTGAAAATCGGCCATTCGGTTGTTCGTTAAATCCCGGGGCTTTTTCCGATTGGTCGGCAAAGTGGACGGAATTAAAAGGCGGCGAGCGGCGAGTTTGTACTTTGCATTATTCGGCGGGGCTCATTAGAATAACAGCTCCGCGCGTTCTCGGCGAAACGGCGAATGTCTTTTTCATCCCGATGCTGTTTCTGGACAAAGAGGCGCGACGAGAAAGGCGGCCTAACGAACTCGGCGGAAAAGAGCCTGCTTTCCGCCGAAGCTTCGCTCCAAAAACAGCGCGTAACTTTGGGAATTAGAAATCCTGGCGATGACGTCGTCGCCCGCGCGTTACAAGCGGCGGAATTAGGTGAACTTGCAAATTTGCGGGGGACGCTCGTATAATTGTAGACATCGCGAATATTTGTGCCCATAATTATGAAAGTGGTCTAAGTCATATATTTCTTGTTTCGAGATATTTAATGAATTGCATTTGAATAAATTAAAAAATATTTTTACATTATGCGACATTTTAATTTATAATTTTATTAGTCTTAATTAATGGAAATTTACTATGAATATGAAATTTTGTGTGAATTTTATACGATAATATTATTTTTAAAGATTGAATTGACTTAGACCATTTTCAAAATTAACTGAATGTCCTATAAATGACTTAAAGCAATAAAGAACTTTGAGTTTTATTTGAAACAATAATTTGATTGAAATAATTCGTGAACATTTATTACATTTATTAATTATTTTTAAACAGTAATCCATTTTTATCACTATTTCGAGTATTTAAGATTCTTAAAATGTTCCTGAAAAACTGGAGGGATGTACGGTAGTAAACTCATAATATCTTTATGTTTTTCTTCCGATACTGGTCTAATGGTGGTGTATAATGGAAGTAATTTAATATTTCCGTATATTTTTGGTCTTCCTTTTTTAGGTGAAAGATCCAAAACGTGAAATTTAGAATCATCTAAAGATGTTTTATAGAACATTTTATAAGGTTCATTTTTCAAGAATCTCATCCATTGAATTTGTAGCCAAGAGACAGATTCACCCGCGGTATTTTTTACTCTTCTTGTTATTGATTCTTCTAGTCGGAATGAAGTTGTCGTTATTATTAAAATTTGATTGTCATTTATTTTATTATGTAGTTCAGAAACGCGTCAAAGAAGGCCACGTGCCATTTTCAAGTTGTTTATATAATTTATTTAAATTTTTGACTTAGACCACTTTCATAATTAAAACTAAATGAATTCCATATAATGTTGAAATTACAACCACTATCTAATGGTTCATTTTTGACAATTTCGTAAAAATTACATTAAATAAATTTAGTTAAAAATAATGTGGTATGAAATAATTGATAAACTCATTTTTTTTAAATTTTGACTTAGACCACTTTCATAATTATGGGCACATTTAAGCGCCGAATGATAAAGTCGAATCGGACAAGATGAGGGGGTTGTCGAGCGTCTTCCGGAACGGTTGAAATTAGGTGCACTTGCCAATTGTACGAGAGACTCGTGTAGAGAATTTTATGGGACTAGATAAACCCGTAAATGGCGTCAACGGATGATCGTATTTCCATGGTAGTGGAATCGTAAAATGATAAAATACACTCTGTTACCCGGGTTGCGGTCGAAAAATACAGTACGCAGGTGTTAGAGTTAGGTGCAGATGACATGAATAAATGCGGATTATTGCACTTGTTGGGTCGTACATTTATTATGACGTGGGAACGATACGGCAGAGAGAGAAAGAGAGAGTGAAACGAAACAATCGATGACAGAAGGGTTTCTAGAGTACGGTAAAACAATCAGTTAGCATTGGTGTATGCAGACACACACACACTAGTTAGCTCAATATATTTTATTTCTCGAAATCAGTACGAAATCTTTAATGTTACAAAATATGTATTTTATGGCTATATACCGGATAAAATTTCTTCATATTTCACACATATCTGGGAACGTTAACCGAATTGTGAACCATTTTTCTACGAGATTAATAAAACATAAATTGAAATAAAGCAACAGAATATAGACTTCACAAAGTATATAGCATTAACCCTTCTTTGCATGATGGTGGAAATTTCCATCATAACATTGAATGCCCAAAAATTATATAAAAGAACAAGTTCACTTTCATCTAACTTTGCATGATGATGGAAATTTCCATCATATTGTTTTTTGCTAAATTTATAAAAAAAAAATATACTAAGATTTTTTTAACCATTTTTCCTTTAATTTTGACCGTGAATTATATCACCTTGATTTATTTCACCAATAAAGAAAAAATCATGCAAAGAAGGGTTAATTTTCTTCACATCGCGTAATACACAATTCGTTTAACGCTCATGAATTGTTCAAATTTAGTAACTAATCTCTCTTCTGACATGCAGCACGTGTCGAAACGTCATGTTTTATATAAATAAATTTGATCCTTCGTTAACACTAGATTGCCCGAGATTTCTTGTATACCTATATTGCCCAAAAACAGTCAAAATGACTGCATTGTGAAAAAATAACAAATATGTAAAGAAATTTGTTTAAAATTAATTTTTAATACTTTTTATGTTATTTACAGTTATATAACAGGTTATTAGTAAATATTAACTGTACATATTGACTGTTTTCAATGAACTTAACCCATATTTCCGAAAGCAAGGCAAATTTATTTGATTGTAGGCGCCTACTGCGTTCGGTTCTTTTGTCAAAATGAATAAATCGTAGGATTTGCTTGAACTTTTCTCTGGCCATAGTTTTTCTAAAAGATTCGGGACCCCACTTCGCTGACCATAAATATATAGCATTAAAATTTGTTGCCTCGTCAGCTCCACGAGCATATAGACCCAATAAATGCACGTATTTCCGGTAATGATATTGTCCAACCGTTCCGCAAAATTCGGCGACATTCTTCTGTGCACTTTCTTATATGTTTGATAATATAGTTATCTATTATCGACGATAATGCACTGATAAGATTATCTGCCACAATGTTCCTTTTTGCGTAGCCTGTTGGCCCTTTCACACTCTCGAAAATACAAGCAGATGGTATCCTTCCAGGAATACCACCTTCGTCAATTTTTGTCCACACAGTACCATCAGCAGCTGTTTCGACCTCCTGAAACGTATTTTCAGTTTCTTCATCAGAATCTGAATAGTTAGCACCCTACACCTTTTCCTATATTGATGACACTTTCATTTTCATCATTGGTGATCGACTCTTCATCACTATCTTCAGCGTCATATTTTCACTTTGAATATAATCCGCTTCAATTTCAGTTGATAGTTCAGAATTTGTTGCATTTGATTCTATATCGGAGCACTCTTCACTTATGTTCGTTAGCTTTTCCAAGAACTCATTTCTGTTCGACATTTTTTTCATAAAGTTAGGGCGCAAAAGAAATAAAATAAACAACTTGTTAGAACAACACTTTATAAAGATTAGAATAACTAGTACTACTTTAGCTTATTGAGCAACTGACACTTATCAAGTATACGCCCAAATCGACAATTTATCATGCATCATATTTCAATACAAAGCCGGACTCATATAAGAAATTTACTCAATTCAATAAATAAAAATCTTTTGATTATTTAAAATTTACCAAGCAGTCAAAATGACTGCCTTGGGCAATCTAGTGTTAAAGGCATACGTGTAATGCCGTAACGGTAGATTTTTAAACAGTGACATTTAAACACATGCGCTTACCCATACGTCAATTAGAAGAGAAAAACTAACAGGAAAGAAGAAACCGTTTGCGTTCGACAATTGTAGTCGAAAAGTGGCATTTGTTAAGGGCTCCCAATCATTTCGTCATCCACACCCGATTAACGTCTCCCACGGAGGGTGCGTGGACGCGACAAAGGAACGATAGCGTGTAACTTTTGGGACAAAGGAGCTGTCCATCGGCGGAACCTCAATTTCATCGAATATCTCTCTCTTTTCCTCTCAGCGAACCACGGCTCTTCGAACCTTCTTTGTCCGTGGAAATCTTTTAAAGGAGACCGAACAGAATGCTAACGTGACAAAGGGCCACTTCCGCCTTTCTCTTCAGCTCTTTCCTCTTCCCTCCCTTCGACGCTAAAAACACTTAGGTGAACAGCGAACTTTTTGCGGTTCGACAGAAGCATAAATATCAATGACACGACATACGTAGTTCTTGAACAATATTCGTAGACGTCCGTTACAACATTTTTATTTAACATCTTCAAGTACATTGCCACATATCTGTGCGTTGAGATTGTTGCAATTATAATTATTTTCACTGATAAAAAAGAATGAAAATTCGGTGGTAAATTATGAAGTAGATATTAATTTTAATATTTCTGTTTAATCTCTTCAAGCACACTGACATATATGTGTACGTTTTGTTTCTGTAAATTATAGTAATTTTTACTAACAGATGTATTGCTTGAAGAGATAAATATTATCTACGTTTATTTGAATAATGCAGTTACGTGAATTGATTAGATGCAGTCTGAAACATGAGTAGCAACGACTTCAAGTATTAATACTTTGCGGACCGAGCATTCTATTGCTAATCGTACCCAGTGGCCGGGTATCTTTTTGCGTCAAATATCTTTAAATTAGTGATGATTTGTTAGTAGTCAACACGTTGACTGCCATGGTGGTCATCGGTGACCGGTGCAAAAAATTGTACTCAAAATGCAAAAAATTCGCAATGAATCCTATTTGCAATTTTGTAAAAGCAATTGATATTGGAACGGCGCTTCAACATTTTGGCTTCTAACAACTGTGCATTACTTTCATTTTGCACGATTTAATCATACTCTGCAGTATTTTATCGCATCGCGGTTCCAACATAGCAAGAAACGCTTGGCAGTCAAAGTGTTAAACTGTCCACAAATATTTCTGTAATATTGCTAACCGTTTTGTCGTTATCCATATTTCAGAGCTCAAATAATTAATTCGCAATACAAATTACGAAAAACTGCGGCTGGCAATCACGTAGCAACTCGGCTGACATCTCCTCAGTGGCCCAGAATGACGAAATACGCAAGACGATATATCTCGTCAATGGCCCCGAACGACGAAATAGCAATGACGAGATATCTCGTCATCCGTCCGCAATGTGTTAAGTCGTCCCGAATTGATTTGAACAGTTTAGTTCGACAGAGAAATCATTTTCGAAAGTGAGTGTAGAACGCGGTTGAATCCCAGAACATCAATGACTATATCATCGTGCCTCTACTCGGCATCAATTAGCGTCATACAATTTCTCATGCTCGCCATTGTTCGCCGCACACAAAATCCTCAGGAACACACGCGCTTTCTGATCTTATCAAAAGGCTATCGTCCGCACACTTCGCACACGAAGTCTCTCTTCCATGAATCAGAATTTCGCCAGAAACTAAGTGCGAGCGAGAAGGCGTGCGCGCGCGCGCAACGTCAGAAAATCTAAGTCGTACACGATTATGGTCTGAGTCACGAGATAAGAGACTTCCTGAACAAAGGAAGAGAGAGCCTGGATTAAGCCAGTCGTTTGCCGAGGGTGAAAGAGAGATATCGCTTTCTCTCTCGCGCCGTCTGCTTCTCACGGCTCGCCATTTGTAGAACAGTCGGAACACGTCTTTCTTACGTCAGCCCTTAAAGGCGACGGCCTCGGATTCACAGAATGATAAGGGCGTAACTCCGTGCCCGATCCTTTTTCTTCTCCTGCCCCGTCGCCACTCGATCAGGATTAAAGGTCTGTCGACGTAAAGAGGACCGCGGTCTTTGTCCTTTACAGCCGTTAACGTAGTAGGTAGGCTTCATGCAGAGATATCAATTGGGCTAAACAATGTCAATAGATGCATTTCAAGTCGCTTCTTTCGTTTTCCGTACAGAAGCTAGTTCTGGCGCCAGCAATTCACGGCTTTTAACCCTTTGACTGCTAAAGGCGTATATATACGCTTTAACAAGTCCATCAATATATACTCAAGGCATAAATATACGCCCTCTGTATTTTTTTTACTATAACACCTTTATTAATGTTTTACCGATTGATTCAACATGGACTTTATCGTCCTATATAACATAGCAACTAAATATTGGCAATTGTTTCAATGCCGTTCAGTTAATTGCCTTTATATCACACTGCTTCATATTAAAATATTACACTTCATATTAAAATAGCTTAAAAAATTACTTAAGATAAATAAAAAAATGGATACTTTCAATTTATATGCCATTTTTATTTTTTAAACCGTAAGAATGCTTTCAAATTTCCAAGTGCTGTTTCGGTCATTAGTCAGTGAACAACCAGTCGCAGCGATTGAATGCGAAAAACGAGCCGCAGTCAAAGGGTTAATTGTCCGAAAGTAGTTTCATATCATTTGCCATTGGGGTGAAGACTTGCCGAAGGAATCTCGATTGATGCATTTCAAATTACGTTTAGAGTTCTTGGATGTAATCCGAAGAAATCGATTTCTTTTCCTCGTTGCAGAAAGTAGTTGCGGGATGCGAAAATTCGAACTCGTCGTAGATAAAAAAATCTCGACGGTAATCCACAAGTTGTAGTTGTCGGCATATTATTTGTATTTAGATTTGTTTAGAGTTCCTTAGGATGTAATCCGAAGGTAATCGATTGTAATCCGATAGTTTCCTCGTTGTCAGCGCAATAGTTCCGTTGCGGGATGCGAAAATTCGAACTGTTTCGTCGTAGATAAAAAAATCTCAGTTATTTCTCACAAACATCTTCACTTCTAGTTCAGTAGCCCTAGGCTATGTTGAATTTAATTAACACTTTGACTGCCATGATGGTCACCGGTGCCCGATGCAAGAAATTTGACTGAAGATCCAAAATATTCGCAATGGGTAGCAATTATTATTTTATAAATGCAATTGTTATTAGAATAGTGATGCGATCCTTTGGTCTCCAATAGCTGCACATTATTTATATTTGCATAGCATCGCCGTTCTAATATAGTAAAATACGCTTGACAGTCAACGCGTTAAAGATCGCTTTAAAGAAAAAGGTTTTTCTCTGACACTTCAAAACTACTGTCGCATCGACGCACTTCATTTCGAAATGTTCGCTGACTTTAAAGGACGCTTCGTCCCTTAATACAATGCCAGCCGCGAAAGAAAAGTGACCTGGGGAAGGTGGAGCGGTGGAGAAACTAACGGTACAAGTTGTTAACAAAAATGGGCAGGGACCACACGCAGGTAGAAATATTGTTGAGAGTGAGGAAAAGGATATTTGTTGTAAGGATATTCACCTCCGGTTGAAAGAAGGAAGCGGCGGACAGAAGAAACGGAAAGGGAGGCCTTTGTGTGGCAGTGTGGCGCACGCGGCCTCTTGTCCTCTTTGTCCTCGCGGCACGCTTCGCCCAATCGATGAAACGCTTTGCTTTAAACGAACCCCATAACACCAGCGCGCGTGCTTTCCTATCGTTTCGATCGCTGTCTTTCTCCTGCCGCCTGCGCGGCCACTCAATTTTTATAGCAAGAGCAATCCAACAATCTTCTACCTTCGGGGCGGTACGCTTTGCAGGCCATAAAAAAGGCCTTTGTGAAAGTCGTAGCCGTGACGACGCACTTTGTTTCTTGTACCTGTGTGGACTGGACTTTGAAGAGGTGTAAACAATTTGGAAACTAAAGAGAAGATTGTTTAACACTTTGACTGCCAAGCGTATTTTGCTATATTAGAACCGCGATGCGATAAAATTCTGCAGAGTATGATTACATCGTGTAAAATGAAGGTAACGCAGAGTTATTAGAAGTCAAAGTATTGAAGCATCATTCCAATATCAACGGCTTTTACTAGATTGCAAATAGGCTTCATGGCGAATTTTTTGCATTTGTAGTAAAATCTTTTGCGCCGGTCACCGGTGACCACCGTGGCGGTCAAAGTGTTAAAGAAATTTTATTTTCATATCGCTCTGTTTTTGTGCCACGAGGCTCGATAATTTATTATGTATTGAGGTTATTAAGGCGACTCTGTTTCACATTCCGTAAGAATCGCATTACGAAAGCCATTGTCATGGTGACGCACATTGTTTAAAATTTACACAATCGTGTAAAACTTTCGTAAAATTCTATCACTTCTATAGTACAAAATACCGAAATCGTTTTTACCTCAAATAATTCCGAACGGATTTTCGTGCATACCACCCCGGAAGCAAAATTAACTTTTTACACAATCATCTTCTGTCGTGAACCACGTAGATACTTCATAACTCGCAGTATTGCAAAGTCTCGAAAAAATCAATGGACCAATCCCACCGCTCCCCCTTTCTCTTCCTCCTCTTCTCACCTTTTATCTCTCTCTCGCTCTCTCATTCAAAGAGAGAGTTCTTTGTCCTCGTGGCGAGGGTGCGATCGATAGCAGAGAGCGACTTCGTCTTTGGCTTCCTCCTTTGTCTCGTGAATGAGGATTAATGAAACGGTATTCCGCATAATTAAGTTACAACAGTCGACAAGTTAACCCTTTCTGATTTTCCAATCCCGCCCGGAATTTCATACTCGAAAATTACCTTGTCAAAAAGAAGCTCTGTTAAATTTGTCTTTTCTTCGCCGCGATCAAATTGAGTATGCGTCTACGTGTTAACCCTTTGCACTCCGAATTTTATTTCAATTTCGTTACCAGCAGCTTCCAACGCTTTTAAGTGTTTTATTTGAAATTTACTTTAACTAAAAATATAAAGCAATTTAAATAAATAAAGGAAGAAACAAATTCACTTAAATACCAATTTTATTTACAGTATTGTCGTATATTGAAATTTTCAAGGGTATGATTCAAGGGTATCTTTTGAAAGAACTTGCAAGATGTAACCCTGATTTTCTTTCACACGTTTCACAAAAATAGGTGGTTTCTCTTTTTCCTCCAGATGTTTTTCTATTTGAGTAAACTGCACAGTCTTTGTGTTTTCCTTCGGGATGTAGGAAGATTAAATGAGGCTTTCCATCTAAGCGATCGTGTTTATCATGTGTTCCAGGCCTCCCCAATTTCATATTTGGATGACGACAATCACGAATTAGCATTGACAAAATCTTTTCGCGAAATTTTTTGTGGGCTATAGGTTCTGTTCCTTGGTTTTTTGTTTTTTCTTTGTATAAAATATACGCATTTACCATGGAGATTTCTAATCCCCAAAAGAAATATTCCCTCCACCACTTGAGTGCTTGACGTACAAAACAGTAAGATGTCGCGTATTGGTTCGCCACATCGACACCATTTATATTTTTATTATAATCTGTGATCACATCCAGTTCTTTTATTTCTCTTTGATTACCTGAATGTCTAACCCTTCTAGTGACATTGCGAGAGCGTCGATAACCTGTGCACGATATCTATTTATTTAGACATGAAAAAATGTCGAGTGGAGCTCGACAAAGGAGCTCCTGCCATAAAAACTGATGTCGAGTCACACTCGACATAGGAGTGCAAAGGGTTAAACGGATAAGTCTCCTTATAAAACGGTTTTACATGAAACACATCTTGCATTTTCTGTATGCAAAACCTTTGAACTGTGCGAGCCGGCGAAAAAGTCGAATTCTATTACTCGTGCTGGTACATGTCCAACGGTCGTTCAACTTCTGACAACGTATCGATTGAGTACTTCTCTGCATTCAACAATTATTTCACTGACAAGTTCTTTTTAATACCGGACGTAAATACATCGCGATATAGATCAGTTTCTCAATTTTTGCCGAATAACGGTTCCACTTATTGAAAATAAAACCCAATATAAGTTTTAAGAATGCATATTTATTTCATATAGTTTAACCAAAAGTAATGGCGTTTTGGAAAATGAAAATAAATGTTATTCGGTGAATAGTGAACTGACAAGTTCTTTTTAATACCGGACGTAAATACATCGCGATATAGATCAGTTTCTCAATTTTTGCCGAATAACCGTTTCACTTATTGAAAGTAAAAGCCAATATAAGTTTTAAGAATGCATATTTATTTCATATAGTTTAACCAAAAGTAATGGCGTTTTGGAAAATGAAAATAAATTTTATTCGGTGAATAGTTTCCTCTTAATCTTTGGTTTTACTAATTTTTCATACATTTTCTGATCTTCGCTGCAACATTTAATTAAATCTTATTGAAGTGTGAAGGCTCGTTGAATGATTGGTTCATTTTCCGTATTGGTACTTTTCCATTTTTTTTTTGCTAATTCAAGAGCTTTACAAAGATTTTCTACAGTGCGTAAATTTCTTTTGCCTAGTCACTTTTACGTTCATCATTAGGTTAGATTTCAGATATATGATTTAAGTAATTATCGGTTAATTCACGATCAACTAATAATTCCTTAATCAATTAATTTTAAACATTATCACTAGAAGAAGCAAACAAAAAAAGTCAGAGTTACGCAATTGATACGTTCAAGCAAGAATTTATACAGAGAACGAAACCTATTTGACTGCAATTTGCGGTGTCAAAAAATCTCGCGAAGAAGATGCCGCGTAAATTGAGGGACGAGTGTTTACGTGCACCGTGTATGTACGGTGAAAACGTTCTTTTCATTTCTAGCACATTTCTGTCCCGTTCCGCTCTCATTCCTCTTTCGTAACCCTGCTCAGAAGCAAATTATCTTACTTACGGTGGACAGGATGCCTCCCATCCTAACGCGATTAATGTCAATTTGCGCCCGCGGTGGAAATAGGGAAAGAAACGGAGAGAAAGAGGCCAGCGATTTCAAGAAAGCTGTTCGCGAACAATCCAGTGGTCATATAAAATTCGAAATATCTCACCGTCGGTAATACGCATATTTCTTATGTTTAAACGTGCTCGGAATGTTTACCTACGCTATCGCTCTTTGTGGAATATTTTTCGCAATTATAGAAACGTTCATAAGCGAAACTAAAAAACATGCACTTTGTACATGTTTACCATGGCAAAAAATCCAGATAAACCCGTGTGCAGTACAATAAAATGTACACAATTTTAAATACGCGAAATAGCAGACATGTAGAAATAGTTTCGTTTTTTGAGGACGTAAGTCGATATCATCGTCTTTTATTTCAATTCATGGTTGATTAATCTCGCAGAAACACTAACCATGTAATTTATTCGCGTTCAATAATACTCGGTTAACCTTCTCGAATTGTCTAAATTTATTAATTAATCTCCCCCCTGCAGATGACACTATATAAAGCAGATGACACTATATATCGAAATACTATATAAAGAAATGGTAACCGACACATAGCTTCGAAGTATATATTCTATCATACGCATTTATCAGATACGATTCCACGTGTGCGTGAAACAACGAAACGTACACAATTTGATATCTGCCCGAAGGTGGACGTTTAGAAGCCAGTCCTAGACACTTTTAACTAAAAATCCAGATAAACCCGTGTGCAGTACAATAAAATGTACACAATTTTAGATACGCGAAACAGCAGACATTTAGAAATGGTTTCGTTTTTTGAGGACGTAAGTCGATATTATCGTCTTTTATTTCAATTCATGGTTGATTAATCTCGCAGAAACAGTAACCATGTAATTTATTCGCGTTCAATAACACTCGGTTAACCTTCTCGAATTGTCTAAATTTATTAATTAATCTCCCCCCTGCAGATGACACTATATATCGAAATACTATATAAAGAAATGGTAACCGACACATAGCTTCGAAGTATATATTCTATCATACGCATTTATCAGATACGATTCCACGTGTGCGTGAAACAATGAAACGTACAAAATTTGATATCTGCCCGAAGGTGGACGTTTAGAAGCCAGTCCTAGACACTTTTAACTAAAAATCCAGATAAACCCGTGTGCAGTACAATAAAATGTACACAATTTTAGACACGCGAAATAGCAGACATTTAGAAATGGTTTCGTTTTTTGAGGACGTAAGTCGATATCATCGTCTTTTATTTCAATTCATGGTTGATTAATCTCGCAGAAACACTAACCATGTAATTTATTCGCGTTCAATAATACTCGGTTAACCTTCTCGAATTGTCTAAATTTATTAATTAATCTCCCCCCTGCAGATGACACTATATAAAGCAGATGCCACTATATATCGAAATACTATATAAAGAAACGGTAACCAACACATAGCTTCGAAGTATATATTCTATCATACGCATTTATCAGATACGATTCCACGTGTGTGTGAAACAACGAAACGTACACAATTTGATATCTGTCCGAAGGTGGACGTTTAGAAGCCAGTCCTAGACACTTTTAACTAAAAATCCAGATAAACCCGTGTGCAGTACAATAAAATGTACACAATTTTAGATACGCGAAACAGCAGACATGTAGAAATGGTTTCGTTTTTTGAGGACGTAAGTCGATATCATCGTCTTTTATTTCAATTCATGGTTGATTAATCTCGCAGAAACACTAACCATGTAATTTATTCGCGTTCAATAATACTCGGTTAACCTTTTCGAATTGTCCAAATTTATTAATTAATCTCCCCCCTGCAGATGACACTATATAAAGCAGATGACACTATATATCGAAATACTATATAAAGAAATGGTAAACGACACATAGCTTCGAAGTATATATTCTATCATACGCATTTATCAGATACGATTCCACGTGTGCGGGAAACAACGAAACGTACACAATTTGATATCTGTCCGAAGGTGGACGTTTAGAAGCCAGTCCTAGACACTTTTAACTAAAAATCCAGATAAACCCGTGTGCAGTACAATAAAATGTACACAATTTTAGATACGCGAAATAGCAGACATTTAGAAATGGTTTCGTTTTTTGAGGACGTAAGTCGATATCATCGTCTTTTATTTCAATTCATGGTTGATTAATCTCGCAGAAACACTAACCATGTAATTTATTCGCGTTTAATAATACTCGGTTAACCTTCTCGAATTGTCCAAATTTATTAATTAATCTCCCCCCTGCAGATGACACTATATATCGAAATACTATATAAAGAAATGGTAACCGACACATAGCTTCGAAGCATATATTCTATCATACGCATTTATCAGATACGATTCCACGTGTGCGTGAAACAACGAAACGTACACAATTTGATATTTGCCCGAAGGTGGACGTTTAGAAGCCAGTCCTAGACACTTTTAACTAAAAATCCAGATAAACCCGTCTACAGTACAATAAAATGTACACAATTTTAGATACGCGAAATAGCAGACATTTAGAAATGGTTTCGTTTTTTGAGGACGTAAGTCGATATCATCGTCTTTTATTTCAATTCATGGTTGATTAATCTCGCAGAAACACTAACCATGTAATTTATTCGCGTTCAATAATACTCGGTTAACCTTCTCGAATGGTCTAAATTTATTAATTAATCTCCCCCCTGCAGATGACACTATATATCGAAATACTATATAAAGAAATGGTAACCGACACATAGCTTCGAAGTATATATTCTATCATACGCATTTATCAGATACGATTCCACGTGTGCGTGAAACAACGAAACGTACACAATTTGATATCTGCCCGAAGGTGGCCGTTTAGAAGCCAGTCCTAGACACTTTTAACTTTCTCGCCCTTCGGAAAATTTTGCCCGCTCGGCAAACGATTTTTGACGTTCGCACGACGTCGAGTCTCCCAGGACGGCGTATCCGCTGATATTTTCAGCGTGACGCTCGTTATATCGAAAGTCACGTTAGAAGAAGTTTCCCGTTGGCCTGGGCGAGTTTCCAGGATTCCCTGACCGTGAATTTTCGCGCAGACGAGGATGATGACAGTCTAGACTGGGGAAGATGACTACGGACGACGGCGACACGCACGTCTCATGAATATTCACGAGGTTCCGTCAGCTGAAAAGGGGAAGGTCCTGTCGGTGGACAGAGCGACGGAACGGTAACACACTTTCTTCTTCACGGAGCGTCTGTCGAACGCTCTATGCGTATGTCCAACTTCTGTCCACTCGTCCGACCGAACCTTTTGCTATTGTCAAATTATTTCTTTACTATTCGTCTGTCCTGGGGACCCTGCTGCAAATGTCCACTTTGCAAATATAGTGGGTTCTCTACAATCGCGCTCTACGAAATAACAAACTAAAGAAATCGTTTGCGATTGAGAAGACAAGCTATATGTACTGTGTCCACTCGACCGACCGAACCTTTTGCTATTGTCAAATTATTTCTTTACTATTCGTCTGTCCCGGGGACTCCGCTGCAAATGTCCACTTTGCAAATATAGTGGGTTCTCTACAATCGCGCTCTACGAAATAACAAACTAAAGAAATCGTTTGCGATCGAGAAGACAAGCTATATGCACAGTGTCCACTCGACCGACCGAACCTTTTGCTATTGTCAAATTATTTCTTTACTATTCGTCTGTCCCGGGGACTCCGCTGCAAATGTCCACTTTGCAAATATAGTGGGTTCTCTACAATCGCGCTCTACGAAATAACAAAGTAAAGAAATCGTTTACGATCGAGAAGACAAGCTATATGCAGCTTGCCCGCATATTTTCGAGCGCTCCAAGACAACTTTGTGCAATGCATACATGCATTTTTTTTAATTCGCATTTATAATAAATATTCGAAACAATTTCTTTATTTCTGAACATGAGACATTACGCCATTTTCCTTGTTTCAAGTTAGACTTATAATTATGTGAATTTTGTGAATAATACCGATTTGTTTCCTCACTAATAATTTCGAAAAATTCATTGCCAAATATACAGTTGACTGCATCTTTCACATTGCAGTTTCTTTGTAATGGTGTAAGCATACCAGAAATTCTTTGGAATGGTTCCAAATTTGGAGAAGTATCCTTTTCTGTCCATTCTTCAATTATAGGCTCATCAACCTCAAGCTCCGAATCTTCACTTTCGCTTGAATTATTATATTTTTTATTCATCCTCTTTCTTTGTTTAATACCATCACTTATTGCAACAATGTCGCTATCGTCACTAAGTTCACTTTCACTTGAAATGTTGTTTGGTACATCACATAAATCATCAAACAATAATTCATTTTAGCTTTCATGTTCTTCATTTCCATGGGACATGTTTGACTTTTTTAGAATTAGGGTTTATTTTGTGAACTAATTCAGAAACTGTTTCCTCACAAATTAAAACGCTATCGCTCAAATAATAAAATCATTTATAAGATACGATAGACTAATGGACCGGACTCACTGATGTAATTGTGATACTGGCCGATTGTTTTCTATTGTTTCGACATTTCGACATTCATTTATTTCGCGAATCTTCTGTTATAAGCTCACGCAAGGCTTTGCTACCTTGGTATCGTAATAATGACAATATTATCATGTTCAATTTCTCAACTCGTCAAGTCTCGTCACCCTGCCTCAACGTTCGGTTTGCTAAAGACGACATTTCTCGTCACCCGTACGCAATGAGTTAACAGTTATATGTCACGGTTCATCATAGTATGTTATACGAAGAAACTCGTCGATTGTTAACACGTGGACTGCCAAGCGTATTTTGCTATGTTAGAACGACAATGCTATGAAATACTACAGCGTTTCACTGAACCCTGCAAAATGTAAATAATATGCAGGTATTGGAGACCAAAGGATCGCATCACTATTCTAACAATAACTGCATTTATAAGATAATTCTTGCTATCCATTGCGAATATTTTGGATTTTGAGTAAAATTTCTTGCGCCGGTCAGCGGTGACCATCACTGCAGTCAAAGTGTTAACATGTTGACTGGCAAGTGTATTTTGCTATGTTAGAACAACGATGCTATGAAATACTACAGAGTTCCACTGAACCCTGCAAAATGTAAATAATATGCAGGTATTGGAGACCAAAGGATCGCATCACTATTCTAACAATAACTGCATTTATAAGATAATTCTTGCTATCCATTGCGAATGTTTTGGGTCTTCAGAAAAAAATTTTTTGTCCCGGTCAGCGGTGACCATCACGGCAGTTAAAGTGTTAATCACATTATATGAAGAGACTCGTAATTAATGTACAGGAGACGCGGTAAATGTGAAATGCCGTATTTTATTATAACGCGCGTACGAAAATCGCTTTATAGGAACTTGCGTTATATAGGACTCTACTGTATATTGAATGAAAACAATTATTGCACGCGCCGCGAAGTCGGTGCAAGATTCCGAGGATCAATTAAATGATTAGGAACTGGCGTTATACGGTAGTACGTACGACCGTACATTGAATCAAAACAATTATTGCACACGCCGCGAAATTGATGCAAGATTCCGAGGAGCAATTAAAGTCGGCGCTGGTATCCACAACTTATTACGCCAATGCCGAGCATCGGCGCTATTACTGAAAGCGTCAAGAGCACATTACTATGCAAAGTTTTACATATTGCATCGCTTGTCTTTCCTCCTATAATTTCCTTTATGCATATAAGCGCGGTCTGCAAGAAAAGTCGACTTGACACGATTGTTCGCGTCTTCGACTTTCCTTCGCCCCCCTTTCCATCGTTTTCCTTTTCTCGCATTTCGTCAACTCGCCATCACTCAACGCTATATCCCATCTCTGCCACTGTCATTTCATTTTCTCCGCTTCTCTCTTCGCTCGTATCTCGATTCTGTGAGTCGTCGTCCAATTGACTCACTTCTGCTCCTTCTCGCTCCCACGACATTCGTTCTGTAATTCTGTCCTTATCAAACGAGTTCCAACTCTGCCGTTTCACTTCTCTTTCTCTACCTCTCGCTCTCCCGTTTGCAACGCTTGCTTGTTCGTCGCTCCGCGAACACCGTTAGTCGAGCTCTCGCCTCTTTTCCTCTCACTCCTCTTCGCCTTTTTCTTCTTCCACCTTTTCGTCCTTTTCGCCTTTTTCTTTTCGGCCCCGAGACTCCCTGCCACCCGCTATTCTTCTTCGCTTCCCATTCGAAACCTGCTTCCATCTCCGGACAACTGGGTTATATCTGTCCGGCGCCTTGTCTCTCGGCGATAGAACGAGTGCAGAAAAGAAAAGGGTGAGATTAGGTGATAACGAAATTTCCTGCATATACGAGTCGGCGCATACGTATTACGCCGACAGGGCTGACCGACATCAACTTTTCCAGTGCATAAGAATTTGCATACGCGGGAAACCCGACTAGTTCTGGCGAGGAGACACCTTTAGTTCCGTGATACTTGTTAAATAAACCTGATTTACCAAGTTGTGGCGAGTCTAAGCAAGTTCAAAGAGATAGTATCTTTGTGCAACAGTTGTAACATTGCAGATAATAAGGCAAATCCTAATAATATATATCAGTCCTTTTCTACAATTATAATGAACATTAATTATTCTAATAAAACTTCTCAAACGACTTCCAGTTTCAACCAAAAAAGCGTGTTCAGCTTATCATCCGCAGTTATGCTGCAATGTGCTCTGTTAGTGATCTCATGACGATTGGCTGCATGGGATATAATATATATACGTGTTTTTTTAGCTGGTTATCTTTGGGCAATTTGATTCTTAGGACGATTAAATTAGCGGTTTCTGGTTATTTTATGCGGATGGTACTAACTGATACGAAAACCGTCTATGGGCGCGGGTTAATAAACATTAACAGTTGAACGATTGGCTGCATGGGATATAATATATATACGTGTTTTTTTAGCTGGTTATCTTTGGGCAATTTGATTCCTAGGACGACTAAATTAGCGGTTTCTGGTTATTTTATGCGGATGGTACTAACTGATATGAAAACCGTCTATGGACGCGGGTTAATAAACATTAACAGTTGAACGATTGGCTGCATGGGATATAATATATATACGTGTTTTTTTAGCTGGTTATCTTTGGGCAATTTGATTCTTAGGAAGACTAAATTAGCGGTTTCTGGTTATTTTATGCGGATGGTACTAACTGATATGAAAACCGTCTATGGACGCGGGTTAATAAACATTAACAGTTGAACGGTAGAATTTTCTCGGATTTGCGGGAAATTTATGAGAAGCTGAATATACGCCAGTAACAGTAACGAGTACTTTCGAGTTGATTAGTAATTCATAGCTTTATGCATGAGGTTATATTGCCGCATATCTCAATTTAATAAATATGTATTGTAGCGTGTGAATTCTTGACTTTTCGTGAATTCTCAATTTCCTCGAATAATGTGCGGTAATACACATGCATGTTTTACGCGGCGGAATCAACTGATATGAAAATTTTCCATTTTCGTCGCTTCATGTACATATCACTGGCGCGGGTTTGAAAATGTTCACTTAATACGCCGCACTATTTATCTTGTGCATAAATATCGGGCTAATTAGTAAAAATATTTGGAAATTTGAATTTGTACACGTTCCATTCACCTGGCTATAATATACGAAGCTTATGAGCCATTTTCAATAGGATTTATTTCGTACATACGATCGTTGATGCTCAGTTTAAAGTTTAAAGCGGGAGGTGCATTGATCTTTATGGTGTTGAATTTTCATCATGGAAGCCATGAACAGAAGAGCATGACGTAATCGCTGACGAAAGAGACCGCAAGATTTGTCTTCGAGCGGTTATTGTCGTCGCCGTTGTCGTTACTGTCTTTTGAATGGTGCAATAGTTGGTTTCGTAACGTTGGATCTCTGCGCATTGTATGCTTCGAGTTCCGTTTTTCGAAATTTTCGTCATTCGTTTTTTAAAGTGATTTTTCACAATTACATATTCTTTCATATAATTTTGATGTTAGAACAAAGCTCGTCGAAGAATGCGTCTTTGTAAATCACAAACAATAATGTTATATGTGCCCATAATTATGAAAGTGGTCTAAGTCAAAATTAAAAAAAAATGAGTTTATCAGTTATTTCATACCACATTATTTTTAACTAAATTTATTCAATGTAATTTTTACGAAATTGTCAAAAATGAACCATTAGATAGTGGTTGTAATTTCAACATTATATGGAATTTATTTAGTTTTAATTATGAAAGTGGTCTGAGTCAAAAATTTAAATAAATTATATAAACAACTTGAAAATGGCACGTGGCCTTCTTTGACGCGTTTCTGAACTACATAATAAAATAAATGACAATCAAATTTTAATAATAACGACAACTTCATTACTAGAAGAATCAATAACAAGAAGAGTAAAAAATACCGCGGGTGAATCTGTCTCTTGGCTACAAATTCAATGGATGAGATTCTTGAAAAATGAACCTTATAAAATGTTCTATAAAACATCTTTAGATGATTCTAAATTTCACGTTTTGGATCTTTCACCTAAAAAAGGAAGACCAAAAATATACGGAAATATTAAATTACTTCCATTATACACCACCATTAGACCAGTATCGGAAGAAAAACATAAAGATATTATGAGTTTACTACCGTACATCCCTCCAGTTTTTCAGGAACATTTTAAGAATCTTAAATACTCGAAATAATGATAAAAATGGATTACTGTTTAAAAATAATTAATAAATGTAATAAATGTTCACGAATTATTTCAATCAAATTATTGTTTCAAATAAAACTCAAAGTTCTTTATTGCTTTAAGTCATTTATAGGACATTCAGTTAATTTTGAAAATGGTCTAAGTCAATTCAATCTTGTTATATAATTTATTTAAATTTTTGACGAAAAATAATATTATCGTATAAAATTCACACAAAATTTCATATTCATAGTAAATTTCCATTAATTAAGACTAATAAAATTATAAATTAAAATGTCGCATAATGTAAAAATATTTTTTAATTTATTCAAATGCAATTCATTAAATATCTCGAAACAAGAAATATATGACTTAGACCACTTTCATAATTATGGGCACATATGTCAATACAATTTTGTAGTATCATTGAAATTTAATTATAATATAACTTTGCGTAAATAGATAAAGTGCGAACTGGCAGATTTACATACGATGTCGTCACATATCATCTCAACTTCAGCGGCATATTGAAAGCATTATTGACAGCATTCGGTAAAATTCATTATTCTTGCTTATTTCTGATAATTACGTAATTAATATGAATTGTTTCCAAGGGTTGTTGCGTTGTCGACAGTCTCATTCGGTTCCAATCCGGTGTCGTTTGATTTACGCGGTTTAATTTTGATGTTAGAACAAAGCTCGTCGAAGAATGCATCTTTGTAAATCACAAACAATAATGTTATATGTCAATACAATTTTGTAGTATCATTTAAATTTAATTATAATATAACTTTGCGTAAATAGATAAAGTGCGAACTGGCAGATTTACATACGATGTCGTCACATATCATCTCAACTTCAGCGGCATATTGAAAGCATTATTGACAGCATTCGGTAAAATTCATTGTTCTTGCTTATTTCTGATAATTACTTAATTAATATAAATTCTTTCCGAGGGTTGTTGCGTTGTCGACAGTCTCATTCGGTTCCAATCTGGTGTTGTTTGATTTACGCGGTTTAATTTTGATGTTAGAACAAAGCTCGTCGAAGAATGCATCTTTGTAAATCACAAACAATAATGTTATATGTCAATACAATTTTGTAGTATCATTTAAATTTAATTATAATACAACTTTGCGTAAATAGATAAAGTGCGAACTGGCAGATTTACATACGATGTCGTCACATATCATCTCAACTTCAGCGGCATATTGAAAGCATTATTGGCAGCATTCGGTAAAATTCATTGTTCTTGCTTATTTCTGATAATTACTTAATTAATATGAATTGTTTCCAAGCGTTGTTGCGTTGTCGACAGTCTCATTCGGTTCCAATCTGGTGTCGTTTGATTTACGCGGTTAATGTAGAAATTCCGCCAAATAGGAGGGATCGACGCGACATCGCCCAGACGGAAAAAATGTGTCGAAATTTGCGTATAACAACGGATTTCAGTTGTTGACCCAAATGACGAGTCTCGTTCGATTCCGTCTGAACACCTGCATGTCGTCTCGAGCATCGCGTGGATTACGAGATTAGTCATCCTCCTTTTATAGGCCGAAAGCGTGTCGGGTTTAGCAAAGCATGTAATCGTTGCGTCAGACAAGTTTTGCATCGCATTTGCGAGGCGCCAATAAATTTCGAACACCACGTAACTTCCGTCTTCGATCATCTTTTTCTTCACTCTCTAATTTCTCCTTTATTACATGTTCAACGATGGCGTCAATTAGACAGCCAATGTTAGATAGCTGAAATAGGAAATTGCTCGTAAAGTTTTGACTACTTGCATTTTTGCTCATTGCTTTTTTTGTGGAAGCTTCTCCGCAATTTTCTCTCTTACCATAAAGAATATACCTGAGAATTTACTATCGAAAAATTAATTTCTTATCTACTCTTATTTGTTTTTTCAAATTTGCTTTTTTACCATAAAGTATGTGTCCCGAAGTTTACTGTTGAAAAGTTTTCTTTCTTACTTACTCTTTCTTGAACATTCGTTTTTTTCGGTATAGTAAAATGTCCGATTATTTTCGTCACAATCTTAATGCACACGTGAAATTCGTGTAATCGTAAAATCGCGTGAATATTAAATTGAGAATTGATGTGACAGTCGATCGAAACAGTATTTGGTTCTCACAACTATTTTCCGACGATTGTCCGAATTTGGATTTACTCAGATTTGAATATTTCCGTCTGTATTTAGATTCAAGAAACTCTCCAATAACATTCCCAACAGAAGCATCGGAAGTCACACTTTTCATATTTGATGTTACTCCATCTATTTTATATAATTTGGCAAAAATGCCCTGTTCCCGGTAGGAGATTTTAAGGTTTC
The DNA here is from genome assembly GCA_033815515.1 of Cryptocheilus praepositus. Taxonomy (NCBI): domain Eukaryota; kingdom Metazoa; phylum Arthropoda; class Insecta; order Hymenoptera; family Pompilidae; genus Cryptocheilus; species Cryptocheilus praepositus. The sequence goes on along the minus strand of JAWWQZ010000011.1, from coordinate 51,861 downwards.
TAGTTTTTCAATAAAATGAACGAATTTTTATGCTATTGCTTCTGCGTGGTGTTCATGTGCATTGAAGGTATACTGCAGTATTGCCTTCGACTTCACTATTTTCAGGCAGAGATGGGAAACTCATGAAATTTGTAGCTACACAACCGTTTCGTTGTTATACAAGGTGAAGAACATGCTCTGTCCTCGGTATGAGATTTCGAGTGGAAAATGCAGAGGTTCAATTCGAAGTGGCAGTCCACGACGTTCTGCGTCAAAAAAAATCGGATCTCATTCTGTGGTAAAGCACATTTCGTTTTTCCGTGCATTAGCAAGGACGCTTGGGGATTTTTGCGGGCAGGGAGACGGTTCTCGATCTTCCAGTTCTCTCTTTCGCTCATCTCCCGTGCATCCGAGCGGATAAACCTCGAGGCTTAAATCCTAACTGACGAGCGGCGGGGGGTCAGTGGGTCACTCTTTCGAAACTCGTTCTCCACTCTCGACCTTCGCTCCCTACATCTGCCCCGCGGCGAGCGCAAACCGGAGTGGCCTTTTTGATAGACCGGAGAGTGCGGAATTTCAGGATTTCGGACGGCCGGCTTCCTCTCGGCACTATGAAATCATCGCGATGGCCAGAATCATTAAAGGACGGTGCGGTTTCAAGCCCATAAGAATCGCAACCATTATTTCTGCGCAAATGTCCCCTTTCCTGCTCCAACCATCCGTGATAATTCTAAAGACTGGCGAATATTTAAACAATTTTTATTTTCATGTTATCGTATGGCACTTGGTATTTTCTCTCGGCACTATGAAATCATCGCGATGGCCGGAGTCATTAAAGGACTGTGCGGTTTCAAGCCCATAAGAATCGCAACCATTGTTTCTGCGCAAATGTCCCCTTTTCTGCTCCAACCATCCGTGATAATTCTAAAGACTGGCGAATATTTAAACAATTTTTATTTTCATGTTATCGTATGGCACTTGGTATTTTCTCTCGGCACTATGAAATCATCGCGATGGCCGGAGTCATTAAAGGACGGTGCGGTTTCAAGCCCATAAGAATCGCAACCGTTGTTTCTACGCAAATGTCCCCTTTCCTGCTCCAACCATCCGTGATAATTCTAAAGACTGGCGAATATTTAAACAATTTTTATTTTCATGTTATCGTATGGCACTTGATATTTTCTCTCGGCACTATGAAATCATCGCGATGGCCGGAGTCATTAAAGGACGGTGCGGTTTCAAGCCCATAAGAATCGCAACCATTGTTTCTGCGCAAATGTCTCCTTTTCTGCTCCAACCATCCGTGATAATTCTAAAGACTGGCGAATATTTAAACAATTTTTATTTTCATGTTATCGTATGGCACTTGGTATTTTCTCTCGGCACTATGAAATCATCGCGATGGCCAGAATCATTAAAGGACGGTGCGGTTTCAAGCTCATAAGAATCGCAACCATTGTTTCTGCGCAAATGTCCCCTTTCCTGCTCCAACCATCCGTGATAATTCGAAAGACTGGCGAATATTTAAACAATTTTTATTTTCATGTTATCGTATGGCACTTGATATTTTCTCTCGGCACTATGAAATCATCGCGATGGCCGGAGTCATTAAAGGACAGTGCGGTTTCAAGCCCATAAGAATCGCAACCATTGTTTCTCCGCAAATGTCCCCTTTTCTGCTCCAACCATCCGTGATAATTGTAAAGACTGGCGAATATTTAAACAATTTTTATTTTCATGTTATCGTATGGCACTTGATATTTTCTCTCGGCACTATGAAATCATCGCGATGGCCGGAGTCATTAAAGGACGGTGCGGTTTCAAGCCCATAAGAATCGCAACCATTGTTTCTGCGCAAATGTCCCCTTTCCTGCTCCAACCATCCGTGATAATTCTAAAGACTGGCGAATATTTAAACAATTTTTATTTTCATGTTATCGTATGGCACTTGGTATTTTCTCCCGGCACTATGAAATCATCGCGATGGCCGGAGTCATTAAAGGACGGTGCGGTTTCAAGCCCATAAGAATCGCAACCATTGTTTCTGCGCAAATGTCCCCTTTTCTGCTCCAACCATCCGTGATAATTCTAAAGACTGGCGAATATTTAAACAATTTTTATTTTCATGTTATCGTATGGCACTTGGTATTTTCTCTCGGCACTATGAAATCATCGCGATGGCCGGAGTCATTAAAGGACGGTGCGGTTTCAAGCCCATAAGAATCGCAACTATTGTTTCTGCGCGAATGTCCCCTTTTCTACTCCAACCATCCGTGATAATTCTAAAGACTGGCGAATATTTAAACAATTTTTATTTTTATGTTACCGTATGGCACTTGATATTTTGTCCCTATTGACATTATTAAGTCTTTTCGTACTTCGATACGCGGTAATTCCAGGGACTGGATTCTTTGAGAAGATTTAAACAATTTTTATTTTGATGTCACTTCGATTTTGTATCACGACAGTTGATAATTCATACGTATTCGGGTTATTAAGGGGAATATGATTTGCAGCCCATGAAAATCGCAAATGTCTATTTGGCATTTTAAGGACAAAATTAACATGGCCCGCTATAAATAATGTTGGAACCGTTATGTACCGCTGAATCTCGCAGGTTTACCTCTTCGCCTCTTTCCGCCCCTTTCTACCGCTTTCCATCCCTTTCGATGACTGCCTCCCTGTTTCTCTTGCTCGAGTCGCGCATGCATGAGCCTGGGGTGCGCACTATAAATCCCGACATTGTTCTGCGAGCGGTCAGCGACGACCCTAAGCAGGCGAAAGGATTGTAATTTTACGGCGTTGCTCCCACCGGTTGGTGGTGCCTTAAAGGGGACGGATCGCGAATGTTGTTCCGCGCATTGTGTAACCGCTCGAAAAGCCTCTTTCGTCCGCTCGCTCTACATGCGGATCGTAGAGCGAAGCACGCGTGCACTTCTAACAATCCGGCCCGGTCCTTTGTCGTTCGAGTATCGCCTGCTATATCACGCTATTCCCCGTATTTCCTATACGTGCCGCACAGACTCTCAATACGTGCACGCAGAACTAGTATTTCCTAGTATTTACTAATCTTTCATATCTGCCTTCGGCTATTATTACATCAGAAATTTGCTAATGTATCATAGTTGGAAGCATTCGTAAGTAGCGCGCATTTGTAGTTCCGTCGGAAATACAAATGTCCATTGTAACACTACTAGTATCTGCTACGAGTATTGCTTGCTATATGAGCTGCTCAGTGCACACATCGATTAACTCCATAAAACGAAAAGTTGAGAAACGCGATGATGTAATGTATATTGTTTTTAAAAAATCCTCTGATAATATGAATTCAAATATATAATGTGGAATGCATAATTGCAGATATAGCTTTCATCTAACAGTATATAAAATTAATAAGAAAGAATAGCCAACAAACAATCGTCAGTAATGTTACAGTTTTTATGTGACTGATGGAGTTAATCGATTTGGCAACTGAAAAAAGTAATAAAGTTAAATTTAGTCTTTTCATTTTTAAGTTTTTATTACAGAAAAAGTTAGTTATTATACATTTTTATCACAGCTTTTCCATAAAAACGAATGTTGGAAGTTCGGTTAAAAATTAATTTTCGTAATTAATTCATAGCAGCTTTATGTTAGCGGCATTATTCTTTGGGATGATTCAGCAATATTATAAATAATGTCTTCTTCATCAGCTGTATGCGAGGATTCGTTATTTCGATTTGTTGACAAGTTCTTATAGTAATCGTGTTTAACAGGAGGAATGAATTTTAGCAGGTCCATCATGTCTCTCCATTTTTCCTTTGTCACAGTTCTACCTTTAGGATATAATAAAGGCTGATCTATATTTTTCAAACTTTGCGGTCTACCCACTAAAGATTTTCTTATATTAATGGCTTGAAATTCTGTATCTTCATTATAGTCACATTTGAATTGTATGAGATAGGGTTTGGACCTTTCTAACTTTATCCAGCGTATTTTAAGCCAATTTACTGGAAGCCCTGTGGCGGTTACTTTTCTGTTAATGATAGACTGTTCTAAAGGTTTTGTTGACAAAAAATCTTGGTGAGTCATTTGGATTAGATGAAACGGTGCTTTCTTTTTACATGTTTTGATTATATGGTACCAATAATCTGGTGAAAAAGTGTTTTGATTTTTTTTCGCACATGACTCAATAATGGCAAAATCTGAGTCATTAGGCAAATAGCTGTGTCCACTTACCAACAATTTCATGTCAATTGATTCAGCTTTGATTTCCGTGCTTTGAACAAGTTTCAATAAACTTAAGACGGTTTTAATATTTCTGTTTTGAACGGTACACGAATCCGAATATGTTATTATTTTTTCGAAGTTTGCAGCGTAAGTCTTTATGTACTTTTTTAGACAAGATGAAATTTCTTGAGACCTTGATAGAGATAAGTGTCTCTAAAATATTTCTTACAAACGGTAATATCAAATCCCTCTTTTCGAAAGTAATATGTAAACGAATGTGATCTTCGTTCTTTAGTTTCATTCGTAGGGCGCCTTCTTTTTATTTCGTTAATTTTGATACAACCTCTTAAGAAAATATTTTGGTCAAGTTGACTATGTAAACTATAAAATTCTTTAATGGCAGCCTCTCTCTCATCCGAAATAATTTTTTGATTGCAATTTTGACGGCATCTGCATTGTATATCGACAAATGTTTTTGCAGGTATTAATTTTCCTCCCCTATTCCTGTATGCCAAACCTTTTATCCTGTTATGCTTTTGTAAATTTCGTATCCATTTAACAGGATTACGACTTCTTTTTCTCCCAATCAATGAGTTTGTTGGGTTTGTACTATTGTAATCCGATGAATCCGAGGAAAACGATAAACGTCTTCTTAACCCAGAATTTCTGTTGATAAATCGTATTGAAGAATCATCACTGCTTTCCTCACTCACATTATTAGTCTCACTCATCTTGATTACAACGGTATAATATTTATTTCTTGAAAAAAATCTGGGAGTAATGTTGAAAAGACTAAGAAGTACACAGTAACATTGAGCGTGCGAGATCACTGCTATACTAACTACCGCTTGCATTGTGCTTCTTTTTATCTGTTTACCGATGCGATTTTGTCACGAATATTATTGAGAGGGAGAGAGCATCTTCGGCTGTTTAAAAACAAATAAGCGTCGATGCACGGCCAGAACAGATACGGCGTTACTGAAACGATTTATATTAGAGTATGGAGTTAATCGAAATGGCTTCTGAAATAAATTACTTATTATTCAGTTGCCAAAAAAATTTGCCATTTAACGGGGCTAATATTTATTATTCAGGAAAGTTATTATAAATATAAAAAGTTATGACTATACCAAGGGTTTTGACACTTAAATTTAAGATTTTTCAAAAAGTGGAGTTAATCGATGTGTGCATTGAGCGGCTCATATCACGCTATTCCCCATATTTCCTATACGTGCCGCCCAGTCTCTCAATATGTGCACGCAGAACTAATATTTACTAGTATTTACTAATCTTTCATATCTGCCTTCGGCTATTATTACATCAGAAATTTGCTAATGTATCATAGTCGGAAGCATTCGTAAGTAGCGCGCATTTGTAGTTCCGTCGGAAATACAAATGTGCATTGTAACAGTACTAGTATCTGCTACGTGTCGTTCAAGTATTTTATGTATACGCAGTCTACATTTCACCGTTACGTATCAAAGATCAGCGATGTCACAATACATATCTGAATGTTTGACCGAATCTGCATACATCAAATAAATGAATAACAAATTACACAGCGAGCACGTGTGCTGGAAACGTGTGTTCATACGCACACGCATATAAACTACTCCAAGCCACATTACACTTCCATCACCCACTGAACACTCCAGCGGAACTTTGCACGTCCGCTTAACCACTTCTCGCATAAAAATGTTTATTGCATTGACTTCGGTCCAATAAGGCCAGGTAGAAAAAAAATTCCTTTTGACATGTTTATATCATAATATATTTCGGTTCTTATTCATTGCGGAATATTACAAAACACCGCAAAACATTTGACTGAAGATTCAAAATATTCCCAATGAGTAGCAATTATTATTTTATGAATGCAATTGTTGTTAGAATAGTGATACGATCCTTTGGTCTCCAATACCTGCACATTCTTTACATTTTGCATAATTCAGTCGGACGCTGTAGTATTTCATAGCATCGCCGTTCTAATATAGTAAAATACTCTCGGCAGTCGAAGTGTTAACACAATATGAGGTTGACAAAATATGAAATAGGTTACAATATTTTTTACATCTAAGTAGGGCGAGGTTGGTATCGCATGTTCATGGAATTTTTAAATGCAATTGACGGATTTTTGTAAGGTTGAAGGTCTAAATTGTGACGTTTGAACTTGTTGAAGGAAGTTGGCATAAAAATGTTGAGTTGCCGGCAGTTGTTGCATTCGGAGGATTTCTGCCCGCCGGCGTTTTCCACCCCCATCATCCGTCCTCCCTCCGGACTCTTCGGAGCGCTGTCGCGAAATGACGCTTCATAAAATTGCAAATCCCACTTTTCCTTACGCCGAGCGCGGCCAATTGGCTGAAAAGCAATTGAGCCCGGTTCCGCGGGTGGGCGAGGGGAGAGGAATATCGGAAAGCGATTTGAAGGGCGCGGGATGCGGTGCCGCCGTTTCCTCAAATAATAGAAAGTGGATTCGCGTGTAGAGCGAAAGCGCGAGATTCCTTAGAGCCGTGTCGCGAGTTTAGAGACTGAGCGGATGATTGCACGGGGGCTGGCTCTCACTATTTGCTCTGCAACAAACTGCAGCGTGCAGCGGGAAAGGTTCGTCAGAGGCGAAATATGCGAAAGGTGAGAATTTCGAAATAATAGCTCGGCGGTCGATGCGGAGTGTATGCGCAAATATTAGCTAACCAAAAATGTGCGGTGCGAAACAGTATACGGTGTGCGGTGCGGTGGGTCGGAAATGGAAGGTTCTTTCTGCGGCGGGATTCGCAAACATCCGGCTGTAGACTAGCGTACGCCGATTTGCGAGGCACTCTTTTTAACACGAGTCCAATTTTCCCCCGCACAAATTTCATCTAATTCGTTCTTGTTTAAAACGCCTACTTCGATTTTCTTGAAACCTTGTCAAATGACTTTCTCTCTCTTCCTTTTCTTGCCGGAGCGATCACACAGCGACCTTGGCTTATCGAGCATGATCAGTAATTAATCGAAACCGCTCCGATAACCGGACTCGGTTTACCATACTCGTCCGCGTCTTATCGCCGGCCACGATTGCTGCATTATCACTATCACTAAGATTCTACTGACCGATAGCCCAAGTTAAGCTCCTTGCGGACCCTATCTATCTCTATCTCGCCGACAGTGCGTTTATGTTTTTCGCTGCCGCTTTTAGCATGACTCGCAACGGCCGGGGAAGTATGACTCGTTCTTGAGCTATTCCGGACGACGTTATCGGGCTTATCGCACGGAAAACCATAAAAAAGACGAGCCGTGTGTCTGTCTTACTGCGGGAGAGTCGAGGACAAACGACGTATTCCTTTGTTCTTCGCCCGTCTTTTAATAGAAATAATCGTAAGCGTGGCGTGCATTTTGTTATCTCGCAACTATTTTCATTTTTGCTTCGGGACGTTACGTTGCAAACTGACCAGACGACAGTCTGCTACCGTCTTCAATACGGGGAACATTGGGACTGGTTGCCGTCATACCTGAGTCTTAGTTCCGTTAAGGTTTCATCCTTGCGAACAGGCTGCGAAATGAGGAATAGTAAGCTCGGGCGTTCCTTGAAATTACTCAAAAATTTATTCGGTAATTTACATATTTCCCGGTACCTCTTCGTCAGGAGTCTGCTAGGATTCGATTCAATGATGTTCCAAATAATGATTTCAAATACTGCTTGTACTGGACTGTACACAACATTTACACTCCATAATATATTTTACAGTCTTTTTAGAAATGACATAACTGGAGGGAGAAACACGAAGAAATGCGAATTATCATATGACAAAGATCATTGATCCGCGGTATTCTAGATTAATTAATACTTTGATAAGGGCACGCATCAAATGTTGAACTGTTAAGAAATTTTAACAATACAGTTTTAAACAGATTATTTGATTGAGCTCATCAATTGAATATACAATATTTTTAATGACAACGCTCGGGACAAGATAGTGTAACGATATGCAATAATAATAGTAATGCCAGAATGTATTATCGTAACCGGTCAATTAATATGTATAAAATGATATCTATTTTGGAAAGAAAAATCTTCACATTTCGACGCTTGGATTTTGCCATTATTAAATGTGTTAAACTTTTTGTATTGATTCAGTTTTTCTTTTCAACAAGTTATATAATTTTATACGTATTATTTAAACGATTACGTTAACACAATTTTGTAAAAGTATTATTAGAAAAGAAGACCGGTCGGAATATAATAATATAATCTCGTACAATATTATATTGTTTAAAAAAAGGGTGCGAAATTATATGTGAAGTGCGGAAATCAGAAAGCGTCATCTGTTAAAATAATTCGTGGGTTTTTCTTTAATATTATTTTTGTACAAGCATGTTTCATCAAAAAACATTTCTGTTCAAACACACAACGCACACATTACCTCATCGTAGCTTCTTGATGAGTTGGCATCAGCGGCACCGAAACACGCTAAGAAAATGATTCAATCAAGTTCGGACTAATATGTCAATCAATAAACGCGCTCATCGGTTTGTATGTTGTGTGGAAGAAAATTCGAAAAACGTATCACTTACTAGAAACCGGTACGAAACGTAGAAAGGAACAAAGACACGTCACACCCGCCTTCCTTTCGCAGGAATAAGGGTCGGAAGAGATTCGAGGAAGAAAAATTTACACGTCTTGAAGTTTGATACCGAGTTTTATCCGTCGGCGAGGATATTGCTTTGGGGATTAGAGAAAGTGAGTGTAACGGAGGGATTTTTAGCGGTTCGCCGAAATATAAGGCTCGTGCTGTGTTTCGTTACGGTTGCTTTAGTACCCGGACGTAGGTAGATTTTAGCAGACGGGAATTTGGTCACAACCCAAGCCCTTTTGTCTGGGAACATTTCGGTGACTATTAAGGATTCTAAGAAAGCTGCGAGAATGCAGAATATTCGTCGGACGGGTAAATGTGTTTCAGCTATTATTTAATACTTTGAAAACGTTCTTAACGCTATTCCTGTGATATTCACATTATTACCTTCTTGCAAACATTTAATTTTCAACCATTACCGCGATGTTATTTAGAAAGCGTCAATTGTGTAACTAGTATTCGCGTTATTATGCTCTGAAGATTTTTTTTGCTGCAATTAATTTATTTTAATTGCGTCAGCTATTATTTAATACGTTGAAAACGTTCTTAACGCTATTCCTGTGATATTCACATTATTACCTTCTTGCAAACATTTCATTTTCAACCATTACTGCGATGTTATTTAGAAAGCGTCAATTGTGTAACTAGTATTCACGTTATTATGCTCTGAAGATTTTTTTTTTGCTGCAATTAATTTATTTTAATTGCGTCAGGCGTGTGCTCTTTTTAATGCTATTTTTAAAACGGACAATCGTATTCTGTGCGGCGGCTACCGAGTTGATTTCGTAAGCTGTGAGACAGCATTTTTATACAAGGTTAACTAAATGAATTGGCGAATTAAATATGTTGGCGCTCTGGAAATCTGCAGGCGACCGGCTTTTCTTCGAACGTCTTCCTCTAACTATCAGGATGAGGATATTGCGTTCGCGAGAAAACGGCTGTGCCAGCGCACGTGGCGTTTCCCGTTGGAGTCGGAAAGAGAAACGTGCGGAGGACGAGTTGAGTGGAGAGGACTGTCGTCTAGACACCTGGAAATTTGAACACTCGAGTATTCGATTATGAGCTGCCGGCGGATCTGGAATTAAGGTCTTCTTACGGTTCAATTGTCAATCTGTCGGTGTAGATTGCATCAGCTCGCTGTACTAATGTTCTATGTAAATTTCAAATACAGCGACGAACGATGAGTCCGCAGGTAGACTAATCGACTCGCCGTTAGGTAGCCAATAGATTTATGTACGCTGCAAGCTATACGTCCGAGTATTGGTGTATTGCCGTACAACTTCCCCTCCAGAAAATCGGATAATCGAATAACCAAACGGCCTACAACGTATTTCGTTGGAACTAAGAGAAATTCCGTCAACTGGAAAACCAGGTCACAATTCGCACAAATTATCCAACCTCCGTAAACTTCGGTAATCAGTATCGTCTAGTTACCGTCCCGGATGAACAATCGCTTCGCAACCATTCGATCTCCCTAAACCTAGCCATCGCTTTCCATCCCAAGACTCATCGACGCACCCAAAAAGGCAAATTATTCAAACAACCATCCATCCAGCCATCGCCAAGAGGAAACTTAGTCAACCAAATTAGATCGCAATTCCTACAAAATTATCCGACCTTCAGTTACATTACATACATTAGTTTTCCGTGACTCGAGCCACCCACGTACAAGCATCTATCCATCCATTAGCAAGAATCGGACAGCCGCGTCACTATTTCCATAAAATTAGTCAACGAGCACCGCCTATTTAGACTAGATTTCGAGAAATCGAATTTGCGGCGATCGCCATCGCAAACTTAACCATCGGTGTCGGTCGCAAAGAAACTCACTCACCCGAACAACCACGTCACCATTGCCACAAAATGAGCGAATGAGCAGCATCCACGAGTTATTACGAGGGTAGACAAGGAGTCGAGAGAAAAGCATTGGGTCTGTCTGTCGAAGGATCGAGGTATGGATCGGGGTATGGATCGGTCGATGCAGATGGGAAGCCCAGACATCCAGGCCACAAACGCTCATCGATGATCGGTTTTCCATGACTCGAGCCACCCACGTACAAGCATCTATCCATCCATTAGCAAGAAAAAACGTAGTCAATCGGACAGCCGCGTCACTATTTCCATAAAATTAGTCAACGAGCACCGCCTATTTAGACTAGATTTCGAGAAATCGAATTTGCGGCGATCGCCATCGCAAACTTAACCATCGGTGTCGGTCGCAAGCATGCTGCGCGAAGAAACTCACTCACCCGAACAACCACGTCACCATTGCCACAAAATGAGCGAATGAGCAGCATCCTCGAGTTATTACGAGGGTAGACGAGGAGTCGAGAGAAAAGCATTGGATCTGTCTGTCGAAGGATCGAGGTATGGATCGGGGTATGGATCGGTCGATGGAGATGGGAAGCCCAGACATCCAGGCGACAGACGCTCATCGATGATCGGTTTTCCATGACTCGAGCCACCCACGTACAAGCATCTATCCATCCATTAGCAAGAAAAAACGTAGTCAATCGGACAGCCGCGTCACTATTTCCATAAAATTAGTCAACGAGCACCGCCTATTTAGACGAGATTTCGAGAAATCGAATTTGCGGCGATCGCCATCGCAAACTTAACCATCGGTGTCGGTCGCAAGCATGCTGCACTCACCCGAACAACCACGTCACCATTGCCACAAAATGAGCGAATGAGCAGCATCCTCGAGTTATTACGAGGGTAGACGAGGAGTCGAGAGAAAAGCATTGGATCTGTCTGTCGAAGGATCGAGGTATGGATCAGGGTATGAATCGGTCGATGGAAATGGGAAGCCCAGGCATCCAGGCCACAGACGCTCATCGGTGATCGCTCATCGGTCTCTTTGCCCCCCATTGGCCGTCAGTGGCGTTGGCAAGGAAGAGCAAGCTCGAGCTTAGCCAGCTGACTCGGGAAAGTTCGTTCCCGAGCGTGATCGAAGCGGCGGTGCCGGAGGACAGCAGCAGCGGAGGACAGCAGCACCGGCGCAGCACGACTGATGCAGTCGGCTGCCACCGGGGAGCCAGCTGACTGGCCGGCCCTCGGCCGTCTCCGTCCCCACTCGGCAATCATCGGAGCTTTGTCTGCCGCTGTGCACGAGGGTACCGGCGAGCAGGCAGCCGCTGTCAGTTGGCGCTGTGACACCGGAGGGAGGTGACGGTGCCGTTCCCGACTACGCACAGTCCAAGCAGCAGAGCAGCAGCAGCAAGCGAGAGTCGAACGGCGGAAGGGAAGAATAAGGAGCTCGCGACGCCTTATACCGCTGCAAACGCCAGAACCACACGACTCTAGGCGTTCGGGCCGCTGCTCTCGAGGCCAGCGACGCGCGGCTGCTGAAAAAGACCTTCCCTGGCCCCACCAGTGCTAACCGGAGCGAAACCTGGAGGCCGAAAACACAAGCGAAGCCGGCCCGGAGCGAAGTGACGACGACGACGACGACGAGTGGCCTGCGTTACACTGTGATACGTGCGCCCTGTGAAACCGTTTCTCCCCCAGTTTCTATGTGTGTGTGTAGGCGAATGTGTTGCCGCCGGCTTCCGTCGCCGTCTCGAAATCGTGATTAATGGCAGAGCGCGACTAGCGGCGAGCCGAAGGGCGGCCGGAGGCGGACGCGTCGATCTCCGACGAATCGACCGGCGGATTTTCGGCAAAAGAGAAAAGGAGGAACGGGGCTGAGGGCGCCGAAACGCGAGGACTGCGCACCAGAGACTGAGGGGTGGAAGGAAGCCGGCTCATCGACCGGCCGAACAGCGAGATTTCTCGAGGGCCCGTGCATTTTCCCCGTAAGTTCAACTCTTCGCTGTCTCCTTCACTTTACTCGACCGCTTCCGATGCCTCTCCGTCGAATCCCACGACGCGACTCTGCCTCTTAGCTTCGCTCTTTTCGGACTTCGCGACAGAAGTGGATCCTAACGGGAATACCGGATGGGCCTGCTCTCGACCTTCCGACTCATTTTTCCGAAAGGCTCGGCGCTCGCCCTGGGAAACGCCGATTTTCCAACTTTTCCTCTTCACCGTCCGAGGGAAAATCGATACGCGGTGGTGAAGCGGTGGTTCACGACGTTCAACGATCAATCCGCGAGAATATTGACTTTGCTTCGGACAGGTATCGGTAGCTTTTTTCTCTCGGAACATTGACTTTGCGTCTTGCGGACAGCTCGTGTGGGTGCGCGCTTTCGGAGATTTCTCATTGATGATTGACATTTTCGACGAATGCGGTTGCCAAGGCCGGCCTTTGTCGTTGCGTCAAAAGTGACAAATTCTGGGTACGCGTGCCAATTTGTAGATGGTTCGTACTTGTCGTAATTACACGGATTCCTTACTATTTCGGTGAGGTATTCAGCGCGCGGTTCAAAGTGCATACGTGCGCTACTCGCAGGATTTCTTAGGATATAGAGCAGGCCGTAATCTCTGACGTTGTCCGTGTCTTTCGTCTCAACCATTGTGAAATCGCGTTATTGCGTGGTTCCCAAAATTACCGACGGATTTCTTGCTCTTTTGTGTGTCGTCTGGAAACCGTACGAAGAATTGTTCATTCTTCCCAACCGTTTTCCTGGGGCCCTTTTTCGCACGTGAAAATCATAAATCCTGTGAGGTGACCGACCTCTCCCACGGGCGAAGGTCGATTTCACTTTGCCCTTCCTCAAATCCAATGAGCGATAACCCTTAGCGTTTTCAACGAAGAGACCTTTTCAACGGAACCTGAAAATTACCGATCGCCGTCACACGCTTCAATCCTGCACTTTTCAGCTTGGAATTGTGCGAATTTAGAGCCGTTCAGAACCTGCACGCAATAACAATTTAGTGCCGTTTAAAATATACCCGCATTAATATCCACGTTATATTCCGCATTAATTGAGCATCTTTAACGAAGAAGCTCTCTGAATGGAAAAGCTGTACGGTTCCAGTCGCCGTAACTTACTTCTGATCCTGCACTTTTGCTCTTGTGGGTGTTTGATTTTAGTGCTTGTTAAAATATACAAGCAATAATACCTCTATTACATGCCATGTTATATTAATAGTTGAGTTACCGTGCACTTACAGTGTATGTTTGCCATTATCAAACGCTTAAACTGTTCGTACTGCTTTAATCCTTTGATAAGGGTACACATCAGGTGACGAAACGTTAAATATTTCACTATTAACATTTCAATACATCAATTGACCGTGTACGCCAATTAAATAAAAACTCAATCGTTCGATACTAGATGCGTGCCATTTTCAAAGGCATACATCTAGTGACAACGTTAAATTAATATTTCTGTGCTTTCATATGCTATCGGTTTAGAAAGTTGCCCTAAATGTCAAAATAGCCATATTATCGCGTAGGTGTTTTTTGTTTCTAATTAATGCTCCGTGCCTCTAAACGTGCCCCACTCGAAAGATCAGAAAATTATTATATAGCCAATTAAATAAAAACTCAACCGTTCGATACTAGATGCGTGCCATTTTCAAAGGCATACATCTAGTGACAGCGTTAAATTAATATTTCTGTGCTTTCATATACTATCGGTTTAGAAAGTTGCCCTAAATGTCAAAATAGCCATATTATCGCGTAGGTGTTTTTTGTTTCTAATTAATGCTCCGTGCCTCTAAACGTGCCCCACTCGAAAGATCAGAAAATTATTATATAGCCAATTAAATAAAAACTCAACCGTTCGATACTAGATGCGTGCCATTTTCAAAGGCATACATCTAGTGACAACGTTAAATTAATATTTCTGTGCTTTCATGTACTATCGGTTTAGAAAGTTGCCGTAAATGTCAAAATAGCCATATTATCGCGTAGGTGTTTTTTGTTTCTAATTAATGCTCCGTGCCTCTAAACGTGCTCCACTCGAAAGATCAGAAAATTATTATATAGCCAATTAAATAAAAACTCAACCGTTCGATACTAGATGCGTGCCATTTTCAAAGGCATACATCTAGTGGCAACGTTAAATTAATATTTCTGTGCTTTCATATACTATCGGTTTAGGAAGTTGCCCTAAATGTCAAAATAGCCATATTATCGCGTAGGTGTTTTTTGTTTCTAATTAATGCTCCGTGTCTCTAAACGTGCCCCACACGAAAGATCAGAAAATTATTATATAGCCAATTAAATAAAAACTCAACCGTTCGATACTAGATGCGTGCCATTTTCAAAGGCATACATCTAGTAACAACGTTAAATTAATATTTCTGTGCTTTCACATACTATCGGTTTAGAAAGTTGCCCTAAATGTCAAAATAGCCATATTATCGCGTAGGTGTTTTTTGTTTCTAATTAATGCTCCGTGCCTCTAAACGTGCCCCACCCGAAAGATCAGAAAATTATTATATAGCCAATTAAATAAAAACTCAACCGTTCGATACTAGATGCGTGCCATTTTCAAAGGCATACATCTAGTGACAACGTTAAATTAATATTTCTGTGCTTTCATATACTATCGGTTTAGAAAGTTGCCCTAAATGTCAAAATAGCCATATCATCGCGTAAGTGTTTTTTGTTTCTAATTAATGCTCCGTGCCTCTAAACGTGCCCCACTCGAAAGATCAGAAAATTATTATATAGCCAATTAAATAAAAACTCAACCGTTCGATACTAGATGCGTGCCATTTTCAAAGGCATACATCTAGTGACAACGTTAAATTAATATTTCTGTGCTTTCATATACTATCGGTTTAGAAAGTTGCCCTAAATGTCAAAATAGCCATATTATCGCGTAGGTGTTTTTTGTTTCTAATTAATGCTCCGTGCCTCTAAACGTGCCCCACACGAAAGATCAGAAAATTATTATATAGCCAATTAAATAAAAACTCAACCGTTCGATACTAGATGCGTGCCATTTTCAAAGGCATACATCTAGTAACAACGTTAAATTAATATTTCTGTGCTTTCACATACTATCGGTTTAGAAAGTTGCTCTAAATGTCAAAATAGCCATATTATCGCGTAGGTGTTTTTTGTTTCTAATTAATGCTCCGTGCCTCTAAACGTGCCCCACTCGAAAGATCAGAAAATTATTATATAGCCAATTAAATAAAAACTCAACCGTTCGATACTAGATGCGTGCCATTTTCAAAGGCATACATCTAATGACAACGTTAAATTAATATTTCTGTGCTTTCATATACTATCGGTTTAGAAAGTTGCCCTAAATGTCAAAATAGCCATATTATCGCGTAGGTGTTTTTTGTTTCTAATTAATGCTCCGTGCCTCTAAACGTGCCCCACTCGAAAGATCAGAAAATTATTATATAGCCAATTAAATAAAAACTCAACCGTTCGATACTAGATGCGTGCCATTTTCAAAGGCACACATCTAGTGACAACGTTAAATTAATATTTCTGTGCTTTCATATACTATCGGTTCAGAAAGTTGCCCTAAATGTCAAAATAGCCATATTATCGCGTAGGTGTTTTTTGTTTCTAATTAATGCTCCGTGCCTCTAAACGTGCCCCACTCGAAAGATCAGAAAATTATTATATAGCCAATTAAATAAAAACTCAACCGTTCGATACTAGATGCGTGCCATTTTCAAAGGCATACATCTAGTGGCAACGTTAAATTAATATTTCTGTGCTTTCATATACTATCGGTTTAGGAAGTTGCCCTAAATGTCAAAATAGCCATATTATCGCGTAGGTGTTTTTTGTTTCTAATTAGTGCTCCGTGCCTCTAAACGTGCCCCACTCGAAAGATCAGAAAATTATTATATAGCCAATTAAATAAAAACTCAACCGTTCGATACTAGATGCGTGCCATTTTCAAAGGCATACATCTAGAGACAACGTTAAATTAATATTTCTGTGCTTTCATATACTATCGGTTTAGAAAGTTGCCCTAAATGTCAAAATAGCCATATTATCGCGTAGGTGTTTTTTGTTTCTAATTAGTGCTCCGTGCCTCTAAACGTGCCCCACTCGAAAGATCAGAAAATTATTATATAGCCAATTAAATAAAAACTCAACCGTTCGATACTAGATCCGTGCCATTTTCAAAGGCATACATCTAGTGACACGTTAAATTAATATTTCTGTGCTTTCATATACTATCGGTTTAGAAAGTTGCCCTAAATGTCAAAATAGCCATATTATCGCGGAGGTGTTTTTTGTTTCTAATTAATGCTCCGTGCCTCTAAACGTGCCCCACTCGAAAGATCAGAAAATTGACCCCACACTCTACTAAATTAGCGTGAGACGACGGGCGTAACGGTGGTAGAAAAATCTCGCATTATGAACGTTGTCGCCGGCGCACGTTATAGCAGCTTCGAAAAATCTCGCGCTCGAGCTGGCGTATCTTTTCTCAAGATTGTTCGGTACGTCGGTTGCATCGGTCGCCGTTATCGGGTGCACCGATAAGCCCAGTGAAAGGCCTGATTTATTCTACCGCGGTGTGGGAAGCGAATAGCAGCGCACTTCGGTTTTATATCATTAAACGTCGCAGAGTGGGGACGGTTAATCAAAAGGGATAATTCATTACTGAGGTGTTATGAGTATGTGGGAAATATGTCTGTCGCTACCTTTTAAATGTAACGTCCGCGATACGCAGTGTCAACTGGCAGCTGTCAATCTGGCGCATAAAGAGGTGGAGAGATAAAGTAAATATGCTGAGTGCTTTTTAATACTCCGTCGTGGAGTGAGCTTTGAACTTTTAGTGGCCTTTGAAAATTCAGTGAGATCTGCAATTCCTTGCTTCTTTGCGGGTTCCTATTTATTTGTATTTTGATTCAAATATTTGAGGTCAGATCGATTTTATTAGTATTAGATTATATGTTTAATTCCACACTTATTGCAATCAATTTAAATGAGTAAGGAATGTAAAGTCCCTTTTCTATTTGAAATGCTGACGATGATGTCTACAGCGTAGGCAGCATTTCCAACTAAAAATGGGCTTTACATTCCTTAATCACAAATTGCTTTTTGACATATGTGGATATTCTTATAAAATTTTAATTGAACAATGAAGGAATACATCAAGTCCTCTCATGATTGAAAATGTTGACTTTAGCATTTTAATGCTGAAATTCTCGATATTTTTATTCGAAACGTTCTCGGAATTCTTATACGAGTATATATTCTTATAAAATGTTAATTGAACAGTGAAGGAATATATCAAGTCCTCTCATGATTGAAAATGTTGACTTTAACATTTTAATGCTGAAAGTCTCGATATTTTTATTCGAAACGTTCTCGGAATTCTTATACGAGTATATATTCTTATAAAATTTTAATTGAACAATGAAGGAATATATCAAGTCCTCTCATGATTGAAAATGTTGACTTTAGCATTTTAATGTTGAAATTCTCGATATTTTTATTCGAAACGTTCTCGAAATTCTTATACGAGTATATATTCTTATAAAATTTTAATTGAACAATGAAGGAATATATCAAGTCCTCTCATGTTTGAAAATGTTGGCTTTAACATTTTAATGCCGAAATTCTCGATATTTTTATTCGAAACGTTCTCGAAATTCTTATACGAGTATATATTCTTATAAAATGTTAATTGAACAATGAAGGAATATATCAAGTCCTCTCATGATTGAAAATGTTGACTTTAACATTTTAATGTTGAAATTCTCGATATTTTTATTCGAAACGTTCTCGAAATTCTTATACGAGTATATATTCTTATAAAATTTTAATTGAACAATGAAGAAATACATCAAGTCCTCTCATGTTTGAAAACGTTGACTTTAGCGTTTTAATGCTGAAATTCTCGATATTTTTATTCGAAACGTTCTTGAAATTCTTATACGAGTATATATTCTTATAAAATTTTAATTGAACAATGAAGAAATATATCAAGTCCCCTCATGATTGAAAATGTTGACTTTAGCATTTTAATGCTGAAATTCTCGATATTTTTATTCGAAACGTTCTCGAAATTCTTATACGAGTATATATTCTTATAAAATTTTAATTGAACAATGAAGAAATATATCAAGTCCTCTCATGATTGAAAATGTTGACTTTAGCATTTTAATGCTGAAATTCTCGATATTTTTATTCGAAACGTTCTCGAAATTCTTATATGAGTATATATTCTTATAAAATGTTAATTGAACAATGAAGGAATATATCAAGTCCCCTCATGATTGAAAATGTTGACTTTAGCATTTTAATGCTGAAATTCTCGATATTTTTATTCGAAACGTTCTCGAAATTCTTATACGAGTATATATTCTTATAAAATTTTAATTGAACAATGAAGAAATATATCAAGTCCCCTCATGATTGAAAATGTTGACTTTAGCATTTTAATGCTGAAATTCTCGATATTTTTATTCGAAACGTTCTCGAAATTCTTATACGAGTATATATTCTTATAAAATTTTAATTGAACAATGAAGAAATATATCAAGTCCTCTCATGATTGAAAATGTTGACTTTAGCATTTTAATGCTGAAATTCTCGATATTTTTATTCGAAACGTTCTCGAAATTCTTATATGAGTATATATTCTTATAAAATGTTAATTGAACAATGAAGGAATATATCAAGTCCCCTCATGATTGAAAATGTTGACTTTAGCATTTTAATGCTGAAATTCTCGATATTTTTATTCGAAACGTTCTCGAAATTCTTATACGAGTATATATTCTTATAAAATTTTAATTGAACAATGAAGAAATATATCAAGTCCCCTCATGATTGAAAATGTTGACTTTAGCATTTTAATGCTGAAATTCTCGATATTTTTATTCGAAACGTTCTCGAAATTCTTATACGAGTATATATTCTTATAAAATGTTAATTGAACAATGAAGGAATACATCAAGTCCTTTCATGATTGAAAATGTTGACTTTAGCATTTTAATGTTGAAATTCTCGACATTTTTATTCGAAACGTTCTCGAAATTCTTATACGAGTATATATTCTTATAAAATGTTAATTGAACAATGAAGGAAAATATCAAGTCCCCTCATGATTGAAAATGTTGACTTTAGCATTTTAATGCCGAAATTCTCGATATTTTTATTCGAAACGTTCTCGAAATTCTTATACGAGTATATATTCTTATAAAATTTTAATTGAACAATGAAGGAATACATCAAGTCCTCTCATGATTGAAAACGTTGACTTTAGCATTTTAATGCTGACATTCTCGATACTTTTATTCGAAATGTTCTCGAAATTCTTATACGAGTATATATTCTTATAAAATTTTAATTGAACAATGAAGGAATACATCAAGTCCTGTCATGATTGAAAATGTTGACGTTAGCATTTTAATGTTGAAATTCTCGATATTTTTATTTGAAACGTTCTCAAAATTCTTATACGAATATATATATATATATTTCTATAATTCGAAATAATATTCAGTTATCGAATACGTGCAAGTATAGGTGACGTATTTATAGAATTGATTATTATTTCAGTGAAAAAGGGCAAAGACGTGACGAAGTCCCCTATATTTTCTTTAGCGCACGCAGACGCCGATAATGCAAATCCGTTTCTCGCGGCTTATTTCCCCATCGGTGTAAAGTGCTAATTAGCCGGGCCCAAGCTCGCACCATTCGCGTGCCTTCACGCCGTTTAATTCGATTTCGTCGTTTCTCCGTAACAATTTTCGACCGACAATCGCGTCCGCGGGACGTCGACTCATTTTATGAGACGTTCAGAAGTTCTCGCACACTTTTGCACTTCCTAATGGCTCGAACCCACTTTATCAGTCAGCCCGTAATCAATTCTGCACGCAGAATGTAAGAATGGAATGGACATCTTTACATCTTACATTTTAAAGACGCGCACTATGCGTATGTGTTAACACATTGTTGACCGGCAATTTTCGGCAAAAACTGTCTCGAGTCACCGGCTATTATTTCGTAATTGAACATGGAAGTGAAACGATGTAAATAACCTTCAATAAAGTTTGTTCGTGCATAATGAATTCAAATTAAACTTTGGACATAAATATTATGTAACTTTTAATATTTTTTCGTATGATTAACTGTACAGCAGTCATTTACGCGTAGATGCAGACAAGAGGTTTTGTAAAGATATCTTGTTTCGATGCGTTTAGCTTTTAAAGAGCTAAATTATGCCCTTATTATTTAATTTTCAATATTCATTTTCCAAATGACTACAACTTATTTAAAAATCACTCGGGCAACTATATAAAGCATTCACGTATAATTTGTTGAAAAATGCTTTACCGTCACGTTTCGTCGTTCTTGACATCTTCTAATACTACAATTATAATAAAAGCCTCAGTACCAAGAAAAGTATACTTTTTTATAATAAAGCAGTCGCGATTGAGCACAATGAACAAAATTTTGCTATATTCTATATTGCTCTGCGTTTCAAAAATTAAAATAGCCGACGCAAGTGCAAACACGAGTTAACTCGTGACCGGTCAGCAACGTTTGGCCATGAAAACACGAGTTAACTCGTGACCGGTCAACAATGTGTTAATTGTGACGTTTGGGGAAATTATCTTGTGGATACTGAGCAGTATAACAGAATTTAGGATTTTCATAAGTGTAGGTGTTCTTAACAATATACGTGTCTAACATTATGATTGCTAATTATATTATAACAAAGGGTGCATATGAAAAGTTCAGGGTATATAGGAGAAATCTTCGATATTCTTCATTAACTATGAATGTCGCGGTTAGAAACTGAACATACTTCTATAAAGTTTCCGCTTGTACTCATGTGCAGCTTGTCTATAATATAGAAGCATATAGAGTTTCATAAGTTTAGGTACTCACGTATAACATACGTATTTAATGTTACTATCGGTAATTATTTTATAGCAAAAGGTGAATATTGAAAGTTCAGTGTACGTACGATAAATATTGGATATTGTTAAGAAATTATAAATACGGCGGTTAGAAACTGAACATACTTCTATAAAGTTTCCGCTTGTACTCATGTGCAGCTTGTCTATAATATAGAAGCATATAGAGTTTCATAAGTTTAGGTACTCACGTATAACATACGTATTTAATGTTACTATTGGTAATTATTTTATAGCAAAAGGTGAATATTGAAAGTTCAGTGTACGTACGATAAATATTGGATATTTTTAAGAAATTATAAATACGGCGGTTAGAAACTGAACATACTTCTATAAAGTTTCCGCTTGTACTCACGTGCAGCTTGTCTATAATATAGAAGCATATAGAGTTTCATAAGTTTAGGTACTCACGTATAACATACGTATTTAATGTTACTATTGGTAATTATTTCATAGCAAAAGGTGAATATTGAAAGTTTAGTGTACGTACGATAAATATTGGATATTTTTAAGAAATTATAAATACGGCGGTTAGAAACTGAACATACTTCTATAAAGTTTCCGCTTGTACTCATGTGCAGCTTGTCTATAATATAGAAGCATATAGAGTTTCATAAGTTTAGGTACTCACGTATAACATACGTATTTAATGTTACTATTGGTAATTATTTTATAGCAAAAGGTGAATATTGAAAGTTCAGTGTACGTACGATAAATATTGGATATTTTTAAGAAATTATAAATACGGCGGTTAGAAACTGAACATACTTCTATAAAGTTTCCGCTTGTACTCATGTGCAGCTTGTCTATAATATAGAAGCATATAGAGTTTCATAAGTTTAGGTACTCGCGTATAACATACGTATTTAATGTTACTGTTGGTAATTATTTTATAGCAAAAGGTGAATATTGAAAGTTCAGTGTACGTACGATAAATATTGGATATTTTTAAGAAATTATAAATACGGCGGTTAGAAACTGAACATACTTCTATAAAGTTTCCGGTTGTACTCATGTGCAGCTTGTCTATAATATAGAAGCATATAGAGTTTCATAAGTTTAGGTACTCACGTATAACATACGTATTTAATGTTACTATTGGTAATTATTTTATAGCAAAAGGTGAATATTGAAAGTTCAGTGTACGTACGATAAATATTGGATATTTTTAAGAAATTTTAAATACGGCGGTTAGGAAAGGAATATACTTCAGGTGATTTAAAATTTGCACTTGTACTCACGCGAAGCTTATCTCTTCTCCTGCAAAGTTTATTACTACTTTAATTTTGTCCGTTTAAAAATCTCTCCTCCGGTAAATGTTCACATTTGCGTGTGGCCATGCAGGTGATAACTCACTGTTAACACTGTTCACGGCCGATACCGTTGCATCGTTGGAATTCTCTCGTTCCGAGACGTTTAATAGGATACCTCGGATACGGACAGGGGTGGGCAATAATTCTGCAGAAAGACGAGGAAAGTGAGAAGGAGAAAGAAGGAGACGTGAAGGGGCGAGATGCAGACAGGGAGACAGAAATTCACGGTAATTCACCTTGGACTATGCTCGATCTCGATCTCATTCTCTCTTTTACGTTTTCGTCCCTCTCATGTATTCAGAAGAGAGAAAGGCCGAGAGGAGGCGAAAGAGAGATAGAAAGATGTCGGAGGGTGGAGACGGGGCGGAATTGAATTTAAATTGAATCGAATTTATTCGCGGATTACCGTGTCACCGTTTCCGATACAATCGTGGTTGCGCGCGTCTTTATTCCTTTTATTTTCTTCGTACCGAGGAAAATAGAAACTTCGCGCTTTCCAACGTTTCGAACTGCGTTGCCTGACTGAAATCGCGTAATTCACCGGTATCTACTCTTATTCTCATCGAACGCCGTTACGAAATCCGTTGAACAGGATTGTTGCTTCGGGAAATTAGCAATTTCGCGAAAATAACAGAACGTCCCAACTTTCAATCGCTCATTGTTGAATTACTTAACTTTACGTTTACCTATAGAATGGGCATTTCCTTGCAATCTTAAAATAGTATCTACATCATTTTCGGCGTGACAACGTCGAACTGGAATAAAATAAGTTATAAACTGCGCACGAAATTCAATAGCTTACTATAATCGTAATGCGCCTTGATTCATTCTGTGTTAGATTAAAGAAACATAGAAAATCAAGACACGTTATAATTATATTTTAGCTCACGGGTGATTGTTATATTGACGGGTACTAGATAGGACATAATAAGGACTTGTTAAGTTATTATAAAAAGAATATAAAAACATAACTATTGATTAACCCTTTGCGCTCCGAATTTTATTACAATTTCGTTACCAGCAGCTCCGAACGCTTTTAAGTGTTTTATTTGAAATTTACTTTAACTAAAAATAAGAAAATTTAAATAAATAAAGGAAGAAGCAAATTCACTTATATACCAGTTTTATTTGCATTGTTGTCGCATTTTGAAATTTTCAAACGTATGATATCTTTTGAAACAACTTCCAAGATGCAACCCTGCTTTTCTTTCGCACGTTCCACAAAAATAGGTAGTTTCTCTTCTTCCTGCAAGTATTTTTCTATTTGAGCAAATTGCACAGTCTTTGTGTTTTCCTTCGGGATGTACGAAGATGAAATGATGCTTTCCATCTAAGCGATTGTGTTTATCATGTGTTCCAGGCCTCCCCAATTTCATATTTCGAGCACGACAGTCACGACTAAGCATCGACAAAATCTTTTCGCGAAATTTTTTGTGAACTATAGGTTTTGTTGCTTGGTTCTTTGTTTATTCTTTGTAAAAAATATACGAATTTACTCTGGAGATTTTTAATCCCCAAAAGAAATATTTCCTCCACCACTTGAGTACTCGACGTAAAAAACAATAAGATGTCGCGTATTGGTTCGCCACATCTACACCACCCATATTTCTATTATAATCTCTGATCACATTCTCGGTTCTCGGTTCTTTTATTTCTCTTCGATTACTTGAATGTCTAACACTTCTAGTGACATTACGGGAGCGTCGATAACGTATAATATGTGCGCGACATCTATTTATTTGGACATGAAAAAAAATGTCGAGTAGGACTCGACAAAGGGTTAACGGATATAAAAACTGATGTCGAGTCACACTCGACATAGGAGTGCAAAGGGTTAAATAACAAATGATACGTGGGTGACAAATAACAAATGAAAATTAGATTAGAAAATCAGACTTCATACCATTCGTTGCTAGAGGAAAAATAGGTTTGTTTGAAAAACGAAGAATTTACGTAGGAGTGTCACTGGTCATCGAACGTTTAAAAGTCGACACCGCGACAGAACATTATACGCATTGTCCGTTTTAAGCCTAGGCAAAGGCACGTACTCCCTCGGGTTCGTTTTCGCTGCTGCGGGGAAGCCTGGGAATTGAAACTGGAAAATTGTGCGGTTTCGTTGGCGTTTCGATTCTCTCGGGGATACGTCGATTCCCCCGGTGGCGCCTTTATTGGCATGTTGGTCGCGGAAGTTAATTGATAGGCGTTCGTGCGCTGGCCAAAACGCGAATAGTGCCCCAACGCACGACCCTTTTCAATTGGACGCATTTCAAACGTGCAATCGAATTATTTGACATAAGATAGTGATCGTCGGAGTTAAGTGTACCGCTACTACTAGGTCAACCCTGGAAATATTTTCTCTGCGCATCAATCGAAATTATACCAATTTTCTTGTCGGGTCGTCAATCAATCTAACACATTTTTGAGTGGGTCATCGAATTTCAATAATTAGTTTATTAAACGTGCAATGAATTTGGAAATCGTGGCATACCAGCTTGTTCATTCAGGGGCTCAGTATTTTACTTGCTTGACTTATTTTATATACTCTTTCGGTTAGATTTCCTCGAGTGTCTGTCGAAGGTTTCGTATTCGATGTAAATACAATATTGTAATGTATAAGTAATGTTTTTTATACACTTCAAAATCTCCGGCAAGATACCGCCGCTTCTATGGAGGATTTAACCCTTTGCGGACGAGCGACGCATATGTGCGTTCAGCATAAGATGTTCCTATAACCGATGAAGGCATACTTATGTTCGGCGAAAACACCTGATAAAGCCGAGACATAAATATGCGTTCGAGAAAAATAAGTAATAGAGCCGAGGCGGGCATATATGTATGTATTTTGCAAATGGCATGTGTTAAACGAGAGTTGGTAATTTTGATGGGTGTCATCGGCTTCGAATCGCTCCGTCCGCAAAGGGTTAAAAGAGAGAGAAAATCAAGCCACACTGAAACAATACAGAATTGGGAAGAAATCCAGCCGTAACGGTGTATAAAATAAATCAAAGAATTATTATGTTCCGGTGGAAAGTTCCGGCAAACTTAAATAGCATGCAACATAAAATGAGCCAAGCAACGGTATTAAGCTAAACTTGTTTGTAGAAGCAGCCCCTGCAGGATAAAAGTAAATCAGTCTCAGTTGAAGTCGCGCGCACTGTTTCCGGGCGGCGAAAAACGTTAGCGCATCGCATCTTTTCGTCTCGCGGGAAGCAAAGTGCAGGAAGTGCGACTTTTCAATCCGCTCCGGAGGCATTTGAAGGTAATGTCTCGCTGGTAATAGTAGTCGTCGCTAATAGTAGTCGTGCGCGCGGTTGATTTACGGCGCTGATCCGCGGCGTCGTTTTCTGCAAAACTTCCAGCTCATCCTTGTTTGTGTTTTCGTTTTTCTCCGCGGCGGGGCCGTTCCCCGTGGAAATCCGAAGGTGGCAGCAGGCTTTGGCTGCTTTGCATTTTATTACGCCCCAATGCTTTCCCTCTGTACTCCCCGTTCTTTTTCTTCGCCGACCGACGCTAATACGTGAAACGAGCAATTTACCGCGCGCAATGCATTCTTGATACTGCGCCTGTCCAACGCCCGCTACGTCAAACAACTACATTTTTGCCTAATCAAATAGAAATATGGCGAATGCTGGAAATAGCCGGCGTGCCGGAAATATCTCTAACGGCACAGTGCGAAGGGTTAACACATTGCGGACGGATGACGAGATATCTCGTCATTGCTTTTTCGTCGTTCGGGGCCATTGACGAGATATATCGTCTTGCATATTCTGTCGTTTGAGGCAGGTGACGAGATATCACACAGTTGCTACGTGATTGTCAGCCGCAGTTTTTCGTAATTTGTGTTCCGAATTAATTATTTGAAGCTCTGAAATATGGATAGCGACAAAACGATTAGCAATATTACAGAAATATTTGTGGACAGTTTAACACTTTGACTGCCAAGCGTTTCTTGCTATGTTGGAACCGCGATGCGATAAAATACTGCAGAGTATAATTAAATCGTGCAAAATGAAAGTAATGCAAAGTTGTTAGAAGCCAAAGTATTGAAGCACCGTTCCAATATCAATTGCTTTTACAAGATTCCAAACAGGCTTCATTGCGAATTTTTTGCATTTTTAGTCAAATGTTTTGCACCGGTCACCGGTGACCACCGTGGCAGTCAACGTGTTAACTACTAACAAATCATTACTAATTTAAAGATATTTGACGCAAAAAAATACCCGGCCACTGGGTGCGATTAGCAATAGAATGCCCGGTCCGCAAAGTGTTAAGGCGTTATGCCTACTTGGGATCGGCGAAATGACATGAATTTCAACATTTTTTTTGCCGTTTTAGTGAGTACTAATTAAGGCTCGTAAAGAAAAGCCTGACACATATAGAACTCCTACGGGATGAAGAAAAACTCATTAAGGAGTTATGCCTACTTGGGATCGGCGAAATTACATGATTTAAGATTTTTTTTGCCATTTTAGTGAGTACTAATTAAAATTCGCGAAATACTACCAAAAAGTACGTATTTAATGGTACTTAGAAATATAGCTGTTCTCTTAGAGCTTTCGTTTATTATTATTATTATCTAATTAATGTTTTGTACTGTACACAAAAAAGTTGTATACACAAATTTTGCATATAAATACAAATAGAATAATGCTGCTGCATAAATAATGTTTTATATACAACAAAAAAAACCTCCGGCACGTACCCTTCCTTCTACGAAGCATCTAAAATAGGCAGAAAATCCAGTCGAAGCACTATACAAAATAAATCAGAGGATGAGTATCTTCTGGAGAAAACGTGAAAAATCTAATGATATAAATAGAGTCTAAGCACAATATTATTTACCACGTAACGTAACAATACACAAACAATAGAATCACTGTAAAGTTACTTGTACAATAGACTTGTCAAAAAAAGCCTGACACATATAGAACTCCTACGGGATGAAGAAAAACCCATTAAGGAGTTATGCCTACTTGGGATCGGCGAAATTACATGATTTAAGATTTTTTTTGCCGTTTTAGTGAGTACTAATTAAAATTCGCAAAATATTACCAAAAAGTACGTATTTAATGGTACTTAGAAATATAGCTGTTCTCTTAGAGCTTTCGTTTATTATTATTATTATCTAATTAATGTTTTGTACTGTACACAAAAAAGTTGTATACACAAATTTTGCATATAAATACAAATAGAATAATGCTGCTGCATAAATAATGTTTTATATACAACAAAAAAAAACCGCCGGCACGTACCCTTCCTTTTACGAAGCATCTAAAATAGGCAGAAAATCCAGTCGAAGCACTATACAAAATAAATCAGAGGATGAGTATCTTCTGGAGAAAACGTGAAAAATCTAATGATATAAATAGGGTCTAAGCACAATATTATTTACCACGTAACGTAACAATACACAAACAATAGAATCACCGTAAAGTTACTTGTACAATAGACTTGTCAAAAAAAGCCTGACACATATAGAACTCCTACGGGATGAAGAAAACCCCATTAAGGAGTTATGCCTACTTGGGATCGGCGAAATTACATGATTTAAGATTTTTTTTGCCGTTTTAATGAGTACTAATTAAAATTCGCAAAATATTACCAAAAAGTACGTATTTAATGGTACTTAGAAATATAGCTGTTCTCTTAGAGCTTTCGTTTATTATTATTATTATCTAATTAATGTTTTGTACTGTACACAAAAAAGCTGTATACACAAATTTTGCATATAAATACAAATAGAATAATGCTGCTGCATAAATAATGTTTTATATACAACAACAAAAAACCTCCGGCACGTACCCTTCCTTCTACGTAGCATCTAAAATAGGCAGAAAATCCAGTCGAAGCACTATACAAAATAAATCAGAGGATGAGTATCTTCTGGAGAAAACGTGAAAAATCTAATGATATAAATAGAGTCTAAGCACAATATTATTTACCACGTAACGTAACAATACACAAACAATAAAATCACCGTAAAGTTACTTGTACAATAGACTTGTCAAAAAAAGCCTGACACATATAGAACTTCTACGGGATGAAGAAAAACCCATTAAGGAGTTATGCCTACTTGGGATCGGCGAAATTACATGATTTAAGATTTTTTTTGACGTTTTAGTGAGTACTAATTAAAATTCGCAAAATATTACCAAAAAGTACGTATTTAATGGTACTTAGAAATATAGCTGTTCTCTTAGAGCTTTCGTTTATTATTATTATTATCTAATTAACGTTTTGTACTGTACACAAAAAAGTTGTATACACAAATTTTGCATATAAATACAAATAGAATAATGCTGCTGCATAAATAATGTTTTATATACAACAAAAAAAAACCTCCGGCACGTACCCTTCCTTCTACGAAGCATCTAAAATAGGCAGAAAATCCAGTCGAAGCACTATACAAAATAAATCAGAGGATGAGTATCTTCTGGAGAAAACGTGAAAAATCTAATGATATAAATAGAGTCTAAGCACAATATTATTTACCACGTAACGTAATAATACACAAACAATAGAATCACCGTAAAGTTACTTGTACAATAGACTTGTCAAAAAAATCCTGACACATATAGAACTCCTACGGGATGAAGAAAAAGCCATTAAGGTGTTATGTCTACTTGATGATTTTGAAGATTTTTTTTGCCGTTTTAGTGAGTACTAATTAAAATTCGCAAAATAATAGGTGTACAACTTTGCTCCCGCCGTTTTTTGCATTGGACGAAAGGGAAAAAACGGCGGGAGCAAAGTTGTGTACCTATTACTACCAAAAAGTACGTACTTAGTGGTACTTGTATACATTTTTTTATAAGGAAATATTAAAAAATGGAAGAAATATAGCTCTTCTCCTAGAGCTGTCGTTTATTTTCATCGCTTGCGGTGACCACGATTTCTCAAAAACTACTTCACCGATCGGACTCTAATTTTATATACTTATTTGTCATTACAATAGGCAGGGCCTGAATGAAGGTTTTGGAAAAATTTTAATTTTTACAAGAATGACAATACTTTTACGAAAAAATCCGTCTTTCGAGGTGAACTGACTTTCATTTTTATGTTGTAATTTTTTTTTTTTTATTACCTGCCTATTATAATAACAAATAAGTATATAAAATTAGAGTCCGATCGATGAAGTAGTTTTTGAAAAATCGTGGTTACCGCAACCGTATGTTTTAAAAAACACAGTTTCGGGATAATCGCGTTTAAAGTTTCAAACTCCTTACCAATCATACATAGTAGCGCTCCAGATAAACGCTTATAATTTTTGAACGTGTGCTCCGATTCTTATGTACTTTTGAGGAAATATTTTTAACCCTTAGCGCTCCGTAGGCTCCGCTGCGGAGCCGAATGTTTTTAACATGATTGCGCTTAAAATGCTGCGGTATCGTCGGCGTTGGCAATTGATAACTGTAGTTAAAACGTGATCAGTCCCTGCACTGTTACGATTAAACCATTTTTTGACCTTTTTTATAGCACGTGTAATTCTTCTCACTTAAAATAAAACTCCGTTTCACTCGTTCCGCTGCGAAAATGTGCCGGAGCGCTAAGGGTTAAAATGATGTACATGAAGAAAATGCAATAAAAAAAGTCGATTTTTTTCATCAACCCAAATAGGCATAACCCCTTAAACGTTGCAGGCGGCAGACAGTATTTCGTTCAACGGACGAGCGCAACTCAAATTTCTCACTGTTAATCGAAAAAAGGGAATGAGCTTGTAATTGGCGCAAAGTTAATTATTAGCCGGGTTTAATGCTTCATGACAACTGGCTCCCCTGTTCAATGCCGTACCCGATCCAATTCTGTGCCTGGATTATTTCATATGTTATGCTTCATCGGCACGCACCGTGCCGAAAAGAGATTAGGCCATCGATCGCTCGGAACTGATGTCATTCTGTACGATCTTAATTGCTGATCTCTTGCTAACTACTGATTGACGCTTTGCGATTACATTTTCTAATCAGCAATTGACGGTTAATTCCCGTTAATCGGTAGCTCTAATGAATCGATTATGTTAAAGGCACAGCTGACGCAGACACTGTTCGTCGCGTACGCGAATTTCTTCTAATACATAACGGGAGTAAAGTGTAGTTGAAATTAACGATGAAGCATACAGTTGCGCCTGTATACCAAATTAATTATTAATGATTCACTTTCTAATCGGCATTCGATTCAATTATTTTTACCCGGGAGCATTAACAGATCGTTCGCAATTAGCGTTAAAGTATTGCGTTACTTATTCTACTGAAAATGACATATTAATTATTAATATTTAACTTTCTAATCAGAGTTTCATGTGAATTTCTTTTAACCCATAGTCGTAATTAACCGTTCACCTTAACGATTCGAATCTTTGCTGACGTAGACACTGTTCGTCATGCATACAATTTTCGTCCGACACGTAACGGAAGCAAAGCGTCGTCGTCGAAATGAATCATCAGTTAGGCAATTGCATTATTTATTCTATTCAAAATTACATATTAATAATTATTGTTTAACTTTGGAATCACCGTTTGATAGTTATTTCCTATTAACGGGCAATCGTAACTAATCATTTACGTTAAAAATGAATGATAAATTAGTCAGTGGCATAATTTAATCGATTAAAGGGTTATGCCTACTTGGGATCGGCGAAATGACATGATTTTCAAGATTTTTTTGGCGTTTTAGTGAGCACTAATTAAAATTCGCAAAATATTACCAAAAAGTACGTATTTAATGGTACTTAGAAATATAGCTGTTCTCTTAGAGCTTTCGTTTATTTTCATCATTTGCGGTGACCACGATTTCTCAAAAACTACTTCACCGATCGGACTCTAATTTTATATACTTATTTGTCATTACAATAGGCAAGTCCTGAACGAAGGATTTGGAAAAATTTTAATTTTTACAAGAATGACAACACTTTTACGAAAAAATCCGTCTTTCGAGGTAAACTGACTTTCGTTTTTATGTTGTAAATCCTTTTAGTTATTACCGAAATAAAAAATCCTACGTTCAGGCGCTGCCTATTGTAATTACAAATAAGTATATAAAATTAGAATCCGATCGGTGAAGTAGTTTTTGAGAAATCGTGGTCACCGCAACCGTATGTTTTAAAAAACACAGTTTCGAGATAATCGCGTTTAAAGTTTCAAGATCTTTACTAATCATACATAGTAGCGCTCCAGATAAACGATAAATACGCGATATAAAATAAAATAAATACGCGAATAAAAAAACGATAAATAAACGCTTATAATTTTTGAACGTTTGCTCCGATTCTTACGTACTTTTGAGAAAATATTCTTAACACATTGTTGACCGGCAATTTTCGGCCAAAGCCGTCTCAAGTCACCGGCTATTATTTCGTAATTGAACATGGAAGTGAAATTATGTAAATAACCTTCAATAAAATTTGTTTGTGCATAATGAATTCAATATGAACTTTGGACATAAATTTTACGTAACTTTTAAAATGTTGTCGTATGATTAACTGTACAGCAGTCATTTACGCGTCGATGTAGACAAGAGGTTTTGCACATGTATCTTGTTTCGTTGCGCTTTCCTTTTAAAGAGCTAGATTATGCCCTTGTTATTTCATTTTCAATAATCATTTTCCAAATTATACTTTTTTATAACAAAGCAGACGCGATTGAACACAATGAACAAAATGTTGCTATATTCTACACTGCCCTGCATTCCAAAAATTAAAATAGCCGACACAAGTGCAAACACGAGTTAACTCGTGACCGGTCAGCAACGTTTCCCCATGAAAACACGAGTTAACTCATGACCGGTCAACAATGCGTTAAAATGGTGTACGTTAAGAAATTGCAATAAAAAAACTCGATTTTTTTCACCAACCCAAGTAGGCATAACCCCTTAAAAATCATACATATTCCGTTCTTTTAACCGATACTTGCGACAAATGGTTCAGGTTAAAAATTCGAATCATTCGCTGGCGTAGACAATGCTCGTCACGTATGAGCATTTCTTGTAACACGTAACGGGAGTAGAGCATAGTCGTCGAAACTAATGATAAAGTAGGAGGTCGCGTTATTTATCGTCCGCCCACCCACGCCCAATCCTGGACTCGTAACTCGATTTACGCCGGCAGCCGGTGGCAACAGGGGGTAGGAGTCGAAATATTTTTCTTAATTTGGCAACATTTCGCCGTGGGCTCACGTCCAAACAAGATTCATCGTCGCCGAAAGCCGGGGACACATTACCGTTTCGCATCTAAATCAAACAATTCTGTCTTCGTTAGAGCAGCGTGTCTTCTTTCTTCGCGAACAACAACGTTGAATCTCGCGGAGGGTTCCCGTAAATCATTTCTCAGACGCGAGTTCGCGCGAGGAGTAGTCCATTTAATTTCTTCGACTTCGACAGTGGCCTCGCGATCATTGTTACCGCGACGGGATTTTATAACACTCACTTTTTTTTACTACAGCATTATCGACATGGATCAATACGACAAATCAAAATTTCAACACTTTTCCCATGAACTTATGAAATTATATACGATTTTTTACAAACCTTGCAATTTGATTTTATACATTTATGGATTATTATAATACTTTATCAAATTTGACAACTTGTCGATGCAGAGACATTTCGTTCATAAATATTTTTCCTTAATATTAAATGAATATGTATTCAACGGCTGGAAAATAATGTTTTATTCCCAATACTAAATGCGTCTCTATTTTATACTTTCAAAGGTAAAAATACTTTTTAATATCGGAAACATATGATTTGAATATTTTGTGTTATCAGATTACGTCGCTACTGGTTACGGAGCTCGACAATTTCGTTTGATCGAATGTGCAAGACTTAATAGAACCGTAATGTCGCGTAATTCTGTAAAAGCATGATCGATGACGCGTGCGTCTTTGAGAGCACGCGATCGTTTGGCGATCCGTTATCAGGGAAGCCTTTCGCGCGATAAGAACGACCCCCTTCCCCATCGCGCAATGCCGATAAGGCGGGACAAAAAGGCAGGCGCAGTGTTCCGACAAAACGGGCTCTCCTTTCTTCCTTCTTTTTCGCGGCGATAAGCGCATTCGAAAAATCCTCGAACTATCTTTCAACACTTCGCGGAACGACCTTTCGACGGAGTAAGAAATGACGCTAAAGCTCGGGAAAGTGAGTTTCGTGACTGAGAAAGCAAAGAGAGTGAGGCAACAGGGAAGGTTGCGGGGAAAGCAGAGAAAAGGAAAAACTGATAAGCGCATTAGGAGGCGACAAATGAAGAAATAAGACGGAAAATAACAATTCCTTTAGCTTCATTGCAAATTCAACCTGATTCGTTTAACCCATTGACTGCCAACTACGAGATATTTCGTAGTAAGCGGCTGTACCAAAACTGCCAGCTACGAATTATCTCGTAGTGTTTTTTTTTCAATAAAAATACTGTAAATGCCATTACAATATTTTATCAGTAACTTAAGGGGTTATGCCTACTTAGGATCGGCGAAATGACATGATTTCAAGATTTTTTTTGCCGTTTTAGTGAGTACTAATTAAAATTCGCAAAATACTACCCAAAAGTACGTATTTAGTGGTACTCGTATACATTTTTTTATAAGAAAATATTAAAAAATGGGGGAAATATAGCTCTTCTCCTAGAGTTTCCGTTTATTTTCATCACTTGCGGTGACCACGATTTCTCAAAAACTACTTCACCGATCGGACTCTAATTTTATACACTTATTTGTCATTACAATAGGCAGGGCCTGAACGAAGGATTTTTTATTTCGGTAATAAAAAAAAAGTTACAACATAAAAACGAAAGTTAATTCACCTCAAAAGACGGATTTTTTCGTAAAAGTGTTGTTATTCTTGTAAAAATTAAAATTTTTCCAAATCCTTCGTTCAGGCCCTGCCTATTGTAATGACAAATAAGTATATAAAATTAGAGTCCCATCGGTGAAGTAGTTTTTGAGAAATCGTAGTCACTGCAAGTGATGAAAATAAACGGAAACTCTAGGAGAAGAGCTACATTTCCCCCATTTTTTAATATTTTCTTATAAAAAAATGTATACAAGTACCACTAAATACGTACTTTTTGGTAGTATTTTGCGAATTTTAATTAGTACTCACTAAAACGGCAAAAAAATCTTGAAAATCATGTAATTTCGCCGATCCCAAATAGGCATAACACCTTAATGGGTTTTTCTTCATCCCGTAGGAGTTCTATATGTGTCAGGATTTTCTTCACGAGCCTATTGTACAAGTAACTCTACGGTGATTCTATTGTTTGTGTATTGTTACGTTACGTGGTATATAATATTGTGCTTAGACTCTATTTATATCATTAGATTTTTCACGTTTTCTCCAGAAGATACTCATCCTCTGATTTATTTTGTATAGTGCTTCGACTGGATTTTCTGCCTATTTTAAATGCTTCGTAGAAGGAAGGGTACGTGTCGGAGGTTTTTTTGTTGTATATAAAACATTATTTATGCAGCAGCATTATTCTATTTGTATTTATATGCAAAATTTGTGTATACAACTTTTTTGTGTACAGTAGAATCCTCTGATTTATTTTGTATAGTGCTTCGACTGGATTTTCTGCCTATTTTAGATGCTTCGTAGAAGGAAGGGTACGTGCCGGAGGTTTTTTTTGTTGTATATAAAACATTATTTATGCAGCAGCATTATTCTATTTGTATTTATATGCAAAATTTGTGTATACAACTTTTTTGTGTACAGTAGAAAACATTAATTAGATAATACAAAACAATATTTATGGTTTGTGTATGAATATATACATAATTGTATTTATGTACAATACATTATTGTATTCGTGTGCGACGCGGAACCACCGCAGATAGCCCTCCTTCTATAAATAGTATATATAAAGTAAGCAAGAAATTGAGCTGGAACACTGTGTGAAGTAAATTAGAAGATGACTATCTTCCGGAGGAAACTTATGAAAACTTCATAGTGTAAGCAGATTCTAAGCACAATTTGAAATAGCACATCACAGAGAATGGGCTCTTTTTATTTACAATGGGCTCCTCAAGATGCTCCCTAGAAAGATGTAGAGTTCCTATATGACTAAATAAAATACGTTCAATCAAAAATCGGCACAAAAACGATTAACGGAAAAGAAGAACAAGATAAAGAACGGAAAATGAGAAGAAAACGAACGGTGCAGTCAACTTCGATGGACGCGCTGACTTATCGCCGTTCCGATATTCTATCAGTTATGTGGCTTTGTTTTGTCTTCTTTACTTTTGGCGTCTCAGCCTGTGACGCCGCGGATTGGTCAATTTCTTACGATCGTATTGACGTAATGAATGAAGATGAGATTAAGACGAATTGCGTCAGGCGTGCTCGGAATTTTAGAACCACTTTTGTTCCAACGGTGTACATTCCGAAGTTTACCGATTATTCTCGTACAATTACGCATACGTATCTTTTATTTCCGAGACTCGTGCGTTTTGCGATCAGCCGTAATATTATGTGTCCAAAGCCATTTCCTCTTCGTGTTTCTAATCACATGTAAATGTAGCAAAAAGATATTAGATAAATGCCTTTCTCGAATATTGGAAAAATATTGGGTCTAAATATTTTAGATATATTCAAGAAGTGCGTGATAAAAGATTGGAAAATATACACTAAATATTAACACTCTAATATTAAATTAATACCTATTATATATTTTAAAAATATATTTTCCCGTAATATGGAATAGGTATTTGATCAATTAAAAAGATGTGTTTTCTGAACCTGAAGGACATATTGTATGTAAATTCAATAATTCATCAGAAAATTTTTTAATTTTTTCTTCACCAACTGCCGATTTAAAACTCTTACTGTGACGTACAGTACTTTGTTAGAAGTTTTCTCGTCACCCGCATATCCGTCACCGGTCCTTTGACCGTCCAAAGTCATACTTCCTGTCGCCGGTAAAAATCGTGTTCTTTTTCGTACTTTTCCTCGCGCTCTCGTTCGCTACTCGATCTGCGGTCGATTTTTTGTTTGATCCTTCGTTATCAAGAGGCCCCGGCGAGTTGAACGAAAGCCGGCCACGGACGTTCTTAAGGCCGTTCTTACGTCACGTAATCACGCTTCGGACGAAAATTACTGCCGATCTCCCAATGAGAGAAGTCGGCGTCGTGCCTTTTACTGTCTTCACGTTTCGATCCTTATAGTTTTCCTCTCTACTAGACATACCCGTATACCGCCGGTTCTTGTCGTTAATCCTCGTTTATCAAGGGAACGCTTCATAAATTTTCCTTTCTGACAAGATGAGTACGTACCCAACGATGTGCAACTGTTTTCTTCTACTACGTTGGTATATACACGTATTCCCAAACCAAGAGTTCTGACGATAATTGCAGACATTTCAAATTCTCTGTACTACAAACTGAGATTTTTATAAACTCAAAGATGTAGATCTGCTTTCTGTATATTCAGTTCTCAGACAACATGAATGCTGGAAACCAAGAGTTGTAACAGTAACCAGGAAAATTCGAGGTCCTTGGTACTATAAGCTGAAGTTTCTACGTGTGTCAAGTCAACGGTTTTAATTAAGTTTGTTGTTTTCTTCTACTACGTTGGTATATACACGTATTCCCAAACCAAGAGTTCTGACGATAATTGCAGACATTTCAAATTCTCTGTACTACGAACTGAGATTTCTATAAACTCAAAAATGTAGATCTGCTTTCTGTACGTATATTCAGTTCTCAGACAACATGAATGCTGGAAACCAAGAGTTGTAACGGTAACCAGAAAAATTCGAAGTCCTTGATACTATAAGCTGAAGTTTCTACGTGTGTCAAGTCAACGGTTTTAACCCTTTGAGTGCTATGGACGCATATATGCGTCCGCCGAAATCCATCGGTGTCGACTATGGGCGCATATATGCGTCCCCAATCGTTTAAATTTCTCACCTACTGTAGCCACAATTATAAATGTGTGAGATGAATACAGATGCGTTCTTTATCAAATGATTTTCTTGCATTATTTAATTTGGCGTAAATACAGAATTATGATTAAAACTTATTTGCGCTTTAAATAATCGATCAGTAGAGTTCACACTAGCGAAAAGTGTTTCGTCCTCAGCGAGCGCTTTGGCCAAAAGTATTCAGCACTCAAAGGGTTAATTAAGTTTGTTGTTTTCTTCTACTACGTTGGTATATACACGTATTCCCAAACCAAGAGTTCTGACGATAATTGCGGACATTTCAAATTCTCTGTACTACAAACTGAGATTTCTATAAACTCAAAGATGTAGATCTGCTTCCTGTACGTATATTCAGTTCTCAGACAACATGAATGCTGGAAACCAAGAGTTGTAACGGTAACCAGAAAAATTCGAGATCCTTGATACTATAAGCTGAAGTTTCTACGTGTGTCAAGTCAACGGTTTTAATTAAGTTTGTTGTTTTCTTCTACTACGTTGGTATATACACGTATTCCCAAACCAAGAGTTCTGACGATAATTGCAGACATTTCAAATTCTCTGTACTACAAACTGAGATTTCTATAAACTCAAAGATGTAGATCTGCTTTCTGTACGTATATTCAGTTCTCAGACAACATGAATGCTGGAAACCAAGAGTTGTAACGGTAACCAGAAAAATTCGAGGTTCTTGATACTATTGGGTTGGCAACTAAGTGATTGCGCATTTCAAATAAGAAGGAAAACTCTTAATTTTTGTTTAAAAATATAACTTTATTCAATTAGATACTGTCCGTTTTTGTCGATGACCTTTTGCCATCGTTCTGGCAGTGTCAAAATTCCACGTTCGTAACATTTCTGATCTTTACCATCAAAAAACTGAATTAAATGTGATCTGACATCATCAGCGTTATTAAACATTTTACCATTTAAAGAGTTCTGCATGGAACGAAACAAATGGTAGTCTGAAGGCGCAAGATCAGGGCTATATGGTGGATGTGATAAAACATTCCAACCCAGTTCCAATAATTTTTGGCGAGTGATCAAAGAGGTGTGGGGCTTTGCATTATCATGGTGGAAAACGACACCCTTACGTTTTGACAATACCGACCGCTTTTCTTGAATTGCATCGCTCAGTTTGGCGAGTTGTTGAACGTACACGTTTGAATTGATCGTTTGGTTTTATGGTATAAGTTCAAAGTACAAAATTCTTGTATAATCCCACCAGACTGACAGCATAATCTTTTTTTGGTGAATCTCTGCTTTTGATGTCGTTTGGGCTGGTTCATCTTTCATCACCTACGATCTCTTCCGATTTACGTTGTTATAAACTATCCACTTTTCGTCGCCAGTAATTAGGCTTCTCAGAAAAGGATCAATTTTGTTGCGTTTCAGAAGCGAATAGCAGATGCTAATGCGTTGCTTCAAATGAATTTCCTTAAGCTGGTGAGGGATCCATAAATCGAGTTTCTTGACATAACAAAGCATTTTTAACTTTTTTTCGATGCATGTATGCGATATATTAAGCTTCTCCGCAATATCACGTGTTGTACTATGACGATCTGAATCGATAATGGCCTTCATATAGATCTCATCGACTTCAACTGGACGGCCAGATCAGTGAGCATTTTTCAGTGCAAAATCACCAGAACGAAATCTGGCAAACTAATTTTGACACTGCCTTTCTTTCAAGGCTTCATTTCCATATACGGCACATAACTTCTTTTGTGCTTGCGATGCGTTCTTGCCTTTTCGGAAGTAATACAATAAAATATGTCTGAAGTGCACGTCTTGTTCTTCCATTTTTAAATTGGGATAAAAACAAAACTAAAACACTAATCGATATAATTTTTTTTGCTAAATTAAAGGTAGAAGTCCAAATAATAAGAAAAAAATATAGGTTAGATGCAATGACCACGTTAACAAAATAAAAGAAAGTGTAAAGTCCATCTATCGACAAAATACGCAGTCACTTAGTTGCCAACCCAATATAAGCTGAAGTTTCTACGTGTGTCAAGTCAACGGTTTTAATTAAGTCCTCGCCTTTCTTGTTTAGAGTCCTTGGTTTTAGTTAAGTCCTTGCCTATTTCACGTTATAACATTCAACCATTTTTAGAGCTCCCGAAATGTTTATAAATATATAGAGAGCATAATTATTTTAATAAATAAAAAAGGCTGCATTTTATCGCATATTTCCGAAAAACGGCTGTTCTCAAACGCATTTCATAATTGAATCTGCGATATTGAAACGGAATGTGTTATAAGGCTTTGCCGTATGTCAAAGCTCGAGGCAAAACCGAATGCCGAGATGCAAGCTAGTCGCGACGCGGGAATTTATTGTGACATATGAAGAGTGCACGATCGACGCTAACTCCCGGTTGGATGCGATTTTAGCCAGAGCAAAAAAGAAGTATGAAAGTAAATTACACCACATTCTTACGTGATACCTCAAATCTTGAGCCGACGAAGGTAAACGACAGAACGAGTTTCTCGAGTTGCAAGTCTGTGAAAGGATGACTACCGAGAATTGGAAAAAAAATGACGAGACGACGGAAAGCAAAGTGGCGGTCGTTAAGTCGATTCCTTCTGGGAATCGACACATACGATATTGCACATTGCAGCAGGCCGCGGCAAGTAGAAAAAGCGACAGCCGCGTCTTTTGACTCCAGGAGCGGAGTGTTCGGGATTATTCCTTTCAGATGATCGTCCTTTCCCCGAGGGCGATAAGTGCGTGAGAGACGTCCTAACGACTGTCTTTCAAGCCTCCTCGAAGCTTTCCCTCAACGAGACTGCTTCGAAAAGGCTGCCGGTCGCGAAGCGAATTGCGACAGGATCGGAATAGCATTCAGAGGACAATTCAAGAAAATCAGAGATCTTCCTCCTGACGTCATTCAAAGACGCTGTCTTTCATGGCAATTTTCCAAGTTAGGCTCGTCGGTGGATTTCATGTGATAGCTTTTGCTGGCTAAATATGTACGAGTAGGAGTGTCCAGTGTAGTATGCAAACGGCTGAAACGGCACTAGAATTTTCAATCGCTTTTTATCTACGGCAACTGCAGAAACTGCCGAATCGGAAAGTATGTTGCTTTTACCTCCGTGTCAACGAATTTTCCATCGCTTTCTCGTCTGTTTTTGACGATATCTTCGAATCTGTTGTCAATTTCAAGATGCGCCTTAGATTAGGCAAAATATCGGAGAACTATAAATTTTTGCGAAAATGGTAAGGCAACCTTCAAATTTTCTCGGAACCGTCGAATCTCTGAAAAAATGGGAAAGTTAGTGGGCGGATTGTGGTCTATCTTCAGGGCAAAATACCCTCTGCCAAACGGTATCGGTCCGAGACAAAATAAAAAATAGACATTTTTCGCCTATTTTCGCGTATTTTTCTTATTTTTCCTCTTTATTTTTGCTTATAACTCGTGAACTATTGCAAATTTTAGGGTGCGGTTTATATTTTATTTAACCTCTTACAATCCGTTTTCAGTTCACTTAGGTAAGCAAGTCGAATAATGCACTTTCAGCTGGTGGTTGTAAAAAAACGTCTGTTTTTCTCGTATTTTTCCCCATTTTTTCATCTATTTCCAGGCATATCTCGGAAATTATTTTGAATTTTTGAACGCGGTTGCGATTTTTCTGAGTCTCTTTATACCCCTTTTCATCTGGCACAATTACAAGTCGGTCGGTAGGGTTTTAATTTTTGACCCCGTTTTCAGGCTCGTTTTTCGCGATTTTTCGACACATTTTTCGCGATATCTCCGGAACTATTTCGAATTTCGGGGTGCGCCTTGCATTTTTCCGAGTCATTTTCGACCCCCTTTGATATGTTAAAATAGCAAACAAATCGGTGACCCATCATTTTTTCGCAAAAATGGCAAGTATACCTTAAGATTTTCGCGATTTCTTCAAGCCCCTGTCCTGTCTGAACCAGCGATCGAAACCTATAAGTAATATAGGTTTTCTTAAAGCTCTTTCGACGTACTTTCACGTGGAATTAATCGCGATCAGCAATCTTGAAAAAAATTTTTTTTTGCTTTCTTAAAATCGTCGTATCTCGGAAACTATGAAGAGTTCAGCGCGCGGAAAGTGGTCTATCTTCAGGGCAAAGTACCCTCTATCGAACGGTATCGGTCCGAAACAAAAAAAAATTGATATTTTCCGCTTATTTTCGTCGATTTTCAGCTTATTTTTCTCATTTTTCTCTCTATTCTTGCTTATAACTTGTGAACTATTACGAATTTTGAGGCGCGATTTGAATTTTTTTGAGTCTCTGTCGACCCTCTTTCATTTCATATGGGTGAGCAAGTCAAATTATTTACTTTCAGATGGTGGTTGTTAAAAATCCCGTCATTTTATTACGTTTCTCTCGATTTTTCAGTCTATTTTTTTGTCATATCTCGGAAATTATTTCGAATTTTTCATCGCGGTTGCGATTTTTCCAAATCTCTTTATACCCCTTTTCATCTGGCACAATTACAAGTCGGTCGGTAGGGTTTTAATTTTTGACCCCGTTTTCAGGCTCGTTTTTCGCGATTTTTCGACACATTTTTGGCCATATCTCCGGAACTATTGTGAATTTCGGGGTGCGCCTTGCATTTTTCCGAGTCATTTTCGACCCCCTTTGATATGTTAAAAGGGCAAGCAAATCGGTGACCCATCATTTTTTGGCAAAAATGGCAAGGGGTATTAAGATTTTCGCGATTTCTTCAAGGCCCTGCTCCGTTTAAACTAGTGAACGAAACCTGTAACTAATATAGGTTTTCTTAAAGCTCTTTGGACACACTTTCGCGTGGGACTAATCGCGATCAGCAAATTTGAAAAACATTTTTTTTCACTTTCTTAAAATCGTCATATCTCCGAAACTATCGAGAGTTCAGCGGGCGGAAAGTGGTCGATCTTCAGGGCAAAGTACCCTCTATCGAATGGTATCGGTCCGAAACAAAAAAAAAATTTGATATTTTTCGCTTATTTTCGTCGATATTCAGCTTATTTTTCTCATTTTTCTCTCTATT
The DNA here is from genome assembly GCA_033815515.1 of Cryptocheilus praepositus. Lineage (NCBI taxonomy): Eukaryota > Metazoa > Arthropoda > Insecta > Hymenoptera > Pompilidae > Cryptocheilus > Cryptocheilus praepositus. Next base: position 9,092 of record JAWWQZ010000011.1, on the reverse strand, counting down.
CTTGCTTATAACTCGTGAACTATTACGAATTTTGAGGCGCGATTTGAATTTTTTTGAGTCTCTGTCGACCCTCTTTCATTTCATATGGGTGAGCAAGTCAAATTATTTACTTTCAGATGGTGGTTGTTAAAAAACCCGTCATTTTATTACGTTTCTCTCGATTTTTCAATCTATTTTTTGTCATATCTCGGAAACTATTTCAAATTTTTCAACGCGGTTGCGATTTTTCCAAATCACTTTATACCCCTTTTCATCTGGCACAATTAAAAGTCGGTCGGTAGGGTTTTAATTTTTGACCCCGTTTTCAGGCTCGTTTTCACGATTTTTCCACACATTTTTGGCGATATCTCCGGAACTATTGCGAATTTCGGGGTGCGCCTTGCATCTTTCCGAGTCATTTTCGACCCCCTTTGATATGTTAAAAGGGCAAGCAAATCGGTGACCCATCATTTTTTGGCAAAAATGGCAAAGGGTATTAAGATTTTCGCGATTTCTTCAAGGCCCTGCTCCGTTTAAACTAGTGAACGGAACCTATAAGTAATATAGGTTTTCTTAAAGCTCTTTGGGCACACTTTCACGTGGGACTAAACGCGATCAAGAATTTTGAAAAAAATTTTTTGCACTTTCTTAACCCGTTGACTGCCAACTACGAGATATCTCGTAGTAAGCGTCTGTACCAAGTGTTTTTCTTTCAATAAAAATACTGTAAATGCCACACAATTTTACAATTACAACATTATACCAGTAACTTAATAATATTATATTTTGTAAAATAAATAAATAACACCAGTTTTATTTTAAAATGTCTTCTTTAAAATAAAACCGTGGCACCCAGGGCAAGACGCGCTAAATTTGCGTGGCAGTCAATGGGTTAAAATCGTCATATCTCGGAAATTATGAAGAGTTCAGCGCGCGGAAAGTGGTCTATCTTCAGGGCAAAGTACCCTCTATCGAATGGTATCGGTCTGAAACAAATAAAAATTTTGACATTTTTCGCCTATTTTTGGCCATAATCGGGAAATTAGAATGTAGTAGTTCAGTAGTTGTAACTATATGTAAATGTTTCGAGCTACCGCGGGACAATATATGACCATAAAATTTATTATTAAATTATTTATATTAAATCTGCCCGTCGAGGCGTTCGCTGTATGTGTTGTAAGCCAAAAAATAAAACCTCGTAAAAAAGCAGAACCTTGTAAAAATTCGTAGAATGTCTTCGGAGTCGACTTAAATTTGTTGAAATTTGCTGAAATCGGTCTAGATTCGCCGAAATTTAGTGAGCAAACACGAGAATGAGTAGCACTGGGAAGTGGCGAGGTAGTTGACACGAATGATCACGAACAGCTGGCTCAGCGCAGCAGCCAAGCCCTTTTTCTAAGGTCACCAGGGCGAACCAGATCCGCGCCGCGAGCGTAAATATATCTTACTCGCACGGGGAAACTCGTTCATCCTGTGAAATCGATCGAATATCCCTGTACGTTTCAATTTCTTTTCTCGATTCAGAATCACCCAGCCTAAAACACGTCGCCCATCCATTTAACCCTTTGTGGTCGTATGTCTACTCTCAGCCACCAAAGCTTTTTTACCGTTTCGGTCGTATGTCTGCTCTCAGCCACCACAGCAAAAAACCATAATAATCTTATATTGTATTTCAAAACTAAACTTTTAAAAGTAAGCTGCTATTCCTCTGGTACTCTTACAACAAAGAGACATATATACCAGCTGTGATTAAAAAATTCTTTGTAACAAAAAATAATATTGTTGCTAACTATCCATCAGGTGATATTCTATTATTAGTGTGGAAAGCAAGAAAATAGTCACCATACTAAGAAGGTAAGATACCTCGGGCATAAAATCTATAAAAAGAAGGACGAAAGAAGGTGATAACGTCAACATTAGCAAACCAAATGTTATTATAAATTATAATATGTGTATGGGAGGTGTCGATTAGACTGACCAGTTAGCAAATTCGTATTGTTTTATGACAAAATCTTGCAAATGGTGGAGAACATTTTTTTTATGGGGAACAGAGGTTTGCACTGTCAATAGCTACATCTTATGTAAGGTATCAGCAAAAAGAGAAAACAAGACGCCAGTGTCGTATTTAATGTTTGTCCGACAATTCGTGGAACAACTTGTAGATGATTTTCATGAAGGAGCATCTTCAAAACTACATGTGGTTACTTAATGGTAAACTATATATGTGCCTATAATTATGAAAGTGGTCTAAGTCAAAATTAAAAAAAAATGAGTTTATCAGTTATTTCATACCACATTATTTTTAACTAAATTTATTCAATGTAATTTTTACGAAATTGTCAAAAATGAACCATTATATAGTGGTTGTAATTTCAACATTATATGGAATTCATTTAGTTTTAATTATGAAAGTGGTCTAAGTCAAAAATTTAAATAAATTATATAAACAACTTGAAAATGGCACGTGGCCTTCTTTGACGCGTTTCTGAACTACATAATAAAATAAATGACAATCAAATTTTAATAATAACGACAACTTCATTACTAGAAGAATCAATAACAAGAAGAGTAAAAAATACCGCGGGTGAATCTGTCTCTTGGCTACAAATTCAATGGATGAGATTCTTGAAAAATGAACCTTATAAAATGTTCTATAAAACATCTTTAGATGATTCTAAATTTCACGTTTTGGATCTTTCACCTAAAAAAGGAAGACCAAAAATATACGGAAATATTAAATTACTTCCATTATACACCACCATTAGACCAGTATCGGAAGAAAAACATAAAGATATTATGAGTTTACTACCGTACATCCCTCCAGTTTTTCAGGAACATTTTAAGAATCTTAAATACTCGAAATAATGATAAAAATGGATTACTGTTTAAAAATAATTAATAAATGTAATAAATGTTCACGAATTATTTCAATCAAATTATTGTTTCAAATAAAACTCAAAGTTCTTTATTGCTTTAAGTCATTTATAGGACATTCAGTTAATTTTGAAAATGGTCTAAGTCAATTCAATCTTTAAAAATAATATTATCGTATAAAATTCACACAAAATTTCATATTCATAGTAAATTTCCATTAATTAAGACTAATAAAATTATAAATTAAAATGTCGCATAATGTAAAAATATTTTTTAATTTATTCAAATGCAATTCATTAAATATCATTAAATATCAATTCATTAAATTCATTAAATAATAATTATGGGCACATATATATTGCTGCATTATCAAGACGTAAAGCGTAAAGATTGTTCTGTGTGTTCAAACAGAAAAATCCAGGGCGGAAGACGCCAAACTAATTATTTTTGCGACACATGTAATCAAAAAGCAGGACTTTACGTTGGATACTACTTTGAAAGATACCACACGATGGAGAATTATAAAATATAATTTTTACATAAAAACATTACGTTAAACCACATTATTGTGTAAACATATATCCAAAGATCACAAAAGAATTAATAAGTCTTGCTTATCTTTCATAATCTTGCATATTATGTATCACTCCTCGTTCAACGGAAATTAATTCCGATTGGTACGACACCCATGTCTAAATTTAATACGACCGCAAAGGGTTAATCTGCTCACGAGTTATGCTAATCAACGTTCTGCACGCATTCGCTTCCAGTTTTTGCAACTTTTCTCATTTCTCCGCCGCGCATTCGGTTGCTAGTTCCTCCGAAGCTCGTCATTGTTCGCTACTGCTGCTCTTTGCTCATCACTTTTGCAAGACGAAATGATCAATTAGCGGCACATTTCTTGGTTATGTCGTCGTTGCAGCTGAAAAAAACTGACCTTCCCGGTACAGTGCTCATGATCGTTAACTCATTATGTCATAAAATTGTCTGGTTTCGGTGTGTCTGATCCAGCGAGGGAACGTTCACTGACATATATATGTATGTATTCGACGTTGCGCAATCGTTCCTTTCACGTTTTTGTTCCTCTTCCCTCAAAGCGCTATCGTTGCAAACTTAACGCACGCTGGAACTTCCTATTTCGAAGTCAAATTATGAAACAGTTTCAGTAAGACAGAGTGCGAAATAAAATTGAAGCTGAATGATAAAAGCGTTAACCAGTATTGCATTTAATGTCTGGGTTAGATATTTAATTTCGTGATAAATATCGTAAATTTTGCTGTTACCCTTTGTGGTGAATGCATGTAGCGATTTTAGTACAGACTTTCTATTGACTAGTGTATAGCCTGTCAGTATATTGCAGGAGCTATCATCATTCAATAATTTAACATATTCAGTACTGCCTTAAATGTAGCTGATTGTAGGATATCTAATTTCGTGATTGGTATATCATACATTTTGCTGCTATATTTCGTCGCCGTGGATGCCGATTTTAGTAAAGATATTCTATTGACTATTGTACACCTCGTCAGTAAATGATATGAACCATTGCCATTCAATGACGTAGCATATACCAAATATGTTTTCTATTGAAAATCTACAAAACAGGGAATTAAAAAAATAGAATCTGGGTTAAACATGAATTTCGATAGAAATTCGTAATAATTGCGCTAACACGTCAAGTGGTGTGGTGGTCCCTGGTAGCCGGTGCCATAGATCTCACAAAGAATATGAAATATCTAAATCTATAGCATTTATAATTTAATTCGTTGATCTCCAATATTACCGCATTATTTCGATATTATACAATTCTCTCATATACTGTAGTAAAATAATGCAGTATTACTGTATATAAACAATATAATTTTATTGGAGAAACCTGAAACATATAAAATTGCCGGGTCCCGCAAACCTACCGTTAATTAAATAAGCCTCACCGCTAATCATCCTAAAAACTAAATCCATCCATCACGCGCATTCAAAGATCTTTGAACAGTCAGTCATCCGTGTCTCCACCCATCACCAAAAATTTCGCCTAGCAACGACATCTTCATCCCGTTTCGAGATTAGCCCCGCATAATACATTTCCAGAAATCTCACCTACACTCCCCCTCTTCGCGTATTCTCGGATCCCGCCTTTGTTAAACATTCCGCGCTTCGAAGGGGTTAAAGTGATGAAACACGACGTAACTGGGAAACAAAGCACGCACGCCGTTGTCATGTCACTGACAGTTCCCGTCGACAACGGGACAAAGGCTCTGGGCACGGGGAAAAAGGCGGAAAGACAAAAAAGGATAAGAAGAGCGTGCGTGAGAGAGACAGAGAGAGAAAAAGAGTGCCACCCCTCTGCCATTATGTTTCTCGAAACACGAGTGACTGAGCAAAGGTAGGGGGGGGAATTTTTGGGGTGCGCAACTTTTCCCGGCGAGAGCGAGTGCCGATCGGCCAATCAGCGTGCAGCCACTGGCCAGGGGTTAGAAGCGACCCCTCGACCCTCGATTCCACTCTTTCCCCTCGGCCTACCACCCCCTTTGCGAGCGAACCGGCCATCGCGCAAAATGGGCGCTGTGCTTCGCGATACCTCAAAACTTATCTACACTCTCCTCCTTTCCTTGCACGAATTTTTATCATGCACCGTCGGACAACGAGTCCAGATAAAACAGGCCGTTCGATTCCCTGGCCCTGTACAAAGAAACGATAGCGGTAAAGACAGGTATGCGGGCAGCAGATAACTTTTCGCTGAGACACTTTAGCTTTCATTAGCAATTCTCAATTTTAAACAAAGCGGGTCACTGTCGTAGTAGAGTTCAACGTGACGCATCTATGGTCTGAACCGTATCGAAGTCCATTTTCTCGCAAATACGTTTGCACCCATTTCGATGAGACGGAAAACAAGAAATAGCGTGTTCTAGATTCGATCTTCAATCAAGCAGAAATCTGTTGTACGAAATTTAGAATTTGTTCATACGTATAAAGATATAGACAGAAATAGTTCATTTTTTCATTCGGTTCATTCTTTATTTTAACACTTTGACTACCAACCGTATTTTACTATGTTAGAACCGCGATGCAATAAAATACTGCACAGTATGATTAAATCGGGCAAAATAAAAATAATGCAGAGTTGTTAGAAACCAAAGTATTGAAGAAGCATCGTTCCAATATCAATTGCTTTTACAAGATTGCAAATAGGCTTCATTGCGAATTTTTTGCATTTCTAGTAAAATCTTTTGCGCCGGTCACCGGTGACCACCATGGCAGTCAAAGTGTTAATGAGTATATTCATATAGAAGAACAGTATTGAAGTTTATCTCTGTAGACTAAGTCTCGGATCGATTTGCCACCACCTCAAGATCTGAAAAAGTCCACCATTTTTTTCGCGACAGCACGATCTCACCAACTGTTTAAAATAAACGCAAGCGACATCCATCCTCTACTTCAATGAGTATCCGCACCTAGCCAAACAGCATCGAAGTCCATCGGTCGTATAGCACGTTCCGTATCCATTTCTATGAGAGACAGAACGATAGAAAGAGAGAGAAGCGACGTATCTATCACGCCATTGTTCCACTGTCAGCGCGTTTATTCTTGCGAGCCGCGAGGCCTCCCAGCCATAATATCAATCATCCTTATTGAATTATTCGTTGCGCGTGCGAAACATAAGATACGGTCGATAGTGCTTCACGTCCCTCGTTCTCGCCTTCAGTTCGTTGCTCGGAGAATAAGTTGTAAAGCGCGACCGGAATTGAGGTCGGGAAGGTTCTTTCTGCAGTTGCCTTTAAAGAAGGCGAATCGGAGAGAAGGGAACTTTATGGTCTGAAGGCGACGAAAGTATTATTCAAACGTCAATATACGGAATTGCGTTTTTTAATGTTAGGTACCGGATTGACTGAAATTAAAGTATGCAGGTACGGGGAAACGTTAGTCAAGAATGTAAAAAGACGCAAGTGTGTATTTAACACTAGATCGCCCGAGATTTCTTGTATACCTATATTGCCCAAAAACAGTAAAAATGACTGCATTGTGAAAAAATAACAAATATGTAAAGAAATTTGTTTAAAATTAATTTTTAATATTTTTTATGTTATTTACAGTTATATATCAGGTTATTAGTAAATATTAACTGTACATATTGACTGTTTTCAATGAACTTAACCCATATTTCCGAAAGCAAGGCAAATTTATTTGATTGTAGGTGCCTACTGCATTCGGTTCTTTTGTCAAAATGAATAAATCGTAGGATTTGCTTGAACTTTTCTCTGGCCATAGTTTTTCTAAAAGATTCGGGACCCCACTTCGCTGACCATAAATAACTCAATTTAAAATTTGTTGCCTCGTAAGCTCCACGAGCATATAGAATCCCAATAAATGCACGTATTTCCGGTAATGATATTGTCCAACCGTTCCGCAAAATTCGGCGACATTCTTCTTCTGTGCACTTTCTTATATGTTTGATAATATAGTTATCTATTATCGACGATAATGCACTGATAAGATTATCTGCCACAATGTTCCTTTTTGCGTAGCCTGTTGGCCCTTTCACACTCTTGAAAATACAAGCAGATGGTATCCTTCCAGGAATACCACCTTCGTCAATTTTTGTCATATTCGTATTATTCAAACGTCAATATACGGAATTGCGTTTTTTAATGTTAGGTACCGGATTGACTGAAATTAAAGTATGCAGGTACGGGGAAACGTCAGTCAAGAATGTAAAAAGACGCAAGTGTGTATTTAACACTAGATCGCCCGAGATTTCTTGTATACCTATATTGCCCAAAAACAGTCAAAATGACTGCATTGTGAAAAAATAACAAATATGTAAAGAAATTTGTTTAAAATTAATTTTTAATATTTTTTATGTTATTTACAGTTATATAACAGGTTATTAGTAAATATTAACTGTACATATTGACTGTTTTCAATGAACTTAACCCATATTTCCGAAAGCAAGGCAAATTTATTTGATTGTAGGCGCCTACTGCATTCGGTTCTTTTGTCAAAATGAATAAATCGTAGGATTTGCTTGAACTTTTCTCTGGCCATAGTTTTTCTAAAAGATTCGGGACCCCACTTCGCTGACCATAAATAACTCAATTTAAAATTTGTTGCCTCGTAAGCTCCACGAGCATATAGAATCCCAATAAATGCACGTATTTCCGGTAATGATATTGTCCAACCGTTCCGCAAAATTCGGCGACATTCTTCTGTGCACTTTCTTATATGTTTGATAATATAGTTATCTATTATCGACGATAATGCACTGATAAGATTATCTGCCACAATGTTCCTTTTTGCGTAGCCTGTTGGCCCTTTCACACTCTTGAAAATACAAGCAGATGGTATCCTTCCAGGAATACCACCTTCGTCAATTTTTGTCATATTCGTATTATTCAAACGTCAATATACGGAATTGCGTTTTTTAATGTTAGGTACCGGATTGACTGAAATTAAAGTATGCAGGTACGGGGAAACGTTAGTCAAGAATGTAAAAAGACGCAAGTGTGTATTTAACACTAGATCGCCCGAGATTTCTTGTATACCTATATTGCCCAAAAACAGTCAAAATGACTGCATTGTGAAAAAATAACAAATATGTAAAGAAATTTGTTTAAAATTAATTTTTAATATTTTTTATGTTATTTACAGTTATATAACAGGCTATTAGTAAATATTAACTGTACATATTGACTGTTTTCAATGAACTTAACCCATATTTCCGAAAGCAAGGCAAATTTATTTGATTGTAGGTGCCTACTGCATTCGGTTCTTTTGTCAAAATGAATAAATCGTAGGATATGCTTGAACTTTTCTCTGGCCATAGTTTTTCTAAAAGATTCGGGACCCCACTTCGCTGACCATAAATAACTCAATTTAAAATTTGTTGCCTCGTAAGCTCCACGACCATATAGAATCCCAATAAATGCACGTGTTTCCGGTAATGATATTGTCCAACCGTTCCGCAAAATTCGGCGACATTCTTCTGTGCACTTTCTTATATGTTTGATAATATAGTTATCTATTATCGACGATAATGCACTGATAAGATTATCTGCCACAATGTTCCTTTTTGCGTAGCCTGTTGGCCCTTTCACACTCTTGAAAATACAAGCAGATGGTATCCTTCCAGGAATACCACCTTCGTCAATTTTTGTCCACACAGTACCATCAGCAGCTGTTTCGACCTCCTGAAACGTATTTTCAGTTTCTCCATCAGAATCTGAACTAGTTAGCACCCTATA